>CM062293.1:240541083-241743412 GCA_031216915.1 Pictodentalium vernedei | reverse complement strand
CTGCACATGATAAAACTATTTAATTGGTCCAGTGCTGTGTTTTTCAATTTCAAATGATGTTTTGAGACAAGACAATTTTTTTTTCTCTGAAAAAGTTCACTCGAACAATTATGTTGTTTTTTCTGTAAATATTTATTATTTCAAATAGTTTCTTTTCATTTATTGGAGAGTGTCCATTGACACTGTCCAATAATGGAAAATAAAATATTTCATTCGAATACACTTTCTATTTTTTCTGAAAAATAGCGACACCTTACAGGGATTCCAAAGCCACTATAGTGTCTTTCAGCACTTTTCAG
This sequence comes from Pictodentalium vernedei, assembly GCA_031216915.1. Classification (NCBI taxonomy): domain Eukaryota; kingdom Metazoa; phylum Mollusca; class Scaphopoda; order Dentaliida; family Dentaliidae; genus Pictodentalium; species Pictodentalium vernedei. Next base: position 241,743,113 of record CM062293.1, on the reverse strand, counting down.
TAAGGCCATGATATAGTGGCTTCCGGCACTCAGCCAGTTGACTGATTGAGTGCAAGAAGCCACTATCAGGGCTCTACTGAAAAGTACTGAAGGCCTCCTTTGTGGCTTTATAATGTTTGCACTAATTTGTTTCTGTCTCAGCAGAAGAAAAATTTATTAATATGAAAATATTTTGTTACAATTTATTGGAGAGCACCGACAGTCACTTTCTAATAAATTGCAACAAAACAATTATTTATGAGCAATATCGTGCTAAACTAAGCTTCTTTTGCTGGTAGTGTGATTGACATCTTTGAAAGGGGTGGGCAGTTGTATGGGCCATTTTACAGTGTTTAAGGAATGAGGTTTGCATGCCAAAAGTCTCCAAAACAACAACAATGTGAACAAAAAACTCAAGGCAAAAAACCCTGACATACTTTTTTCAGAAATTATAAAAGGGAAATTGGAAACAGCTGGTTGCAGCATGAGATAATTTCTACATCTCACATCATTTCTTGGGAAGCTCTTTCCGAGAGTTGCCCCAAAAATGATGTGAAGGTTGGAATTAATTATTATCACTAAAGAGAGAAAAACCCAGGAGATATTTTCACCCTACAATTTACTTCTAACACAAATAAATAAATTGATCTTTTGTCAATTTGTCATGGGGATATTTTGGTTTATAGAATTTTTGGTGCTGTGAGACATTTTTTCCGTTCCACCCCCCCCCCTCCCCTTTTTCAAGTGGACTTTTGACAGAAATGTAAAGTTTATAGAGTGCTGCCAGTACCATTTTCAAGAGAGAGAGGGATAACTCTTTCCACACTTTAACCGAATAAATGAAGAATTCCATTATTTGCTTTCAAATCAGTGCTTATGACCGATATTGGAAAGAACTTGATGAGCTCCTTCGAAAGAGGGACAATAAGAACTGTTTTATGAAACAAAAACTGAAAATATATTAAAGTTTGAATGATGAATAGCACATGTTGCATTTTTAAGTCAATTTTATTATTTCATGTTTTTCTGACTGTATTCTACAAGCTCCATTGATTGGGAGGGGCCCAAGAAACAAACACATTTTGGTAAAAACTGTTCAAACTTTTGAAGAAATCTGAAATATAGGTCGACACCAGTAATTATAATGCTTATGTAATCTATTCACACCAATGACAATTAATCCACATCAAAGACATTTCATTCCACACCAGACTCAAAGGACTCCACTCTACATGTACAACAACTTACAAAACTAGTTGCAAATGCAAACATGTGGAATTCCTTGTATGAAATATCTTTCTGATATGGTTCCTCTTCATTAATACCACCGTTCCCTGACAGTAGTCTCAGAAAGCTCTTACTTATTACTTACCAAGATTTAGTGTCATAATCTGGTATTTAAGTTAAAGAGAGATCATTCACAATAGCTTATAATTAATTATTTTAAGCGGTAGCCAGAAAATGTTCATGAACATACAAGTCTTGGAAAAAATGTCCATGGAATCATATAATCACAAATTTTAGCAGCTGGAAAAATGAACTGAACACTTTAAACAGTGTTTTCATTCAAATTAATATGAACAACTTGTAATATTTGTGTAAAGCTTTCCAGGAAAGGATTTTAGGTATGGATAGGTTAGGACTACAGATTAAAAAGATTCAATCCCCACGCAGCAAAACTCTCCGCTGGTATATCCCCCCCCCCCCCCCCCCCCCCCCCCCCCCCGTATACAAACTATTGGATGAGTATGAAACTTTTGATTTTTCTTTTGTTATACAGCATGTAAACCGAACATTTTGAAACAGAAAAACCGGAAATAAGATGCTGAATAGATAACCACATTAAAAATTTTGATCTCATTTTTTCCTTATTACAAATATTATTTGAACCATGACAAGAGCTTCCCAGGAAAGGCTGTCAAGGATTGGAATTATAAACAAGGGAAAAATGTAATGGAAATTTTCTTGTGGTTAATAAGCTGAAAAGTTGCTTGGTCTTTTTTGAAGAGCAATAATTAGTTAGTGGGTGGAAATAATACACCTCCCCCCAATTTCTCCCCCACACACACATATATTTATTTATTATTTATTTATTGGTGTTTAAGGTCACATATTTCTGCACAATGGCTAATCGTGACCTCAACAGTTTTACGGGTGGAGGAAGCCGGAGTATCCGGAGAGAACCACCGAGCAACTGTCAGTTCCCCAACATACTAACTCCACACAAGCAGGGGGTGTCTTCCCACTAGACCATTTCCCTTTAGGCCAATTCCCCTCAGACCAACTACATACTGTTATTGATTAAGGGTTGATTAAGGATAATTAAGAAAACATTTATTTACTGATAAGCACTTTATTTGATATAAAAATATTTATATGCATAACAAAAAAATATTGGTTTTTCACATTTCAGTTTATAAAATACATGTATCAACAAGCCAGAAAATAAGCAGACTATCGTCTGAAAAATGAGGTTCCCAGAGGGTGAATTTGGTGATGCTACCCTGCACAGCAGGGTAGCATCACTAAATTTACCCTCTGTGAACCTCAATCTGAATTAAGGTCTCAAACATAAACAGAAAGAGGTACCCAGAGGATAAACTGATCCACTGTATGGAATAGCATCAGCAAATTCCCCATCTGGGGACCCCATTCTACAACAGACAGGCTGCTTATTTTCAGGCTTGAATATCAATAACAATGAATACATTTATAAATATTTATAAGTATATCAAATTATTGATATAGAATTATTTTAAAAGAAGAACGCATGAGTTGGTCTAAGGGGAATTAGTCTAAAGGGAATTGGTCTAGTGGGAATGAACCAAGCAGGGTTAGCATTGGTTGAAGACATGTGCACCATCGACGTGCAGTACGCCTTACTACACCTCACCATGCCCCACATGGGCAATGGGGGTAAAGTGTCTTGCCCAAGGACACAATGCGATTTCCGCAGGTGGGATTCGAAACGAAGACCTCTCGGCTTGCAGCCAGCACCTCTACCTACTGAGCCACCGCGCCCCCCACCACACACACATACATACAAAACATTTACATCCCACATTGTGTAGGCGCATTTGACTGTTTATCAGTGACAGCGCATCTTACATTTATTGCCCAAAATTGCAAACTGAATCAAATTTTCAGTTTGCTCTCTGCCACAGGCACTCGACGTATTATCACAGTTTATCAATTTTATTAAAATTAAAATTGATTAAATCTGATAATACGTCGAGTGCCTGTGCTCTCTGCAGACCTCTTGATAGATACAGGGGAAGGGGCCCATTAGCTGAAATTTAGGTGTTTTGTTCTTTCTAAAATGTCGAGACTTAGGTTCTCTGAGAAAATCCACTCCTTCGGGGTTTAGATTATATTCAATAAACCCTTTGCAGGATGTTTCAAATTGAATTGTTCATTTTCCTTCAGATTGTCGATGCACAGTGGTCAGCTTAAACACAGGAAATCTAAGTTCTACTGCAGATATGATGAAGTCTCCTAGGTCATTAAAATTCACATTGGGTACCGGTCGCAGCTGTTAGAAATCTCCACATAAAATCATCTGAATACCTCAAAAAGCATTTCGGTGGTTCCCTCTTGTCTCCTTACAAATTGTGTCTATTTGTCGAAATACTTTCAGGGAAAGCATAGATACTTCGTCGATAATAATCACATCTGTGTACAACATCCTCTCCTTTACATCATGATAATTGTCATCAAACTTGATTTTCTGTATTAAATATGCGTCAGAAAATCTGTCGTCCGCCAAAACAAAAAATCTGTGAACAGTCATTGAACCGCGAGGCAAATTTGTGCTTGCCAATGCCATACCTGTTGTTCCCAGTGTATAAACGTTTTTGTTCATATGTGTCAGTCCAATGTTGATCTTATTCAGGTAAAATGTTTTTCCCATTCCAGCCTGTCCGGTTATTATAATATTGTGGCCTTTTTCAGCAGCAATTACAATTTCTGAAAGCGACATCTTCGAATGAACTTCAGTATAAAATGAGCACGTTTTCATTGTTGACCTCCAGTTATATTTAGAGTGAAAAATAATGTGTTGAATTTTAAATTGACCAATGAACGCGCGGCGTTGAATTCATAGCTTAAATTTGCTTGTGTACCGGAATTGAATGGTCGTGGATAGACGTCTCCGTCGTTTCAGTCGATAAAAAGTGAAATAAATGCGAATAAAGGTCAAATTTCGTCAATCTTGGGCTCGAAATCTGAGTGGCTCCGCGAATTACACGACATTTTTTCGTTTATTTGAGCGAGATCGATGAGGTATTCGCTATTTGAGAGATTGTTGAAAATTTCGATCTGGGAAGTGTCATACCTTTACTTTTTTTAGTATTGATAATATAATATATATTTTATTAAAATTGATAAACTCCGATAATACGTCGAGTGCCTGTGGTTACACCGGCTGAAGACATGTGCACCATCGACGTGCAGTACGCCTTAGTACGCAGCGTCATCGTGCCCCATGTGGACAACCGGGATAAAGTGCCTTGCCCAAGGACACAACGCAGAGCACGATGGGCATCAACTTGATAGATCACACCTACTGGAAATGCGCTTGATGACTCGGGGTCAATTGCCCTTGTTTGAACGTCAGAGCAGCTTGTCAGAATGGAAGCGTTCCTGAGATTAACGGTACAGTGTTCATCAGAAAAAAAGATACATCAACAGTACATCAGTGTGCAGAGGGTTAATCGCTGAAGGGCAGGCATTCAGACTGTACATTTTTTCCATAATGCAACTAGGAACTTAAACAATTCAATTTTGTTTGACAGAGCTCATTGAATTGGTTAAATTCTTAGTAGCATTACAAAAAAATTTAGTGCTGGAAATTTAGGAAGTTTGACATCAGTGTGCAGAGGGTTAATCAATGGACTACAGGCCTTCTCAAATTTTAGCGGGCACCCCAACACCCCCCCCCCCCTCCCCTAAAAAAAAAAGAAAAAGAAAACATTTCTGGTCACGCCAATGGCCCAGTGTGACTCATTTGCTAATTAAACAGGAAGCTGTCACGGTGTCACGCCTACTGTACATGCATTTATGCACAAATAATTTCCAGGAACTCTGGAGTTTTGAACCGTAATTCTGATTGACTAGTATTCCAACTACATCCAGGGCCGACAGCGAGAACGTGCCCCAGGGCAATACGTAGAACGGGCGTTACAGGTCCTGCGAGCGCCGAAGACGCGAAGCGATAAGCAGGGGATCTCCCTCAGACAAATTAAATTAGTGCGGAAGGAGAAACATTCTCCTGCATTTTCTTGACAATATCCACTCAATTATTTCCTTGCAAAATCATTTCTCTCAAATCCAACTGGAACGACCCCACCGAGCTCGTTCCAATGAGACGCCAAAAGCAATGATTTGAGGAAAAACAAGAGGCCCCAAGGGGCCTTAATCGCTCACCCGATAAAATTGTTTAAACAAGGATGTTAATATACTTAATCTATTTCAGCTGGGGTCCGTTGGGTGAATTTTTTAAAATCACTCAAACACCATCAAAACACATTTTGAAGCAAAGAGAAAAAAAATCTCCCAGTACCCTCCCTCTCACTCCCGTCCCCAACCCCACACACACTCACAGGGTAGAAGTTGATTTTTTTTCACAAAGTCAGTCAAAACTCTCAATGTGCATTGATAGACCCTCTGACAACACCCCCCCCCCCCCCTTCCCCAGGAGGGCCTCAAGTGGCCTGGGGACCCCATTTGAGAAAACATTAATCTTATACACACACATTCAGATCTAACTAAAATTTACCACAATCAGCTCTGTCCGAATCTGCCTTGTGGATGTGAAGAAGAAGATTTTTTAAAGACTAGTATTTATACTGCACGAAGTTAAAATATGGGGAGCCAAAATATGACCGGAGCACTTGATTTGAACAAACTGTAATCTGAACCTCCCAAGATGGCTGCATAACAAATAACAAAATATTATGACTGGTGGATGCGAAAAAGATTTTTAAAGGAATTTCCACATAGTGCACAAAGTTAAAATTTTGGTTGCCATAGGGAGCCCAAATAGGAACCATGGGACTTCATTTGAACAAACTGGAGTTCAACCCCACGAAGAGAAAAATAAGTTCTGACTGATGGATCTGGAAAAGAGTATTTTAAAAGAATATCCCTCATATTGCATAAGTTAAAATTCGGACATGGGGAGTCCGAATATGAGCATTGGGACTTGATTTGAACAAATTTGAATATGCACCGTCTAAGGATACTGCATATCAAATATCGAAAGATTCTGACTAGTAGATCTAAAGAAAAAGATTTTTAACCCTTTACCTAACATGAAAAGCAGACGACACTTGCTAATAAAAAATCTTTAAAATCTTTAATAACTAATTTTTGTTCAATCATTTTTTGTCTCTAAAACAAAAACATAGGTTTTGATCCCTCACTGGAACGAGCCCGACGAGCTCGTTCCAAAGAGGGGTCATAACCTATGTTTTTGAGACAAAAACTGAAAAAATAATGAAAACTGAATGCTGATTTTTGTTAATAGCGCTGGTCGGTTTTTCCCGTTGCGTTGGTCAAGGGTTAAAGAATAATCATCATATTGCTCTAAGTTAAAGTTCTGGTTCCCACAGGGAGCCCAAATATGACCCCAAGGCATTGATTTGAACAAACTTGAATCTGACCCACCCGAAGGAGGCTCAAAATTAGTCATCAAAATATTCTGATTTGTGAATCTGAAGATTTAAAAAAAAAAAAAAATTCTCATATTGCACTAAATTAAAATTCAGGTCTCCATAGGGGGCCCAAATATGAACGCAGGGACTTGGTTTGAACAAACTTGAATCTCAACCCACTAAGGATGCTGCATACCAAATATAAAAAAGATTCTGACTAGTGATACTCTGATTCGAAGAAGATTTTTGAACAATTTTCCGCATTTTACACCAATTTAAATATCGGGCTCCCACAGGGAGACCAAATATGACTACAGGGACTTGATTTGAACAAACTTGAATCTCAACCTACTATAAGGATGCTGCATACCAAATATCCAAAGATTCTGACTAGTGACACTCTGATCTGAAGAATATTTTTGAAAAATATTCTTCATGTTACACCAATGTAAATTTTGGGCTCCCACAGGGAGCTCAAATATGACTACAGGGACTTGATTTGAACAAACTTGAATCTCAACCTACTAAGGATGCTGCATGCCAAATATCAAAAGATTCTGACTAGTGACACTCTCATCTGAAGAATATTTTTGAAAAATATTCTTCATGTTACACCAATTTAAATTTCGGGCTCCCACAGGGAGCCCAAATATGACTACAGGGACTCGATTTGAACAAACTTGAATCTCAACCTCCTTAGGATGCTGCATACCAAATATCAAAAGATTCTGACTAGTCTTACTCTGATTTGAAGGATTTTTGAAAAATATTCTTCATGTTACACCAATTTAAATTTCGGGCTCCCACAGGGAGCCCAAATATGACTACAGGGACTCGATTTGAACAAACTTGAATCTCAACCTACTGAGGATGCTGCATACCAAATATCAAAAGATTCTGACTAGTGTTACTCTGATTTGAAGAAGATTTTTGAAAAATATTCTTCATGTTACACCAATTTAAATTTTGGGCTCCCACAGGGAGCCCAAATATGACTACAGGGACTGGATTTGAACAAACGTGAATCTCAACCTACTAAGGATGCTGCATACCAAATATCAAAAGATTCTGACTAGTGTTACTCTGATTTGAAGAAGATTTTTGAAAAATATTCTTCAAGTTACACCAATTTAAATTTTGGGCTCCCACATGGAGCCCAAATATGACTACAGGGACTCGATTTGAACAAACTTGAATCTCAACCTACTAAGGATGCTGCATACCAAATATCAAAAGATTCTGACTAGTGTTACTCTGATTTGAAGAAGATTTTTGAAAAATATTCTTCATGTTACACCAATTTAAATTTCGGGCTCCCACAGGGAGCTCAAATATGACTATAGGGATTGATTTGAACAAACTTCAAGTTAACACCCCCCCCCCCCCCCCCTCCTCCCCACAAAAAAGAAGAAAAAAACAGATGCAGGTACCAAATATCAAGAGATTTTGACTGGTAGATCCGAAGAAGATTTTTAAATACATTTCCTCATATTGCACCAAGTTAAAATTAGGGTTCCTATTGGGCGTCCAAATATGAACCCAGGGACTTGTATTGAACAAACCTGGATCTGACCCCTCTAAGAATATTATATACAAACTATCAAAATATTCTGATTGGTTGTTCTAGAAAAGAAGTTGTTTTAAGTTTTAGAAAACAAATTGTGGGATGGTAACAGAATTATGCCCCTTCTGGTGCCCCCTGTGGGCTTGGCAACTTTATTTGAACAACATCAATTGACATACGATAAGAAACATGGATATCAAATTTAGTTCAATTCGATCCAGTGGTTTATGAGAAGTCGATAATGTAAAGTTCACGCCGGACGGACGGACAGAAAGTGGCCACTTAAGTCCCCCCGACTTGCAGTCAGGCGAGGAGCAAATGAAAATGTTTAGCTATTCAAAGATTTGTTTTTGCGTATATGGTGTTTACAAAAACCTAAAAACCGTGAGAAGGATTGAAGTGAGGCAATCGGCAGATTGGTTCAATATTTGTGACTTTAACACCATTTATTTATTGGGTTTAACGATACTTTCGACAGCCAGGGTCACCTCGTGTCGGACAGTTTTACGCGCGGAGGAAGCCAGAGTACCCGGATAGAACCACCGATCAACTGTCAGACTTCCCAACATACTAACTCGACATAACCAGGGTTAGCATTGGCTGAAGACAAGTGCACCATCGACGTGCAGTACGCCTTAGTACACAACACCACCGTGCCCCCACGCGGTCAATTGGGATAACGTGCCTTGCCGAAGGACACACCGCGGTTGCCGCAGGTAGGTTTCGAACCGAAGATCTCTCGGCTTGCAGCCTGCATCTCTACCCTACAGAGCCACTGTGTTCCCTTTAACACCATTAATTAAAATCCTAATTTGTCCACCTTAGAGACGATTAAAAAGTTTGTTTGTGACTTTGTGCTGGAATGTGTGAGAATGTCTCAAAAACATGAGGTATGAAAAAAACGTGTTAGGGTCATTCATTTTTTTGGGGGTTTAAAGGCACTTTCGACAGCCAATATCACCGTGTGGAATATTTTACCTGGTCGGAAAAGCGAAGCTACGGTTCGCTTTTCCGACCAAATGAAATATTACAGACTCTGAATCGAAAAAAAATGCCACAAACATTTTCTTGGAATCAATGCAAATGAAAGTGTCAATGACACTGTAGCTCAACTTGTCAAGACATGTACATGTATAGTATGTGACACAGCAATGACAAACATCTAGGTAATGACCTGATAACAAATGTACATATAAAGTATTGTAACGGTCTGTACATAAATACTGGCCGTAGCCTGTAACAAATGTATAGGTAAAGTATTGTAAAGGTGGGTGACAGTCAGATGCTAAATAGAAAAGAAATCTTTGAGTCCCAGAGTGGGTCTGACTGAACCCCAAAATATTTGTTCTCATAGAACAGTGATAACAAAGGCACCCCAAAACACACTCATTCCTGTCCCAAGGTGAAAACAAAGGTACCCAAGAAGTTTCGTGAAGATCAGTTCATAAATACGAGCTGTATAGAAGTTGTGACAAAAAACTGATTGGACCTAATTTCGGTACAAAATGGCCCCTGGCAGCCATCTTGAATTTTGGACCGCACTCAGAAACACTCGTTCTCGTCCCAAGGTGATAAAAAAGGTACCCAAGAAGTTTCGTGAAGATCGGTTGATAAATACAGCCTCTAGCCCAAGCCGTATTGACATGTGCACTTACAGTGTATAAGTAGCACTAAATAAATCAAAATTCATCTAATTTGCATAATTTCTGCACGAGAAAAAACCCCGTACTATATGTGATGTATTCCATTTTACTAAACATTCATACAAAAATTTATTCAAATCAGAACTTTCATACAGAAGTTCTGTACAAAAGACTGATTGCACTAATTTTGGTACACAATGGTTGCTGGTGGCCATCTTGAATTTTGGACCACACCCCAAAACACTCGTTCTCATCCCACTGTGATAACAAAGGTACACAAGACGTTTCGTTCATAAATACGGCCTCTAGCCTGAGCCGTATAGAAGTTGTGTACAAAAAACTGATTAGCCCTAATTTCGGTACGAAATGGCCACTGGCAGCCATCTTGAATTTTGGACTGCACTCAGAAACACTCGTTCTCATCCCAAGTTGATAACAGAGGTACCCAAAAAGTTTCGTGAAGATAGGTTGATAAATACAGCCTCTAGCCCGAGCCGTATTGACATGTGCACTTACTGTGTGTAAGTAGCACTGAAAAAATCAAAGTTCATCTAATTTGCATAATTTCTGCACGAGAAAAAACCCGTATTATATGTGATGTATCCCATGGTACTAAACATTCACACAAAAAATTATTCAAGTCAGCACTTTCATATGGAAGTTCTGTGCAAAAATCAGATTGCACCTAATTTTGTACAAAATGGCTGCCATCGGCCATCTTGAATTTCGGACCGCACCCAAAAACACTCGTTCTCGTCCCACGGTGATACCAAAGGTACCCAAGAAGTTTCGTAAAGATCGGTTTATATACGGCCTCTAGCCCGAGCCGTATTGGCATTTGCACTTACAGTGCTGAAAGTAACACTAAATACATCAAAGTTAGTCTAATTTGCATAATTTACGTACGCGAAAAAAACCCGTATTATATGTGATGTATCCCATGGTACTAAACATTGTACTAAACATTCATACAAACAATTATTCAAATCAGCGCTTTCATATGGAAGTTCTGTACAAAAAACAGATATCTGCATCGTCGGTACAAAATGGCTTCTGGCGGCCAACTTGAATTTAGGATCGGACCCCAAAACACTCGTTCTCGTCCCACAGTCATAATAAAGGTACCCAAGAAGTTTCGTAAAGATCGGTTCATAAATACGGCCTCTAGCCCGAGTCGTATTGAATTGTTGACGGACAGACGGCCAGACGGCCAGACGGCCAGACGGACAGACGGGCAGACGGACAACTGGCAATGGCATAAGCTCAAATTTGGCTTCGCCAAAGTTGAGCTAAAAATGTGTCTCAGTCGTGACTTGGTTTGATCGTATCTTTGATGTCATTATCATTATGAATAAAGACTTAACACGGCCGGAGGTTTATGATTAAGCCACGAAGTTCAACCAATTGAGTTAATATCGTGATGTTTTCAAGGCGAATTACTGGGAAATACTTGTTGTTTGGGCTATCTATCATAGGGGCACGAAAGAATATCTGTATATCTTTATGAGTGAAGGGACGTCGCAGTACACCAACGAAAGTCTACGTACAAACTCTATGAAAAGTGGGAACACAAACAGTCCACAGCTACGTCGGATTCCTTATCAAGCCAGAAAATAAGCAGACTGTCATCTGCAAAATGAAGTCCCCAGAAGGCGAATTTAGTGATGCTACCCTGGTCGATGGTTCAAGTCGATGCCCGATTCTGTTCGACAAACGAGTCAAACATACCTCGATCAGGACATGCAAAGATGGCCGAAGACCGGGGGGGGGGGGGGGGGGGGGGTATACATACATGATATAGTAGTTGTGACAAATGTGCCTCCCAACAGGACCCAACGTCTTATTCCGTTTGCACATACCATATTCCAAATTGGACACACTAGGCCCCGAGTCGAGTATACTCAGACCTTCATTTGCATGACCACGTGTGTGACATAAGTCAAAATATTACATCTAGTCTCGAAAGAAAATACATGGTAACTAGCAACAACGAATCGACATCTAAAACCGGATAATCCAGACGAAAATGTCACGACAGGAAAAATGTTTTATTGGGGACAGGGCACCTGGGTGCAGTTTTCTGTGTTTAATATCTTTCTCTAAGCATTTTTGCAGGTGGTCAAGGTAACGACTGGGGATAAGCACGTAATGATTAGGCCTAACACTTTGAACACGTAAGACAGATTTTCCGAGCCAGAATCGTGGCACGACCTGAGTTCATAAACTAGATAGCTGCTCAATGAATTTGTGTGGAAGACCAATCAAGATTTTCAACGTGCAGCTCCAAGGCTGCACGTTGAAAATATGTATCCCCCCCCCCCCCCCCCACACACACACACACTCACCCCAAGTAACAAATATGGACTCTTGCAGTTGATGACACTGAACTGGCGTGGAAGATACCATCAGGGTTCAAACGGTTAAGAAAGTGAAAAGCAGAGGCGTGGGTTACTTACTGTCCCACAAGTACAATCGATGGAGCTCTCTACGAACTCGCTCATCGCGAATTCTGTTGGGATCCCTCACATCGCTGTATTTTCTGAAACTGAAAATATGTCCCCTCTCGCGTCTTAGAGACCCTCCATGTATACTACTATCACTCCACGATCTCCAGTTCTTCGTGTCCTTCTTTTTATTTTTACGATCCGAATCGAATAAATCCAAGAAGAAATTCATATCCACATGCACAAATAAACTTTCGAATAAACTGTCGAGCTGTGATTAACTGTAGTTTAAAAAATTTGAATCAAATTTATGCATAAAATTTAGCTGTATAGTTCGACTTCCTCAGCGGGTGTCACTTGGCGGCTTTCTTTTGTAGAAAAACAAACGAATCTTAAACATCTCAAAACGGAGGGCTAACTTGAAAAATTCACAGTAAATAACACGTGTGGGTCGTTGCTGTTGTGTCAAAACCTGAAACGATACACTTCCAGTCTCTGAATCTCGATAAGATATAAAATAGATTATCTTTCACACTCTTAACCCAGTGTGGTTGTCAACGAAAGTGGACCAAAAGAAATGTTCTGGATCTTGTCCAATCTCACAACAAACAGTGGCTGTTTTTATGAATGCATACAACGAAATGACTGCACCCTCAGGGTTTTTGAAATAGGTCAATACAGTGTAAGAAGATACCACAAGGCGATCATAGGAAACTGTGCGAGTACTTCTCTATGCAACTGTTTTACTGTGCCAATTCAAACTCCAGATGTTGTACAATTGGCTTTCAATGTAAACACAGAGAAATCGTGTACTGTGTTACTAGCGAGTCGAAAAAAGAGAACTTTTACAAGGATTACTGCGCGTTACAAGGTCACTGCATCTCTCTCTCTCTCTCTCTCTCCCACCCCCCCCCCCCCCCCCCCCATCTCTATCTTGGCACCCGAGAGAGGTTGCCAATTGACCATCACTGATGCGATCTAGCTCTGATTCAGTGGACAAAAAGGACCTGTCAACCAACACCCAGGGTGCGAACCCTCTAAATTTGGCAACATGACTACAGGCACGTGACTGACGGGAAAATAGTCGGCAAATTAGCCCCACCCCCACCTAAAAAAAATAAGTGCAACTGACAAAAACGTGAACTCCATATTCAAAAGAACCCTTATGTTTCCTAAAACATAGGCCTCATTCCTAAATCGCTAGGTCTGGTTTAACCCTTTCAACTCGTTAGACCGATTTTTCGGTCCAAGGCACAATTTCGTCCCATTTTTGTCTTATTATAAGAGGTCTATACACGGGGCATTAAAGATAAAATAATAACTGCAGTCTGCAGCCAGACGGCTGCAGACTGCAGTTATTATTTTATCCTCCCTCAATATTGATATTGGACTGACTCATCTCACTGTAAGTGTACACAAAGACGATACCATTCCAGGAAACGGGTGTTAAAAGGGTTAACAGATGAGTCTGAACAGTTGCTTTGAATTTAACAGCAAATGGCCATAAAAGCCAAGTTAATGGATTTGGTCACTTTCAAGTTAATTTATTGACCTCTACATGACGTAACGACCATATACCGACAACACTATTAACCCAGGTCTAACAAGAGTAGCAGACGACATTTGGAGAAAAAAAAATTCTTAAAAACAAATTTTCTTTCTTTATGCTACAAATGCATAGCTTTCAAACCCTCCTCGGAACAAGCTCAAAGAGGTCGCTCCCAAGAGGGGTCATAGGCCTAAGCTTTGTTTTTGAAGCGAAAATTACCAAAAATAATGAAATTTGAATGACGACTTTTGTGTATAGCGCATTAGGGCTTATAGGTTGATGTGGCCGTCACGGTAGTCAAAGAGTTGAAAATCCCCATCGGAATTTATTTTGTTTTAAATGTTTACCTCAAAAACATAGTTTATGACCCCATTTTGGAACGAGTTCGTTGAGGTTGTTCCAATGCGGGATCGTGAACTACTATGCCTTTCAATGAAACATACCAACAGGGGGCTCCAATAATAGCATCAAGTGTCGTAGCTAGGGAGGAAGGAGGGGGTGGGGGGGGGGGGGGGTAGGGCAAGGCCTTCTAAAATTTTTCGCAAAACATTGGTCCAGTGCAAGTTTCACAAAACACAGAGACCCATAATGGTCGCAAAGGTCGGGGCTACACACGCTACCGATTCGATCTTAGAGCACTAAATTTTGCAAAATTTTCTCAGTGTGTGTGTGGGGGGGGGGGGGGGGCGTGCTAGTCCTAACTAGGACTCTCCGTCATTGCCCCTTCCGGTCGTTGTCCCCTCCTCCCAATTCCCTTCAGAGTGGTCCTAGGTAGGACTAGGGGAGGCCCCCGAAACTCCAAACAACGGCCTTTCAACTATCATTTTTGCGCCCCCCCCCCAAAAAAAAAAGGCTTAGGCACGCCCTATTATAGAATCCTGGCTACGCGTCTGATAGCACCTCAAGGTATAAAATAATCCTTTCTTAAGATTTTCACAAACACATACGCATTCTAATAAAGCAGCACTGTCCAGTGAAATTGATGTTGTTTTACAATTTGCTCGTTTTCAACTTCAAATGGAATTTTTTTTTTTTTACAAAATCGCCTTCATAAAGGTTTTACACAGTCAAGAAATTGTACCAATAAATTGCATTAACATATTGCGCAAATATTTTTGTTCTTCACACACAAAAAATTGCAGGTGCAATATTGCACTTACAATCAAATTGATTGGCTGAGAAGAAAAGTTTCAGTTGCAATTTTATTATGAACTTGCAGAAAATAGAGACAGGTTCTAAATTTGTTCAATAAAGTGCATCGATAAATTGATGAAATAAATCCATTTTTCATGAGCAGTGTTTCATGCAATATGTATTTGAAGTGGGGGCGCGGTGGCTCAGTAGGTATAGATGCAGACTGCAAGCCGAGAGGTCCTCGGTTCGAATCCTACCTGCGGCAATTTGGTTGTGTCCTTGGGCAAGACACTTCACCCCCTCCCCCCTCCCTCATTGCTCACGTGCGGACACGGTGGTGTTGTGTATTAATCCTTTACCCAACGAATCGTCCGCATCCGCCCGCGTAATATGCAAATTCAGCAGCTGAAAAAAAAAAAAAAAATCGAAAAATTTAAAAAAAAACATATCATGTAACCCCTCTTTGGAACGAGCTCGTTCAAAAGAGGGGATCACATGATATGGTTTTGATGAAATTTTTTGAAAAAAATTAAAACAATTGTATTTAAAATAATAAATTTTGAAATCGTCTGCGTTGGGTAAAGGGTTAAGGTGTACTACATGTCGATGGTGCACATGTCTTCAACCAATGCTAATCATGCTGTGTGGAGTTAGTATGTTGTGGAGCTGACAGTTGCTCGCCCTTACTTACTGGTTCTGTCCGGGTACTCCGGCTTCCTCCACCCGTAAAACTGTCGTGGTCATGATTAGCTATTGTGCAGATATATGTGACCTTGAACACCAATAAATAAATAATAATAATATGTGGTTGCAAGAAACTGCAGGAAGTATTGCTCGCGTAAAACCACCTTCACTCAGAATGACCGTATATATATTTTGTCCCACGATGCGCGCATGGTCGACAGAAACGGAACAGATTCCATACGACCAAGGAGAATGAAAACGTTTCAATTTTAAAATGTCACATTTTCAATTGAACTCACGGGAAAGAAAGTCAGCTTATATATTTTTATACTTCTTGAGACAATTCGAGTTGGTCTATAGTCGAACGCACCCTTATCACGGCGAATAATCTCTTCCTGACCGCCTGAGAATTAGAACGTATAAGCATAAGCATAGGCCTACCGACAATCCTTCTTTTAATGAAAAAAAATATATATTGTGCACGAAATTCTTCGAGATATCTTCTGCAACTTCTGACAATTTCAGCCTCGCAGTAAAACCCGTCTCGGAGTGGTTGCAATTACACAGTCTACCTACATATATACAAAAAGACACACATTTGTTACGTCAGCCCAATAGTTTACCCAATAGACGGCCATATCTGCTGACTGAGGACTGAGGAAAATACCAATACTAATGGTCAGTGGCCCCGTATAATTCACTATATCGTATATTCATTGTCTCCGTCCGCCATTTTGTACTTGGCGCCAAAATCGCGGACTGAATTCGGCTATAATACTGCACTTTAGAAAGTTTTATATCAGGTCAAAGCGTCAGAAAGTAGGCAGAACTGTTGAAGCCCCCGAAAATGTCGGAGACAATAAATCAGTAATTTTCTTGGCGGTCAGTGAGATGCTAGATTACTGCGCTTGCATTGCATCACCACCCGTCAACTTTTGTAAACAAATGAATGCCGACAGGAAAATTTAATGAAAACATGAAACGTTGATTTGCAAGCACAATCGATGGTGAAATTTCGGAGAAAAAAAATGGTTGGCATAATAAATACGTTATCGGGCGTTTGGTTGACGGATACGTTGTCACATGAGACTCAGCGAGAATAATATTAGGCTCGGCTGAGGCCGCATCACTTCGCCACATTTGACACCTTATCCGTTATACACCTCGTAACTTATAATATACATGCAACGTTCCAACTTGATATCATTATAAAATAACCGACAGTTGTTTTTGTAATGCCCAGTTATTCGCACCCTGAGTTCCAATGTGTTCTATGTGCCTACTGGCACATAGAACACATTGGAACTCATTGACGAATTGTTAAACTAATACACACTAGGGGTCATTCTTTTGGATAGCAGCGAAGCTAAAACAAAGGGTGTTGTCGGAAGTTGTTTTTAAACCTTTGGATCCTGAGAGTATCTTCCTCGCCAATTCAGTGTCAACAACTGCAAGAGTCTATATTCGTTACTTGGAAGGGGGGGGGGGGGGGGGGGCTATCAATATTTTCAACGTGCAGCCTTGGAGTTGCACGTTAAAAATCTCGATTGGTCTACCACACAAATTCATTGAGCAACTATCTAGTTCATGAATTCAGGCCGTATGACGATTCTGCCCGAAAAATCGGCCTTGCGTGTTCAAAGGATTAAAAGGGTGATCATTCTCACTAAAGTCAGCTTCCGCCAAGAGAAGTTTTCAAAGACTTCATAATCTTCTAACATTCTTCTCAAAGTTTTATAGCGAGAACTGCACAGGATTTCGATGGATTATCCAGAAATCGCTCTTTAGACCCTACCGTTCTGGGGTCTACAGGGGTGCAGCCAAGGTTATTCGAGGTGGGTAATAATTTGAGTGTTATGACCCTTCAATGACCGAAGGTAAACCACTACTGTCGCGGGTATAAGCTAGGGAGAGCACGAGAGGGGTGTTCCCTTTCGTCGGTGGGAGTCCGGGGGACATCCCCATGAAAATGTTTTGAAATTCCGAGCATATGCGAGTTAATGTGTGGCCCCAGTGATCTTTTCGGGGAATTTAAATGAGCAAATTTTGTTGACTGAAATAAACTCCAGTTATGGCTCCGCACTGCTAGGTGACCTTAACACATGTTTAACTAGTCCAAACTTGGAAGCAGAAGCCGTAATATTTTTAGTGTAGAAAGTCCTATTGACGTACCACACTAAAAATCATATTATAATAGCCTTCAGGTCAAATTTAGACGTATGTTTACCATGAGTGGGCCTGCTTTACATTGGGGGCGGAGCGGTACATTACCTCTATTACCACCCCGCCACAACCCTTTTCATGCTTTCCTGCACCACATGCACGACAACTGCAGGCGGCGAAGAATCAATCCAGATAACTTAACATCGATCACGAGGAAACAATCTCATAAACTACACACAACTAGAAGAATCAAGATTAGTTCGGACAAATCGACACCGTGGGGAGCCTGGGGACCAATGGTGTTTATGGGTGATCCCCGCTTGGGAAGGTATAATTGCGTTTGTGGGCGGGGAAGGAGAATTGCATCGGTACTTAAACAATAAATGTCTTCTGGAAATATGGGGGAATAAAACGCCCGCCTGTCCGTATGGAGTTTTGCCGAGAGACAAGTTCTCCGACACTTGCGTGTATTGTTGACAATATAACTTGTAATTTCAGAAAACTGTTGATGATCACGCATATTTTTATGAGTTATTCTCAGCTACAATTGTTTTAGATCGATAACTAACTTCATACTGAACACTTGCGGGTGTTCGTTTCGTGTAATGAGAGAAATGATTTTTAGGATCGAACAGCAATTACTGTTCCATTATCAGAAATTGTTTAAATGTTTTGACAATAATTTTGACAGCGGACAATAGTGTTCGCGACTTTTTTTGTGTGCATCATCCTGGCCCTGCCACCTGTTAGCGGGGGCGGGGTGTTAAAAAATTGACACCAACTTTAGTGTGGAAAATACATGGTTTGTTATGGATTTTTAAAACAAATGATCGAGAGATGGCTCTGGTCAGGTTTCGGGAACTAGTAAGCGGCGTCATCAGTATAGTATAGGGGTTTCCAGGCGATTTCAAGTCTAAAAATAGATCATATTATATAATTTATTGGTGTTTAAGGTCACAAACATTGATCAAATGCATTGCAAATAGTTCATACTCTTACACCATGTCATCTCACACTATCAAAACAACACTGACCACTACGTGAGCTAACACTACGTGCTACCACACAGCATCCATAGAATGGTAATAAGATATAGTGTAAGGCTTTGGGGAGTATTTTAGCGTCAAGGGTTAAATGTAAATCAAAACAGGTACAAACAGTCCATGCGACACTACTATGACACACAATCAAACATTCTACGAGACATAGCACCACGTCTTACCCAGGGCTAGGAGGAGTTAAAATTTTCCTTAACACGTGAACGCGTTAACGAGTTAACGAGTTAAATGACGTTAAATGCTAAAATGAACAAAATTTTAAATTTTTATTGATTTGCATTTGAATATGATTGAACTTACGTCCAGTTCGTCTCTTGAGTTCCAATGTGTTCTATGTGCCTACTCAGGGGACGAGTAGACAATATAGTTCTCCCAGGTTATCGTAAATTCTAACATTCATGTAAGAATACAATCGCTGCGGCCGTATCCTTAGAAAGAGACATCCTCCGGTGCTCGAATACCAGTCCTTACATGGAAAATAGGCGTTCGGATAGTTTAGTTTAAACATATTTTATTTGCAAAAAATAGCGAAGTGGATTTGTGGACAGGTGCTTAACACTTAGTAGCCCCTCTTCTCCAGAAACAATAACACCAAAGTTCAAATACAATAGCGGCACAAACAACGATGAAACAAGGTTACTATTTAAACAAATTTACAATGTAAAGAGTGCTAAAGAAGTGTGCATTTGGAAAAGAAACCTGGAAGGAAGAGACAAAAGTAAGTATGAGAAAAGAGAAGAGACAGAAGAAAGCAAGAAGAAAAGAAGCAACCAGAAAACGTACTTCACACATTATGGAACTCGAAGGACAGAGATAAACTACGTTCGGGTGAAGGTTGTATTGCTATATCGCCAAATATCGGCGGGCCAACTTCGCCAGCATTGGTAGGAGGGCTTCATGGTCTCTTCACCAAATCAATGGGTCGTCTATAATTGACGGACATCTGAATTATTCATGTTCTTCAATTTCGTCAAATGGCGCAGAATTCGACGTCATCGGCACGTGCGATCCGGTTTGGGTAAACACAAGATAACGACGCAATGCTACATATTATACAATTATAATCTTCAAAGTTAAACCTTACTCACTTGATTAAAATTTTTTAACGTTGTTAAAATAATTTAACACGTTAAAGTTTGAAACGTTAACTGCTCCCAGCCCTGGACTCTAACCCATAATAACAATAACGCATAGTAATAAGGCTTTGCGCAGGTTTTGTTGTGGCGAAGACTGAATGTAGACAAGAACGGACATAGAGAGTCTATACTACACTATCACACCGTGCAATCGAACCCACCACTCAACACCATGTAATCTAGCACTACGTGCTACCCATAGCAACCATATATATGACTGCATAAGATTTTAGCACAAAACGGATACAGACCGTACATATTATACTACCACAATACGCCTATTCAATATAGACAATAGCAACCACCACGTATCTTTGCAGAATCGAAGATGGCGACCTCCGTCAAACGAAATGGACCAATGGGAACCACCATGACAATTACGTCTCAACATGGCCGCTTACGCGCTCTGTCATGAGAAGGAATATCACATTAACAGTCACGTGACTGATGAAGTCACTTCTAGTTTCCCCAAACCCGAGTCAGATCCGCCCAAATATACTACTTTCAGTTCAAACTATAAGTGTTCGTTATCGGGACAACTGTGCATTATCACACCCTGCCCCAGAGTTCGAAATGCGTCCTATGTCCCTGAGAGGGGCTATATAGAATACCCCGGCACAAGTGCACGGGGGATATATCCCTTCAATCCCCTCATGAGCTATGTGCATGACTGAAAGAAAAGAAAAGAAAAATACAGAACGTCAGGAGAGATCGGTTTGAACGAGCTGAACCCAAGTAGATAACATATCATCCATCTGAATTTCCGTCGATCAATTAGACTTGTCGACAAGTTGTCGGGTGCATCTCGAAAGATATCGGGTGCAGAAAAATACTCATTCAAAACAAAAGCCCTTCATCGATTCGAAGAAAATGCGAGATTATTGCAAATAATGCAAAACTGAGAGCGATTTTGATTATTCACGCGTCGTCCTTCTCCGTTCAGCCATCTGAAATATGAGAATGATCGATTTTTGGAATTTCATTTTGCTGCAAGGGAATATAATTATGCCGTTTCTATGCCAACGAGCACTACCCTACAAAACGTTGATCCCATTTTTCTTTTCAACCTTCAAACGGTCCATTAAAATCAAAAGCCAATATTTTTCTGTGTTTCAGTTTGCCACCAAGTTATATATATAGGAAATGTACTTTGCATTGACTTCCAAACATGTTATGTTCGCGGTATCGGGTGCCGATAATGCGAGTTGCACTAAAAAATAGTTTGACACCACAAATACAGCATTTGGTACCAAAATTTGGTATCAAAATGTAATTTTTGTAGGTCTCAATGGCTTGTGGTTTATTATTTCACTGCGTCGTTTTTCGATTAACCATTTACCCAACGTGACGACCAAAACCGGCCAACGCTATTCTCAAAAATTGCCAATTAATTTTCATTATTTTTTCATTTTTTGTCTCAAAAACATAGGTTATGACCCCTCGTTGGAAGAGCTCGTCGAGCTCGTTCCATTGAGGGGTCAAACCTATGTTTTTGAGACAAAAAAAATGAAAAAAAAAATCGTTATTCAAGAATTTTTTTTGCATGTGACGTCTGCTTTTCACCTTAGGTACAGGGTTAAAAAAGCGCCTGACGACACAGAATTCACGCCTGTCAAGTAATCTACAGGTAACAGGTATAATCATAGCTCTTTGTTACGATCGAGTCCACTGAATCAACAGTTTATTCGTTTCATCTGATTCTTATAAAAATATTTCTTTGTTTTTTAATCTTTTTTCTGTCTTGCTTTATCTTTTTATAATCCTTCTGGAAGATAATTAAGTATTTGCTACTTGTTAATTTGGAGTGGATAAACTGTGATTAATAAATAATACTCGTAAAATTATCTTGTAAGCGTTAATAATCCTCCGTGTGAACACGGGGAAGTGAAGATGTACTTGGGTGATAAACAAGCTCCATTTTCCTGGTAAAATAGGATCCAGTCACCAATGCTTGGGGTGGAAGTCCTCTAAAATGGGCAACATGGATATAAACGATTGACTAAACTTGACTTTATCTCCATGTTGCGGTCCAGGGCTTATATTTCATCTAAATTTGGGAGAATCCATTTGGATTCTCGTGAAAATGGTTGCGAGAATCCATACCTGCTATGAGTGTCCCAAGATCCCATGAGGCCACCATGATTGAACACCCGCTGAAAACTGATAAGACGTGTTAACCATTTACCCAACACAGCTTTTTAATTTTTTAAAACATCAACTGCCTTTTTTTTTAAATAAATAATAGTTACCAATAATACCTTACAAAGATGGATGTCACTGGAACCGGTTCAATGAGCCGGTTCCAATGACATCCATATTTGTACAATTTCATTGATAAAGTAAGTGTCAGGCTATTTCAGGTCATGTTAGCCTTGTATTGGTGAATTTGCTGCCGTTATATTTGTTGAAGGATTAAATGAACTCAATTCTTTTCATGCGAATCCAAGCAGAGATGAAGCGAGAATCAAAATGGATTCTCGCTGGTTTTGTTGCGCGCATCTTTGCGTGAATCGGTTCTCGGATTCTCGTCGAAATATAAGCCCTGCGGTCTCGATTAGCCATTTATTCATTTATTGATTTACAGGTATTTGAGGTCACATGCTTCTGCACAATGGCTGGTCATGACCACGACAGTTTTACGAGTGGAGGAAGTCGGAGTACCCGAACAGAACCACCGAGCAACAGCGAGCAACTGTCGACTCCTCAGCATACTGACTCCACACAAGCAGGGTGAGCATTGGTTGAAGACAAGTCAATGTGCAGTAATATTAGACATTAAACGCCAATAAATAAATCATCGTTAATAGTGGCCGTTTACATTTTTATCATCTATATTTTTATTATTTGTAGGTTTTTTTTTGCAACAAACATATACAAACATATATATATATATATATATATATATATATATATATATATATATATATATATATATATATATATATATATATGTTTAAACAAAGAATTTAAACAATTAAATGATTCAGAGAAATACTATTATATATTGAAAAACTGTGATAGTAAATCGATTAATATTATTTCTAACATGATCGGGTCATTCTTCTGAAAGCGAGATCACCTTGTTAAAGAAAAATAAGTCATTAGTACTTTATATTATACATCATGTTTATTATATCTTCTTATTTGTTATGTTTGTATTGTGCAATTGCCATTATGGTGTAATGCATTAAACTATTATACTCAATTGATCCAGGTAACACTAAACTAAAATATCGTACTTTGAGTGTAACAAGGCGCTATCTGCAATGCTTTAGCACTGCAGATGGCGCCTTCTTGCACGCAAAGAACAGATCTTCCAAGACTGTTGAGTTCAATTGCCCATTACAATTATTATTATTGTTATGACAATAATTATTATTTTTCATTTTCCCCCCATATTGATATTGTTTTTGTTCCCAAACATAGCTTGTTTAATATCCACTTGCACATGGAATTATTGAAGTAATGTCTAAGATGTTTAAATTCAATACCAAACCTTATGAGACGCCAGCGTAAACTATGACGCTACTCATATTTCCACACTTGTTCCTGCACCATCGTTTGAATTTCAAAAAGTATTTATATGTAACGGTAAGGTATTTATATACGCTTATAGCCTGTCTACCGAACCATTTCAAGAGAATAAAATATTGTTAAAAAAAAAAAAAGAACGATACATGGTTAATTTGTTGTCACGTACAATCAGATTTCATTTGGCACTAAAATCTTTCATTTGGAAACAAAAATTAATTTGGCATGGAACAAAAAACCCCACTTGGCCCCAAAACAAAAAAAAATCGGGCCAATGTGAGAGATATATGGTTAATTTGTTCTCATTTAAAATCAGATTTCACTTGCCACTAAAAAATCTAGAAAAGAATCATAGAGCAGAGGTGAGCAGCTATTAGACCTATCAACGTTCTAAGGGGGAATTAACGGAGATTGAATGGAGACTGCACTGACTGAAAACAAACTCTTCCACCACTCCCACTTGGACCTAATATCCCAAGAACATAAAATCGTATATATATTTATCATGCCACCTGTTTAATTTTACCAACCAACGTGTCTAATAGCAACGGTGGACTATGCGATATTAGGTTATTCAATGGGGAACCGACTATCGGATTGAGTCCATACACTGTCAGCCACAGTGTATGAGCCCATTCACCCTCTCTGCTGGGCGCCATTTTGTTTCCGAATTAATTTTCCCATCTCCGGTTTTCACCTATTTTCGTGCAAATAAAAGATAGTTTCCTGATAAATATTCAAAATGAAGCGATTCGGATCTTTTAATTTATTATTTAATTCGTTTGGTAGCATGATAAATACATTGCAGGACGTTTACTTGCCATCTATGGCGCAATGTGCGACTTAGCGCGATCAATATTAGGCTCGGCCTACGGCCTCTCCTAATATTAATCTTACGTCACCTCACATGACGCCATACCCGACAAGTAAACATCCTGTAACTCATAAAACTGCATTGTGGAAGTGAAGGCACAGCTGCACAGCTATAGCAAAATGACCCAAGAAATATCGGGAGAGAGTACATGAACTTGTTTTTAGGGATTTCAGGCATGAATATATAAAGAGTTTTTCGAAGGGCACAATCGGTTGAACATGAGCTCCGAGCAGCAAACCTCAGACCATTTTACTATCAATTCATCATATGTGATGACGATAGACCAAGTGGAAAGAACAAACTAAGAGCATATAGAGAATTTAAATCTGATTATAAATTAGAATCATGTTTGAAAAAATTTAAAGATATGGAACTGAGAAAACTCTTTTGTGAATTACGAATTAGTAGCCATTTATTGGAAATTGAGAAAGGGCGACACAAGCAACCCAAAGTACCTCTTAATGAAAGGATTTGCAAAAAAGTGTAATTCAGAAATCGAAACAGAAGAGCATTTCATCATGAGTTTTCCAAAATATTGTGAACACAGAAAACAATATTTCGCGGAAATTGAGAAACTAAATCAAAACTTTACAAACATGAGCGACAAACAAAAATTCATATGTATGATGAGGAACAAAAGAAGTGATACATGGAGCGTCATCTGCAACATGGTTAGGCCTAGGCCATTTCTTCGAAAAGGAAATGATTCACCTAATAAGTGTTGATTATATACTAATATATACTGAAATGTATGGTTATCTTTATATTGTTTATTATTTACTGGCATCTGTCTCGTGTGGACGTTATTGTCATTAAACTATCTATCTATCTATTTATCTATCTATCTATCTATCATGTTTTGGAGGAATTTAGAATATTAGTTTCTGCTCCCCTGTCGGGAGTCGAACCATCGGCAACCACGCCTGGCAATCAGGAGTCCAACATTTAAACCACTAGACCATTGCACATCGCCATAAATCGATATTCTAATGACTACTTGGTGGTGTGGGGTGGGGGTGGGGGGGGGGGGGGCTTCGAGGCATGATTTATTGAATGTGTCAGCGACACTGTAGCTTATATTGACTTCATGGCTGCATTTATGAGATAAATGTCATAATTACCAAATATCAAACTTGCATTAAAGAAACTGTTATAATTATTGACTTTCTGTTATCTATCAGAGAAAAACTTGAAAAGAAAAAAGCCAGACAATCATTCGAGGTCGTGATGCAAATATGACATTTTATCTACTCGTCGTTCTAAGCCACGCATTCAAGAAAATTAATCCATAAATGCAACCTGTAAGATGTGCTGAAGAAAGTCAAAATGGTTGTTATCATGGCGTCCACTGAGGGCGGACGACCATGACTGAAATACAACACTCTCATTTACTCATCATATTATATTCCAATAAGACTAAAACCATCACCCTCTGATTGAAGGAGAGCTCGCTTAGTTTTTTCTATGTTTACGGCCCCAGTGGCACTGGTTACCGTCAGACGTTACGAAGTAAAATATTTTAAAAGATAATAACAGTGTAAGTAGATTCAAAGTGCATAATGCCTATAAAATCATATTTTTCGAGGCCAATGATCATTCTATGAATGTATACCCACAACCCACTTAAAAAATGGACGAGGTTACTTTATTACAGTTTAAATCATGAACTTGTTCATGATTTGATCTGAGCTATAGTAACTCAACCTTTGCGACCTTTATCCAAGTCATTGAGTTTTTATTGTCCAGTTACGTCATAGGGCACACAAGAGGTTTATTTACTAAATTTGTTATCGATAAAGTTGCCTTGTCCATTCAAGTTGCCTTGTTGATTTCACAATGTGGGTTTTGGGCTATGGGTAGGGTCTTAATGGTACATATACGTTATTATGATTTATCACTTTCAAAGTGTGATTTACTGGGATTTTCCGGTTTCATTATAAACGATAATTTAACAAGAGAATTATGCAATCAACAATTGGGTCATGTATCCGTGCGCGCATACGAAGAAGCTTTGCCTTAGGTGTAATGGGGACTTCATTGTTTTTTAACCCTTTACCTAACATGAAAAGCAGACGACCCTTGCAAAACAATTCTTGAATAACTATTATTTTCATTGTTTGTCTCAAAAACATAAGTTATGGCCCCTCATTGGAACGAGCTTGACGAGCTTATAAAGTTATCTGACCAAATTTCAATAAAACTGATGAATAAATGTAACATGCAGGATGAGGCGAGGAAATCTAAGATGGCTGTCGTGGTAGCCAATGTGTGTGGCCAACCGTAATCATTGTAGAACGTTCACATCTACTCATTATACTATGTTATTCTGTCGAGTTTCAAGAGAACTGATGCACAAATGCGACCTTTATGGTAGGGACCCGCGAATTGCCGATTTTTATCAAATCAATCGAATGTCGAATGGAATTGGTGAAAACGAATCGAATTTCGAACTGAATTTCAAATCAAACTTAGAATCGAATCACAGTTAATGATTATGTCATCAAAAGAAAAGTGTTTTTTTAATCCTTTGACTAACATGAAAAGCAGACGACACTTGCAAAAAGAATTCTTGAATAACTATTATTTTCATTGTTTGTCTCAAAAACATAAGTTATGGCCCCTCATTGGAACGAGCTTGACGAGCTCGTTCCAATGAGGGGTCATAACCTATGTTTTTGAGACAAAAAATGAAAAAATAATGAAAATTATTTGTCGGTTTTTGAGAATCGCGCTGGCCGGTTTTGTTCGTTTCGTTGGGTAAAGAGTTAAATAATAACACCCATTATTAAAAGACACACCTGTAGTTGTGGAGAGTGCATTTTTCGCCTCACCACTTCCCACACTATAAATTGAGATATAAACCAGTATAGACTAGCTACTGAATGAAACTATTCGAATTGTTGACTTTGTAGCTTTGAAACTTCAGCAATAAACATTTTAAACGAACCTGGCTGATAGGGCTGATACCTCACTTTTATCACATGTTTTCTTGAAAAAAAAGCTTGCTTGAATTCGGATCGACTCCATTCAGTCGTGAAGCCATTTGTTTTCAATAAAAATACAAAATGACTGAAACGAAACGATAATTCAACGCCGAATGGAGTCGATCCGCTTGTTAATTAATGCCTTCTCTTCTGTTTATATAATGATCAGGGGTATTCCTTTAGAAACCCGTTACTTTTGACGATGTATCCAGTAACTGTGATCGAACAGAATAATACTCAATATAAAATAATGTGAATATGTAGTGGAACAAATCATCTATTGAAGTTGAACAGCTGAAAAACTTTTCAAAGCTCAACACTTTTTTAAACGGTCACTGGTCATAATGCACAATACGTTGAAATGAACAGTTTTTGCGGTAATAGTGTTTGTAGCAATGTAGCTACAGCTGTTGTACCGTTGTAGTTACATCGCTATAAACATTGTTACTGCTACAAGTAAGTTACGTTTCTACTCGGAACAATGCTCAATATAAAATAATGTGATCAATTACAATCTGTGAACATTCGCGGTTATGACAGAAATATTGTCTCTCAAATCGAATTTCGAATTTTTGCAGGAGCCTAATTTATGGTGTGCTGCAGAAATCCAAGATGGTAACCAGCCGTAACCAAAATAGGGCGGTCTCATCTACCTATCATATACTCCTCATACCAAGTTACCCTGTTAAATTTCAAGAAAACTGATGCAAAATGAGACCTCTAGATTTATGAAATCCAAGATGGCTGATATGGCGGATAGTACGTGCGGTCAGCCGTGACTATCGAGGGATATTCTCATCTTGGCACGAACCTGAATTTGCATATGAATTTTGGCGATAATTAATTGGAAAAGAACTGCCGACTGTAGAACATGTTGAACTAATTGTGGACAGCGTTTTGAAGAAATTCAAGACGGCTGCCATGGTAGTAATTTTTGGCGACCAACAGTCACCAGAACAGTATGCTCTCATCTACTCTTAATCTTTCCCTTTTCAGATTGCTCAAACATTTTGTGAGGTGTTTTGATCCAACCACTACCAAAATAGGATGTTCTCATCTTCACGTCTCACTAATTGACCATGCCAAATTTCAAGAAAATCGATACATATATGTAGCCTGCGCTGAAGAAATCCAAGTTGGCTGCTCTGTCGGCCGACCGTGACCATAATTATACAATAACATGATTTTACTGGGCATTACAGTCTATTACCAGCCAAGTAGAAATAGTTGACAGCCCGAGGGCCTATGAGAGGCCCGAGGCGAAGTCGAGGGCCGCTAATTGGCCCAAGGGCTGTCAACTATTTCTACTTGGCGGGTAATATAGACCGTAATGCCCAGTAAAATCATGTTATTACTGTTATTACCACTCATCTTCTCACACACAACTCTATCGAAATGATAAGCCTATATTACTGATAATGATTTAATTGAACTGATAAGATGAGAATTTAAAGAACAACAAAATCAGAAGTCTGTGGATTTTGTAAACAGGATCAATTTCCGATCAAAACAAAAACTGATGAAAGTTCACTAAGGCACAGAATAGTAATTTATGGTACAATCATTTAGTGTTGCACCTGCTAAAAAATTGTGTGTCACCTGCATCTGGGGAATAAAATTTTGTGAGTGAGTGTTAGTGTTGTTAGATGTGGGAACTTCAATATTAAAGACAGTGCCGGGAGGGGCTTCTCTCGGAATATCAATTATTCCATTCTCTGCTACAAGATTGATGGCTTGAGGAGTGATATGGCAAGAATTTAAAATATCTTCATTGGGTTCATTTGTCATGGATGCAGGTTTCATATTGTTCAGATTTGATTCAGTTTCAGTATCTATTTCCATACACTGTTTTTCAAAATCCTCATCAGAAAATTCCTCTTTTCTATCACTATCAGGATTAACACCAATTGAGGCGTTTAAAATGTTTGAACAGTGTCTCTTCTGCTGAGTAGATAAATCACTAATATAATGCTTGAGACTGTGTGTGTTCTTATGATTTGTTACTGATATGATACTCTCTGGATTAATTCCACCCTGGAAAAGTGTGGTTATTGCAGAGGCCCTCACGCTGCGGCAGGTATATGTCTGTGAAAGTCCAGCCTGCTTCGATATTGTTTGCATTATATTACAAAGTGCATTTTTACCTATAGCTTGATTTCTGTACCATTTATCATTTGGGCCATAGGAATCTTTTGGTCTTTGAAATAATCGTTCACATTTCTCATTCAATTTTGATAAAAAAAAATTTAAAAATCTGAACCCCGTGTCCATACATCTTCTGGGAATTATAGTTTATTTCAGATTGTCTATTGACCCCTGGTAATTTTTTGTGACTTCAGTTTGCAATTGTTCCACATATTCAACTTCGTCCGAATCCTTGCCAATGCCAAAAGTTTCTTTACTCATAGATGCCCAGCCTTCTCGACCTCTCCTACCAAAACTGTAACAAAGATAAAACCAGGCTGCATGCATTGCAATTACCGGTGAGGTGTGGAAATTAGCAAAATAACTGCCTGACTTCTGCATATCACGTTCGCCGATACATGGTTTATGCTTGGGTTTAGGATTCCCACTTCAAAAATAAAGTTTGCAGCGTGCTTCAAACATTTTATTAGAGGAAATGAATTCTCTGTCCTTCATAATGTTTACGGCCCTACTTACTGGAGCAGACGTACTCGTTCGATGTATGGCTGCACGGATGCATGTTAATGTAGAAGGGGTCAAACTTGTACCAGGCTTCTTCGGTTTAACCTCTGCATAAAATTTCCTAAGCAATTCATTTAAATCGTGTGGACTGATGGTTTCAAAATCACAATTTTTTTTCCGCTTCTCTACCCATTCCATAAAACTTCGCAAACCATACAAAGTTGATTTTGATGTACTGTCCGGTCTAGCGCTATTTTCAAGGAAATTCAGTTGCTCGTCATTGAAATCACTTGATTGAGACATTTTGACAGATATGTGCATGTGTCGTCTGCTTGTTTACTAATATCACGTGACCTAATCAATTCCGAGAAGGCGTTACCGATAGCGTGAGGAAAACGAAAATGGCGAACTTGGAAAAACAATTATAATACCGAGATTTACCCAATAAATAACCAGTAGTAGGCAAAAATAGGAGCATACACTGATCTACCTTTTAGTATTAATCCTCCCCACCGACGAAACTGTTTATTTATCAATCAATCACTTACTGATGGAGAAGTAAAAACAACAAACTTTTAGGGCATTTATTTCCGTTGTTAGGGCGAACTCCATTTAAACTGGTTGTTCACGAGAAGAACGATGCAGCCGGGCATTGCTGGTACAACAAGGACAGAGAATAGTGGGAAAAACGAAAAGTCAGGGAGTCACGTGACAACTGTGCACTTGGCGGATAATGGAATGACGTTTTCATTATTCGCCAAGTTCACAATGCGACGTGCATTGTGCATTTTGATTGACCCCAGAAATGTTGTTAATGCACTAGGAAACGCCCTGGTATAGGGTAATAATATAACAATAACATGATTTTGGAGGGCATTATGGTTCATTTGCGGCCCTGCAGCAATGATGAACAACCCGCGGGTTTATTAAAGGCCCAAGACGAAGTCGAGGGCCGTTAATAAGCGCAAGGGCTGTTCATCATTGCTGCAGGGCCGCTAATGAATCATGATGCCTGACAACAATTATGTTATTACTATTATTACCACTCCCTGTTACAGCTAACCGCACGAGGGAATTGCTGGAAGAAATAATCAGTAAGTCGGTTCGATATTTCTGTTTCGATCGCGCGTTCGACTTCCGTTCGGAAATACAAAGGGACTTCATCGGAATGGGAGTAATTCATTAGACCATGGAATCTAAAAATAGCCGGGCCGCGGGCCGCTAATGGCTATTTATACCATTATCCGCCCGCGGACCGGCTTCGTCGAATGACGTCCCTGAAAGTATGGAGTTTTAACAGCCCTCCAAAATCATGTTAATCTACTAGTAACTTATAGATTTAGTGGTAATAATAGAACGTTCTCATCTTGGCATAAACCTAAACATGTATGAAATTTGGTGATCATTGACAAAGAACTGCATGCAGGCTGTTGTCCGTGCTGGACACATTGTGGACAGCGGACATATACAGACTCACAGACTAATAGACTATTTTACTTTAACAGGCCAAGTTTGAACAAAAAATACAACTGTGCATATGTCATTGATCCTACTGTATTAATATTTTATGAAAATGTTGTACGTGGAAACGACCTAGTATAAGCTTTATAGCTTCCTGCCGGATCCACCTTTTATTTTGTTGTATTTTGTATATTCGGTTGAAGATATTGAATAAATATTGTTTAAACTAACAGACTCAAAGACAAATAGACGACCGCATGTTCAATGGCAATAGCTTACCTTGCTTTCGTAAAGTTATGTTAAAAACTCATCTCTCAGGACAAACGGAGCGATCAGTCCCTCGCCTGCACCCAGTGGCGTGCCCATGAGAGGGAAGGTGGCTTACCTCCCAATCCCAACTTGTCCCCTAAAATATTAATTATCATGCATCTGCACGGGGCGTCAGCAAATGAAATTACTGTTGACATACCACGCTGGTTTTAAATTTACGTTCTTTCGAGCCTCGTAATGTCTCCAAATAGTGCCATTACGGGTATATTTTATTTTTTAAAAATTTATCCATGGGGGAATATACCTCTCGACCGCAACAACCCAAGACGGGCGGCACCTGCATACCTTTCAGAAACTCAAGATTTCAAATTTCGTGATATGACTACAGCATAAAAAGTCTTGGACCCCCTTACCCAAAACCTCCCTGTACCCCCACCATCTTATATAAATACCTGGCGATGCGCCCGCCCGCGCTTATATCCGCCCACATGATCCGAAACTGTCCCGATAACATTTTTGGTGCCGGTGTAGCGCCCCCTATCTACGCCAGTTGCATGAAATTGCAACAGGCGGAGAAAACTGTGTATTTTTTTAGTTTGAATCCATGAGCTTTTGAGACATCCAAACTAGGAACCTTTGGTCGTTGCCACCTCCTCCCACTTCCTTCGTGTAAGTTAGAGGAGAAGGCAACCACCAGAGGGTCCTAGTTAGGACGAGCGGAGGCCCCCGAAACCTCACACAGCGATCTTTCAAATGCCACCCCCCCCCCCCTCAAAAAAAAAAAAAATGGCTAGGACACCCCCATTTTAGAAGCCTGTCTATCAAATAGAGAAAGACAGGCCCATTGCACTGTTCTTATTTCTACCCACGCGATAACAAAAAGGTTGAAAAGAGGGAAAGAGGGAAATCTGTGACGGACGAAAATAACAAACAAATGTTCTTTTAAATACCAAACCGATTACCAATTACGTCAGCAACAGCGAAATAAGATTGTAACTGAAGACACATGCTGGTACATTTAGTTCGTAAAGAGATAGCGGGTCGGTACAAATAAGTCAAGAAAACGCATTATCAGCAGATTCAACTCATCTTGTACTGCCCTCACTCCACGGCTAAGTGTTTTAGCGCACTCCACGGTTATTCTTTTCCACATTCAACACGACATTTATCTCATCTGTAAACCGCCCAACTCGAATGGATTATTTTGAGACTTGAGAAGCTTTCAAATGTACCAACGTCCTATAACCCTTTACTCAACGCAGACGATATCAAAATTTATTATTCTAATCATCATATTTTAAACATTTTCTAAAAATTTCAACAACACCATAACATGTGACCCCTCATTGGAACGATCTCGACGAGCTCGTTCCAAAGAGGGGTCACATGATACCGTTTTCTCCTTAAATTTTTTGAAAAATATTTTTTCAGCTACTGAATTTGCATTTTACGCGGCCGGATGTGGCCGATTCGTTGGGTAAAGGGTTAAAGCCGGATTATATCGTTTCTCTGTTAATTGGGGTTTAACGACACGTTCGCGAGCTTGGGTCATATCGCGACGAACAGTTTTACTGGTGGATTTATTTATTTATAGGTGTTTAAGGTCACATTCTTATGTACAATGGCTCATCGTGACCGTGACAGTTTTTACGGGTGGGGGAAGCAGGAGTATCCGGAGAGAACCACTGAACATTGACGAGCAACTGTCAGCTCTTCAACATTCTAATTCTGTTCAAGCTCCGCTCAAGCAGGGTTACAGCGGTTGAAGACATGTGCACCATCGACGTGCAGTATGCCTTAGTACACGGCGTCATCGTGCTCCCATGTAGGCAACCGGGATAAAGTGCCTTGCCCAAGGATACAACGCGGTTCGTCCCGGACGGGGATCGAACTCGGGACCTGTAGCATAGAAGTCCAACAATCTACCACTGAGCAACCGCGCCCCCTTTACTGGTCGATGAACCGACTTAGTGACCCGGCACGGGCGGGGTTTAGCGTCTTGTGTCCCGTCGTCGTGCCGTATGCCCTAGCACACAGCGCCACCATGCTTCAACACAGACGATAAGGATGAAGTGTCTTGCCCTTTCCCAAACTCGACAATAGGCTAAATGGTTAAATGTCCCGTGGAGGGGCCAAACAACCTCGAAAGAGTAGCCTGCAAAGGTAATTCGTGTGCCAAGTTTGGATGGATTTGGGCCAGTGGGTCTAAAAAGAAGCAGTGATTGCGCCAGAAAATGTTTCGAGGATGAAGGTGGTGGAGGGGACAGATCTCCACTTGAAGGGGGATGAGCACATTTGGCCTTTTAGGATCATAGCATCATAGGGTTAGGAACCCGCGCATATGGTCGGTATCTGAATGCAATGAGCAATCATAGGTTTGTTTGGGGTGGGGTGGGGTGTTTTTCTTGGTGGGACCTGTGAAATGCCGATTTTGATCGAATCGAATTGGTTGGAGAAAACGAATCGAATTTGGAATTGAAGCACAGTTATTGGATACGTCATCAAAAGAATTTTTTTCAAAAATAATACCCTAATTATTAAAAGACTCAGTTGAAAAGAGCGCATGTTTCGGCTCACCACTTATCACGCTATAAACTGAGATATAAGCCAATTATAGCTGTTGATTGAAACTATTCGAATCGTTGACTTTGTAGCTTTGAAACTGCAGCAATAAACATTTTTAAACGAACCTGGCTGATAGGGCTGATACCTCACTTTTATCACATGTTTTCTTAGAAAAAAAATTTCGTTTCAAATTGGATCGACTCCATTCGGTTGTAAAGCCATTTATTTTAAATAAAAATGCGGAATGACTAAAACGAAACGATAATTCAGCGCCAAACGGAGTCGATCCGCTTGTAAATTAAGGACTGAACTACTTCTGTTTATATAATAATCAGGGGTATTCTTTTAGAAAACCGTTGCTTTTGACGATGTATTCAGTAACACTGATCGAACAGAACACCACTCAATATAAAATAATGCGATCATGTTGTGGAACAAATCATTTATTGAAGTTGAACTGCTGAAAAACTTTTCGCAGTTTGAAACTTTAAATTTTTATAAATGGTCACTGATCATAATGCACAATAAGTTCAAATGAACAGTTGTAGCAATAACAGTCTTTGTATCGATACAGCTACAATTGTTGTACAGTTGTAGCTACAACGCCATACAAACACTGTTACCGCTACAAATTAGTTTCGTTTCTACTCAGAACAATACTCAATATAAAATAGTGTGATCAATTACAATCTGTAAACATTCACGGTTATGGCAGAAGTATATTCGAATTTCCGATTTCGAATTGAATATTGACTTTCGAATCGAATTTCGAATTTTCGCAGGAGCCTATAAATTGTTGGTTTCTACCCCACAAATAACTTTGGACCTTCTGAAGAACTTTGGGGTAAATCTCCACTTTCTGGACGTCGAAAATGAAGAAGCCCAAGTATGATCGCACAACTTTCACGAGAGATCTGTCTGAAGATATGAAGCCCAGCAGGGATCCAAGTTGACTCAGCGGGCTGGGACAATTTCCCTTACGATAATAGAAATTTGTTCTCAATTCCTAAATCTACAGCATTGCACTCTGGATAACTGGTTAATGCTCCGGCTTTAGATATATTTCACTATCTCTTAAGTCTTCCTGTAGTATATGGCATGATGACGCTTTGGCGGGAGTGACCGGTCCCCCACCAATGGCGCCTTTGGTCGTCTGCTGTATATTGCACTCTGAAGTATAAACCAAACGCTGGATTAGAGTTTCTTAAAATAAACAGATGTGCAGTATGTGTAGATGGTTGTGAGTATGATAGACGGGGGTGGGGTTGGTTGGGGTGAAAATGGCGACATATGGGGGTCAAAGTCTATTCTATGTTTAGGGGGAAAATGGGACTACTCCCACCCCCGCCACTGAAAAGAAGACTGACGGACGGCGGATATCAAGTGATGGTAACAACTCACTCTGACTTTCAGTCAGGTGAGGTTAAAAAACGGTAACGCAGAAGAATATGGGACTATTCAAAAATACCTGGAACCAATACTATAAGACTTTTAGAATTGTATTTTCTAGAATTGTATTTCTACCTATTAATATAACTGACTAAAATGAAACATTAGCATTGTGAAAGATATGGCAATTTGCCAACGGGCAAATTGCCAGATCTTTCAAAATGCTAATGGTTCATTATAACCCATTAAAGTCATAACTAGAAAATACAATTCTAGAAAATACAATTGTAAAATTTTTATAGTATTGGCCCCTGGTCTCCTCAATTTGTCTGCCTTGATTTCCATTCTACCTCATGTTCCCAACAAATCATAACGGTTTCAGGTCCTACAATATCATAATAACCCTTTACCTAACATGAAAAGCAGACCACACTTGCAAACAAAATTCTTGAATATATAATTTTTTTCATTTTTTGTCTTAAAAACATAGATTATGACTCCTCATTGGAACGAGCTAGCTCAAGGAGCCCGTTCCAACGAGGGGTCATAAACTATGTTTTGAGACAAAAAATGAAAAAAATAATTAAAATTAATTAGCGACTTTTGTTTATAGCGCTGGTCGGTTTTTGCCGTTACGCTGGGTAAAGGGTTAATAGTTATTTTAACCCTTTTCATTCTATAGACTTAACATACTGAGAAACAGAATCGCCATCTTGAAGTGGACTAAAGTGGGAGACATCCTTAATGGTTTAGGGCAAGTGGTCTGCTATAACCCTTACCGTAAACTTTATTGACAATAATGATTTCTCTTGTGTTTTAAATTTCCGTTTTTGGCAGCTGGTGGCGCTTTATAATGCAGACATAGCACAAACAGGAGGAAAGCGTGTACCATCATTGGCATGCAGCCATCGAAATGGTCTTATCAAAGCGACACAACAGAGTTAAATCCATTTTTTAACTGCATTATTATATCAAAAATATGATGGAGAGCAGTGAAAAAAGAAAAAAAATGAGGAGGACAGGTATTTTTAAAATGAATTTCTGAGTCCCCCATTCTTCAGGTTCACCAAAAAACCCCTCCGAAATGCAAGTGTGTTGCTCGTGGAGCTGTGACCATGATTGTAGTGAATAACATTGATACGTCTTGAGCTGCCCACCTTCCGGTTGTTACTCTGTTACTATACACATATTGTGTTACTTACTCGTGAAACATCTTTATACATAATATCGTATTCACCTGGTATTGAATTTAGTACAAAATACAACCAATTTCTTTTGCCTGCGACTGTTAGCAGGAGTTTGTTGTGTGTGTGTGTGTGTGTGTTTTTTTATTGTCGTCTTATTATCACTAAAGTTATTACACCCGCTCATTTGGCACAAACCAAGTTCTGACAAGTTCAAAATAGATAATGTTACTTCACTTATCTCAGTTCTACATCAGTGTTAAGAATAATTATCAGTTCCACAGAAAAGCTCGACATTACGCAACGATTTACTTATGCACAGCAATAATTAAGATTAACCCGTCCCACCAAGAGGAAAATGAGGAAGGGGGAGGGGGGAAGAAAAAAAGCGATATCACCTAAAATAAAAATCACGATTTTATTTATTTATTTTTATCTAGCCCTACAGAACAGTTTAGTCGAAATCCACGCGTGGGCAGTGATGTCCACGCATGCGTTTACCAGGTAATAAAAAGCATCATCAGCAAAATTTTAATTAATGAAGCACCGGGTTGCACCCGGGGCTTCATTAATTAAATTTTTGATGATTATATCTATAATTAGTGTTTGGAATCTAATATTATTGCGTCCGTGGAAATATTGCCCACCCGTGGAAAGTGACCAGTCCACTGCGGTTGTATTGTAAGTCCACTGATACCGATTTCAAAATACTAAAATTTCAAGCAGTAAATTTTTCCCACAATGCACAGCAATGAAACTGAGAATGTTACCAATTCTATCTTGATTGACAGAGCTCATTTCTTTTCGTGGGCAAAGTACTGTTATCGAAGAACAGTATGAGTCAAACTAACAGAGTGTTATGCGTTAAGGTCACATTCTCTGATGATATGAAACTAACCAAGCAATAGCCTCTAAATATCGCCTGGCCCTCTGTAACGCTTTTGTGTCTATACAACTTAGCCAGACTCGTCAGTACTGTTTTATACTTGAGTGAAAATAACGTTATCTTCATAGATTATCGTAAAAAATCAGCCAATTCCGCCCATAATTTTACACAGCTAAAAATGCGAAGATAGCCCCCCCGCTCCTCCCCCCCACCCCCACCCCCACTAGCCGAACACCATATATTTGCGATTGTCCTTGGGGGCCCTCTAATTTGTTCGAGTTCAAACGAGGTTGAGAGGCTATCGTTTATAAAAAACACCCCAGAACTACCCCACACAGCACACCCCTTTCCCCAAAATACACCCCCCCAAAAAAACAAACAAAATGAAAAACCGAAACAAACAAATAACAAGAGGCCCCACGGGGCCTGAAGCGCTCATCTTGAACAGAACACCATTTAAACAGAGTCCAAGAATGAGTCTACATTAAGCAAGCCATCTTCATAGGCTACACTGTCAATACTTGAGTCCCTCAGGAGTGACAAAAATAATCTAGGCATCATGCCTTTTCTTTAGTTGATCATAAAGTAAAATGTAGAGCTCCCCTATGAAGCCCCTTGATACAACCTATGTGGATTAATCTTAGTACCTCTAGAGGGTACGGAATACAAAATTTTCAATTCTTCAGCAAAATGGCCAATTCCGGCTCCCATAGAGAGCCCAAATATTAACCCAGGCTCTTGATTTGAACACAGTTAAATCAGACTTCCCTAGAGATGTTGTGTACCGAATATGAAAGCATTCTGACTGTTGGATCTGAAGAAGAAGATTTTTAAAGAAATTTCCTCATATTGCACTAAGTAAAAATTTGGGCTACCATAGTGAGCCCAAATATATACCTAGGGATCTGATTTGAACAAACTTGATTCTGACCCCCATAGAGATGCTGCATACCAAATATCAAAGCATTCTGACTGGTGGATCTGAAGAAGAAGATTTTTTTAAATTACCCTCCATATTGAACAAAGATAAAATCTGGGCTTCCGTAGGAAGCCCAAATATTAACCTAGGGACTTGGTTTGAACAATCTAGAATCTGACCCTAATAACAATGATGTATGCCAAACATTTATCTGACCCCCCTATGAATGCTGTATACCATATATGCTGATTCAGCATTTTTTCGATGCCCATTACAGAACACCCTAACATAACCGATGGCAATTTTTTTTTACCATTCAATTCTACTGGTCCTAAGGATACTTCATACCAAATAACAGCTCTCTGTTCCGTGGGGTTTGGGAAATATGGGCGTTTGAAAATATTTCTATTTTTAGCTCCCAGGGTTCCCATGGGGATGCGGGAATATTTTTTTTTGCATGGGTCAAGCACTTATGACCCAATACTACCATAAACCAAATTTGGTTCATACCGGACCATCGGTTCAGAAAATAGAATTTGGGGCGGAGCAAAAAATCTTACCCCTCCTATTACAAAGCCAAATATTACTTCACGAAACGAACTTCGTTTGAACAAACTTGATTGTTCACCTCATATGGAAGCTCCATAGCAAATATCAAGTCATTGTACACACTGGTTCTTGAGAAGAAGATTTTAAAAATATTTTGGAGCATTTTCTCCCACTCCCTCCCTATGGGGCTGGGCATGTTGAGTTGAACAAAAATGAAATGCCCCTTTGAGACCATCACTCACACAAACTTTCACTTGAATTGGCCCAGTGGCTTTGGAGGAGAAGACCAAAACACGGTGTTGACGGACGACGGACGGGGAGCGATGAGATTAGCTCAGCTTGACTTTGTCAAGATGAGCTAAAAATTCGTAAAAATGGAATAAATTAAGGCCCATAACTCTGCAGCGAGAAATCGGACAGGCCAGTTTTCGAACTCGCTTGAGATATAACTGCAAAAGACTTGTATGGTAAATATAAGTCAAACTGGAAAGAGAATGTTTGTTCAAGTTTCCTGTGGCAATGAGATAAAAAGCTGTCTGGAAATATTGGTTTTATGTCATTCACAAGAATACTATACGTCTGCCATTATTTTCTCGGGTGCGAAGAAGATTGGTTGTTTTGATTTTAGATGAATGCGATACTCATTCCCTGTGCTGAAACCTGCCGTCTGAGAATTCTGTCACAGCTGGATTCCTTGGGAGAGTAAGTGAATATCATAGAGCGCACCATGGGAGACAACTGTGTAAAAACCCAAACATTCCGTCAATGAATTGTTGCTGCTTGGATCGATAACACTTAGTTCATCTGTGCACTTGACTTACACCAAACGACAAATAATCAATAAGTATATTTATATCCATCGACTGGGCTCAACTGGGAGGAAATGAATGAGACATTCCATCAGAAGACCGATAACTGCAAAGAGTGTAATGAAAACCCATGCATACATTTTAACCATTCACCTCAAGCTCTCACACTAACCGTCAAATTCTGTGTGGTATTCGACATTGTTAAGGCCGGGGACAGGCCCGACGCTTGCAGGAAGCCGCCCCACCCATAACTACGTCAGTCGTAATTTTTTTTTGTATATCACCCAAACATCTTAGCCTCCGGAACGTCAAACTTTGTTCTGAAAGCCGCTAATTTGAAAAATGAAAGTGTCAATGAAACTGCAGCTAAACTTCACCAAGAAGGGACTGAACTAAATCACCAACTATAGGATGTGCTATAGGAATTGTAGACAATTTAATTGCAAAATCTGAGATGGCCGCTGGCGACCATGCTTTTTAATGAAATTAAAAAAACACGATTGCTACCATGCAGACATCACTCTAAAGTCACATATTAGAGATGAAAAAGATTGAGGGAGAGATGCACCCATAGGGTGTGTGTGCGAAAGGAATTTTTGACAATTTATATGCCAAATCCAAGATGGCCCTGTTTTTCAACGAAACTCTGAAATAAATTTGATAGCCCCCATCTAGACGTCACATCACACCGAAGCTGCATGTAAAATCTGAAGAAACTGATCGGGTGAGAGGTGCGGCGTGTTGGGCGTGCTAATGGAATTGTTGATATGTTTTTCACTGAAATTCAGAAAAATACGATAGCTCCCATCTAGGCATTACACCAAAGCTACATATGAAATCTGAAACAGATCGGATGAGAGATGCGGCCTGAAAGGTGTGCTAATGGAATTGTTGACAATTTATATGCCAATGCATGATGGCCACTGGCGTTCATGTTTTTCAACGAAATTCAGAAAGTTCGATAGCTCCCATCTGGACATTGCCCCCAAACCACATATGAAATTTGAAACTGATCGGGTGAGATATGCGGTCTGTAGGGTGTGCTACTCATACTTGACGTTGTCAAGTTGGGCTAAAAATACCGACCATCTGACACAATTTCCATTGTGCAAAAATACCCCTGTGTTTCACATATCATCTGCATGGAAGCACTCGTTCAATTATTATTATTTTTAAGAATTCTTATCGTTAAACGAAAATAATTCTTGAAAATATTTATAATAAACGAACGTTTCTGATCTGTTTTGTGTCTTATTGTTTGAAAGAAGTATATACTGAGTAAATTTGAATAAAATTTAATTACGTTCGTACCGACGGATAAAGACCCGGAAACACTGTCAAATTTTTTTTAACTCTCACCCACTGTGTGCGAACATTTTGAGATCCTCGCTTCGAGCCAGGCCTGGAACCAATATAGCCCTTAAATAGGCCATCGCCTATGTCTAAGATTCAATCGTCTTGAAAATTTTACTTGGTCGGAAAAGCGAACCCACGGTTCGTTATTCCGACCAACTGAGATATTTCATCCGACTGAATCTTAAAAATCAAACCAAGAAATGTTTCTCAACCGAGAATTAATTTGACCGAATATTTAATGACATTACAATACTGTTATGCATGTTTGCAAATTAAAAACTAACGAAGGACTCACCACGGCTGTAGTTTTATGATTACGTCGCGTATTTCCACAAGTTATGTTAATATCTTTATGTTTTTAAGGAGAAATAAATTATTACTGACTGGAATATCCAAAACTGGAGCAAGACAGAATATGTGTATATCTTTGTGAATAAAAGGACATCACATAAAATCAACGGTTGTCTGTGCGCAAACTCCACGAAAAGTGAGTGGACAAACGGAATTGGACTGGTGGTCTGAGAGCTATAGCCGTTACCAAAACAAAATAATAGCCAACCTACGCTATTCGCAAAAATGTACGCAAATTTTATTTTCTTCAATTTTTGCCTTCAAACAGTTATTGGAACGTTAAGTTCGTTCCAATAAGGGGCCATAAGCTATATTTTTGAGTAAAAAAAGGGAAAATTCTAGTTGTTATAAAATTGTTTCACAATGCCGTCCACTACTCGTGTTAATTGGTGTCAGTAGCATAACTGTCAACTCCATTGATGTTGCGCTCCCCCCCCCCCCCCCACCAACATCCCCACAAGACCCCCCCTAAAAATCCTAAATTCTACCATCGGCACGGACAGTCAACTAAGAAATTATAGAAACATAGCACGATGGAAGTTCTTTCAAATCTCAAAATAGCGCCATTTAGGGGATATTTTTAAAAATTTCTCCAGAGGAAGCCCAGCCCTGGTGTTACGCCAGTGGAGTTGACAGTTGTTCTACTGACACAATCGTCAGAGAGACACTACCTTAATACCTTTTCCCAACTTAAGACTTCCATCTTCGTGATATGCGTACAGCATAAATGCTTGACCCCCCCCCCCCCAAAAAAAAGATCCATCTGCCCCCTCCCCAATATGGATACCTGGCTACGCGCCGGACCACCCAAGCCATTTTTTTCAAGCGGAGTGCAGTGTCTGCAGGCCCAAACCGGGTACTGGTCGAGGCCACGGTGGTGAGACGCCCAAGGGCGAAAAATGAAATTTTCTGAAACAATAAGATGGCATGAACAGCAATGGAAAGTCCAGAAAAATAAAATGTGCGCAAATACTACCGGCGCTCCCTACATGCAGACACTGGTTGCCTGGTCCTATTCTACCGGTGATGGAACACTTGAGTTAAAAGGAGGAAAATACACACATAACGAAAATATCAACACACTTCTCACCCCAGCAAACTAAACTTTGCAATGTATACATACGCGCGTTATCAGCAAGCCAGTTTGCTGGACCACAAACTTCCCTCATATTTATGCGTATTTAGTCTAGGCCAAAAGTCAAAACCATAAATTTTATGAGACCTTTTGTTTATTGGTGTTTAAGATTACGTTTAACATCTATGGCTACATCATGAACACAACATGCATGGGTCGGGTATGAAGTCAAGTTTGGCCATTCGTTTATACCCATGCTGCTCAATTTAGAGTTCACTGAGCAACTATCATCGTCTTTAGGAATTCGAATCGTGCAAACATCCTGGACGGGGAATGGGCCTTTTCGTGTTCATAAGGTTAATTATTGAAGAAAAAAAACACATTAATTTGAAGCTGCAAAATATAAATGAGTTTGCACTACAAAAACTTCCCACAGTAGCTAATTTGTCAGAAAAGCAGCGCGGAACAAAATTGTGTCAACCACAATTTGTAACACGTAATTAGTTAATGGGAAATAACTCTGTATGTCAGTAATTATGAAATTGTCTTGATTTTATTGAAAATACCTTCTCAGTTGAGACCTGAGAGCTCATTGCAAAATGGTTTAATACACAGCAAATAAAAATTGATATCAGACTGCTTGGGTGTTTGTGTTAAATGCAGAAAACATTTATTCCTAAACCCGACTAACATTAAAACAAAATAATGGCATAGAGTGACTAGAACAAACATTTTTCTGACGGAGAAGCAGGGGCGTAGCTGTGGGAGGTGTGGCATTTTCAACTGGACTGGAGTCTCAGATATCGATTCAATCTTACTGGTAATCATATCCTTTCTTACGGGACGAGATTTGCTACTTGGTCTTACGTCACACGCACAGTCGGTCTCATGCAAACAGGGGCGGACTGGGCCAAGAAAAGTTACAGGGAAATGAACCAAGGCGGACCCTGGACCCGGAGAAAATTTTCATTTTTTCGAACTGAACGAACGCTACTTCCTCGCATCTGAGTGATGATCAAGGTAGTTCACACAGAGGACATTTTGGTGGCATTTTTGTATCGCCTTCATCACTCATTCGGCAAGAATGGTATCGACAGGAGGTTGGGGTGCTCGGATCCATCGGGCCGACCATAGTTCAGCCCAACTGGAGAAAATGTTTGAATTTTTCAAAATAAAAGAACGCTGTTTCCTTGCATCTCAGCGATCAGTGTCAGTCTAGTCTACTGGTATATCGAAATGTCCTCTATGTGGACTTCCATTTTCCCGGTGAACCATACGGCCAGTCCACCTCTGAGTGCAAATGGAGGTCTGAGGCTGATTGGGGATGTGGGGGTCCCTTCATGACCCGATTTTGCGTCCGGCACGTCCTAATTAAATAAGAAGTAGGGAAATCCACGCATCACGACTATACTGCATGTATTATCCAGAAACAATTTTCCTAAGCTATTTAACCTTTACCTAACATGAAAAGCAGACGACACTTGCAAACAAAATTCTTGAATAACTAATTTCTTTTCATTTTCTGTCTCAGAAACATAGGTTATGACCACTCATTGGAACGAGCTCGACGAGCTCGTTCCAAAGAGGGGTCATAATCTATGTTTCTGAGACAAAAAATGAAAAAAATAATGAAAATTAATTGGCGATTTTTTTGAATAGCGCTGTCTTTTTTGGCCGTTACGTTGGGTAACGGGTTAATTATAATCCCCACTGACAAATATTCCTACTACATC
Source organism: Pictodentalium vernedei (assembly GCA_031216915.1). NCBI lineage: Eukaryota > Metazoa > Mollusca > Scaphopoda > Dentaliida > Dentaliidae > Pictodentalium > Pictodentalium vernedei. The sequence continues at coordinate 241,698,524 of CM062293.1, read as the reverse complement.
ATCAAGGCATGGCTTCGAAGAATGCATGCTTTGATAATGTTTGACTATATTTTATTTCCAAACAAGATGAAAAGTACAAAAACAAAGATTACACAATATTAACAAAAATTGTGAATTGGAAAATAGATCCAGCAGTAAGCCGATGCTTATGGTAGCTGTCGCCACATCTGAATTAAACTTTGAAGTACGGACGACCGAAAATCACTTGATAATGAGGTTGAAATATTTCTTCACTTAGGACTTGAATCGTGGTTGTCGTGAAAAATGGGGTTTACCCCCACCCCCGACCCCAAGGACGATCTTCAGGACGTCCCAGAAACTCTCATGGCAAACCGGTCGACCCGTTTTCATTGAAGGTCTGTGAAATGAGGATAGTTAAACTATCCCCAAACAAGCCCTCGGATCAAAGAAGGCGCCAAGCTGCTCTGCGGCCTGTTGGGAAAGTCTATGGAAAGAGAGTTGTAACTGTAGGCTACCTCAGACAAAACAGAATGTTTTCTGAGGTCACAAACAAAGGGGAACTACTCTTAACTGTTTTTTACAATACGAAAAGCGACACGGCAATTTTGCTGCATGTCAGAAAGGTAGGCCTGTCAAAAATTAAAAAAAGGCACAAAACAATTCCTGGGGGTGGGGAGGGGGAGCTGATACCATAAACATTGGATGAAAATTTATTTTGCATAACGTTCATGGAAGTGAGTTTATGTGAACACAACAACGTTTTGATGAACGGTACCTACCAGATTATCCACCCCTCCCCCAATCAGATGTGCTACTATATGCGGAGATTAATTTTGTGAGAGTATGTATATGTGTGAGTGAGTGTGTGTGTCGGGGGGGGGGGGGGGCACAAACAGATGTGCAACTATGTGTGGAATTTAAATTTGTGAGTGTGTGTGTGTGTGTGTGTGTGTGTGTGACGGTGGAGAGGTCTGTTTAACCAATTTTGCGAGAACCTGGACAATTGCGTTTGCAACCCTACAAAGATTTCCTTTGTTTTCGCCGAGTTCCCACAGAAAATAAAATAAAATGAAATAAAATAAAATAAAACAATAAATTAAAGTTACAGGGTCGGGGTTTGTCTTCACGAGTTAGTGAGGGATTGTTTGTCACCGAGAACAAAAGAAAAAACAGGATGTCTCCACAAAAGCGGACAAACAAGACTGGGTGGGTGGGTGGGTGGGTGGGTGGGGATGGGAGTGGGGAAGGGGTCTGCGAAAAATGAAAGAAGAATCCGTTTCAGGCATATAGTTTTTTAGAAAAATTCTTGTCTAACGTTCTCCGTCTTGTCTGAACCCGGAAAAGCCCTTTAGCCAACACAAACACAAAGGCATACCTTTCGACCGACTCGAATGTCACAAAAGCAGATCTATACGCGGAAATTGTTCAGGTTCGATTTTTTTGTCAAAATCCACCACTGGCGGGTAAACACTACCCAGGAAAATCGCCTTGGCTTGATTTGTATTGCCTTAGTTTCGTTGCACCGCCATTTTGTTTTCTCAAATTATCGTAGCAGGTTATTTGGACAGTTACAAGTGAACGCTGGTCTTGATGTGGTGACTGTCGACTACAACAGGACCGACAATATGGCCAACACTCCTCAATCGGTGATGGCGGCGCTCCCCACGGGTGTAGTATATTCCATCTTTAACCACGTAGGAAGCATTTGAAGGGGTTGGGTGGGGTGTGTGTGGACACGGTCATAGAAGGGCACCCACACATGGACATATATCCAGGCCAGAAGCCAGACTCTCCCCGATGACAGATTATAGGGGAGCGAACTTTCGAAAATTTCCTATAAAATTCCTGGAAAAAATTGTGAAAATGCCCTAAAACGACCAAATAAGCCCCATTGTGTACCCCCCCCCCCCCTCAATAGCCTCTCTCTCTCTCTCTCTCTCTCTCTCTCTTTGAAAGACAGTTGAGGAAGGGCACGTCCACTGTGAGCCCCCCCCCCCCCCCTCCTGTTTCTACGTTGCTGTTTAACTACGGTTTTTATGAGACTATTGCCTCGATATAGTCGAGTTGGCTAACAGGAAAAAAGAGGCATGCCACGCCGATCTCATCACATTAATACACGGGAAGGGTTAAATAACGGCAATGCTCTCGCAGTCATTTGTTGAGAAATCTTTTGCGTTTGGAGTTCTCAAGAGACTAAAAGTGTTAACATGAGTTTGATGATGAAGAATGATGAGTGTAGGAAATGCACAGTAAAACACTTAATGAACACTTTTGTTATTGAATTTTTATCACATGACTCCTTGTTTTATTACAAAAAGAGTAATGAAATGCCCATTCACTTGCTTGATAAACGTTCGATCAATTGCAATGTCGGTGTGTCTGAACAGCTACCGGAATTAATGAGATTCATTTGTTAATGCAATAAAGAATGCCAATAAAAGAAAAAGGATTATTACCGCCAGCATCTGAGCAGACAATACAAGAGGAAATTTGTCTTATGTCACAATGCAACAACTATATTAACCCTTTACCAAACACAAAAAGCAGACGACACTTGCAAATAAAATTCTTAAATAACTATTTTTTCAATTTTTTGCATCAAAAACATAGCTTATAACCCTTCATGGGGACGAGCTCAGCGAGCTCGTTCCAATGAGGGGTCATAAGCTATGTTTTTGAGATAAAAAAAATGAAAAGAATAATGAAAATTGAATGGTGATTTTTGTGAATGGTGCTGGTGGGTTATTGCCGTTATGCTGGGTAACGGGTTAATACCCTTTACGCTGAATTATTAATAACGATTGCAATTCCCTACAAAATATTAATTACATGAAGTAACATGAATCACTCTCCGTGGATTGACAAATTACAAGTAACAGTAAATCTGTTATGAATAGCGATTTGAGCTATCGATTGTTGTAAAATCTTGTAAGCTATGTTGACAAAAAAAAAAACGACTCTTATAAACACCGAGAAGTCAAAACAACATTCAACTTTTATTTTTTGTCGAGATTTATCGAGTACAAAAGTCTGCTTGATGAAGCAGATGGAGTTGTGTAGTAACTGATTCCACCCTTTACTGAACGCGAATAGCAGACATTACCAAAAATATTCCCTGAATAACTAAAAAAAATTACTTTTTGGCCTCAAAAACATGGCTTATGATCCTTCATTGGAACAAGCTCGACGAGCTCGTTCCAATGAGGAGCCATAAGCAATGTTTTGGAGGCAAAAATTGAAAAAAATATGGCAGTTACGTGAGATAAAATGTTACGAAGAGCCGCTTGGCTGCACAGCACAGTGAAATTCCGACAGACTCTAACCTTTTCGGACTGAGTATAGCAAGATACTTTTAACGTTTATCGGGATTTTTCGTATCACCTTCAATGTTAATGATTTGACAACAAATTGACAAAACATTGGTCCATGTTCTGACCAAAGATGCACATTTTAGTGTTACCGTACGCGATGATCATTGCCTCCTATTCTCACATGGGCGGCACCGTGCATTCTTCTCGCAGCACTCCAAATAAGGACCTATTGTCTCTTAATAGCGGATCGAGTCATCCAGGAGAGCTCAAGACGCCTCCTACATTCCGGAGCCCACACCAGAAGACTTGTGTATCCCACCATCTTTAGAAATGTTTTAGAAAGTCGGACCCATTTAAACCTTCCTGTGATATTTCACGATATCATTCTGTTTTTATGATTTATTTAATGTTGTGTCCCCATATTATACAGACCTGGCATTTTCAGGAGAGCGATTTATTCGCTCGCCTTAAAAAATTAAGGAGGGCGAAAACTAGCCCTCCTGGCCTTGGAAAATAATGATAACCGTAACAGCTTGTTCCTAAAACCCACATCTTTTCAGATCTCTGCTTTGTTAGTGGTCTCTGTAAGACGGCCACACTGCCCCTCCCACACCTCCGGGCCTTACCGAGGCCCGGAGGTGTGGGAGGGGCATTGTAGCCGTCTCGCAGAGACTACCCTGTTAGCACCAAATAAAATGTATAAAACCCACTAGGCAGAATTCATTAATAGTAAATCTTCATTTTGCTACTTTCAGCATTTGTAAGCTTGAGGAGAGCTGATCACTCCCCTGGGCCATGTGAGGAGAGCGATTTTTAGCCCTCCTGCATTTTTAAGAATGTCAGGCCTGATATTAATGACGAGAATTATAATTGCCCGCAGAAAATTAAACCTACGATTTGTTGCTTATAGCTATGTGTTCTTACTTCATAGATGATCTCTTTTTCAAAATAGTTTTCTTGTTTTTATATTTCATTGACTCTTTTACTTGTATTTGTTGCACCATCATCAGAGAAGGTTGCGCGCCAGAGACGCACGGTGACAAGTGCAGAGCTGGGCGCTAGGCCATTTGCAAACCCCTCAGTTGTTGTTTTCCATTGGCACCTTCTGAATATTCTGTTGATAATAATAAAGACACTGAGTAAGCTGCTTTGTTATTATCTGAACGTAAATGATCTTCGCTTATTGCTTTTTATAAACATCGTTTGGATGCCTGTTACAGATAACAAGTCATTCAGTGCTGTTAACTACGAACACTAGTTTAGGATTTACGTCATATGCTTTGATCAAAAATATACCATGATAAAGCAGGTCGAGTTCAGCTGAGTACGATATCAGTTATAACCGTTTCGAATGAAAATAAAACTGCCACTGTTTATTTACCTTTGAATATAGAAGTAGGCCCAACGCAGTGTGATAACAATCGCTCATTATCATATCGTTGCCCGGGGCATGTGTGGGTTTGACAAGTCGGCACAGTTCAGCAAAACATTTTGCGAAACCCTTCACCAAACGAGAATTTTAAATTAAGTTACATTGCAATAAATTCCCAATTAAAATACGATAAAAGGACTAGCAAATTATAGCTGCTGGGACAACAGTACAGAATTATCATACAGTTAAAACTAGAAGTCTGTCACGAAATGTGCGCTTATCTACTCTTAATTGCGCGTAGGAATTGCGCGCAATTGCATATCGAATGGCATCCAAAGCATGGTGGGTTCTCATGGTTACTCATAGCAAACACAGGCAATGTTTCTGCCAATGGACCTCCGGGTTACCCGGAGGTCCACTGGTTGAAATATTGCTTGTGCACAGGCCATATGTGCAGAATTTGATAGCATTACAATGGTCATAACGCGTAGATTAACGCGCCGATCGACGTGCTATTTGTGAGTATTTCTTGACAGGACTTCTAGTTTTAACTGTTGAAGTTCTGGTAACCAGGAGCCAATACTATAAAACTTTTACAATTGTATTTTTTAGAATTGTAATTTTATACTTATTAATATAACTGACTAAAAAGAATCATTAGCATTTTAAAAGATATGGCAATTTGCCAACCAACTGGCAAATTGCCACATCTTTGAAAATGCTAATGGTTCATTTCAATCCATTTAAAGTCATAACTAGAAAATACAATTCTAGAAAATACAATTGTAAAAGATTTATAGTACTGGGCCCTTTTGCCTAGACTTCTACCGTAAATTTCGCGGTGATGTGTGTCACTGTTTCTGCTTAAAATTCCATCATATGAAAATTAATAGAGGTCCTCACATAGATTGTCTTTTACCAGAACAGATGCATACAACTCTCAATTCCTGCATTGGTAAATGGCATTAAATGCCTCGTTTTAGAAGACTCAATTTTTAAGAGAGATTGATTAATACCTTTCGTTTGCAGTCATATGGCGGTAAGTTAAATATATATTATTGGTCAGCTTTGTATAACAAACCAACAGCGCTCTAGTGTGATCAAGTGAAGCGAAATATCAGTTCCTCCGTTTTAGCCGAAGATCGAACAAAAGGATCGGCATTGCCAAACGTAGTTAAATACGGTATTTTCACCGTAATGCCAGTGTATATACTTTTACTGTGTTTTTAACTGTATTTTGTACAATGTACCCTCAATTTTAGGGTAGCGATTGTTTCAGCCTAACGTTTAATCATACGAATACTGATTGAAGAATGTTCGTGTGCAGTGAAGCTGACAGATGCATTTATTTATTCATTTATTTATTGGAGTTTAATGACACTTCCGATATCCAGGTCACTTCGTGTCGGACAGTATTACTGGTGGAGGAAACCGGCGTACTCCGAGAGAGCCACCGAGCAGCGACGAGGAACTGCTCAACGTACTAACTCCCCACAACCAATGGATGAAGACAGGCACACCATCGACGTGAAGCACGCCTTAATACACAGCGCCACCATGCCCACGCGTGGGAAAACGGGATTGAGAGCCTCGCCCAAGGACACAACGCGGGTGCAACCCGTGAAACTGTCTGACGTGAGGTCACCCTGGCTATCGAAAGTGTCGTTAAGCCCCAATAAATAAATAAATATCTTGGAGAGTCCAGGGAATAAACACATAAACCTCAAAACAAACTTTTCGCAAATTATAGTATGATGCCGTTCAAAGAGAGTAACAAGGCGCAGTCTGTAATGCTGAAGCACTGCACACGGTCCTTGTTACACGCAGAGGCGATACAGAGGTTAACCAATTTTCAGTAATATTCGTTCAGTACAAGACCTGGAATTAATATGATGGTGTGGGTGGGGGGGGGGGGGGGGGAGGGGGGGCGGCGGTGACGATTATGGTTGGGCCCGATGTATGTGTGTGTGCGTGTGTGTGGGGGACACATACACACATCGGGCCCAACCATAATCGTCACCGCCATGAGGTTCATCGTTCCGAGGGTCCATTGATCCCAGGGTTCATGGCTCCTAGGATTCATTACTCCGATGGTTCATTGTAGCAAGGGTCCATTACTCCAAGGGTTCACTGTTCCGAGGGGTCATTACCCCGAGGGTTCATACTCCGAGGCTTCATTACTCCGACGGTGTGTGTGGGGGGGGGGGGGGGGGGGGGGCTGGCGGTGACGATTATGGTTGGGCCCGATGTATGTGTGTGCGTGTGTGGGGGGACACACACACATACACACATCGGGCCCAACCATAATCGTCACCGCCGTGGGTGAGGTAGCGCACATCTGGGCCGTATCCGTTCACGATTCCAGAGGGAGGGAGGCGTCAATGGGTCCAATCCGGGCATTATACGGTACAGGTCATTAAAATAGTGTACGTGTGTGAGAGAGAGAGACACACACGCACACAGACACACACGCTCACACATAAACACACGCACACACACACAAACACACGCACAGACAGGGCGCAACGATAATCGTCAGCGTCGTGGGGGTGCGGACCCCATCCGTTCACAAGCCCAGCGGACTTTATGTTCAATAGAAGTGATTGATAGTTGGTGATGTACTGATGTATAGGGATGGCATAGCATGATGATGAGTTGAAGAAGTGTTTCGAAAAAAATAAAGCGAGACCGTTCCCTTGTTGGTAAGGGGACTGTACTCGTGTGTCAAAGTTTCCCGAGGATACGATTCAGTTTCCAGACGGTTAAACCGAATTGTATTCTAGGGCTAGACACTACACTTCCATTGCATGTATGGGGCATGGTGACGAAAATGTGCTAAAGTGTATCGCACACTGGCGGTATGCGTCCTTTAACCAATGCTAAATTTACTGAGATAGTACGTCGGAGTGTCTGAGATTGACTCGCCGCTACTCGGTTGTTCTCCCAGGGCACTCCGTTTTCCTCCACCCGTGACATTGTCTGGCACGGTATGACCTCAGATGTTAAAGTCTTACAACTAAAGCACCAAAGAAACTAATAATTAAATATCTTGTGGTCAGACCAGATGTATTCGCTTTATCTACCCTATGAATGGCAAGTATAGTCACCATGCCTCAAACATCTCACTTAATACCAAATTATTATATAAATTATGGCAATCACAGGTGCAAAAAGATGAGCAGTTTGAAATCTGAACACTGCTGCTTAGATGAAGCAGTGTTCATATTTTAAACTACTTATTCATCTCCACCGTTAATTGCCAGGTCTCGGAAACTACATGTGCGGATTCATGCATGGCTTGAACCATTGAAACCTACAATTAGAAGTTTAGTAAATAATAAAAAGACTTTCATAACTTTTTTTATTTCAGAAATGATTATCATGTTCATTGCAAAATTTTAATATAATAAAAACATAAGACTGTTCTCTCTCTCTCTCTCTCTCTCTCTCTCTCTCTCTCTCAAACACGCCCTCACTCCGGTTTCGCAATTAATTTAACAATGTTAGGCATTTCTTTGCCAAAATGTCAGCACAATATTACCAAGCATTTCAAAATTAGGTGGGTGATATCCTACGTGTCCACACTCCTTAGAAATCATTAGTCATTTGGGTTCCTTCAATAACCTATTGGTATTGTGATTACCCACCCCCACTACCACCCTCCCCAACAAAAAAAACACGATTAGTCTCTTGTGCTCGCGTTTGTGTATCAAAGCTAAAGCACACAAAGCGACATGTGTGAGTTGTATATCGTTCTTAACTGGTAGAGTGCTGAATTATATTGGGCTTTCTGAATAGGTTAGCCTAAATTTGCCTTGTTGGGGTATAAGGGAGAGTGCCTATATATTCCAACAAGGCAAATTTTGTAGATTGGACAGTTTTAATCTTAACCCTGTCAGAAGCCGATCCTAAAACTACTGATCCAGTATGTAGCAGTGAAAAATATCGAAGTAGAGCCCAATTTTGGGCTTTCAGCACTCTACCAGTTAAAGCTTTCCATATTCGGGAGATCCAGAGGTCATACTTCATCCCGTGACATCATCACCAAATTGTGACGTCATAACCAAGGGTATGACATCCATCATCAGAATAGCTACGTTATCACCGGGATAATCACGTCATCGTAGTGGTATCAAGTGCCCATGTACGTACCTAAGGCGTCACATGCTTCTGCCGGATGCAGGGTGCGGTTGTCGTATAAACGTTGTCAGAAGATGGAGGTGCCCTTGGACCAGCAACGTTTTCGCTGAACGGAGTGATCTCGCCTGCTCTGGGTGCCATCGAATTACCGAAACCGACCCGAAAATGATCGAGCATCTTCGGAAACGGATTCCGGTTGCCGCCGGAACCTTCCGAACGTATCCCAGACGAATCAAAGCGGTGAAGTCAATGAGTGTGGAGTGATATTGCCATTCCTATGGGACGTCGAATCACCGAACGCGTCACGACAATGGCTTGGCTTTTCTCCCGTCATCGTTGGTGTTATCCCAAGACACATGACATTGTGTCCATGTGCCAAACCACAAGGTGCTGGTACACAAAAGAACATGAACACATACCTGGTACTCTCACTGGGTCGATTGTGTTGATACTATGGAAACATCGGGAGAAAAGCCATTGTCGTGGCGCGTTTGGTGATTCAACGACGTACAGGAAAGGTGAGATCACTCCCAACTCATTCACTTCATCGCTTCGATGCTCCGGGATGCGTTTAAGAGGTTCCGGTGGCCACGGAAATCGTTTCTCAAGATTTCCGATCATTTTCGACTCGAGTTCGGTAATTCGATGTCGCCTAGGGCAGTGGAGATCACTCCATTCAGTGAAAACGTTGTTGGTCCATGGACGCCATCTTGTGACGTCATTTCTCTGACAACCGCCCCTGCGAAAACGTGTGACATCATAGATGCGCTCCTGAAACCATGGTGATGTCGCCCCTATCCTGGAGATGACGTAACTGTTCTGATGATGACATCACTATTTGGTGATAACGTCACATACTTGGTGATGATGTCATCGTGATATTTAGTCCCTAGGATCCCCGCAATATGACAATCTTACAGCATTATATACTTCATGTGTGTAATTAAAACATTTTGGCAGAAATCTGCGTGTATCCAGGCTAGATTGTTGACCGTACATGAAAATTTCAATAGCTTAATGCGAATCTGTCCTAATTTTGCTGAGTGGCCATCTGATCTGTGTTAAAATAGTACATGACGTCATTCAAGATTTTGCGGACTGCGTAGATTCCAATTGTAAAATTCCAAATCACGCCATGTACCATTCTGACACAAATCAGATCGGGAAAAATAAAATTCGTCGGGCATTATAGAAAGCCAAAAATAACAGAGCTGTTTCATGTCGCATCGTATAAACAGAACAATCCAGATAGTAGGCCTAATAGAAAAAATATTGTAAAATTATTTGATTGTATGCCAAGTATATGGAGCCAAGAATGGAATGAATAATTTTTTTCGTATAGCGAAGTCATCAGTAAACATGACAAGTTGTCAGTGTTGTATCTATATGCGGCAGTACTTTTGACCATCTCTCTCTCTCTCTCTCTCTCTCTCTCTCTCTCTCTCTCTCTAACTGATGACTGTCGGTATGTCTGTCTCTCCATCAGTCTGTGTGTTTCTATATGTCTCTCTCTCACTCACTCTGCTCTCTCTGACTGTCTCTCCCTTCTGTGTGCGTGTCTGTATGCCTGTCTGCCTGTCAGTCTGTCTGCCTTACAGTTTTGCATCTGATACCATTTATTTCATCATTAGATACCTTTCATAAAACGTTCGGCGACGATTACAAATACGGATAGGGGTTTCACTACTTACTGGATGTAACTGAATATTAAAATATATTTATTATTTAACATTTAATCCTAATAAACTTTCTGTAAGATGTTTATTTATTTATTTATTTGGTGTTTTACGACACTTTAACATCAGGTCATATCGTGTCGGACAGTGTCACGGGTGGAGGAAGCCGGAATACCCGAGAGGACTACCGAGCAGCGGCGAGTCACTGCGAGACATTCCAACATACCAACTCAACAGAGTTAGCATTGGCTGAAGGATTGTGTACCACAAGCGTGCAATACGCCTTAGCACTTGTTCGCCATGGATATGAAGTATCATGCCCAAGGAAACAACTCGGTCGCACAGACCTGGAACTGAACCCGCAATTGTCAGAACCTTCGGATCACGAGTCCAATGCCCTACCGACTGGGCCACCAAGCTCCCCTGTAAGATGTTTACCGGAAATATAAATCATCCCTTTACCCAACATGGGAAGCAGACGACATTAATTTGCGAAGCACATTCTACAATAACTAAATACCTTCATTTTTGTCGTCTCAAAAACATTTCTTATGCACCCCCCCCCATTGGAACAAGCGCATCGCGCTCGTTCCAATGAGGGGCCATAAGATATGTTTCTGAGACAAAATTAATTTTGATTCGATATGTCTGCGAAGTAGGTTACAGATAGTTGCATTCAGTTACACCCAGTAACTAGTGAGACCCCTATCCGTGTTTTGTAATCGTCGTCGTACGTTGTACGAAAGATATTTATTGTCTAAACAGGAGTGCGTTAGAAATTGGTGACCGTAATACATGGCACTACCTAGTACATAAAATAAAAGGCAACGAAACCCAATGTTAAAGGAGTAATTTCGACTGATTTCACTAACCGTGGGGAATTTGACATATTAACTTTCATTTTGTCATTTCCAAAATAGTAACTGGCAATAATATTTTTGTGTATGGATCACCGGGATATACCCAGTGACCTATACACAAATATATTGTTGATACGTCGCCTGGTTGTTCCCTACAATTGCATTTTTTACAGTATACGTGGCTGTTGGATAGTTGAATGGAGGGGGGGGGGGGGGTGGTGGTGGTCACCCGGTCGGTGTTTGCCTAGTTAGTAATTACGGACACCCGCTTAAAGAGACATTCTAACACTGAATATTTTTTGAACAATTTTAAAGACTAATTAGAAATGATCAATGTCCCAAAATAAAGTGTCCGATATATGCGGCATGTCTATATTCGCTGCTATTACTTAAATATAGTGGTTTTGTACCTACATAAATTGTCGCTTCAACATAGAATCTAATTTCATTTTGGATCCAAAATGCATTTAAATTCTATGTTGAAGCGACGATTCGCGTAGTCACATAGGCAGTATATTTACGTCATCACAGCAAATATAGACATACCGTATATATCAGACAGTCAGAAATTTATAAATCGTCTTTAGAAATTGTTCAAAAAATGTTAAATGTTAGAATGTCACTTTAAGGATTGGCCTTGTTTATGAGCTAGCCTGGTTTACCTGTAGCGTATATATAAAATAAAAAAGATCCAGCTGTCACCGCTGCTTTATCACGTGATCCGTGATCAGTGCTATAAATGTGAAAAATTCAAAGTTATCGTCCAGTAAAAATTAAAGTAAATTAGGAATAATTACTGCACCGATGGAAATAAGTTGCCATATTAACGCTAACTAATCTTATAAGCAGTACCGATTCATTGAAAGCAACAGCTCTTGGTAGAATTTCTAGAGAATCTTTCTTTCTAAGAGCTTCCCTAGAAGTTGTGCCAAAGACTTGTGCCTAAAATGAAAGGTACGTATTGTAAAATTATGCGGTAATGTGACAACTTATTTCCAGCGGCATTGTATGCTTTTGCAAACTTTCTGTAGCAACCTATTTCCAGAATATATCGCTAACGATATATCTGGAAAACTGAGAAGCAGTCAACAGCAACCAAGCATTGAACCAGTTTGCAGTACCACCAAATAGTTCCCGAATACGATGGGCTATACCACTCCCTTTCCCAGATGCACAATAGAGGCGCCTGACACTAATAATGCTGTTGCCGCTTTCACGAATACCAATTGATGTGGCTAAATTGTTGGAAATGTGTAGAAATGGGTAAAATCTAGATGTTATTTCTTTGAACTGCTGCGACACCCTGTTAAAAGCGCCTAGCATCGTCATATCTCTAAAGAGTGCTTTTGAAATAATTATTTGCAGAATTTCTACTGGCAAAACAGGTAAAACCCCATGTTCTCTTGCATCTTGTCTGCCGGGTACATTGTCTTCCGAGTCACCACCCGTCTGATTCGCCAGATCACGAGTATCACACGAATCAGGTATAGGTGACTGATTCGGGGAGACAAGGTCCCGTTCCAATGTATCATGTCTTCCACTAGCATTGTCATCAGAGTCACTACCTATCTGGTTCGCCCGATCACAAATATCAGACGAATCAGATGCAGGTATTTGATTCTGACGGACATTGCAAGTCGAGGTCTGTATGTTGTTCAATATTTTCGATCGATTCATGCTTGATGGACATATGCTAACATAGTGGTCACCATGGCCTTCGGCCATGTGTCCTAAATATAATGTGGGCAAGTTACCGTTGATTTGTCCATTGGGAGACAGAAGGCGTGTTCCGCCCGCACCAAGCGAAGAGGAGACAGAGATCTGAACGTGGTAAATTTCACTTACTCTCTGTAAAGTGATATGGTCACCATATGTCCCATCACGCCCCATGTTTGTAATGTACCGTCCAAAATCACCGTTTTCCACGTAATCACCCATATAATCACCAAGACTGTTATAAGGATTCCTCTGAAGGTCGGACACAATTTCGGATCGCAAGGTCTCTTGTGATCTATAGATACCAATATGGGCTAGCTGATCTGCAAGAGCGGCAAATTGGCAATTACCATCACCGGGTGGGTCTAATTGGACAGCAAAACCTGTTCCTTCAAGTTTCTCTTTGTGGGTGAGCACAATATAATATTTACTACGGTGTATAGCTTTGTGGGAACGACTTCGCCTCTTCTTCTCAGCCTCGGCTGTCACGCTGGTTATATCATTTACGGAGAACCACCTGACTACTGCAGTATTGTCTTTGGGCGAAAGATACCTCACTCGATAACGATGAAATTTTATATCTCTCTCCAGAATGGTGCCGCGAAGAACATAAAGTCGACGGGGTTCGTGGTGCTTAGCGTTTCTTATGCGAACAAGAACATTTTGTTTCACATTATAGAGTGATGACGGATTTTTGCCAAGCTCACGTCTTATCATTCTCCTCATGCAGCGTGAAGTAGCTGCAGCTGCTGCGGCACGGACTTTACCTCTATTTGTATCAAAATTGAGCAAATCTTTGGGTAATGGCTGTAGCTCATTCTGTCTTTTAGCTGATACATTTTCGATTGTAACACTGTCGTCTGAAAATTTAGCAAATGTTAGTCGATGGTTTTGCCGACCGAAATAAATCTCAAACGGTGTTTTCCAGTTCAGTTCTTCACGTACGTCGTCGTTCAAGATTGAAGCGTACTGGGGAAGGCGATTCACCCAGTTCACACCACGTTTTTTAAGGCTTACCAGATCATACATAATTTTTTTTCTAAGGACTCTGTGGGACCTCTCAATTTTCCCCTGACTCTGTGGGTGATAGGGGGAGCTCGATATTATTCGTACGTCCATTTTTTGCATAAGTCGTTTCACCGCACCTAGGAACTCACCTCCTCTATCGTGCTGTAAAACTCTGGGTGGACCGTGTTCTATGTATATATCTTCTAAGAAGCGTGCGACTTCTTTGCTGCTTTTAGTCGACATTGGCCGTAGCCACACATATCGACTAAAGATATCCATCAGGGACAGAACATATCTGTATGTCTTCCGATTATATGTCACCTTACAATTCAGCATGTCCATTATATCAACTTGATGCCGTTGTTGCACAGATGATGCTCGTATTGGCTTGAGCGCACAGCGATTAGAAAACTTAGCTTTCAGTAGGTGGTAAGATGTGGATTTATCCAAATATCGGTACACAGAGCGTTCACTGATGCCGCAAAACTGGCTACCAAGCCTGTGCTTGAGTTTTCTAGCGCCTGACCCTTTGCTTTTCTTCAGTGCCGCCTTTACTTGGTTTGCAATGTCTCCTGTTCGTAACACCTTTTTGCCGTTGTAAAGCAAATGGCCACCTTCGGCAATACTGTATGCATTTCTGTTTCTGTAGAAACGGACAAGTGCTGCCTTCTGCACTCTTGTGCGCCGTTTGACAGGCACAACAAAATTGCCCGTCATGCATCTCACAATAATGTCATATACGTCGTCATCCATAGGGCGAGTGCCATAACTTATTGAGTATCTTATGAGTGAAACCCATACCAATATACACAAAACCAGTAAGACGTAGAGCTTCATGGCTGTTTGACTGACCACTGAAAACTAAATTTTGTGGCATGCCTATGCCGATACGATACCCAGCATGCTAATATCAAAGGAAAACAAAACAAAAAGCCCTTTGCGAAATGAAAGCCATTGGTAGAGGATTCCGTGTCCTCAGAGACCTTTGAAATCAACATCCTAATACGCAGCAATACGGATGTCATTTATTTGAAATACAGAGCTATGTAAATTTCTTATACGAACTGCCGGTACCTGAAAACAATTTCCGAAGTCTGTGCTTGAAACACAATCACAATGACGGACAAAGTTAATAACAAATTAACCCTTAGCAAATTTAAAACATAGGCAATGAGAGTGTATGTGTGTGTGAGAGAGAGAGAGGTGGGGGGTGGCAGGGAGGGGAGAGAGGAGTGGGGACGGAGAGAGAGGAGAGAGGGTGGGGGAAGAAATTGGAAGCGGGGAGAAAAAGGGGATACATGTAGAGAAAGAAAAGTAGAGAGAGGGGAGGGAGAGAGGGGAGGAATCGAGTGGAAGATGGGGGTGGTGGAGAGGGGGTAGAGATAGAGGATTAGTGGGGGTAGAGAGAGAGAGAAGGGTGGGAGAGCGAAGGAGAGGAGAGAGATAAGGAGAGGGTGTGTGTGAGACAGACAGACGGACGGACGGACGGACGGCTAGACGGCTGGACGGACGGACGGACGGACGGACGGACGGACGGACAGACAGACGGACAGACAGACAGACAGAGATGGGAGGGAGTGAAAGGGGGAAAGTGAGCGAGAGATACAGAACGAGAAAGAGAGAGGAGAGGGGAAGAGAGGGAAGGTGCATGGAGATATAGAGCGAGAGAGGGAGATTGAGAGCATTAGGATATTAATTTGAAATTCTATTAGTAGCGTAGCTTGTACCTTAGACCCCTCTTTCAGGGGAACCCGCTGGGGAACCTTGGAAGAAGGTTATCATTTGATGGTTCTCATCACGTGACTATATCATTGGGTAGCCATGGTAACCCGCCATCTTGTGGCGTCATCACCATGTTGCCACGTCCCCTCTCCTGCGCATGCACTCAAGACATAGGGTCTTATATTTAGATTGGGGAATTTCCCATTGATGTTACGATGAATATATTGAGTGGGGATGGTGGCCATTGGTGGGTGGCCATCTTGTTTTCCAAAGCTCGTCCAACAAGACGAGGTATGTTTACTTGTTTTTGCGGGAAAATCGCTATTTCCTATTTTCGTGATATCGAATGGCCGAAATCGACTCGACAATGGTCAGAAATCATCGGAATCATCGGGTAATGACCGGAACCTCCCGATGGGTATTGCGGACCCTCGGAGCGATGGATACATGGGGTGTGTAGAGGGGAGGTAACATTCCCCAATCTAAATATAACACCATATTTGCACATGCGCGCACGCACAGGAGACGTGGCGTGGCAACATGGTGATGACGTCACAGTATGACGAGTTACCATGGCTACCCAATGATATAGTCACGTGATGAGAGTCTTGCAAATGAGAACCTTCTTCCTGGGTCCTGGAAAGAGGGGCGAAAGGTACATGCTATACTACTTCTAATATAAATGTTACAGTGTTGTAAACAAGAGCCTCGCGCATGCGCAATAGGCGAGGTCCCCCACCGAGGTCCCCCGAATGTGGGACAAGTCATACATGTTATACTATCCCGTTGGAGTAATGAAGCCTCGGAGTATGAACCCTCGGGGTAATGACCCCTCGGAACAGTGAACCCTTGGAGTAATGGACCCTTGCTACAATGAACCATCGGAGTAATGAATCCTAGGAGCCATGAACCCTGGGAGCAATGGACCCTCGGAACAATGAACCTCACGGCGGTGACGATTATGGTTGGGCCCAAAGTGTGTATGTGTGTGTGTGTCCGCCCACACACGCACACACATACATCCGGCCCAACAATAATCGTCACCGCCCCCCCACCCCCCCCCCCCCCCCACACACACACACACATACCCTGTCGGAGTAATGAAGCCTCGGAGTATGAACCCTCGAGGTAATGACCCCTCGGAGCAATGAACCCTCGGAGTAATGAACCCTCGGAGCAATGGACCCTCGGAGCTATGAACCCTCGGAGTAATGAACCCTCGGAGCAGTGAACCCTACCCTCGGAGCTATGAACCCTCGGGGCAATGAACCCTACCTTCAGACTGGTGGACCGTTGATGATACGTTATTGGTTGGTGTAACATTATCGGTTGTAAACGCCGACTCGAGTTATAACATTATGCGTTGATTTTTGCTACAAAACGCGTTGACTGAAGTTATAACATTATGCGGCGTTTGCAACATTATCGGTTGTTTACTACATTATGTTATAACATTATGCGTTGATGATACATTATTGGTTGGTGTAACATTATCGGTTGTAACAAGCCCTTCGTGTTTGTTGTCAATGAAACTTTCGAGGCTGCGCCATGCAACCAACATGTTCCAAGTCTACGCACCGGTCAGATTTGTTAATTCTCTTTTGTGAAAATCACAAAAAATATCCAAAAAAATAGACGCCAGTTAGTCAATAGCACGAGACTATTGTGTAATTACTCACTTAACCCTTTACCTAACATGAAAAGCAGACGACACTTGCAAAATAAATTCTTGAATAACTAATTTTTGTCATTTTTTGTCTCAAAGACATAGGTTATGACCCCTCATTGGAACGAGCTCGGCCAGCTCGTTCCAACGAAAGGTCATAATCTATGTTTTTGAGACAAAAAGTGAAAAAAATAATGAAAAGTAATTGGCGATTTTTGAGAATAGCGCTGGCCGGTTTTGGCTGTTACGTTGTATAAAGGCTTGAAGGCAACGCATATTATTGGTAAAGGCCAAGAACAGAGGACCGCGCGTTTTTTAAGAAGATAAAACTTTTTTTACAACTCTTTTGGAGTTTTTCTTATCATTCTAAGACATGTTTTACACAAAATTAGCCCAAAACGCCGATACCTACTGACAAATATCATCACTTTTAACCCTTTTTACACTCCGTTAACTTTATTCTCCAAACAATTTCAACAACAAAACCTGCGGAAAACAGGTACGCGATTCTTTGTTTTTTTTCCGCTATCGTGTATACTCCATTTGATCGGAGTATACGAGGGTGTAATTACAATGGGAGAACGAATTAGCGTCAGTTTGGAATGGATACGGGTTAGCTAACCCGTACCCATCCTAAACTGACCCTAGTACGCAAAGAAGTTAATGATTAGAATACGGCGACCAATGCATTAGGGTCAGTTTAGGATGGGTACGGGTTAGCTAACCCGTACCCATCCTAAACTGATCCTAGCATGCAAAAAAGGTAATGATTGCTCCCCTGTGACGTCACATCGAAACATCCACAGCTCCATTTCAGAACGCAATCAGAAATTCATTTTGTTTCAAAAACCCGTCACAAAGAAAAGGGTTAAAAGTGATTATTTTTGTGAGTGGGTATTGGTGTTTTGGGCTAATTTTGTGTAAAACATGTCTTAGAATGATAATAACTCAAAAAAGTTGTGAAATATGTTTTATTTTCTTTAAAAACGCGCGGTCCTCTATTCTTGGCCTTTACCTATATATTTATAAGCTGATCATTCATTTATTTATTTATTTATTTATTTATTTATTGGGCTTAACGACACTTTCAACAGCCAGGGTCACCTCGTGTCGGCCAGTTTTAAGGGGGTGGGGCGTACCAGAAGAGAATCACCGAGCAGCGGCGAGCAACTGTCAGACACCACAACGTACTAACTCCACACAAGCAGGGTTAGCAATGGTTGAAGACAGGTGCACAATCGACGTGCAGTACGTCTTTGTACACAGCGCCCCGTGCCCCCATGTGGGCAATTGGGATTAAGTGCCTTCCCCAATGATACAACGCAGTTGCCCCTGACGGGGATCGAGTCGAGGTCCTTTCGGTTTGAAGTTCAATGCCGTAACCACTGAGTCACTGCGCTCCCAGCTGATAAGTTAATAAGTTTACTGGGGGCGCGGTGGCGTTGCGGTAACCGGTTCTAGTCAGATCACCGAAGTTAAGCAACGTCGAGCCCGGTTAGTCCTTAAATGGGTACTGTCTGAGAGATCAATTCGGACTCCCGCGTTGTGCTCTTGGGCAAGGTACTTCAACCCGATTGTCCACTTGGGCGCACGATGACGCCGTGTACTAAGGCGTACTGCACGTCGATGGCGCGCATGTTTTCAACCAATCTAACCCTGCCTGTCTTGC
Source organism: Pictodentalium vernedei (assembly GCA_031216915.1). Lineage (NCBI taxonomy): Eukaryota > Metazoa > Mollusca > Scaphopoda > Dentaliida > Dentaliidae > Pictodentalium > Pictodentalium vernedei. The sequence goes on along the minus strand of CM062293.1, from coordinate 241,679,423 downwards.
AGTGCGGAGTTATGTTGGGGAGCTGGCAGCTGCTCGTCATTGCTCGGTGGTTCTCTCCGGGTACTCCAGCTTCCTCCACTCGTAAAACTGTCACCGACACGATATGACCTTAGCTGTTAAACTGTCGTTAAACCCTAATAAATAAATAAATAAGTTTACTAAGGGCAGAATTTGAGGAGGTAGGCGGTTTGAAGAAGCAGGCATAGTGTCAGGTGCCAGTGGTGGGTTATGTTTTGGTGTGTGTGAGAGGAGGGGGGGGGGGGGGCACATTTCAATCATGATCATTATGTGAAGTATTATCCGGCGTGCGTGTCGGCGAGTTCGACGCGAGCATGAAAGGGGTATACCACTCACGTAAGCGTGGTCTTGGGAGGGGCTCTCTGGGGGGAAATTGGTAAGTCATTGTGGCCCTCGGGTGGCTTCATTGCTGCACGTGGCCACAAAGCTTTCCAGTCAAAAGATTCCCACAATGAAAAAAATGAGATCGTTCCAATGAGGGAGATAAGCTATGTTTCTAAGGCAAAAAACAAAAAATACTAAAATTTGATTGATGATTTTAGTGAATAATTGGTTGGTTTTAACCGTCAAGTTAGGTAAAGGGTTAAAGGAAAATGCCCCCAAAACAGTGATGAATTCGGTATATTCTAATTTCATTTTTGTTGTATTTCCAAGCAGAGGGTTGCCTATGGAGGATTTAAACACTTCCAACTTGATTCGATTTGGCATCGAAAACGTAGCATTAAATTAGATTGTTTGCCACTCAACATCGTCCGTGGATTAGATTGGAAAAAATCTCTGAAAAATGCATGAGCTATGTGTTTTATGTCGTAATTCAATCCAACCGAAAACTTTTTATTTACTGGTTTTCTTCTGAAATTTCGTTTTGGAACGCGTGAATTCCAGTTTTTTACAGAATGTAACCCTTTGAACCTTAGCGGCTGCTTTTTCGTCCAGGAACATGATACCTTATAACGACATTGTACAGGATGGCTGTTTAGTAAATGTGTGGGGAAGACCAATCAATATTTTCAACGTGCAGCCCCGAGGCTGCACGTTGACAATATTGATTGGTCTACCCCAAACAATGAATATGGACTCTCCTATTGCTGTCATTGAATTGGCGTGGAAGATACCACTGGGGTTCAAAGGGTTAAAGGGTGCAATTGTTTTTTTTTCTTCTGCCAAATAAATTTATCTTGAATAACTTTGCCAAAATGACTTAAATGTTTATAACAATATGTATATATAGCATCAAACTATTTGCATTGCGGCCGGAATAATTTGTACGATTTTTAAACTAAAGTCAAGAAAATATGACACTTTTATTACGTTTCAGTCCGAAATAACCTGGTTCACATTGGTAACGAACAAGAAAACAGCAGCATCCAATGCCCAGCAATCGAACAATATTTCGGATACAGTTAAAAACAGGAATACGTATCCTAGGTTACGTTTGGAGGGCACAAAATAAAAGTAAATAAAACAAATTTTGCATTGTTATATTTTTGGGAACAACACTTGCAAAGGTTGGCCAATTCATTAGACGAAGGCTCAGCTACATCCTTTTGGACCTTCGTCGGAATATATTACAAATGGTCGCAATGGCGCAGTCATGGTTTCCAATCGATGAACACATTTTTTAGATTATCTGCTTTTCACAGTTGATAAAATATGCTGGCTGTGTTGTAGTCGTAACTATTTCATGTGACACATTTTAACCCTTTACCCCAAAGGGTGTAGCGAAGGGATAGGGAAAATGGTTATGATCCCCCACCCCATTAAAATTCGGCTGCCGTGGACTGGTCACTTTCAACGAGGTGGGCAATATTTCCACGGACGCAATATTAGATTGCAAACCCTTATTATAGTAATAAACATAAAAAAAATAATTAATGAAGCACCGGGTACAACCCGGTGCTTCATTAATTAACATTTTGCGGATGATGATTTTTATTACCCGGTAAACGCATGCGTGGACATCACTGCCCACGTGTAGATTATGATCAGTCCACGGCGACTGTACCAGAGGCGGCGGAAGCTCAAAAAGAGTGAGTGTGTGTGTGTGTGTGTGTGTGGGGGGGGGGGGGGGGGGGGTATCACACTTTTCTGGGTACTTCAAGGGTGCAGGATGGAAAATAATTTTTCTTCGGAGGGGGGAGGAGGTGTTAATGGTGGTGGGGCGGTGTATTCATGCAAAATATATAATTTTATATATGCGCTACCCCTCACTCTTGTTCCCACCCTATTTAAGACACTATCCTCAGCGACCTAAACCTCAACCTTATTGTCATTGTTTTGCGATAGTGGATATTGACCGGTCAATATTGAATCGTGTGGCATCAGCTGTCTTCGTGTAGCATTGGCTGTCTTCGGGTGTTATCACAAATTAGGGTACCTAATCTGTGGTAACACCCGAAGACAGCCATTGCGACACGAGGACAGCTGATGCCACACGATTCATATAATTGGTGAAAAACGTGGGTGGGGTGGGGTGCACAAACCACCTATCCCCCCCCCCCCCCCAGCTACGCCGCCCCTGCACTGTACGGTAATTTTCGTCTGGGTTGGAGTCTGAGGTATCAATACGCTCCTCCAAATAGTCACGTATCTTCTTACAAGACTAGATTTGATATTTATTTATTTATTTATTGGTGTTTAAGGTCACATATTTTTGCACAATGGCTAATCATGACCACAACGTGAGTATCAACTCAAGACCAGGGGTGAGCATTAATAAGCCATGTTTCACATTTTAGAGAGGGTTTGAACCTTCCAAGCATTTGTGACTGGGTCCTATTTTACCAGTAAAACAGAGCCTGTTTACCGCAGTGAAGAGGCACTGCTTCACTTCCCAGGGTTCCCGCGGGGAACTAGATTTGATACTTGTGACTTATATACCACACACACAGTCGGTCATACAAATGAACAGCTGTGGTACCCGATTTGGGCAGTTGGAGGAAAATAATGTGGCTAGTTTGGTGTGCCAGTATATGGTACTTAGAAAAGAAGTTGCGTCGCGGCTACTGTTTGTATATTTGATTTACCCACAAATAAATTTCCAAGAAGTCTTGAGGTGTTGAACTATAACCCCCGACTGACTGATATTCCAACTACATCGTTAAGACATGCCTCTAAGATATTGTTGAATATTTCATCAGTCGGGATTTGAGCCATCATAGTCGGAACAAATCAGGTTTCCCCCCCCCCCCCCCCCCTTCCCCCCTTAATCGGTCATCTTCGCGTCACCCCTGTCTATGGGTTTGGAGTCATGCAACGTATTTATCAGGTAACGAATCTGATATAAGAACCGACTTGGTACAAAATTCACGGATTTACATAGCTGCTTATTTCTCAGCTAACTGTACACAACAATGCTGAAACTGGTTCCGATGGGACCGAGTCACAACGACAGAATACGCGAACAACTTTGAAAAAAAAACAGTCTGTCATAGCAGAAAAAATCAACTGGAATATATTAATACTTTACCTTATGTAACGGTCATATTGAGACAGAGCTATTCCCATTTATATTATTTTTTTTCCTATTCCCGCCATCAATATATATTTTATGACACCCGATTTGAACGAGCTCGTCGAGGCCGTACCAAAGAGGGAGTCACAACATGGCTGACAATTTTCGTCATTAGAAGAGATTTACAGGAAAGTTAGCTCCCCTTAATTTTCTAAAGGTGTCAGTAAATTTAACACTGAGGGTAAGGGAATTTCATATAAAAATTGAAATTTCGAAATATTAGCGAAGTTGTATCATCGATATGCGCACATTTCACAAACTTCAGTATTTTCCTGCAGAGTAGTGTAAGGGTACAGAAGCTAGCTTTTTACAATGTTTTCCCCAATCAGTTTGAACGTTTGACTATTATTCTCTGTTTAACTCTTTTGGCGCAGAATAATCTGAGAAACAGAATTCTTAGCGCTTAATATTCATCAGGAATTTTACGAAAAATATCAGTTGTTAGACTAAAGCGTTATTATTTTAAAAGATGTTCTAATGATCTTATTGACAGTTTTTCAAATGATTTTCTGTATATATTTAAATGGCACCTTTATACTTTCAAGGGACGATATCGTTGTTCATGGAAAGGACATAAATGGTGCCTGAAACATAGGAATACGTATGTTTGTTCAACCCTTCAACCAACGAATCGCCCGCGTTCCCCCCTCCCCTCTTAATATGCAACTTCAGCAGTTGAAAAAATATTATTTTTCAAAAAAATTTCAACAAAACCATATCATGTGACCCCTCGTTGGAACGAGCCCGTCGAGCTCGTTCCAACGAGGTGTCACATGATATGGTTCTGTTGAAATTTTTTGAAAAATTTGAAAAAATGATATTTAAAATAATAAATTTTGATATCGTCTGCGTTGGATAAAGGGTTAAAAACACTTGGAAATGGACACACACAATTGGCTAAAATGACTATTGCAGCGGTCTGCCGTCTGAGGGCTTTAGTTGCCTGTCGCGCCAAAAGAGTTAAACTCATTTAAAATAAAAAAAAACGGCGCAAATTCTGCCCTGAAACTTTTTTTCTGATCATTATATCAACAGTGTGCGCATCGTGACATATAATACAGTCACTATATATTCTTTCCATTTCCATTAATATAAAAGTCTAGAAGGTGAGATTTGGTAATTTTTTTCCTGGGAAGAATAAAAACTTGCAAATTACTGTAAAAACACGTTCGGTAAAGAAAGGGCCAAAATGGGCTGTTAGTTAACTGCTTCTAGTTAGCTTGCCATAAAAAGTCAAGTTCATTTTTGTGACTTTTAATAAACGAAAACAATAGATTTGATAATGGACTTTTGTTACACACCCAGTCGGTCATACATATGGAGGACTGTAGTATCCGATTCGGAGTGTTGGGAGCCCAGTATGACCAATTTGTAATAAGCCCACGGATACGGAACGTGTTATTTACTACATGTATATTTTATACATCCAAAAATAAATTTCAAAGAAGTCTTAAGATTTTTTTTAACTATAATCACGACTGACTAAATATTCCAAATACATCACCAAGGCATGCCTTCGACGAAGGCATGCCTTGATCCAACTACATCACCAAGGCATGCCTTGATCCAACTATATCACCAAGGCATGCTTTGATCCATCTACATCACCAAGGCATGCCTTGATCCTACTACACCACCAAGGCATGCTTTGATCCAACTACATCACCAAGGCATGCCTTGATCCAACTATACATGACGAAGGCATGCCTTGATGATGTAGTTGGAATATTAGTCAGTCAGGACTTGAGCCATCGCAGTCGGGACAAATCAGATTAGCCCCTCCCCTCCAGTTGGTAATCTTCGTAACACCCCTGGCTGGTCGCCAAACTAGCAACCGCCCCGTGTCAGTTTTATGCCAAAGCAGATGTCTTTGAGCATGCTAAGGATTTATTTATTTATTTGGGTTTAACGACACTTTCAACAGCCAGGATCACCTCCTGTCGGACAGTTTCACGGGTGGTGGAAGCCGGAGTACCCGGAGAGAACCACCGAACAACGGCGAGCAACTGTCAGGCCCAACGTACGGCAGGCCAACGTACGGTGCTAACTCCACACAAGCAGGGTTAGCATTGGTTGAAGTCGTGTGCACCAATTGATGTGCAGTACGCCTCAGTACACAACGCCATCGTGCCCCCGTGTGGGCAATCGGGATTAAGTGTCTTGCCCAAGGGCACAACGCGGTTGCCGCAGGTGGGATTCGGGCCGAGGTCCTCTCGGCTTGCAGCCTGCATCTCTACCTACTGAGCCACCGCGCTCCCGAGCATGCTAAGATTCGTGCAATTATATGAAGAGTCAACAGAATATACCGATAACTAGTTGATCGTATGTCAACAATACGTAAATGCTGTCTGTGTAGGCCAACCAGAGACTGGGAACAAACGTAAGAATTGTCCTTTGCACTCGGATGACCGAGAGATAGACACCGCACACAGGTCGATACAGCTTATAGAATCGATGTTTATAGCTAAATCCATCAGTTGCGGCTAATTTTATGGACTGAAAGATGTTTATCAGACAAACCGAGTGTTTTATGATTCCTATAATCAGCGAAAACGATAGGGCTTATATCTAAGGTAAACTAATTGATAGTGTTAATTCCACGAAACGTCTGCCAACTTTTCTAGCTCATTGCCCATGGTGTCATGACTTCAAGAATGTTGGGAATGGTGGCACTGGGTTTGTACTGATGTTTATTTTACACCAGTGGAACCAAATTCTGAAGACAGAGGTATTCTCCACACTTTCCTGAATAAAAGTACAGGGAGAGTGGATTAGCTATACTTGTTGATAAAAAAAAATCATCTCACGGACCACAGGTACAACCGGCTGTCCATGAGCTGAACGTTTTCTAGTGTTTGTTGGGCCTTTCTAAGAAATTGTGGATAACTGCCGTAGTTTAGAAGTAATCTTACCTCTCTGCATTGTAATTTCAAAAATAAACTGTTTCTCACTTGTTTGTTTGTTGTGTATTGGGGTTTAACGACACTTTAACCCTTTACCTAACATGAAAAGCAGACGACACTTGCAACATAAATTCTTGAATAACTAATTGTGTCTCAAAAACATAGGTTATCCCCCCTCATTGGAACGAGCTCGACGAGCTCGTTCCAATGAGGGGTCATAACCTATGTTTTTGAGACGGAAAATGAAAAAAATAATGAAAAATAATTGGCGATGTTTGAGAATAGCGCTGGCCGGTTTTGGCCGTTACGTTGGGTAAAGGGTTAAACAACCACAGTCATATCGTGAAGGAGTTTCACGGGTGGAGGAAGCCGGAGTACTCGAGGAAAACCACAGAGCAGCAACGAACAACTGTAAGACTCTCCAACTAACTAACGCGGCACAGGCAGAGTTAACAGCGGTTGAAGGTAAGTGCACCATTGAGGAACGACGTGACGTTTGCTTTAGTTTAAACAATATTTATTGAATAATTGATAAGTATATACACTTCACAAGAACAGTTAACAAGAAAGATCTGAGCAACACAAGATACAGTAGTATACACGAATCAAATGAAGATTAGATAAATGCTTACTGTGTAAGAGAGGGATTCGACAGAAAGCTTGAAGCTTATGTAAGTCGTCTCCCTGACAAAATATAAAATTACTCCTGTGGGTGATGCATATCCGTGGGGAAGCTCACACATCGCGACCGGGAGGCTGAGACTCACTCTATTGGCTTAGTTCCTACGGTTGTAGATCAGTACAAGTACGTGTGCACAATCAGTCTCACTCACCAAGACCCAGTCCCCAGAATTAGTGCGCCACAATATGGTTGGAGAGATCAATAGCATTCAGGTACGGAGTATAGAAAGTCTCAACCGCCAGGCAACGATGTGTGAGATTGTTTAAACATCAAATTGAATTGGAAAGAAAAGGAAAAGAAGGTAGAACAGCAGAACTGATAGGAGAAAAAAAGATAGAAAAATAGAAACAGCTGGAATACATCATACATTGATCGAACACTCAAGAGTCTAGGAATCGGGTATAGGCAGCTTGTTTCGTTATTTTATTTTGTAGAGTGTTAGGCGTGAATAATTGTTGGTAGTGTTGAACGATGAAATACATGAAAAGGTATTCAACCTTAGGCATTGGTCGCTCGGTCCTATTGTACCAGCTAAGCATAAATTATTTACCGCAGTGAACAGTCACAGCTTCATTATCTTAATTCCCACAAGAAGTGAGAATAAAGGCATAGTATCGAGTTTCAAATCGTTGTTTATTTAATTATTAATGATTAAGGTTCCTTTTCTGCAGCTATGGATAGTTGAGACTTGCGACCGCATCAAAGAGGTAGAATCGAACTTAGCTAATCGTTGCCCATTTGAGAGGACTCCCACCCCAGGCATTGGTGACAGAGTCCCTTTTTTAGAGTGAAACAGAACTTGTCAACCGTAGTAAACAAGCACTGCTTCACTTCCCGGGAAAGCAGAACTTGTTTACCACAATAGACAAGCACTGCCTCATTTCACGGGATCCCCACGGGTGTTCGACTCATTGGAAGCGCTTACTAGATAAAATAAAGTCATGAACCACTTCAAAGATACGACGGTTGTCATCGTTATTCAAGAATTCTGAGCCAAACAGAAGTATGGATGTATCTACTGCAAATGGAAGTAGATTAATCGTATAATTACGAGCGTCAGAAAAAAGTGGACAACGAAATAAAAAATGATCGGTAGTTTCACGCTCACCACATTGACAGGAGGGACTGGGCGATAAGTGATTATCGTATAGGTGAGAATTAAGGCAACTACAATGCAACCGCAGTCTGCAATGGTATATTTGGGCCCTGCGAGATTTCGCATTACTGTAGAACCTTGGGGGCCTTAGGTTACCATCGTTCAGAAATGTTTTAAAGTTAAGCAATGACGTGTTCTCGCGGACAGGTAAGGGTAAATTATTCCACTGGTCAGTAACACTGGGGATAAAAGAGCGCTGATACAGTTGCGTTCGGCAAAAAGGAACTCGGTGGTTTTGACCAGATCGGAGACTAAGAGATGGATTCGAGAGGGAGATGATTGGGGGAACTTTGTTGGAGGTGTATGGGGGTGACATGTGATGATACATTTTAAAAAACTGGATTAGTTTATGTTTACGTCGTCTATCTTGCAGGGAGTCCCATCGTGTTTCCGAATATAACAAGCACTTGCTGGCACTTACTGTTGCACCCGTAATAATTCTTGCTGCTGCAATCTGTATTTTTTCAAGTTCCGCGGCATTAGTAGTAGTACAGTTATCCCAGACAGTATCTGCGTATTCCAGAAGAGGCCTAATAAAAGCAAAATATATTTTTTCTAGGACACTACGATCAAGATTAAATTTTTGCTTCCTCAATAAATCTAAGCGGGACCAGGCTTTGGAGCAGATGTGGTCAATGTGGTCGTTCCATGTACATGTACTATTCAGTACCACCCCTAAATGTTTATGTTCAGAAACTTCCAATATTTGTGAGTCGCCAAAATATAAGGGTGGGTGGGGGTTGGGATTGTTTTTACGTGATACACACAAGCTTTCTGTTTTGGTGGGGTTGAACTCGACCAACCATGTTCTGGCCCAATGCTCGATTGTTGCCAGATCATGATTGATTATGGCCGAGGCTTGCTCAGGGTTCTCGATAATTAAGTATAAAGACGTGTCATCTGCAAAGAGGCGTATACTACTGAGAAGATCGCTGGTTATATCGTTTATGTATATCAGAAACAGTAAGGGTCCGAGTATAGACCCCTGAGGTACACCTGCATTGATGGGCCGCCATGATGATGCATCAGAGACTATCACAACTCGCTGCGATCTATCCGCAAGATACGATTTTAAAAACAACAGTAGTTCCCCTGAGACGCCAATACTCTCCAGCTTGTGGATAAGACCAGCATGCCACACCTTATCAAACGCCTTACTGACATCACAAAAAACTACCCTGACTTCTTTGCCTTCGTCAAGCGCACGACAAAATTCATCGTAAATATCGGTCAGTTGGAGAACAGTTGAGTCTCCAGGTGTGAAGCCAGACTGAAATTGACTGAGAACATTATTTTCGTTCAAAAATTGCCACAATCGTTTGAAAACACACTTTTCAAATAGTTTACCAACACAGCTTATCAATGATATCGGACGATAATTAGTGACCGAGTTTGATGGTTGTCTTTTAAGGATTGGGGTGACGTTTGCTCTTTTCCATAATAAAGGAAAGTACGAGTTATTCAGTAATATGTTGAATAAAATGGAGAGTGGTTCACAGAGAGACGATTTACATTCTTTAAGGAGACGCGGGCTTATTTCATCGGGTCCGGATGCCTTCGACACTTTTATCGACTTCATTGCAGCATATACTTCACTGCATTGTAAAGTGATACTATCAATACATTTGGAAACAGGGGGCGGTGGATCTGGCAAACAAGCATTCGAGTCGTCAACTGTCGAGACAGAACTGAAGTATTCATTGAGCACTTCAGCTTTCTCAGCACTTGAGGAATGTAATTTGTTTAAATGGATCAAGGTGGGATAACCTGCTGCATTACTGCTACCTATGAGTGTTTTTAGGGTCTTCCACCACAGAGATGCTGGGGTTACGTTGCTATTCAATGTAGATTGAACTTTTGAAAGGTACAGGGCTTTAGCTTTCCTGATAGCCGTTACAACCTCATTTCGTTTAAGTTTATAATTAGCCCAGGTGTGTGGGACATTCGTGCGTTTAGCAATGCGATACAAACGTTTTCTCTGTCTAATTAATAATCTTATTTCATTATGCATCCATTTTGGTTGGTCCACTCTCGAAGTAATAATTTTATTAGGTATATGTCTAGATGCAATATCTAGTATTTTGTCGGTGAATTTGGAAACCATACTATCAAGACACAGAGTATCAAAGATCGAGTTCCAATCGGTGTTAGAGAAAGCCTCGTTCAGTACGTCATAATTACACTGAGAATAAAGCCATATCTTCCTCTTAAAAGATGGAGGGTTTGGTTTTATGAATTCAACTTCGATTGTGATTGGACAATGATATCGGGTCATGTCAGGGATAATTGGTTCAATGACTTCACATGCTTTCACGTTGATTGTGCCACTGACAGCAAAGAGATCTAACAGTGAAGCAGATGTCTCGGTAAAACAAGTCGGTTCACCCACACACTGTCTAAGGTTAAAGGAATTGATTATTTCAGAAAAGCTGCTTCTTGTGGAGGCCATTTGATTATCATTAAAATCACCCGTGACAATTAAATCACCAACAGACGTGTCTCTGGCTTTTTCAATGGATGCTGATATGGAATCCCATATTTCGGGTGGACTATTGGGAGGGCGATAGAATACCCCTAATAATAACGACTTACTCCGTTTGGTAAATATTTCAGCCCATAGGCACTCCGTATTAGGAGTATCAAGATCCGGCCTGTGTCGATAAGAAATACCGTCTTTGATGTATATAGCAACCCCACCTCCCCTTGTCGAGCGATCAAATCTCAATGGTTCATGGAACCCAAGGAGTTGAGCATCCGATGTGGGATCGTTACTGTGCAACCATGTTTCACTCAAAGCCACGACATCAAATTATGCAAATTCGCATTGTACAATATCTAGTTTAGGTTTGAGGCTTTGAACGTTAAGATGAACAATTTTTAGAGTATTCCGATTATGGTCTGAGTTTATTGAATTCGGACCAGGGTTAGTTTCAATATCACCGGACAATAGTAATAAGCTTATGACCAAGCAAAAAGAAAACAACATCAATAAGAGAAATGTGGTTAATACTTTCAAATTCGACGTGCCCTGCAGAACATTCAGAGATCCGTAGTGATGGGTAATTGCTTCAACAGAATTTACTGAGTGATAGGTAACAGGGACGCTGGATTGTCCAATGAACAGAGCAAACATAGCAGTAAAACTTTTATACAGCTCAACACCACCGAGGCGCAAAAGCAAGTAAAATAGGATACAAGTGGATCTACCTTTCGGCAAGCATTGTTTTAAACTACTACAAAAAACTGAAAGGTTAAAATTGCCTATCCTGGCACGGTATAATTCGAGTGAACACATTTGAGTATGAATTTAGTTACGGAAGTACAATGTATTCAAGCTGGGTTTAGAAGAATTGCTGTAGTGTAAAGTATAGAGTGTTGGACAGATAGAATGGAAAGTGGAGCATACGAAAAACAAACACACACAAAAAAGGATAAGTTAGTAATTTTTGATGGAGGTAAGGGGTATAGCCTGCTTTGACGAACTTACGTGTCTACACGGAGTGGATATTGTATACAATAAAAAGCTTTATAAGATGGGCTGGTGAATATATTTCTGCTGAGAACGGTAATGGGCATGCATAGAAACCGCGGGGTGGGATATTGTATACAATAAAAAGCTTTATAAGATGGGCTGGTGAATATATTTCTGCTGAGAACGGTAATGGGCATGCATAGAAACCGCGGGGTGGGGGTGGGGGTGGGGGGGGGGGGCGGTGCAGAATATGAATTGTTCAAGGCAATGATGGAGTATGCCATAAAAGCTCTCACCACCAGTGGTTCGCACAACAAATTGACACTAAATATCATTTTGCTGAAGCAGTCATGGATATACAGTAAATTAGTAGTTCTCATAATGTTTAGCAAATTAATGATTATCTGCGAGCTGTAATTAAGTTATAACTCATAGAGTGGAGTTGCCACTCAAGCTTTTAAAGAAGGACTCACTTAAAAGTTACATTAAGTTAAGTTTCCACCCGAAGCGTTATTGAAATACTTGCATTAAAACTGAACAGTTAAATACGGAGAAGCTGGGGAGGAGGGGGGGGGGGGGGGGGGCGCTGAATATAAGTTGTCAGGCACACCGTCGGAAGGTGCTCTGAGAGCTCCCTCCAACAGTGGTTCACACAACATAATAAATTAAGTGTAATTCCGCTAGGAACGGTAATGAACATGGATGCTGTACATTTGTAAATCAGTCGGGGTTCAGCAAATTATCAGCCACACGGGAACTGATAGTACAGTATGTGGAGAGTGTATTATCACCAAATCACCCGCAGAGCGGAGATTCCACCCAAGCAATAATTGCAAATTTGTTGCAAAGCATAACCAGCACCAGCAAAGTTTCAGCCAATGGACCTCCGGGTTAAACCCGGAAGTCCATTGGCTGAAACATTGCCTGTGTTTTTTGTCGATATGTACAAAATTTGAAAGTTATAGCCCGGGTGATAACTCCACTCCGCGGGCGACAAAGCATAACCAGCACCAGCAAAGTTTCAACCAATGGACCTCCGGGTTAAACCCGGAAGTCCATTGGCCGAAACATTGCTTGTGTTTTTTGTCGATATGTACAAAATTTGAAAGTTATAGCCCGGGTGATAACTCCACTCCGCGGGCGACTTAGCTACAATCCACTCTCCACGTACTGTATAAATTAGGACACCTGGAGTGGAATTTCCACCTGAACTGCTAAGAAATGGCTGACATTAAAAACAAAGTATCGATCACATGAGAAATGATAAAAGCAAAATTATTAGTCACACGAGAACTGATAATATAGGTTATGTAGGTTAACACACATGGGGTGGGGTTTCCACCTGAACCGCTAAAGAATGACTAACATTAAAAGATACATTAACAACTGGAGAGCGGGAGGGGGAGAGGCCAAAATAAAAGTTGCGCGACACACTGCCGGAAAGCTCTCCACTAGCACCCTCCAACAGTGAACCACACAACATAATAAAAACATTTTTTTTCAAGTTATTATTCTGCTGAAGACAGAATTAGACACACAGTACATTAGCAGTTCCTCTGAAATTCGGCAAATAATCGGTCACATAAGTGATAGTTTTAGTTATCACACCAAAAGTGAAATTCCAACCTAAACCGTTAAGGAAGAACTGTCTTTAAAAGTTACCTTAAAATTTGGAGAACGGATGGGTGGGGGAGGAGGGGGGGGGGGGGGGCAGAATGAGTTGTGCGACATACTGTTGGAAAGTGTTCCGAAAGCTCCCGCGACAGCGGTCCACACAACATAGTAGAAATAAATATTATTTTGGCGGGGACGATATTAGGACATGCAGAGCTGGAGAGTGTTAACGGGACTGATAGTATACGTTATCACACTTGGAGTGGAGTTTCCACCTAGACCTTTAAAGAATGACTAACTTTAGAAGCAAATTATCGGTCACATGAGAACCGATACTGTAAGTTATCAGACCGTAAAGTTTCCAATTGGACTGTTAGTAAATGGCTGACTTGAAAGTTACATTGGAGTTTGGAAAACACACTATCGGAAAGTGCCCCCTAAAGGATCCCTCCAACAGGGGTTCTCACAACGTTTGCTTTAGTACACAACATCACCATGTCCCCACGCGGGCAATCGTCTTGCCCAAAGACACAGCGTAGGTGACACGGGTCAAGATCGAACCGTCGACCCTTCGGTTTTAAATAGGGCCCTGCGAAACTTCGAGTTCGATTCCATTTCGAATCTTAAGTTGATATTCGATTCGATTCGAAATCAGTTGCCCGATTCGTTTCCTTTCGAATATTTACACGGGAATATGGCTTGGTATAAGTCATTGTCGTCGTCTCACAAAACGTACAGTTCAGATGGAATTTGTAGGTAAATAATGGTGAAAATGAAGAGAGAGAGAGAGAGAGAGAGAGAGAGAGAGAGAGAGAGAGAGAGAGAGAGAGAGAGTAATTTCATCTATATTAACATAAACAGTATCTGGCCATGCGGGGGCGCGGTGGCTCAGTTGGTAGAGGTGAGGGCTGCAAGCCGAGAGGTCCTCGGTTCGAATCCCACCTGCGGCAACCGCGTTGTGTCCTTGGGCAAGACACTTCACCCCTATTGTCTACATGGGGGCACGATGACGCTGTGTACTTAGGCGTACCGCACGTCGATGGTGCGCATGTCTTCAACCAATCTAACCCTGCCTGTGCTGCGGTGCAGAGTTCAGAGTTACGATGTTGGAGAGCTGACAGCTGCTCGTCGTTGCTCGGTGGTTCTCTCCGGGTACTCCGACTTCCTCCACCCATAAAACTGTCACGGTCACGATTAGCTATTGTGCATAAGAATGTGACCGTAAACAGCAATAAATAAATAAATCTGACCATTCCACCTACCAAGCTAATTCCAGTCTCACTAGTCTCCACTACTGTTGAAAACAAAGTTAAAGTTTCCAAACAATGTTGACGATGAGCTGTTGATAGCGGCTAGTCATGTGCAGTGCTTAGTGCTGATAAGTCTCGCACCCAAATATTCCAACTACATCATCAAGGCTTGGAAGGCATGCCTTGGTGATGTAGCTGGAACATTTTATCACTCGGGGCTTGAGCCGCACAGTCGGAACAATCAGGTTTACAGTCCCCTCTTCCCCTTATCAACCACCTTCGATTCGATTTCGAATAATGGGCCCGATTCGATTCGAGATTCGATTCGAATCGAAAATGTGTGATTCGCAGGGCCCTGGTTTTAAGCTCCACTGCTGTAAACAACGAGCAACCGTTGTCCTTTTCCCATATTAACCACTGCTTAATCCCTCCTCTTTCTGGAACAAGTTCGAGGCGAATATATATATACGGACCAATGTGCTGAAATTCACAGGTGCCACATTGATTGTACAAGCGTCAAAGTGAGTATAACTCCATTCTGCTTCAGCAACAGTGCTGCTAAATGCATGGCTGGTATACGTGCCATCATGTCGATATGCAGCATAAACGTTACGAAAGTCGGGGCTCAAAGTTTAAAGTTTAACTCTTGGGTCCTTAGATTCATTTAAGTTAATAACTGCCGTATGTACATATACAAAACTGCCGGAGAAAACCACCGACCAACGACGAGCAGCAGCTGCCAGCTCCCCAACACCGTAACTCCGCACTGCAACACAGGCAGGGTCGGATTGTTTGAAGACATGCGAACCATCGACGTCCAATACGCCGCAGTACACGGCGTCATCGTGCCCCCATGTGGACAATTAAGTGCCTTGCCCAAGGACACAACGCATGAGTCCGAACCGACCGCTCAGACTGTCACCCATCCAAGGACAAACCGGGCTGGACGTTGCTTAATTTCGGTGATCTGACGAGAACCGGTCACCGTAACGCCACCGCGCCCCACCTCTAGTGTATATATAGCCAACAATCAAGTAAACACCGTCATGATAAATGTATTCTACCAGTGGAGTTCTCAAGAAAGAAAACACCTGGGACAACTTTTTCAACACATTACAAAAGAGCCAGTTTGGGACTGAATGTGGATTTAAATGTTAATGAGTGAAGAATATTTGTCATTGGTATGTAACATGGATATTTATTGGTATAATTTTAGAAGAAAGTGAAAAATAAAAATCTTTGAAACATAGCTCCCGATTGAAATGTGCTGACAAGTGGTATATATGAGTTGCAGCTGACAGGAGGTATGTCGGGGATCTGGAAGCCTGACCCTGTGATATTTTGCACTTCCCGGTACCAGACGAATTCAACTGAACTTACGTTAAGATAATCACATAACACTAAGTTACAACTCGTACAGAGTGATTTGGTATTCAGCTACATCCAACGGGTCCAGTGAGTGTCTATCTGCGCATGCTGCCATGCCTAACCACTGCCAAGCACAGAGAGAGAGAGAGAGAGAGAGAGAGAGAGAGAGATAGAGAGAGAGAGAGATTATTTTTTATTTAATCATATATGTTTTACAAGGATTGGCGAACAAGTTTTGCAACTTATATTAACGCCTCTCCTTGACCCAATGGCGCAGGTGTGTGGGATGACCTTCGTTGTGACAACTTCGTGGCCTCGATCTTCTCGAATACTACAAAGGGATCTTTAGCCCACACGGAAATCAATATTAGGAGTGAGGGCGAAAAACATTTTTTGATATTCAGCGAGCAGAAGGTATGAGTGTGGTGGTGGTGGAGGGGGTATGGGAGGAATAGCTGTTGACGGGGGCATCTCACGTATATGTAACACATAGTAATTAAAAGAATAATCCCCAAACTGTGCTAAGATAATTTTGAGTCTTAATAGAAGGTAAATTTACACAAAATGTGGTGTGTAACCTGTAATTATATTGGTTGTTTACATAGGCAGATCGAAGAATTCAGGATTGGCAAAGGGGTGGGGTGTATCTACAACCTCTCTCTCCAACACTGAATACGCCCATGACCACTGGACTATCTGCCTGTTGACCATGAATTACTCTCTTGGGTTCTTTTTCACTTTTCGAACAAATAATGATATGGGCCGATAAGAACCCATGTATCTGAGTACCAAATTACTTGTTCAGGTTGTACGTTCTGTAACTAATTTGTGTGAACTATGTCCTTGTGTTCACCTAATAACCTTAACACTTTACTTATCCCGACAAAAGAGACAACATTTGCAAAAAACTATTTTCATTTTTTGTCTCAAAACCATAGATTATGAGTTACAAGCTATGTTTTTGAGACAAAAACAAGCACACGCCGCGAGATGGCAAAATACCACGCCTTGCAAAACAGAAATGGATTGAAATGTTTATGAAAAAAATACATCAACAAAATTGGGTGAATATCAAATCAGAGCGAGATATTCACACTCAAAATCCGATTATATTTGTTCCAGTTATTTTCAACAAAAGGGGAATATACTCCTACAAAAATCGAAGAAATTTTCTGAGTATCTAAATCTCCTCCAATAAGTGCGAGATCTTCTCACAATATATGCATGTATCAAGCTTTATCAAAATCCAATAATGTTTGGTACAAGTTGTTATGTTCACAAAGTAGACCTGACCACAATGCATGCATATTCTAGGTTTTATCAAAACCCGATTATATTTGTTAAAGTTATTAGCGGATAGATGGACGAACAGACGAGATAGACAGCCAGTGTGACAGATGGACACAAGGGAAACAATTCTGTAACAAA
This sequence comes from Pictodentalium vernedei, assembly GCA_031216915.1. NCBI lineage: Eukaryota > Metazoa > Mollusca > Scaphopoda > Dentaliida > Dentaliidae > Pictodentalium > Pictodentalium vernedei. Next base: position 241,662,018 of record CM062293.1, on the reverse strand, counting down.
ATAATAACATTTGAATGCCGATTTTGTGGTGCTAAAAAAATATGCCTCACGGGCACGGGGAAGAGGAAAATGATGTGGCGTGGAATTGTAAATGGAAATAAAAAAATATGTGCACGTCGTTGGAACCACTTTCTTTTAGGGCTGCACGATATTCAAAACTGAATACCGGTATCGGTATTAAAAAAAATACCGCGGTATACCGGTATATCGAAAACTGTTCAGATATATGAACAAAAGTACCACAATCGAGACTCGAGGCATCACAGTCGGAACGAATTAGCAAGCCTTGATGATGCCTAACGAAAAATCTTTACCCAACGCAGACGATATCAAAATTTATTATTTTCAAAATTAGTTTATAACATTTTCCCCAAAGATTTCAAAAAACTATATCATGTGACCCCTCATTGGAACGAGCTCAACGAGCTCGTTCCAATGAGGGGGTCACATGATATAGTTTTGTTGAAATTTTTTAAAATTATTTTTTCAACTGCTGAATTTCTATTTTCCGAGGGCACAAGCAGACGATTCCTTGGATAAAGGGATAATATTATTCGGGGCTACAGTTAAAAAACTCAAGACATCTTGAAAATTAAATTGTGGGTAAATAACTAATGACGATAAACCGATATTTTTGTAATTACACCGGTATTCAATCGATATTGGTTTGAATACCGGTATGTATCGGTTTTTCGATATACCGTGCAGCCCTACTTTCTTTGTATGTGGGGTTGGGGTAGGAGTTGTGAATAGAGCATATGTGGGGTGGGTTAGGAATAACTATCTTTGAGTATAGGGTCGGGGCGTGTGTATGTATATATATGGAGATGCACAGGAGGATGTGTTTGTATTTGTATTTTCTTTTGTTGTGAAAGAGACATATGGATGCACAAACAAATGTCCTGTCTCCCAGGCACATGCTCGCACACGCTACGCAAGATTATAGATTTTAAATTTATAACAATTTTAACGGAATGGTTACTCAAGAGAGGGTCAGCTGATGTCCGCTTTTGTTAAAAAATAAACCTAACTAATTACGTTACCAACTCTGCTTTTCGTATTACTTTATTCAATCAACCGACAATCAATCTTATTAAGATGGCTAGGATATTTATTTTTAGATACAACAACACACTTAGAAAATTCAAGTGTTCATCCCGCCCGGGAATCATAGCAGCATAACTATGCGGAATAGTTTATGTTTCCAAGCTAATGGGGTTGTTATCTCGTATGTGTACAAAGACGTCGACAGAAGCTGAGCATTAACCTGCATTAACACGGTTTTTAAGACATTTTCAACAAGTAGTCGTGAGATGTGCCGATTGGTACATTGTAAACAAAACTGATTGATGTAATTTGTTTGTATGTATTTGGCTCATGATACTTTAAATGCGATAGATTCGTAGTCGGTTGTTATGAGAATTCAACGTTAAGACCCTTGTCCACGTTCGCGATTTCACGCGCGTGATCACGAGGCGTAATGTGCGGTGTAGAACGCCTGAAAATGATGCTGCGTTGCGTTCCGCGTTTTTCCATGTCCACACGAGGCATTAATTAGTGTGTGGCGTACATATCTGCAGTTCCTGTTCGGATAGAAAGACACTTTGTCCCCTGAGTTCGAATGTGTTCTATGTGCCCACTGGCACATAGAACACATTGGAACTCAGGGGACGACGTCACTGCGGTCCATGTTTTCCTTGTCTCAGATCTCTGTCAAATATCCTCAGTAGGCCTACACGTGATGGATAATGCTGATGAAAGTGTGTGTCAACTTTAACCTTTTGACAGTTGACACTGCTTCATTTCTATTGGTTTAGCAGAACAGGCGGCGCTATCACGCTCAAAACCCTTCAGACCGCCACGCATATGGTAAGTTGCGCTACAACGGCGATTTTTGTGACATAAACAAAAACGGCAACTCTCTATATATACATGAAATTGCTGGGTTCGAGATCACCTGAGAACACATTTGTTTAGGTTCTTCGACGGGTTTTGGTCTTACATGGAACTCATTTTGGTACGGATTGTCCTGTGTGTACTACGGTCGTCGAGTCACGTTGCTATCTTATAGCCCGATTGCTATGGGCTTGGAGTAAGAGTTATGATTATTGAGTTGATCAAATTCACGGTGTTAGGCCTATACAAAACAATTGACACTGACACGGCAATGACAAGCCTGAAAGTAAGCAGACTGTCATCTGCAGAATGAGGTCCCCAGAGGGTGAATTTGGTAATGCTACCCTGCACAGAAGGGTAGCATTACCAAATTTACCCTATGTGAACTTCAGCCTGAATCAAGATCTCAGGCCTAAACAGAAAGAGGTACCCAGATGATAAACTGAGGAACTCTAGCCCACTGTATGGGTCAGCAACCACAAATTCACCCTCTGTGAACCTCATTCTGCAAATGAAAGATTGCTTATTTTCAGGCTTGGGCAATTACCCAAGGTAGTAATTTTCATTTTTCATCGGAGTGAGGGTGGATCAGAACTGTCGCTTTGAGGCGAGCAATTAGAGAGGTGAATGTCCACCAAAAAATGTTTGTTAAACTAAGAGACACTTCAATCCAGTTTGGTACAATAAATCTACTGGAAACACACCGTGTCTCTTCCATAACTCTTAGGACGTGGAGGTTATTTTCCAGACTTCCCACCAGACGACTCCATGTGAGTCTAGCGGCTTAGCAGTATTTTCCAGCTAAGTCTTGGCAGCCTCTAGACTAGAAACAACAATTTGACTATTATCTACAGAACCTCTTTTTGGCTGTTTGTGAAAGTACCTGGTCTGAGACCATAAAGTGTATCAAAGACGGACTGAGAGCATTGAAGGTAAACGTCTCTCAATGGATAGTATTGTGGGTGCGCTTGCTCAAAGATTAGAGCATTGGACTTGAAATTGAAAGGCCCACGGCTCGATCCTGACCTATGCCATCTGCGCTGTGTCCTTGGGCAAGTCACTTAATATTGATTACCCACGTTGGGACACTATAGCGCTGTGTACTGCACGTCGATGGTGCGCTTGTCTTCAACTGCTGTTGTTTGTGCCGGGTTCGTAAGTTGGCATGGCTGACAATTTTCGTCACTGGAAGGGATTTACATGAAACTTAACTCCCCTTAATTTCCCAAAGTTGTCAATAAATTTAACACTAATGGTATGGGAATTTCATATAAAAATTAAAATTTCGAATATTAGTGAATTTGTATCATCGATGTGCGCTTCATTTCACAAGCTTCTGGCAGTTTCCCGTTGAGCAGTATAAAATACAGAAGCTTGCTTTTCACGATTTTTTCTCAATCAGTTTGAATGTTTGACTATTATTCTCTGTTAAAACCCATTCAAAAATTAGAAAATGACGTTTTCACTATCTTTTGGTGTTCTGTAACCCTTTTGTGTCCATTATATCAACAATTTGCGCATCGTGACATGTAATGCATACACTGTCCTTTTCATCTGCTATTTTTACCTAGGAAGAATACAGAGAGTAATCGCTTGACTCCAGGTGACGTGAAATAATTCATGAGAGATGAGGGACGTTGTACAAACATGAGTGCGCGAATGCGCACGAGTGTTTTACAATATAGTCCCTCGCCTCGGATGAATTATTTCACGTAACCAGTCCAGTCAAGCGATTACTCTGTTTATTACTTTTCATTATTAACGATAATTATATTATTTTAAAAAAAAAAAACCCAAAAAACAAAAAACAATGAAGTGCCCATTACACCCACGGCAAAGCGTCTTCATTTGCGCGCAGGGATACATGACACAATTGTTGATTGCATAATTCACTTGTGAAGTTATCATTTATAATCAAACCCGGAAATCCCAGTAAATCACACTTTGGAAAGTAATAAAAACATTTACTGTGAAAAAAAAGAGCCAAAGTGGACAAGAACTTGGTTTTGGTAGGTGTGATTTACTGATAGAGATTCTTAGTGGCGGATTATCTGTGATGTAGTTGCTTTCAACAGCTAGCTGTAAAAAACAAAGTTTCATTTTGTAATTTTTAATAAACAAAAACATCAGAGAGCTCCATGAGCTGTTTGTTGTTTTCATTTATTAAAAGTGACGAAAGGAAACCTGGCTTTGTTTTCTACTGATGCCAGGGGTGTTTTCTCAACAATTACTTGCTTCGTAATTGGACCTTCCTTGCTCGTCATTCGAGGGAGATAAATTTATCGAAATTCGAGTTTCATTACGATATAAGTCAGGGAGCGAGTCTGACCGTTGCTTGCCGCTGATCAGTGATTCACTCCAGGTACTTTTTCCACCCGAAAGACTGTCCGGCACGATATGACCTTGGTTGTTGAAAGTGTCGTTAACCGTCAATGAATAAACAAAAAGTGGATGTATCAAAGAAACACCGAAGGTACAGGGTTTCTCGTGTGAGGATATTGCTATTGGGGTGGGGAGGTGGATATTAGCCAGTGCGAACCTTTTCCTTAGAGGGTGTTAACCGCTCTCCCGTGATTTTCAAAACAACAGAGCTGGTCAGGTGGGTGGGGTTAAAAATTATCATGTTGAATGGAAAAGCTGTTTGAAGTCAAATGTATGTTATGCATGTACTGCCAATGGTTTACAAGAGTCTTCTATGAGATTATCACATTACCCAGTGTTTCAATCAAGATGCCATCATACTCCGGATCCCTCAAAGAATGGAAGGAATTGAAAAAAAACCTTTCTTGTAGCGTGATGTTACCTGAAGGTACTAAAGATACATTTCCTCCAATTTCATTCACACCAGGACACACCTCATTCACAAAAATCCCCTTAGGACCTAGTCCCCTCAGATTAATTTTCAGAAGCTGACATAATCCTCTCAGTTTAGAAAATATAATCTCCTCAGTTTAGAAAACAGAATCCCCTCAATTTAATTTTCAGATGCGGACATTTGCTGTGTTTCTTCCTTTTCTTTTTTTTACATAATATGCACTTTGACCCTTTATCAAAAACAGTGATCAAAACCGACCAGCACTACTCACTAACATCGCTAACAAAATTTTATTTTTTGGCCCCCAAAACATAGAGTATGACCCCTCATTGGAACGAGCTCATTCCAACGACGGTCATGCGCTATGTTTTCAAGGCAAAAAATGAACTGTTGTTATTCAGTAGCCGACTTCTTGTTAACGAAGTATCAGATATCATTAAAGATATAAAATTATATACTATTGAAAAAATAATGAAGAATATATTTTATAAATGATGGTGGGTGTGCGGTGGCTCAGTGGTAGACTGTTGGACTTCTATGCTAGAGGTCCCGAGTTCGATCCCCGTCCGGGACGATCCGCGTTGTTTCCTTGGGCAAGGCACTTTATCCCGGTTGCCTACATGGGGGCACCATGACGCCGTGTACCAAGGCGTACTGCACGTCGATGGCGCACATGTCTTCAACCGCTGTAAACCTGCTTGAGCGGAGCTTGACCAGAGTTAGAATGTTGAGGAGCTAACAGTTGCTCGTCGATGCTCGGTGGTTCTCTCCGGGTACTCCGGCTTCCTCCACCTTTAAAACTGTCACGGTCACGGTTAGCCATTGTGCATAAGTATGTGACCTTAAAGACCAGTAAATAATAATAATATAAATGATCGTCTTCGTCTTTTAGTCAGTCCCTGTAGATTTAGTCTGAGGAGATTATATCTGCCTCTGAAAATTAAAGTTAGTGAGGGGATTTGACAGCCTCTGAAAATTGAGGGGATTGTGTGAAAAGGGGATTTTTCCAAAGGGATTACTTCCAAGGGGATTTTGTCTGAATACCAGAAAATGAATCCGCAACAGTGTGTATCAGTTTTCAAACCAGTGTAAATTTTCATACACCCTGGAGCCAATACTATAAAACTTTTACAATTGTATTTTCTAGAATTGTATTTACTACCTATTAATATAACCGATTAAAATAAATCATTAGAATTTTAAAAGATATGGCAATTTGCCAACTGGCAAATTGCCAGATCTTAAAAAATGTTAATGGCTCATTTTAACCCATTTAAGTGATAACTAGAAAATACAATTCTAGAAAATACAATTTTAGAAGTTTTATAGTATTGGACCCTGGTTGTACACGGATAACTAATATTTATTTATTGATTGGCGTTTAACCCTTTACCGAACGCAGACTATATTAAAATTTATTATTTTAAATATCATTTTTTCAAATTTTTCAAAAAATTTCAACAAAACTATATCATGTGACCCCTCGTTGGAACGAGCTCGTTCCAACGAGGGGTCACATGATATGGTTTTGTTGAAATTTTTTGAAAAATAATATTTTTTCAACTGCTGAATTTGCATATTACGCGGGCGGATGCGGGCGATTCGTTGGGTAAAGGGTGAAGGTCACTTTCAGCACCTTTGGCTATATCATGACCGCAACATAGGGATGAAATCAAGTTTAGCAAATCATTTACATCTATGCTGCCCACTTTAGAGGACGTTCACCCAGGCGTTGGTTCCGGGGCCTAATTTACCAGTAAACAGAACTTGTTCGCCGCAGTAAACAAGCATTTCTCCTAGTCCCGGCGTTCCCACTGGGATGCGAAGAATTAATGATATTGGGTGTTTTTCTTATATATAAGATATGAATATGTTGCATCCTTTTGCACAAAGTAATGCATCCAAGATAGTTATCTTTTAACTGCACATCTCCATCATCTGATAACAGTCAGTTAATTAGGTTCTTAATAATAGCGCAGAACAAGATAATTGAAAACTCTCCATCAGAGAAACGATATCACGATATATCAGTTCAGAGTACTGAGGTTTTTAATATTTCGCGCTCGAAAAGAGTTGTTTGAAATAAAAAAAAAACATGCTTACATGCTGAAACCTTCTGAATGACTGGTACCACGCGTTCGACAAAACGTCTTGTTAATTCTTTTGAAACTCGAGTTTACATGGTAACAATTTTGATCTTTCTGATACTAAAATCGCCAACACGAACCGCGCTTTACATTATATTAGTCTTTAAAACTCAACGAGCTTAACACTTTACCAAATATATCGGCCGCACCCACCCGCGTAATTTAGAAATTGAGAAGTTATTTTTTTTTCAAAAAATTTCAACAAAAAACATATCACATGAACCCTCACTGGAACGAGCTCGTTCCAATGAGGTGGTCACATGATATGGTTTTGTTCAATTTTTTTTAAAGGTTTTAATAAAATAATTAACCCTTTACTTAACATGAAAAGCAGACGACACTTGCAAAAATAATTCTTGAATAACTAATTTTTTCCATTTTTTGTCTCAAAAACATAGGTTATGACACCTCATTGGAACGAGCTCGACGGACTCGTTCCAAAGAGGGGTCTTAGCCTATGTTTTTGAGACAAAAAATGAAAAAATAATGAAATTTAATTGGCGATTTTTATGAATATGGCTGGTAGGTTTGGGCCGTAACGTTGGTTAAAGGGTTGAAATAGCAAAGTTTGATATTGTGTGCGTTCGAGAAAGGTTATCACTTCGCCTAATTAACCTCTGAACCCGAGAGGCCGCTTTTACGGTTCAGAATAATGATACGACCTGAATTTATAAAGTAGATAGTTGCTCAATGAATTTGTGTGGTAAACCAATCAAGATTTTCAACGTGCAGCCTTGGGGCTGCACGTTGAAAATAGCGATTGGTCTACCCTAAATAATCAATATGGACTCTTCCAATTGCTACCACTGAACTGACACGGAAGATACCAGCAAGGTACAAAGGGTTAATCTCCTTCCATTTTTTTCCAAACAGAGCTCATATCGAACGAGTTTTCTGATTTCTGATATCGCTCAAAAGAGATTACATAAATTTTGCTAGGAGAAGAAAAAACAGAGTTGTAGCAAATTCAGCACTCTAAAGATAACTCGAAGAGGATATCTTCCATCTTTTATTCGTGAATAATTATACATTTTTTCGCATTCCCTGCTTTCAAACCTTCTCATCATTACAATATGCACAAGGAGCTCGTTTCGATGAGTAGGCAAAAGGCAATTTAAGGAGCAACAATTAAAAATTTGTTGTGTAAACGCTTGACAGATTTGCTCGAGAGGTTAGAAAAGGGTTAAAAAGTTCGTAAAAGAAGTAAACGATATTGCATCGTGATTACACTTGACATCCCAATGCGTACGTTGCGGCAAATATACAACCAGCAATTTTTTCATATTTCTTTTGAGCTTGCAGTTTGGTCAATTTTCAATTTTGACAATTCAATTTTGCTGTGTATTTACTGAGATTCCGGGACATAAAGTCCATGTACATAATGTCCACGCATCATTTGGAATAATAGACTAGGAGTTGTTTTTGTAACATGCGTGCAAGTATAATTGTTAAACAATTCTGAATACGTTTAACTTGCAGCTTTAGGGCATTTGAAGTGTGAAATGTGTGCAGTTTTAATTTTTTTTGCAGGACAATTGTTCATGGACATTATGTGCATGGACATTTTGTTCATAGACATCATGTTCATGGACATTATACCCATGGACATTCTGTCTGGATAAATCGACCAATGACTCCAAAAATAAAACAACCGTGCAAATTGGGGCAAAGTCATTGATAATCGAGCTCTCGCTCCTTAATGGGCCAATTTTTGGTCATTTCTGTAGTACAGTTAATATAACACATTCTGCATGCCAGTTTGGCACGACGTTACGGGCAAACAAATACACATAAATATATAAACCAATCAGTTCAATTCTAAACTAATCTTCAACCCTTACCCAACGTAAAGGTCAAAACCGGCCAGCACTATTCACAAAAATCAACATTCGATTTTGAAATTATTATTTGAATTTTTATCTCAAGAATATAGCGCATGACCCCTCATTGGAACGAGCTCATTGAGCTCGTTCCAACGAAGGGTCATAAGCTATGTTTTTGATGCACAAAATTAAAAAAGATTAGTTATTCAAGAATTTTGTTTGCAAGTGTCGTCTGCCTTTCGTGTTAAGTAAAGGGTTATCTGTTAACTGTTTGTTTATTCAAACCTTGCACTGTAAAGATTGTCGTCAAAATACGGTAAAATTATTGGCAGAATTGTCGGTCCAGCCACTGTAAATTTATGGGTACAACTGTTTGTTTGTTTATAAGGTTTTAACCTCCTACACAGCGGCCAAAATATCAAAATTTCAACCTGCAATTTTTCCCATCATGCAACTAGGAATTTAACCGACTCAGTCGCATTAAGGGAAAAACTGCTACCAGATATTTTAACATCACTGTGAACAGGGTTGCCGACACTTTCAACAGCCGGAGTCATGTCGTGTCGGGTTGTTTTTACGAGCTCGTTCCAATGAGGAGGTTATAGGCTATATTTTTAGGTAAAAACTAAAAATGTTTAGTTGTTCAAGAATCTCGTTTGCAACTATGTTATTCGCAGTGGAAGAACAGGGAACCTGGGGGGGGGGGGGGGGCCTAAAAATTACAGTGCCCCCCTCAAATTGGGAAAATTAAAGCACAGAGGGTCCCAGATTCACTCTTAGGGTATTGAATTTTCAATTTTCAAAATTTATAGGTCGATATATGCCACAGGTATATCCGAAGGTCCTAGGCCTGAGGTTGGGTAAGTATGGCCCTCTCATTGGCGGGGGTTCGGGGGTCTTCCGTAAGTCTGAAGTGGGGGTGGGTATGGCCCTCCCATTGGTTGGGGTTCGGGGGAGCCCCGAACCCCATCAATGAGAAGGCCACACCTACCCCAACCTCAGGCCAAGGGCCTTCGGATATACCTGTGCCATATATCGACCTGGCATCCCCAAAAAATTTCCTCCCAATAGGAAATCCTAGCTAAACCCCTGCTATTCGTGTTGAGGGCTGTTATTCGTGCCAGATGAAGGGTTAATTCTTGCGTTCCTTCTTTTGCAAAATAGCATCGTCCATGTCAAAAGATGACTTTTCAGTAGAGAGCCGTTCTTCAGGTAGCATAATTAATATTTTCACCCTCCTCCAGCTCGATGGCAGCAGTTAAAATATTAAATAATCTAATCCAAATAATCAATATGGACTGCTTCATATAACTAACCTGAAGTAGAACATACTATTAAATTGGATCCCAACACTCAAAATGCTCCGAATGGCAGTATTATAAAATCTACCATTTACAATGACACACCACACACATTGTATGAACAACATTAAATTCTTTATACTTTACCGACGGACTTAACAAAAGGCTCTCATGTATGTTTAAACTTCCAACACTTAGAGCGACACGGATTTAAGCTCTTAAACTCGTCGTTTAGTGTAAACAGTATTTATTCGATGAATGAAAACTAGTACAAAACTTACAAAACTGGTAAATATAGGCTACAGCTTTAACAAGAATATGAAAACAAAATAAAGAAACACCATTAGAATAAATAATAAGGATTCAGCATTAAAGATATGTTTTTCTGAAGCATCTCTTTCTATAATTATATTCCCTCTCCTCTCGATATATTTATTCATTTATTTAATGGGGTTTAACGACAATTTCGACAGCCAGAGTCACCTCGTATCCGACAATTTTACGGGTGGTGGAAGCCGGAGTGCCTTGAGAGAAACACCGAGCAACTGTCAGGCTCCCCAACATTTTAACTCCACACAGGCAGGGTTAGCATTGATTGAAGATAAGTGCACCACCGACGTGCAGAGAGAGAGAGAGAGAGAGAGAGAGAGAGAGAGAGAGAGAGAGAGAGAGAGAGAGAGAGAGAGAGACAGAGACAGACAGACAGACAGACAGACAGACAGACAGACAGACAGACAGACAGACAGACAGACAGACAGACAGACACCAGCACCTCCACCCCCCCCCCCCCACACACACACAATGAACTCCGACAAATGTTTGAGAAGGTTAAATTCCTGGTTGCATTATGGTTACACTGGGGGTGACTGAATTTTGATATTTCGACATCAGTGCTGAGAGGGTTAACCCGAATGATTCTATGCAATTTGTACATCCAGGCGAGAATAGTGGTAATAAAAGGTTGACTGCATAAAATAAGGCAGAATTATAACAGCTAAAATCTGTTACTTCGGATAATGAACTCTTGAAATTTAAGAATATAGAAGTGTCTGTACAGGACTCCTGTCACTGTAATGTTAAGAACCGAAAATTCAAAACAGTTTCTAACATAGCTAATGTACCTAGCTGAGCCGCGTCATACAAAGGGCACTGGAGCAAAAAGTGCTCACAAGTTTCCAACAAAGCGTCAAATCGGTCACATACTTATGCACAATGGCTGATCATGACCGAGGCAGTTTTACGGGTGGAGGAAGCCGGAGTACCCGGAGAGAACCACCGAGCAACGACGAGCAGCTGCCAGCTCCCCAACATCGTAACTCCGCACTACAGCACAGGCAGGGTTAGATTGGTTGAAGACATGTGCACCATCGACGTGCAGTACGCCTTTGTACACGGCGTCATCGTGCCCCCATGTGGACAATCGGGGTTAAGTGTCTTGCCCAAGGACACAATGCGAGAGTCCGAATCGATCGCTCAGACGGTCACCCATCCGAGGACTAACCGGGCTCGACGTTACTTAACTTCGGTGAACTGACAAGAACCGTTTACCGCAACGCCACCGCGCCCCCATACTCCCGGATATTACTACGCTTGGAACCGACATGTGTAGATTTTCGGGTGTCGACAGGCAGTTCGTTCCAGATAGCGTTGATGTAATGTGATGTCCTTTTACTCACAAAGATATACAGATATTCTTTCGTGCTCAGTTATAGACATTCAAAAAAAATAAGTATTGAAAACAGATATTCTTTTGTGCTCTAGTTATAGATATTCCAGTCAATAAGTATTGAAAACATTAAGTTTATTATTGTACTGCGGTGTGTAATCATAAAACTACAGCTGATAACAAGGTGCAACGCCACCGGCATCCCCCGCCAAGGATTCCTAAGTTACCCCCCCCCCCCCAAAGGTCCATAACTCTAGAAAAAATGGACAAAACTTGTTACTTGTGAATATTCTTTCCCCATGGTGGTCTATCAGCATACCAAAGATCATTTAAATCCAACATCCACTGACGGAGCTATGAAGGTCCAAAGTTGTTACGGATGGACGGATGGACGAACGGACGCTCCAACATTTCGGGTTTATGGGCTACCAAAAAAACATTTTGTAAGTCCAAAACCTTATTTTACCCAGAACCCCACCCTCCACCCTAGAACTTGTATTTAACCCTAACCCCACCCTCCACCCAAAAACCACATCCTAACCCTAATCCTACCCCACCCTGACCCTAAACCCTAAAACCCACCCCTGACCCTAACCCCCACCCACACCGGAACCTAACCCACCCAACCTTAAGCCCTACTCTGAGCACAGTTCTTTTAGTGATGAATCACGAATTTATCTCCGGCGCGCTGATGGTAGGGCAAGAGTGTATCGCCGACGATGGTTTTCTGATGATTGCGTGCGGGAATGCGACCGTTTCGGCGGGGGTAGTGTAATGGTTTGGGCAGGAATGTCCTTGCACCATCGAACGCAGTTGATCTTCATCGATGGTAATCTGAATGGAATATCGATATAAGGACGAACTTCCTAACGCTGTTGTTGTCCCGTTGTGCAACGCTAACGTCCGATTGTAGTTATTCCATCAAGACAATGCCCAATGTCACGTGGCGCGTATCTGTCGTGATTTTCTTGAGGAGCAGAGCATCGAACTTCTTCCCAGGCCCCCACTTTCGCCAGATTTGTCGCCAAGCGAGCATCTTTGGGATAAATTGGACTGTCGGGTACGACTTCATGATCTTCAGACGTTAGGCGATTTACGTAATGATCTAAGGCAGGAATGGAACACAATACCACAGGGTGACATCCAGAGACGTACCAGGTCCATGCGCCGTCGATGTCTTGCCATCCAACCGTTTCTAGGTACGCATCATGTTCTTGTAAATACACACTATCGAATAACGTGAATTTCTAATATTGTTCTTGACCAATTTTATATTGGTTTCTCGTGTGAAAAGTGAATTTCCGTAACGGCATGTAACAAACAGATCACTATGACAGTAAAGTGATCTGATTTGTCGCATTCCGTCTCGTTGAAGAGGTCAGATCGCCGGATCACAGCAGCCGCCATCGGCGGCTCGTGAGATCTTGCGATCTGACCTCATCAACTCGACAGAATCCGACAAACCAGATCACTTTTCTGTCATAATAAACTCTATTTATCATAAGAGTCATCCGTTTTGTTCACTTTAAAACATTTGATATTTTATTTTCATATTAATCAGTGATAAATAAAGCCTTCCGTCAATTTCATTGGTCAATTTCAAAACTAGACAATTTGATTGGCTGAACAAAATACAACTGGGCCACATTTTCATAATTTGCATAATTAGAGTTGGGAGCTTTCATTGGTCAATTTCAAAACTGGACAATTTGATTGGCTAAACAAAATACAACTGGGTCACATTTGCATAATTTCAGTAGGGAGAATTTACATTATCTGTCCTATCTAGGGTGGGTTATATTGTATTAATCTTTTACCTACAAGAAAAACGCCATTCATTTTTTTTTATATTTTCACTTTTTGCTTCCAAAACATAGGTTATGACCCCTCATTGGAACGAGCTCGACGAGCTCGTTCCAATGAGGGGTCATAACCTATGGTTTGGAAGCAAAAAATGAAAATTTTTATTTATATGAGGATGTTTTTTCCAGGTGCCGTCTGCAACTCAAGTTAGGTGATGGGTTAAAAAGTCATACTAAGTGGCTAATTTGTGCGTGTGTGTGTCATATGATAAATAGAATATGAAATGAGTGTTATTCTCATATAATATTTATGAAACTCGTCCGAATTTTCCGTTTGGGCTCGCCAGAGGCTCGCCAAAACTGAAAATTCTTAGACTCGTTTCATAAATATTATATGAGAAAAACACTCATTCCATATCCTCTATTTATTTCAGGATTTGAGATTATGCTTTATGGTTTCCGGATGATACTTCCGGCTGTGTTCAACATTCCATTAATCGAGTGGAAGCCGGATCAAGAGAGAGAGAGAGAGAGAGAGAGAGAGAGAGAGAGAGAGCGAGAGAGAGACAGACAGACAGACAGACAGACAGACAGACAGACAGACAGACAGACAGACAGACAGACAGACAGACACCAGCCGGATCAAGAGAGAGAGAGAGAGAGAGAGAGAGAGCGAGAGACAGACAGACAGACAGACAGACAGACAGACAAGACAGACAGACAGACAGACACCAGCACCTCCACCCCCCCCCCCCCCCCCCACACACACACACAATGAACTCCGACAAATGTTTGAGAAGGTTAAATTCCTGGTTGCATTATGGTTACACTGGGGGTGACTGAATTTTGATATTTCGACATCAGTGCTGAGAGGGTTAACCCGAATGATTCTATGCAATTTGTACATCCAGGCGAGAATAGTGGTAATAAAAGGTTGACTGCATAAAATAAGGCAGAATTATAACAGCTAAAATCTGTTACTTCGGATAATGAACTCTTGAAATTTAAGAATATAGAAGTGTCTGTACAGGACTCCTGTCACTGTAATGTTAAGAACCGAAAATTCAAAACAGTTTCTAACATAGCTAATGTACCTAGCTGAGCCGCGTCATACAAAGGGCACTGGAGCAAAAAGTGCTCACAAGTTTCCAACAAAGCGTCAAATCGGTCACATACTTATGCACAATGGCTGATCATGACCGAGGCAGTTTTACGGGTGGAGGAAGCCGGAGTACCCGGAGAGAACCACCGAGCAACGACGAGCAGCTGCCAGCTCCCCAACATCGTAACTCCGCACTACAGCACAGGCAGGGTTAGATTGGTTGAAGACATGTGCACCATCGACGTGCAGTACGCCTTTGTACACGGCGTCATCGTGCCCCCATGTGGACAATCGGGGTTAAGTGTCTTGCCCAAGGACACAATGCGAGAGTCCGAATCGATCGCTCAGACGGTCACCCATCCGAGGACTAACCGGGCTCGACGTTACTTAACTTCGGTGAACTGACAAGTTCGATTTTGACGTCTGTGCGACATTCTACCGGGCATTCTACCGTGGAGTTATCGTCCTTTATTTTCTTAGAATTTCCGTTATTGTAGGTTGCCGGATGATAACTCCATCTTACGAAGCCTTGACATAGCTGATCCATTTTTGGCATACAACCTTAGCCAAATAATAGACAGATCTAGTTTGATTTTGACCATTGTGCGACATTCTGTAGTAGAATTACTGCACGTTATTTTCTCAAAACTTTCCATGATTTTACATTTTGATTTCCGGATGTTAACTCCAATTGTACTCGACATGGGTCATATAACCAAACTATTTTTGGCACACAAACTAACTCAAGTAAAAGGCTGGTCTAGTTCGATTTTGACATCTGTGCGACATTATTTTGTGGAATACTTGCCTTTTTTGGAGTTTGTATAATTATAGAAAATCAAAATATGGTGAAAAGCCGTCTTCTTATTTTTAAATGGATATCGGCAGAGAATAAAGTGAAATCTTCGTACTGACTGGGAAACACTGTAAAAAGCCAGCGTCTCTATTTTTATACTACTGTTCAGGAAAATGCCTTAAGTTAGTGAAATGATGGGGCACATTGACGATAAAAATTTATAACATCTCAAAATTTCAATTTTCAATGAAATTCCCATATCCTTAGTGTTAAATTTACTGACAGCTTTCGGAAATAGATGGAGTTAGCTTTTCCGTAAATCTCCTCAAATGACGGAAATTGTCAGCCATGATAATAACTTCAGTCATACTTGATACAGCCAATCCATATTTTAAATTTATATATGTCCTTATCTGTAGAAAATGCTAATCAAGTTCTAATGAACATTTTTCACGCATTACATTGTGGAGTTATTGCTCTTTGTATCTGTAGTATTTTCAAGATTTTAGGTTTCTAGGCGGTAACTATATACACAATACGGTCAACATACTAACCAATTAAATTCCGATAATGTGATTTTTTCAAGAAAAACTCGGGTTGGTTGGGGTGGAGAGTGGGGTAGTCCGAAGAATGACAGCTACATGGAAATTTTATCTCTGAAGATAATATAGCTGATCTTTCAGCTCTGCTCCATTTCTCGTTGTTCCTTCGGTGGGGTGGGGTGGGGTTGGGGTGGGGGTGTTTGGGTGGATAGAATGAACAGAAAAAACAAAAGGGGCACGCCCCGGGACGTTCCCCCACGGTGCATACCGCCAAACAATGACAAGGGAAGAAATGAACCATGATACTGTGAAGGCTATTTTCATAAACAATCTTCATTCCAAATTTCATTGAGAGCCACTAACCCCAAACCAGAGATACGAGGCGAACAGATACAAAAAATGGCTATTTTAAGAGGCAAACAGCAAAATTATTGTCCTTGTTTTACAGCAAGCTAATTGTGAAGGTCATAAGCATCTATTACTGAAGTCTAGTTCCGATCGAACCATCCACATAAGAGATGTAGAACAAAGACATGCCACATGTGGGGAGGTGATTTGCATGTATTATCTTTGTTTTACCACAGGGACATGACTCATTTGAAAGCCTTTCACATAAACAATCTTCATTCCAAATTTCATTGAAATCTGATAACCCAAACCTTATAGACCGAAGACATAATGCCACATGTGGGGAGGTGATTTGCGTGTATTTTCTTTGTTTACTGCAGGGACGTGACTCATTTGAAAGCCTTCCCCATAAACAAACTATTCCAAATTTCATTGAAATCTGATAACCCAAACCTGAAATATGAGGCAAACAGACAAAAAATTGGCTATTTTACGAGGCAAACGGCGAATTTTCAAAGTTAAAAAGGGGGATAAGTCGAAAAAGTGAAAAGTAAGAAATATTATTAGAGACTCATTTGAAAGCCTCTCCCAAAAACAATTTTCATTCGAAATTTCATTGAGCTCCAACAAGCCAAACCTGAAATACAAGGCGAACAAACAAAAATAGTCTACTTTTGTGTATTCAAAGGGCCATAACTCATAGAAAAAATAATCCAACAGCAAACAGCTGATGCTACTTAAAGACCTCATGATAGTGAACATCTGTATGAAATTTCATCGAATATGAACAGTAATGTTGAAGTTATAACGCTAACAGAATCTGAGTGCGGACGGACAGGCGTACGGCCGGACGCACAGTCGCACGGACGCACAGACGCATGGACAGGCGCAAACTAGTATACCCCACTTTTTGAAAAATGTGGGGGTATAATTACAGAACATCAAAATATGGTGAAAACGCCGTCTTCTTATTTTTAAATATATATCGGCAGAGAATAAAGTGAAATCTTCACACTGATTGAGAAACACTGTCAAAAGCCAGCGTCTCTATTTTTATACTACTCTTCAGGAAAATGCCTTAACCCTTTACCTAACATGGAAAGCAGACGACACTTGCAAACAAAATTCTTGAATAACTAATTTTTTTCATTTTTTGTCTCAAAAACATAGGTTATGACCCCTCTTTGGAACGAGCTCGTTGCAAAGAGGGGTCATAACCTATGTTTTTGAGACAAAAATGAAAAAAATAATGAAAATTAATTGGCGATTTTTGTGAATAGCGCTGGCCGGTTTTGGCCGTTACGTTGGGTAAAGGGTTAAGTTAGTGAAATGATGGGGCACATTGACGATAAAAATTTCTAACATCTCAAAATTTCAATTTTCAATGAAATTCCTATTTCATTAGTGTTAAATTCACTGACAGTTTTCGGAAATCAAGGGAGTTACCTTTTCCGTAAATCTCCCCCAATAACGGAAATCGTCATCTATGAATATAAAATCATTTACAAAAACACTGACGCAACAAATCGTTAATATTATATTCATTAATTATACATTTCATATCTGACACTGGATTACGTTCAGGTAATTACTGTCCTCGTTTCATGGCAAATTAGAAGTCAGATCGTCAGACCGAAAACATTGTGTCACTTTATCCCAGCGCTCGGAACGCTCATGTCGCATCTCGAGTCAAAAGAAAAGCCTGAAGTTTCAAGGGAGAGAACACCCCCCTTGAAGTTTGAAACTTGACACAAACTGGTGGTGCGATGAAGTCCTGAAGAAAGTAGCGAAAAAATGTGATTTAAACTATACTCACAAAATTTATCGTAGTCGTCCGACATGATTGAACTTTTGAATCTTTGAATGAACAAGTTGCTCCCAAGTTTTCACGACACGCTACGAAAATAATGACTATATATCCAATTCGTCAGTCCATGGATATTGTTGTATTATATTCTACTATCAGAAAACTACATTTGCCATAGAAACACGGCGCAACAACAACACGATTCTCATTCAAAACCAACACATTCACAGACGTTTCCAATCCACATCAGATTCAAAGTGTAGGTTATTTCTGCATCGTTAAGAAAAATGGATGAAACTCTAGACAAAGATCTCCTTGCTCTCACAACACTTAGAACTGTTGATACTAAACGCTATAAGTAAATCTCCGAAATACAGATAGGAAACGGCCAATTTACATTACTCAGTTCCCTTCTAACTGACTACTTGGTGGTTTCACTACTATACTTATGAAAAGTTGTTTGTTTGCATGTCATAATCTTCGCATTGTGGCTGAATACATCCATAAAGTTCGTTCAAGCTCAAACTAAAATATGTCAACATTTTTCCACTCTGGCGAATATGAACCGAGAATACCGCTGTGCGGAGATATTTCGCATTTTAAACTCAATTAAATATTTAATCATTTAATTATCTGATTCTTCTCTCTTTTTCTGTTGATTAAAATGTCGACTGCTTTTTCGCAGTAGGGACTCATCCTTGGCGTGAACTTGCGAGAAATTGAAAATGCTACAGCTCTACCGCAAAAGAGTAATCCACGCAACCGCAATAAAAAAAAGCCTGAACCCACTTTCCACAAACATTCATCAAATCTGCAGTCGCGGGGCCTAAGCTATCACGTTCGATATGAGAGGCGCTGAGATGAAAGTTTCCGAAAGGAGTACTAATATGTCGTGTACCACGAGGGTGCCACAAGTGGGGATGGGGGGGGGGGGGGGGGGCAGCGCGTGTCATGTTTTTGCCAGAGGTACACTAGTGGAAAAGAATTTACTGTCCGAGAACTGTAACTGAGAAATTATTCGTTTTGTTATACGTGTTTTATGCGTGTCAGGGCCAATTAGGAGGGGGTGGGTATCGGTATAATCACAGAATCTGGCCGATAATTACCAAATTAAGAAGCTATACAATCGGCGGGTTGGTTTCTAAAGCTTTATATCGTTCTCTGGGTGGAACAAGGTCCCATCTGCAATGCTTTAGCATTGCAGGCGGCACTTCGTTCCCCCAAGAAACTGTTATACATTGTCAATACCATTTGGTGTCACATAACAATTTATGATACATTTTAAACTCCCGGTCTTAAGTCATATCCAGAGTCGAGTGCCCCTTTTGATACGCTTGCTCGATTGCCCTCGCATTCTTCCGGTGCCCTTGGTACAGCAGACATACCGCAAAGAGCAAACCACCGGGCTGTCGGGTATTTCCCATTGGCAGAAATCGGACATGCCTGCTTATCTTGCATGGGTATTGTTCTACTTTTGCACTGCAGTTCGGAAGTATCTTGTGCTACAGTGCCAGCGAAAACAAGTCGTAGGATAATCGCAAGAAGATCTATATTACAGATTTTTATTGATAATTCCAGGCTAACCTTCGAGACACGCATTCCTGTTTTTCACGAACCAATTATAACCGTTAGATAATATTTTGACTTTTCACCTTCACGAGATGGGGACTGGAAGACATGATCCCGGATGCGACCGCACTCAAAATGGTGGTGAATTTCACTGACTGAAGGAAAACTTTTCGTCAAGTTCAGTGTCCATTTATATATGTTTCACGCAAATTACAAAGCGTACCAGCCTGTACATTTATGAGTAACATTCGACGACTTATATGAAACCTGAAATTTAACCGAACAATTCGATCAAATTTTGAATGTCTTCGAAAAGCTCAGAATCGCGTCGAGTCAGACTTGCGTCTATGTGTATTTGCCTAATTTACGATGGTTTAGAAGTGACTGTAAGTAGAAGGGTGTTGAGTTAGATGTACAGTACAGTCGCTGTGAACTGGTCGTAACCCACGAGTGGGCAGTCATGTCCACCCATGCGTTTGCACTGCAGTTCTACATTGTCTAGTCGGATGCGGACATTTTAATGAATTATTGCCCACACGTTGTGGGGCATTTGGCGTTGTGTGACCCGCATACAGTACTGCCGCCGTGGACTGGTCACTTTCCACGGGTGGGCAATTTTCCACGGACGCAATAAAATTAGATTACAAACACTAATTATAGAAATAATATCATCAAAAATTTATTTAATGAAGCACCGGGTACAACCCGGTGCTTAATTAATTAAAATTTTGCTGCTGCTGATTTGTATTACCGGGTAAACGCATGGGTGGACATGGCTGCCCACGCGTGGATTACGACCAGTCCATGGCGACTGTACTGTATATAGTCTCGCCGTTGAACGACAGATTATCCTTTCTGCAAAAACGTTGAAAGAGTCAAATAGTCTGCAGATCGCCACTGACACAAGGGAATTCCACTCAATTACTTTCTTTATGTTGCTGGAAAAGAAAGTCAAATCAAACATTTGAATTCAATCAGTGGGCCACTGATTGAACTCGGTAATCCATTCACTGAATTTATTTGTTGATCCCAGGGAGTTTGTTGGACCAACATGGCGATCTAGGCGGCATCTCAGCTAGGTGCGCCGGTAATTGGTAATGTATTTCAATACAAGGCGGAGATTAATGTCCGTTGTGTTTATAATCCTTCTATTGATATGCATGTATGGATTGTGTACACAGAAGATATTAATATACAACAAATGACTTTCCTGAAATAAATCCATGTAATCTCACACCAGATACATGGAGACCATTAACCTGTATTTTGGCATTTATCATGAACAGAACATGAGCAGATATCGCGAAAGAAAAGGTAATTAACTCTTGTTCCGCGGAGTATTTTCAAAATGTTCTTCACCAAATCTAGTCAAGGCCAGTTGACAGGATGGTATTCTGTGATAGCACCAACCCCAGAATCGATACATCCAGAGAGTATTCAGACACTTCAGAAACTTTCCCAAGCGATGGTCGATTCCGGGACATTGTGTCATGAGAGGCTAGCGCACTTATCAACTCGTCCATTGTGTGTCATCTGTTTATACAAAAACAACCACTATGTAACAGCGATAACCAGCCAGCTTTATTCACAAGAAAATCCCATTCAAGATTTATTATAGTTTCGATTTTTACCTCAAAAACGTACTTTTGACCGCTCGTTGCAATGAAGTGGGGCATGATATGAAAATGTTTAGTTACTGAAGAACTTTATTTCGAAGTATCGTCTGATATTCACGTTATAGAAGGGGTTAACTGTTGGTTTGTTTATTGGGATCCGATGTAATTTTCAGTATCTACGGCTTTATTGCAACCGCTCCTCACGCCAGAGAACCAGTGCACCTAAGTTGTCGTTAACCTGTCCTGATATATCATACTCACTTTTCAGAGATCCCCGTGGGTATCCAAGACTATATATTTCTTTACGTGGCCTAAGGTTTGAAGTGTTTAAAAACTGTTCGAAAAGTTTATAATGTTAGTGAATCACTTATTGTTGCAAGCAGTAAGATAGCACACTACCTATGTATCACACTAGGCATGCCCGTGCAATACAGAATCTAGAACTGCAGTCCGTTCTTCTGAGAATTTGATGCCAAACTGAACTAAAGCCATATCAGGCCAAGTTTCTTGGTTGTTCTGCACTTTTGGAGAAAAAAAAATCAATGGTGGACATAACAATTCTCAACATTAATCGAATAAATCGGATTTTTTCTAATAATTAACCAGCGGGGTTTGGCATCTTGCCATCTTTACATTTCCAAAGCAAAAACACTTATTTGGATCGTCACATTGTTATAGAATGCAACTAATCTGAGAACAACTTGTATGGTCTGTTCACATCTCAAAAACAAAACGTCGATGAATTGGCAGCTGCTGAGTGGTAAGACCACTTTAATCGGTAATTGTAAGAATTTTCTTCATGGATAGCGCCGAACTATTGATCAATACTCATCAAAGTAATCAACATATACGTCAAAAACGTCACTGATAGTCACCAGCCACAAAAGTTGAATACTCAAGACGTAACAATATCTGCAAATGAGATATCCGGCAGTGTTATTACGCTGTTTTGAAATATTTGAAAAAAATATGGAAATTTGTGTCGGTCTGGAAAAAGGTCGTCGAAAGTATGGAAAAAATGCAAGTCGACCCTTGGGGGTATGGACAGAGAATGGAAATTACTTTTGATAACAAATTTGCAACCCTTTCCAAACTGATGTTGAAATATAAAACAAAAATTCCATGAAGGACATATTTCAAATAATGCAACTAGGGTTTAACGACACTGTAACAGCCAAGGCCATATCGTGTCGATGACAGTTTGACGGACGGAGGAAGCCGGAGTACCTGGAGAAAATCACAGAGCAACGACGAGCAGCTGCCAATCCCCACATCGTAACTCCGCAGTGCAGAACGGGCAGGGTTAGATTGGTTGAAGGCATGCGCACCATCGACGTGCAGTACGCCTTAGTACACGGCGTCATCATGCCCCATGTGGACAATCGGGGTAAAGTGCCTTGCTCAAGGACACAACGCGGAAGTCCGAATCGATCGGCCACCCACCCAAGGACTAACCTGGCTCGACGTTGCTCGACTTCGGTGATCTGACGAGAACCGGTTACCGCAACGCCACCGCGCTCCCATCGAATCGGTTAAATACCTAGCTGCAAGAAGGGGAAAATTTGATGCTTGAAATTTGGGTATTCTGACAGCAGTGTAGAGGGTTGAATTATGACAATAAAAACAGTGTTAAAATTCTCAGTAACTTAATAGTCTGTCTTCTTGAACAAGAAGCTTTGCTGAATCACATGAGTAGGCCAAGAAGATATTACATTCTTGCAAATGCTTTAGTAAAAAAAGACTGTTTTCTGTAAAATCTTCCCACTGCTAGATTTCTGTCAATTTGAATAGGTATGGAAAATGAGCCAACTAACATGCCTGAAAAAGGTATGGAAAATGAATGGAACTTTTTTCCTGATAAGTGCAAGTACACCTGATCCTGGAAGCATAAATCGTCACTTGACTGCAACAACTCTTTAGCATTACAGATGCATGCCAAGCATTTTCAGGAGAGCGATTTATTCGCTCGCCTACTGCTCGCTTTAAAAAAAAATGGGGAGGGCGAAAAATAGCCCTCCTAGCCTTAGAAAATAATGGTTACCACAACAGCCTATTCCTAAAACCCACAGGTTTTCAGATCCCTGCTATGTTAGTGGTCTCTGCAATATGGCCACACTGCCCCTCCCACACCTCTGGGCCTTACCAAGCCCGGAGGTGTAGGAGGGGCAGTGTAGCCGTCTCACAGAGACTACCTGGTTAGCAGCACCAAATAAAATGTAGAAAGCCCACTAGGCAAAATTCATTAATAGCACAGCTTCATTTTTGCCACTTTTAGCTTTTGTAAGCTTGAGGAGAGCTAATCGCTCCCTTGGGCCATGTGAGGGGAGCGATTTTTAGCCCTCCGGCATTTTTAAGAATGCCAGGCTTGCAGATGGCGCCTTGTTGCTCGCAAAGTACGCAGTTTGTCTGAACTGAGCTGTAGTGTCATTACGTATCGTCGCGGCGTGGTGCTGTCATTCAGTCATTCTTCTCGCGACAGATTCCGGAAAAGTAGACTCTACTTGGAGTTGAAATAAGATGTTGTAGGTTATCAAGATTCAAACACGAGTTCATGGCACCGGTAGCCTATCCAAGAAAGATACTAATGACACTCACTCACGAACACAGTGGATCTAACACAATCAATAACCGATTAATATCATGCACCTCACTATACAATGGCCCTGAAGTCCGACATGCAATCGCAATTTTTGCGATGTTTGTTGGTGGTTAACGTCACATATTTATGCACCATGGCTAATCGTGACACAATATGGAGATGAAGTCAAGTTTAGTCAATCGTTGATCAACAGGTTGCCCATTTTAGAGGACTTTCACCCCAAGCATTGGTGACTGGGTCCTATTTCACTAGTAAAGCGGAACTGGTTTACCACAGTAAACAAGTGCTGCTTACTTCCCGGGGTTCCCACGGGGAATTTTTGCGATGAAAAACTGAAAATATGTATTGCTGATCGCTGTAATTTTCTCTTCAGTGAATCACAAATGTGGCTGCATATACGCAGATACAGTTTCGTTATAAATTGCCCAGAAGTGGTCACGACGAAAAAAGCGTCAAGAAGAAAATATAGCATACATGAATAAGGAAGACGAAAACAAAATAGTATATTTTTCGGATATAGACAACGTTTAATCATGCTAATCGCTGAAGCACTTGAGTTGAGGCGACAAAGAACAAGCCCCCTCGGGGCGAATCGAGTTGGGCAGAACTACCAGGTACGACTGACATCGGGATGCGCGATCTGATACCCAGTAACCCGTAACCAGATTCACTATTTTAGGATGCTCGCGTGTGTCATTCAGTCTTATCATTCAAACTCCCTGTGCTGATTAAATAATCTTCCGAACTAAACCTAAACCGTCCGCACAGATAATTTTTTCTCACCATGTCCTAAACACACTTCCGTACATTTCCCTAAATATCCAATAATGTTTTTCTATTGAATGCCATCGAAACAGATACATACTGACACATTGATGTGATCGAACCCATTTCATTTCATGTTTAATGTTTTCCAAAGTTATAACTACAAGCCCCACTTCCGAGTCAGATGCATCTATCAACAACTGAGAACAAACTTTTGTTAATCTCCTCTTTCTCCAACCTTGATTCCTTTTATCGAAACTATCGTTCCGTTTATGCAAACATTCTTCTGCAAGCGGAAAGTCTGCATGGTGATACATGCTTATACATTCTCACAAGTGCAGTCGCCGTGGACTGGTCATAATCCACGCGTGGGAAGTCATGTCCACCCATGCGTGTACCTGGTAATAAAAATTATCAGCAAAATTTTAATTAATGAAGCACCGGGTTGTACCCGGTGCTTCATTAATTAAATTTTTGATGATATTCCTGTAATTAGTGTTTGTAATCTAATTTTATTGCGCCCGTAGAAAAATTGCCCACCCGTGGAAAGTGACAAATCTACGGTGACAGGACTGGATCGGTTTAAATAAACGTGATATCTTATGGATAGTCCAAGGAAACATGGACATGGTGGATTTTTTGTTTGTTTGTTTGTTTGTTTGTTTGTTTATCTTTTTGCGAGTGCTTCGGGTAAATGGAGCGTCTGTAATCTTCAATGTACTGTGGATGTAGTTTACTTAGCTTCCGCAGACGAAACGACTAGCACAATGCGCCTTTCATATTTTATTCTACACGCAAACAATACATGAAATGAGACCTATTCATTATAGTCAAAGTTCGGTAATGGGAATGCCTAGTGTTTATACAAAAATACTAAACACTCAACATAAATCTTTGATTCCATTAAATAAATATTAAAAGAATTACATAAAAGATAAGAAGTTATTTACAACATGCGTTCTTGAACTGGAATCAATAGGTGTATGTTTCACTCCTTGCCAAAAAAATCGTCTCCAATTAACTCTTCCTGAATACAGTTCGTGGAGAGTCAATTACACACCTACAGAGCGGAATTTCCACCAAGACAATAACTCATAAAACCTACTGTACCACAGCACGAGTAGCAACGTGCAATGTTTCAGGCAAAGGATATCAAGAATTAACCCTTTACCAAACATGAAAAGCAGACGACACTTGTAAAAAACAATTAGTCAATAACTAATTTTTTTCATTTTTTGTCTCAAAAAACATAGGTTATGACTCCTCGTTGGAACGAGCTCGACGAGCTCGTTCCAACGAGGGTCATAACCTACGTTTTTGAGACCAAAAAATGAAAAAATAATAAAAATTAATTGCTATTTTTAAGAATGGCGCTGGCCAGTTTTGGCCGTTACGTTGGGTAAAGGGTTAACCCGGAGGTGCTTCGGCTGACTGGCCGACTTTTCTGGTATTTATGAACCGCGTGCAATGATTTCTAGTTGCGACACGGGTTAAAATTCCACTCATTGAGAGTTTTTGCTGACAATTCTCTCCACATTTAAAATGTGTGCCAACTGTTGTTCGTCACTTTTCTCCAGTGTTAGTAGATCTCAAACTCAAGCAGTGTTGTCTCCCCTCGCTAAGCACGATACATCGGATACAGGCTATGAAAGTCTAAAAAATCCTATTGACAACATTGCTAACTTTTCACTCTGCACTGCACACTAAGTTGTTTTGAAAAGGATTACATATACATCCACAAAGAACATCTTGAAAAAAAAAATAAACTGGAAAAAGAAAAATGGTCCCACATCAAATTTCAATTTCAATTTTCGAATTTTCACTACCACCGTATGGTCTTGCACTGAATGACCTTGACACTTTTTTTCATGCCTCATGTTTTTGAGAGATTCTCACACATTACGGAACAAAATTACAAACTTTTTAATCCATTCTAAAGAAAGCAAATCAAAATTTTAATAAATGGTTTCAAAGCCCAAATATATTGAACCAATCGGCTGATCATCCCGATTTAATCCAACTCACAACTTTGGGTAGCAATTGCACTGAGTCACGTGCTCACTTATTTAGGCTTTCATAGCCTACTATCAGACGCGTCGAGCGTAGCGATGGGAGACAACACTGTTTGGAGTTTTAGTATGTCTGTGCCCTATTTCTTAGCATCATCTTCCCTTACGGCTGATCTACGGGATTAAAAATCTCTTTTTCCACTTTTTTCATTTCTTGAGGTGGAAGCCTCCTGGCAGTTTGAACCTGACATTAGAAATTGTTGCTATATATTTTCAGGTCGCCGTGTTGAACAAAGTGCATATCGTTTATAAGATAATTGCTTTTGTCAAATTGGGGAGAGGTTTTATTTTTATCATACATATTTTTAACATCAAACGACAGTTATAAAGGGTCCATGTGAGGAACAAAATATTTAGTTGCATACCATCCTTCAAAAACACAATTACTTTTCTCTCGTCGTTCAAAATGGATAGATACAAACTTAACAGCACACGTTCTAAATGTATTGCCCGAACCCTTCTACGCGTACCATCTAATATGTACCGAGTAGCATTTATTGTTTCGTATCTTAACCTTTGTCAGCTTAACCCTGATTATAGCGAAAACCCGATGATATAATGGAAAGGCGGCACTCTGCTGGGATGTAGCCATGATTTTTCAGGGTGGGTAATAATTTGGGTTTTATGGACATGCGATGGCCGAAGGTCACCTACGACTTACACAGGCAAAATCTGGGAAGAGTGTGAAAGGGATCTCCCCCTCGCTGGTGCGGGTCCGGGAGATCTCCCGCAGGGCGTATTTTGAAATTTCAAGCCTATGAGAGTTAATCTCAGGCCCTAATGCTCACTTTATGGAATTTAAATGAATAAATTTTGTTGACTGAAATAAAATCCAGCCGATTTTCTACAGTATTATTTTGGAACCTGAACTCATGTTGACATAGTACAAACTTGTTCCCAAAGGTGTAATATGATGTTTTGGTGTGGCACGTCCTGTACCCCCCCCCCTCCCGCCACATCATGATTCTCTGTTGATAGTATCACGATGTGAAAATATATTAGTTATATAATTAGTTATATAATGTTAGCCTAATCTCTCTCTCTCTGCTCACCCTCCCCCCTCTCTCTCTCCCTCTCTCTGCTTTTGCTGGAAAACATTGGGGGAACATCCCCCCACCCCGTAATCCCCCTCCCAGCTCCTATGTCTCGGACGGAATCTGCATGTACAACATTAATCTAAACTTTTTTGACTTGACGAACTTAACTAACGGCCTAATCGTCCATGTTTGTATCGTCAGATAATCGAATGCTGAATTCCTCTTTTTGCAAAAATATTATGTATACGAGGTTTGAGTTCGAATAAGTAAAACAAGCCCAAATATGTTGTTTTTGTAAAAGCATGCACATTAAAATATTGGATTTACGGTGTCACGTCATATTGAGAAACATAGACTTTTGTCCACAAAATCAGTAACTTCTTTTTTTATAGCCTTACACAGACAATCACCATACATTTGGGCTTACCACATTACATAGTCTGTTACATTATAAATAACGGGATGTTTAGTTGGCGGATGCGGTGTCACGAGAGGCGAAGTGAGAACAATATTAGTCGAGGCTTCAGCCGAGACTAATATTGTTCTAAGTAGGTCTCATGTGGCTCAGTATCCGCCAACTAAAAGTCCCCGTAACGTATTTATTATGCCAGCCTACGAAGTGTTTGCAAACCGTTTCATGAGTTCGTTAAACTTTCCTCTCGGCATTCATTTGTTTCCAAACGCAGACGAGGAGTGATGCAGTGCAAAGAGAATAATCCAACATCTCATTGATCGCCAAAAATATTACTGATTTATTTCTTCCGACATATTTGGACACATTTACAACTCTGTCTGCTTTCCGACGCATCGAAGTGTACGGAAACTTTCCAAAATGCCAATTAGCTGAATTCATGTTGCGATTTTTTCGATAAAAACAAAATCGCTGCAGTGACAATTAATATACCACAGTGTCGATATATTGAATAAATACGGTGTCACTGTTGGCGATTGTTGTCGGTATATTCCTCAGTTCCTAGTCACTAGTTTTGGTCGTCCATTATTTAATCTATCTGGTTGGCGTAATAAATAGAATTATAGTCCTAAAAGGGCACCCCAGTCGCTATACCTCCCTTAGGGAGGTATAGGGACTGGAGGATCCTTTTTAGGATTAAAGTATCGATTGGGTGGGTCTCATGGGCGTCAGGCTCTGAAATGTGAAAGACCAAATGCATGATGCCAAAGTATTAAAAGAATTTTTTTTTATTAGAAACAGATTTGGGAGGGTTATTGCACTCCTAGGTAATTTGATAGGAGCAATTGTGGTACGCCTTTTCTATGATGCTGTGCCTGAACATGTAGTCCGACAGCGGGGCACAGGTATGATCCATACATGAGAAAAAAACCTAAATATTGTAACTGGAAAAAAATTAAATAAATCCAATAACATTACTTACAGAACTTCTGTTCCTTTGACACCTGAGCGGCACTTTTGGCCATTCTTTTTCAAAACGGCCTAAACACGGAAGTCAAAAGTTGTTATCTACGAATGGTAAGGACTTTTAACCACTCGTATCTTTGGTAGATCCACAGGGGTGAACTACGAATATTAATCCAAAATATCTGAAAGTGCCATCGATTCAGCGGTGCACATCAGCACTCTGAAACATCAAGAATTTTTAGGTAACTTTCCCATAAACAAGTTAATAATCCAAGTGTTTCTGTGCCAAAAAAGTTTTCGTGGACCATGCAATTAATTAGTGATTTACAAAAAGCTGAAATTATACATGGAAAGACCACTTGGTAACGTCAAGACAGGAACTTGTCCAATTTAGTAGTGTGTGCGCCAGTAACAAACGATTACCTACTGTTAGCTCCTTACAAAGAACTATTTGAACCTTTTGTGTACAAATTTAGAACCAGTTTCAATACAATCGATGAGATAACCATTTCTTCTAAAGTACGCACTGAGGGGTAACGAATGAAGTGACACGGGTAAGTACGTTTGAAGTGTATCAGACGAGAGCACATAACAAAAAGAGGATTATATGATAACCTATATTGGACGATTAATTATTTTTTATTGTTATATAAGACTGCCAACCACGAACAAACATATACGCTAGCTTTGTGTGAGAATCATATTCAACCAAGCGCGTGATTATTAATAGACAAGAAACGTTACAATGAGCAAACCTTGTTGCACTGTTGCGAAGCTTAACAGTTGCCTTAAACGGATTTTGGTTTTTAGCACAAATATTCAGAAAAAAATATCTATACATAGTGTATATACAATTTCGACGAATTTCTTTCGCTTTTTAGGCTCTTGCATCTCTCAAAAATTGCTGTTAAAACTACGGTAAAATACTGACAACCAAGTCTGCAAATAACCCATCTCTCAGTTGCGGAATGAGGTCACCAGAGGGTGAATTTGCTGATGCATCCCATATAGTGGGCTAGAATCCCCCAATTTATCCTCCGCGTACCACATTCTGTTTAGGCCTGAGACCTTGATTCAGACTGAGGTTCATAACAGGTAAATTTAGTGATGCTACCCTGGTATACATGGTAGCATCACCAAATTCACCCTCCGGGGACTTCATTCTGTAGATGATGGTCTGCTTGTTTCCAGGCTTGCTGACAACCAAATGCAGTCCAGTCAGAGTGAATTTTATGGTAAAAAGTATTACAGGCTTAAAGTAAAATCGCACGAGACACTAACAAAGGGGTTGTCGTGTCCAGCAGAGCAAGCATTTCCCCAAGAAAGGTATTTAATTATTCCGTTTTTTTCCTTTTACACGATGGCATCATTCATGTCGATAGACATCTTGTCACGGAACGACCGTTTATTTGGAAGACAACTTAAGATGTTTAACCTGCAACCATGCTGCTCCAGATTAACAAAATTAATTGGTCAACTCTTGCTGGCAATTGAACAACCTTCGTTGGTAAAGATGCTAAATCAAATCAATTCTTAGGTTCCGCCTCTCCAGATCGAAGAACAATGTCGTCATAGCAAAATACGATTTTTTACCATACTATTTTTCGGTAGAAGCGCGGACAGTTAGATGGGCGTATTTTACTCTATTTATAATGGTATTTTTTCACAATATGTTGAGATTTTTACACAATTTTCAAGGAAATTTTATCTTCCCGAATCTCAAAATAATTGTTACGTGATTAGGAATAGATATAATATGGTTTATTACACGCCTATTATATTTCCTCCAGTTCCTCCAAATCCATACGGAACACGTGTTCCATGCGGATTTTCGTTGATGGACTATTTTTCCAACTGACGTCATGGATCCACCAAAAAAGAACTAAACTCATCCAATTTTCGTAATCGGACAGTCGAAACGTGGCATTCTGGCCGAGATCAATTCAGAAGCTGCGTTGACAGTCGATAAATCGATTGTTGATTACAAAATGTTTTTGTTCAAATCCATCACAATTAACGAAATTAAACTTATTCTTCAAATGGGGGTGATTTTATCACACTCAAGTTTTGACTTTGAAGCAGATATCTCTCAGATAATGGTAGCTAATTTCTTAAAAATACGAATAAATAACCTGTTGGGACACAATTTTTTTTCATTTACATTTTTATATTTACGTATCGATCTGTCACACGTGTTTGTCAAGCACACATGAGTTTTGATTTTGTTATTATTTCAAAGCAGACGTCAGAACTGTCAAATTCTACAAATCCGACTGAATTTTTAAATTAATGGTTTCTATGTCATAGAGGCGTGTAATAAACATAGAACGCCATGATGTGTGAATATGTTCGTCAATACGGGACTCATTCCATCGCAGAAGGATTGACTCGGTGATTTACAATATTTACGAATGTCAGAAGGTACAATATCTCCAATTTGATGAACATTGAGATTCGAGTCGGAATTCGATTAGAAATATTATGCATGATTCGATTTGGGGCTCTGCTCGAACCGAAATCTGATATTTTCAAGGCAATAAATTACGTCACTATTTAAGATTAATAATTTTACAAGGATTTGTTGAACAAGTTTCATACAAGTAACTCATTACCCAGCGCAAAGAATATCAAAATTTATTATTTATTTTTAGGTCAAGAAACTTTTTTTAAAGAAAATTTCAGCCAAAGCCTGTCACGTGACTCTTCAATTCCACGAGCTTCACGAGCTCGTCCCCTATAGGAATCACATCTTACGGTTTTGTTGAAATGTTTTGAAATAATATTTTTTCTTTCGTCGTTTAATTTGTAAATGACGCAGGCAAACGCGGTCGACTCGTTAGATAAAGGGTTAAGAAGTACTGACAATGTATATGTTACAAGGATTGGCGAGCAAGTCTATGCATTTTACAAGTATTCGCGATATAAATTTGACAAGTAGTGACGATCGAGTTTATATATTTTACATACTGACGATAAAATTTCACAAGGAATGGAGATAAATATTTTACAAGAAGTGGTGAATACGTTTTATATAGTTTACAATGATTGACGATTTATTTATTTATTTATTTTTATTTATTTGTTTTTAAGGTCACATTTCTACACTGTGGCTAATCGCGACTGCAACATGAAGATGAAGTCAGGTTTAATCAATCGTTTATACCCACGGTTCCCATTTTAGAGGACTTCCATCCCAAGCATTGGTGACTGCGTCCTATTTTACCAGTACCACAGTAAACAAGCACCGAGGATACCACGGGGGACAATGACTGGCGACAAATACTTTCAAAGATTGGCGAGCAAGTTATATACATTTTGGAAGGAATGGCGAGCGAGTTCTTAAACGTATATTAACGTCTCATTGGCACAAAAACACAGATTATGTGGGGTGACCCCCGTAGCGCTAACGTCGTGACCTCCAAATACTACGCAGGGGTCCTTTGTCTGTAGCGTGTGAGCCTTTCTCCGCATATAAGGGCGGCCATTTTAAGTTCTCAACCGATTGGACCTTACGCCGTGATATCATCAATCCCCACTGATTGCTAGAGAGTCTGACATTTTTACAATTGCAAGACATAACTCGCAGGTGTTTTGTATATTTTGTCTTCAAAATTTCGGAAATATTTTCGGATATATCTTGCCAATTAAACTGAAAAATCGGATATAATGTCAAATCAGTCACAATTTGCTGCGAACATATCCTGTCGCCTCTCTCCGCGTGCAAGACGATCAATCACTCTTTTCAACAGGTTGTTAAATTAAAATGTTCACCGTCGGCTTTTTACATGAACAAATCGCTTCTCCCGCATTTCTAATACACATACCATGACCATGTCTTCAATACACAAACCCTTCCCGACCCCCCGGTGCCTCTTCTAAACTGAATGCTGCGCTGTTTAGATTAAAAAATACACCCGCCATCAATCATTTTCTGATTCCAAAAGAAGATACCAGTCATTTGGTGTTTGGCTGATTTTTTCGACCAAACAAGATAAGCGTTTAACCCTTTACTCAACGTATCGACCACATCCGCTCGCGAAATATGCAAATTCAGCAGCTGAAAAATTACTATATTTCAAGCAATGTCAACAAAACCTTATCATGTGACCCCTCTTTGGAACGATCTCGTCGAGCTCGTTCCAATAAGGGGGGTTACATGATATGATTTTGTTGAAGTTTTTTGAAAACATTTAAAAAATGATTTTTAAAATAATAAATTTTGATATCGTCTGCGTTGGGTAAAGGGTTAATGCAATACCATTCGAGAGTACAGCGCTCATTATAAAGTTCGAAAAATAGAGATTGCAATGGTACTAATAATCTCCTTTCCGGACACGCGCAACACTCCCGTCACCATCAATTGACTCCGGAAATATACTCATCAGCTGATAATATAAATACAATGCGAGACCATAAACTTAGTACAGTTTTTTTTAAATGCAACGTTGTTTGCTATGTGTGTGAAGAGAAATAGAAAAGAGGGAAACGCCCTTTTTCTTTTTTTTTATTTGATATGGGAAATAAAATCGTTGATTTCCCGTGAAAGTTCAAATTACATTGAGGAAAACTTTCACTTCTGATACTCCTATGAACACAGCTATTCATTCACTCGACAAATTAATCAGATCGGTTCAGAGTCGTCACGGAAATGACCTATTTGTTCCGACTGTGATGGTTTAAGTCCCCCCTGATCATTTATCCACAAAAAATACCCAGAAGTCTTTAGGTTTTGAACTGCAATCCCGTCCGAAGAAATACTGTTCAACGACAATATTAAGGCATGCCTTCGTCGATGACTTGGGGTTATAGTTAAGACACTGAAGAATTCTTTAATATTTATTTGTTGATAAATAAAATATACTTGTAGTACTTCTGACTGAACTGCCCGAATCGGGAACATGATCTAATTTAGAGCAACTGTCATCTACAAATGCTGCCTATCCTTATTTCAAAGGGCGAAACGTTGGGTGGCACATCGTATCTGGTCGAAAGGTCATAGGTTCGAAAAACACATGCTAAAATCCTTAAACGCTCCACTCTTACGGTGTGTGTTGGCACAGCGCTCTAAGACGTGTTAATGATACACATTCATTTCTACAACCAAGGTCATGTCGTTTCCTGTCAGCCAGTTTAAGAACCTGAGAGTTATTTCGGTCTCAATTCCGAGTTTTCTCAGAATATATGACAAATGCGCATATAGAAATCTAAAATTAAAACAGCGGGGTTATTCGCCGATACACGAATCATCAAATGGGAAACATCGCAACCCCGCTCCGCAGAAGCTGTGTATTTTGGTTGGATGTATGTTTGTAGATCTTCTGTGGCGGACATCATTGACGCATGTCGTTTGTATCTATCGAGGTGCTGTTTCTTGATCTCTTGAGACAAAGAAGATTCAGTTGACACTTTAAGGGCAAAATTTTATTTAAATACGGTGGACCACTCTTAACTGAGTAATTACTTTGGTAATCAATTAATATTGAATTAACATGGTAATCTTCTTATGGTATAGTCTTAAAATGAGAACTTATCTCTGTAAAACAATAACGAATAACACAAATAAATGCCTATATTGGATTACTGAGGCCGATACGTCTATTAACCCTTTACCCACCGAATCGCCCGCATCCGCGCGCGTAATATCCAAATTCAGCAGTTGAAAAATATTATTTTTCAAAAAAATTCAACAAAGCCATATCATGTGACCCCTCGTTGGAACGAGCTCGTCGAGCTCGTTCCAACGAGGGGTCACATGATATGGTTTTGTTGAAATTTTTTGAAAAATTTAAAAAAAATGATATTTATAATAATAAATTTTGGTATCGTCTGCGTTGGGTAAAGGGTTAACACAAGGAAGTCAGTGATTATCAGAGTTATTCTTTGAAATATTACAAGATTATTTTATTCAATTAACAGGAATTTACTCTATAACTTATATGCAATTAACCCTTTGAACCCGAAAGGCCGCTTTTCCGGTCCAGGATCGTGATACGATCTGAATTCATAAATAGATAGTTGCGAAATGAATCTGTGTGGTAGACCAATCAAAATTTTCAACGTGCAGCCCCAAGGTTCTGAACTGGCATGGAATATATCATCGGGGTTCAAAGGGTTAACAGGTGAAATTTGTACTGAAGGTATGATAAATGGTTTAGTATTTATAATTTATATTCAATTAACAGGATTATTCATTTACGAGATATTCTACTATGTGGGTTCCACAGCATCATTGAAATTGGATCAAACGCATGTTTAAAACTTCACCCCAAACAATGGCGTCTATTACACGGATAACTAGCCTGAGATAATTTTTTTGGCTTTATTCCACTTTGGGGATATAAATTTGCCCCGTACGTTCAGCACTGACAAAATGTACCTTTAGTAGGTCACGAAGACGTTGAGGCCCCAGTCAGTGAGAAAATAAGAAGTCTTGAATTTTTTATTGGAAAAGCGGATTATTTTTTACAATAGAAAAATGTTGCGTGATAAATGGGCTAAATAAACGTACAGTGCGGCATATTTTTTTTTATCCCTCTTGTAACATTAATTATTTAACCCACTCGCCTAGGCTCTTAATTCAAATAATTAATCCCACTCGTTTGACGAAATATTTGACACATTCTGTGTGTATTCTGTATGAATTCAGTAAAATTAAAATAAATAATTGTTTTGTTCTCTTTTTTTCTCAACGTACACCGCGAAATAACATCAATGATTTCGGGATAAGATTTCCCACAACCCGCTAATCGGGTTATGAAAAAAAGTCATGGAGAATATTTCTACGTGGAAAAAATAACAGTCCCGAAAAAATACATGTAAAGCTTAGCTTTATTCAATGTGCATGGGCACTCGTGAAATTCAATTCGATTCGAAATTATGCTAATCATTTGATTCAATTTGATTCACGTCGCGCAGATTCTGAAGGTTTCGAATCGTCTAAATGATCTCAAAATTCTATCATCTGTCTTCCACTTGAACCTTTCTTGTATCATCGTGGCCATGAATCTTCATCATTCGATGTGACTTTTGAGGATATTATCTCCCCTTATTTTGCCGAAACTGTTCGTGAATGCAACACAGAGACAGGAACCTGATATAAAAATCTGATTTAATCTATGTTGGCGTATTTATATCTTCGATGCCCTCGTCATAAAGTAAACTACAGTCATTTTCCTGTAGAGTAGTACAGAAAAGTGATGACTGGCTTATTACAATTTTTTCCCTATCAGTTTGAACATTTAACTATCATTCACAAATAAAAACTCTTTTTAAACTTTAGGAAACAGCGTTTTCAGCCGTTTTTTTTGGTCGTCTACAACTTCTTTCTTGTTCATTTTATCGATAGTGCCCTCATAACAGCTTCAAATTCAGACTTTGTCCTTTCCGGAAATCTAAAAGTCTGTCGGTTGTGGTTTCCCATTTTTTTCCCGAGAAGGATAAAAACTCCAGAATTGCCATGAAAACACGTTCGCCAAGCTTATAATGAACTCGACACTCAGCGTTCGCAAAACGGTTGGTAGGAGTGATAGATAGTCTTAATTTCGGATTGTTATCGGCGAAATTCGGAGCATCAGTTAATTAGCATGCCATAAAACTGGAGCATCTGAATTAGTTCTGGCTTTATTTTGTTTCAAATGCCCGATTTATGGTGTACAGAAAATTAGAGAGCGCTTCCATTTTCTGGTAAATGTTTTTTGTTTTGTTTTGTTTTATTTCGAGTGTTTTTTAATAGGAACGTTCATCGTCATCAACTGGAAAACAAATTTGGATTTCCCATTTCACACCTCACTGTTGGTTGGTCATCGACGAACCACAAGTGTCTTTCACACCCAGTTACGTTTACTTTCTGATTGACTTTTTTTGCTTCGCAAGCCTGGTAATGTCAAGGGAGACAATTTCCCTCAAAAGTCGTTTTCAATGATGATAATTTTTCGGGATGATCAGGTCTCCAGTGCAGGGGACCTGGTGATAGAAGATGAGTTCTAGGAGGGCTTGCTGCTTAATTCCGTTTCTGGAATATTCCACCTTTTTGATTGACTTCTCCAAACAGACCAATTTATTTTATTCATTATTGGGGCTTACCGACACTTTCGACAGCCAGGGTCACCTCGTGTCGGACAGTTTTACGGATGGAGGAAGTCGGAGTACCCGGAGAGAAACACCAGAACCAACGGCGAACAACTGTCAGACTCCCCAACGTATTAAATGCACACAAGCATGGTCAGCATTGGTTGAAGACAAGCACGCCTTTGTACACAACGCCAACGTGCCCCCACGTGGGAAATTGGGATTAAGTGTCTTGCCCAAGGACTCAACGCGGCTGCCGCAGGTGGGATTCGAACCGAGGACCTCTCGGGTAGCAGCCTGCATCTCTGCCTACTGAGCCCCCACGCCCAAAACAGACCATTTACCGTTGAATGCAATACTTTGAATGGAGATTGATGATATTTGCTCAAATTCACGATTGTAAGAATATCAAACAAATATCTATAACATGAACAGCGTTAAACTTCGATCTGAGATTCCAGTCGATTCGAAATCCTTTACTCTATTCGATTCGAGATTTGATTCGACTCGAAGTCTGATATTCGCAGAGGGGATGGGGTGGGGGACGGGGGGTCAGCAGCTACAGTACTGGACTTGAAACTGGGAGGTCGATGGCACGATCCTGACCAACAGTAACTGAGCGAAACACTTAATCCTTTACCTAACAAGAAAAGCAGACGACACTTGCAAGAAACATTCTTGAATAACTAATTTATTTCATTTTTTGTCTCAAAAACATAGGTTATGACCCTCATTGGAACGGACTCGACGAGCTCGTTTCAATGAGGGGTTATAACCTATGTTTTTGGAGACAAAAAATGAAAAAAATAATGAAAATTAATTGGCGAGTTTTGAGAATAGCGCTGGCTGGTTTTGGCTCTTCGTTGGGTAAAGGGTTAATCTTGAGTGATCACGTGGGTCACAGTGCCGCTGTGTACTAAGGCGTTGTGCACGGTTATGGTACACTTGCCTTCAACTGCTGCTAACTCAGCGGAGTTAGTAAGTTTTAAAGTGTGACAGTTTCTAGTCGTAGCCCGGTGATTCTCTCTGGATACTCGGCTTTCACCACCCGTAAAACTGTCCGACACAATGTGACCCTGGCTGTTGAAAGTGTCGTTAAATCCCCCAAAACAAACAACCAAGCAAGCAAGTAAACAAACAAACAACGATGGTACTACATGCGAAGAATGAGGCCAAAAGTGTTGCAAACAAAAAAGGTGAATTTTTCTAACCAATATCAGTCTGGGGATTCGTGCCGATTGTACTGGGATGAAAAAATGTTTTGAGCACAACTGTCTGTGAAAACTGCTAAAATCAAATATACCAGGTCGAAAGATGTGTTATGGCGATAAGCATTATAGAACATTTAGCAACAACGAGACATGTGTTGACTTATCTTTTGAAAATAACATGCTTATTCATTTAATGAGTACCACAACTTCATTATTTCTACCGTATTACAGCATAGAAATTTCATTAATTAACTTACAAATTATTGAGGGGAGGGGAGATTTTCATTTACAAGAGGCACTTGGGGGTCTGATAAAAATACTTAAGAGTATACTGTACTGTGAAAAATAAACACACAGGCGATATAAAGGAAGAGTGTCTTCAGTTCATTAAAAGCAACGGTGCTGGTTTGTTTGAACAGTACAGTTCGTCTTTATTGGGACAGAGGTACTACTATACAAACCAACAGTTTATAAATACAGTTGGAAGCGTTTGAACAATACCAACCTGACAAAGGAAACATACTTTAGAACTTTCAAATGGTATTTTGAAGAACAACCCAGAACTTGTAGCAAATAGAATTCACTAGTGGTAATTTATTTCCAAATAAGAATCGACGTTCTCGACAAATGCTTAGAATAGAATTCGCCGACAGAATTCCAGCGGACTGTTCGTTGTAAAGATCAACTAGTTGGAAAGAGCCTGACAAATTTGAATGGAGTCAATACAGTTCTCATTTAACCCTTTACCTGACATGAAAAACAGACGACACTTGCAAACAAAATTCTTGAATAACTAATTGTTTGTCTCAAAAAGATAGGCTATAATAACCTATGTTTTTGAGACAAAAAATGAATAAATAATGAAATTTAATTGGCGATTTTTGAGAATAGCGCTGGCCGGTTTTGAACGTTACGTTGGGTAAGGGGTTATTTATTGCAGGCCATAGTGGAGATCAGCTTCTTCTATATTAATAACACGTGCTCCCTCATGTGGCCTTTGTTTCCAAAACAAATCACACATGGAACATTAGCAGTGCATAAGCTTTGCCGGAAAATGGCTTATTTATTTATTTATTTATTTATTTATTTATTTATTTACTGGTGTTTAAGATCACATTTTTCTGCACAATGGCTAATCGCGACCACAACATGGAGACAAAATCAAGTTTAGATAATCGATTATACCCGTGTTGCCCATTGGAGGACTTCTACCCGATGCATTGGTAATTGGTCGAATTTCCCCAGTAAAACAGAACTTGTTTACCACAGTAAACAAGCACCGCTTCACCTCCCGAGGTTCCCAAGGGGTATAGTATGAATCAAGTTGCGTATTTTCGTTGCTTAGCAAAACGAAATATGAACTAGTAACATTTTATATACATTGATATAAATGAAGTATTGTCAACATCAGTGATTTAGGAGATTACATTGGTGAGTTATACATCAGGAAATAATTAAATTATGAAGCGATTGACGGTAACCGAGTAACCGTCATCTTTCCAGTTTGGTTCACACGTGTCTGTTGTTTTGTAAATAAAGATCAATTCATTAATATGGACGATGACGATATAGGTATCGCGGAACTAAATATTGAAATTAGAGTTAACCTACTTAAAATGTTGCACTCGGAAATGATGCAATCTCTAAAAATAAACAGCTTTGGGAAAATATATTGTTTCAATAAACGTTTGAAACATTCTATTGGCATCTTGCATTACTGTTGAATATTCCTGATAAAAAAGAGGGTGATTTGATGACTTCTGGATCTAAAAAATACAATTTTTGTAGGGAATTCCCTGAAAAATATGTGCACGTGACCGGTACTCCCCTTTGTGTCAGTTTTTCCCTCTTATTTGTTGCATGATCCCCTGTTTTCGGATCAGAAAATGTTGTCTGAAGGGCTGTACTTGACAGAGATATTTGAATGCCAAAATCAAAGTGATGCGATCATATTTTTTTCTGCCTGAACGTTATAATGGTCGCCTATGGGAAAATATCTAGTTCCGTGATACCTAAAATCTTTTCGACGGCAACTCGTCTGTTTTGGAGAATCAATCAAAAACGCGAAATATTCCCTGGGAATCAAAGTAGTTTCGGAAACGGAACCTCCTTTTTGAACTTTCTTCCATCATAAGATCTCCTATACATGAGATCTGATGATAGAAGAACAGTTCAAAAGGAGACACTTGCTAGGATTTTCGGAACATCTTGACGATTCGTAAATGCCCGAATCAGCGCGACTCGAATCGAATCGTTCATTAGGAAGATTTCGAATAGAATCGAATTTCGAAACTTCGCAGGGCCCAAAAATGAAAGCACCTTATTTAAATTACCTCGAAACTAAAACAATTTGTACATATTCCAAATAACAACTGGACATAATACAGTGACGGTTTTCATAGTAACTATAAGCCGCAATTGTGGCCATGTTTACAAACAAATCAATATTAAATGAGGATCGTTGATAGAGGCGGTCCCAGTCACCAACCATGCAAAGTTTCAAAATATTTGCCCTTGTGGTTTCAGAGGAGAAGATTTTTCAAAATCCACCAATCAGAATCAAAGAATGCCTCTGGCGGCCATGTTTTCAAACCCATGTGAACAAAATGAGAATCGTTTGTAGAGGACTTCCCATAGACTATCCCTGCCAGGTTTGTTTTCACGTCGCTCAGAAGTTCCAGCGAAGAAGATGAAAATGTGATTTCATATAGGGTTTCTATAATAACTATAAACCGCAATGGTGGCCATGTTTACAACCCGATCAACATTAAATGAGGATCGTTGGTAGAGGGGTCCCAGTCATCATTTATGTGAAGTATCAAAACATTTGGCCCGGCAGTTTCAGAGGATAAGATTTTTCAAAATCCACCAATCAGAATCAAAGAATGCCTCTGGCGGCCATGTTTTTCAACCTACGGGAACAAATTTGAGGATCGTTTGTTGAGGACCTCCCATAGACTATCCCTGCCAGGTTTGTTTTCAAGTCGTCTCAGTAGTTCCAGAGAAGATGAAAATGTGATTTCCCATAGGGTTTCTATAGTAAGTGTAAGCCGCAATTGCGGCCATGTTTGTTATTATATTTATTATTTATTGGTGTTTAAGGTCACATACTTATGCACAATGGCTAATCGTGACCGTGACAGTTTTACGGGTTGAGGAAGCCGGAGTACCCGGAGAGAACCACCAAGCAACGACGAGCAGCTGTCAGCTCTCCAACATCGTAACTCTGAACTCTGAACCGCAGCACAGGAAGGGTTAGATTGGTTGAAGACATGCGCACCATCGACGTGCAGTACGCCTCAGTACACAGCGGCATCGTGCCCCCATGTAGGCAATCGGGGTGAAGTGTCTGGAGCCATGTTTGTAACCCGATCGTTTGTAGAAGACCTCCCATAGACCATTCCTGCCAAGTTTGGTTCACATCGGCTCAGTAGTTACAGAGAAGAAGATGAAAATGTGAAAAGTTTACGGACGCCGGAAGGCGAACGACGACGGACGCCAAGTGATGAGAAAAGCTCACATGGCCTTTTAGGTCAGGTGAGCTAACAAACTAGTTATTCAAGAATTTTTTTGCAGGTGTCGTCTGCTGTTCATGTTAGGTAAAGGGTTAAAGAATATCGTGATGAATATATTGTGTTAATTCAACTTAACTATGAGTGTGTTATGTACTCGAGTCGATGAGTGTGTTAATAACTATTCGTGTTCATCTACTTGAAAGCATTTTTGTGGAAGCGAAGGCGAGAGGAATGGATGGATACCAGTACTTATCACCCAACTACAATTGAGTGGAAGTGGTTCAGTACTAACTGACTGTTAGCAAAAAGGTTGAGGGAGAACTAGCAAGCTTTGTACTCATGGCCCACCAGCTTAAAGCTTACTAGATTTTCTTGTGCTTTTTTTCAGAAACTGTGGAAACGGTTGTGTTTTAATAGTAATCGGCCATCCCAGTGTTGTAGTTTTAGAAAATTGTTTCTTGATTGTCTATTAATGTTTAAGGTTATTTATACCATGCTCGCCTATGTTACTACCTGTGACAAGCCTGTATGTTAAATTTCAGCTTTTAACTCCACTACCTGCGTAAAAGTTGTACTGCGGTTAAAAAAAAATCCTTTGGTCGAAGTCCATCCAATTGACCTTTGGCATGACGCAATTTGCCAACTTAGATACATTCACACTTCGCGATGTTTCATTCAAACATTCGACATTTTGCGGTACCATCTACGACGTGCAATGACTTATTAAATTTAAAATACCTACAAATAAATATTTAAAATAAAATTTAAGAATTGCTAAAAAATAATTTGACTGAAAAAGCAAGGTAAATATAATCAACTTTGACGATGTGTCTCGCTGTCAATCAAGCATTCACGTGCAGCCGGTAGTTCTGCCCACCGGCGCAGATGTAAACAAAACAAACCAGTGTGTTTGCGACAGAAAGTGTCGTTTTTTCTCTCTCCATTTTAAGGGACAAAGTTTATTATTTATTAAGAGCATGGTATAAAAAACCCAAATAGGTACTAGGGCCGGTAATCAGGTTTGAACCACTCGTTGAATAAGGGTTCTAACCACTCGGCAGGCCGAGTGGTTAAAACCCTTATCCTACTCGTGGTTTCTACTCGTGGTTTAAATCTGATTACCGACCCTAGAAACTATTAATTCTTTCTTTTCGTCACTCATGGCTATACTATGACCGCAAGACGATTCTGAAGTCAAGTGTACAAACAATCGCTTGAAATTATTTTAGCTACGCAAGAGAACTCACACCTCTTGTAAATGGCCAACAACTTCCTCCCATCATCACGCCGGATGACAACTAACAAAAAACACAAATAGAAGGATCCAAAAAACCCTAGCCCCACAAAGCTTCCCATCCTGCTTCTTTTTGTCAGCTAATACGTAAATTTGCTAGATCGTCAATGCCGTCGACTGCTTGACTTTAGGAGTTGGACGTTAGTTTGATATTCGCCTTAAGTTAGTTTTACATTCGGCGTTTGACATTCGCGTCTAGTCAGTTTGTCGTTGGACATAAGTTTGATATTCGTCTGTATACACCGAACGTCGAGCTAACTTAAACGAATGCCTAACACCAAGCGTCAAGCTGATTTCACGGACCTCAAGTTTCAGCGTCTATGTCTTGATTAGAGCTACAGTACATTCGCTGTGGATTGGTCAAAACCTACGCGTGGGCAGTGATGTCCACGCGTTGGCAGTGATGTCCATCCATACATTTACCGGGTAATCAAAATAACCAGCAGCAAAATTATAATTAATGAAGCACCGGGTTGTACCCAATGCCTCATTAATTATATTTGAGGATGATTATTCCTATAATTAGCGTTTGGAATCTAATATTATTGTATGCGTTGAAATATTGCCCTCTCGTGGAAAGTGACCAGTCCACGGCGGCTGTACTGGAGGGCTGGAACAAGGAATGCAGATAGAACAAGAGTGCTGCAGAAAACACACATTTCCCTTACTTTAAAAGTAAGGGGCCCCCCACGTCACCTGAGTCTCCATCGGAAAGGGATCTATAATTGAATTGAGGAACCTCTGTAGTTAGAATGTGACAGAGACTTATTCATCGTCCACTTGGGCTCCGATTTGAAAATATACTGTAGAGCTTCCTACAATACCTTAGATACGCGGTATTGAC
Source organism: Pictodentalium vernedei (assembly GCA_031216915.1). NCBI lineage: Eukaryota > Metazoa > Mollusca > Scaphopoda > Dentaliida > Dentaliidae > Pictodentalium > Pictodentalium vernedei. The sequence continues at coordinate 241,618,009 of CM062293.1, read as the reverse complement.
CCATTACCTAACCTGAAAAACAGACGACACTTGCAAATAAAATTCTTGAATAACTACTTTTTACATATTTTGTCTGAAAAACATAGGTTATGACCCCCTCATTGGAACGAGCCCATCGAGCTCGTTCCAATGAGGGGTCATAACCTATGTTTTTCAGACAAAAAATGAAAATAATAATGAAAAATAATTGGCGATTTTTGAGAAGAGCTCTGGCCGGTTTTGGCCGTTACTTTGGGTAAAGGGTTAACATTCTGAACGCTGACTTGACAAAAATCACGAAACACGTATGCAATTATTCTGTTTATATTTAACAAAATGCCTTGGAGGCGTACATATTATTATTTTGTGTGGTAGATCGCTTGATATTTCCAAACTACAGTTTTACAGATCAATCATCAAATCAGACAAACGGAAGACCTATTCTGGCGCCAGACAATGAAAATGATCTTTCGTGTTAAAAATGTTAAAAGCTGCATTAAAATTTTGGCAAATAATACTTTTTCTCTGTCTAAAATCGTTGATGGATTGCCTATGTGAACGAGTGGCACACACAAATAATAAAAAAGTGTTCAAAAGTCTGTTTATCTTTGGTTAAAAACAAAATCAGCCTTGAACTTTCCTCGTGTAATAATCTCGATAACCTACAGTCATTTAAAATCTTGGTAATGAGAGTAAAATAAATGTTTATCACGTCTTGCGTCGTAAGTGGTACTTCCTTAAATTAGCGGGCTTTTTTTCAAAGAGAATTCTGGCATAATTCATGGGACGTGATCCAAGATTCCCACAAAAGATAATTGTAGTTCAAATGCGAATCAGATACAATACCTTGTGTTCAGAATCATATGCGAACGCCACTTTTGGATTCCCTGGTATCATATTAACCCCTCCCCCTCCGTATTCAATGAGGTCGAACTATCAGAATTTCAAGCTGCAAATCATAATGGCACGGGACATTTAACCAATTCAATCTTGCTTGACAGAGCTCATCGAGCTCTGTCAAGCAATACTGAGTTGGTTAAATTCCAAGTTGCATTATGGCAAACTACTTGAAATCCGCGTTTAGAAGGTTATCTCCAGAGGGCACAGATCTGCATTGTACTGCGAACAACATTTTTGTGTGTGAATTGTTTATGAAATGCTGTTTTGATAATCTTACGACTGTTCGACTCTCAGTGTACAAATATCAACTCTAGTGGTTATGAAAACCTGAAAGTGAAAACGTCACCTAGTGTATTGATTTCCAAAATTCAGGGAAGGATTGAAGATGGGTGATAGACTGATTGGTTCAATAACTGTTGGCTTTAAAACCATTAATTAAAAGTTTTTTTATGTCCTTTTTAGAAAGGATTGAAAAGTTTTGTTTGCAATTTTGTCACGCGTGGGAAGCTCTCAAAGCCGTGAGGCATGAAAAAGTGGCAAGATCATTCAGAGCGAGACCATACCGGTTGTTCGGAAAATTCAAAATTTAAATCTCTGTTTCACGTAGGACCATATATTTTTGGTAGATTATTTTTTTCAAGAAATAATGTACTTTATAGATGTACAGGTAATGCATCCCAAAAACAACTTAGTGAGGTGCACAAGGAGCGGAAGGTTAGTACTGTTTTCCAAGGGAGTTTTGAGGGGTTTTCAAAACATTCACTGGCACTGCTAAAGACGCTATTTTAAACTTTTTTTTCGCGAAAAGTATTATTTGTGTCACGGAATATAACTTGTCGCCTCTCAATGGGACGAGCTCTTCAAGATTGTTAGAAATTGCGCCCGAATCTCTGAGTGTCTTTGTTTTACTTATGAAATGCTGTTATACTTATACTATACGTTGATGGAAAGCCTAGACAAAGTTCATAAAATAACATGCAGTGCTACAGTCACAGAAGTGGTATTTTTCTCATTAAGATAGCAATCGGGTTGCGCCATAGTTATATACCAGTAGGTCGAAATAAAATAATGCGAAGTCACGAAAAATAAACAAAAATAGCACATCGAAGTTAATGTCCTCGCCTTTTGTTTCCGACGGGTCAGATTCTAGTGAATGTGGGGGAGGGGGAGGGGGGGGGGGGGTGGGGGGGGGGCGGAAAGATAATTTCGACCGGAGCATGAACCATTCGCGATCAGATTGAAATTCTCTGTCCGCTGCCCAGATCACACTATTAACCCTTTGCCTAACGCAGACGATATCAAAATTTATTATTTGAAAAAATCATTTTTTAGCATTTTTCAAAAAAATTCAACAAAACCATATCATGTGACCCCTCACTGGGACGAGCGCAACGAACTTGTTCCAAAGAGGGTCACATGATAATGGTTTTGTTGAAATATTTTGAAAAATAATATTTTTTCAGGTGCTAAATTTGCATATTTACGCGGGGGAGGGGGGGGGGGGGTGGGGCGTTTCGTTGTGTAAAGGGCTAAAGTCGGCGTTCTTTGGTATACGACTTATACCATCTCCTAATCAGTTACTATAATCAGAGAACAACAACAAAACCACAACATTCCATAATCGCTTTACCGATACCGTAACAAGCCGTAACTTCAAATAAGCCCAAAATTATGGCAAAATGCTATCCATATTTGAAATTGCGAAATATAAATGCAACATTGTCAGACTCAATGCCTAATCAACTCTATAAAGAAATCAAAAGAGCACCAACAAACATTGATTATTACCACTTTACTGGGCGTTCCCAAGTGGATTAACAATGCTTTCATGGGCGATCAAAAGCCGTAATGCTCAGATCACGTGACGTACTGGGCCAGCGGGCGCTAATGGATTTCGATTTCATTAGCGCCCGGTGGCCCAGTAGGACGCCGACGGATGGAACGAGAAATTAAATCCAACATATTTCACATCAGAAACAACCCCTGTTTGCCAGATTGGCGAGTACATAATTTATTTACTCCCCCCCCCCCCCCCCCCCCCCTACAATCACTAAAACAATCAACACTTCACTTCAGTGATATTCACTTTATTGACAATGACATACCGAAAATAGTCACATGGCACGAATTACGTCCCATGTTTTGCTGGCGCCTCGTTTCAAATGAAACGTTCGGGTCAACGAAGGGCAAAATTATTATTATTCTTCATAAATTGAGGGTAAAAAAGGTTTTGGTGCACAAATCTATCGATATCTCGTTGATCGGTCTGTGTGGAGGTGAGTACTATCCTCTGGCATTTTAATCTTATTTCATGTTTCGTCTCCGATGCTGGGCTAACAACTTACAAGTGTTTATGTTTTGCGCTTTCGACGAAAACATTGGTTTGGGTCATATGACGATAATTCCCACGTGCTGTTTGTTTGTCAACAGACGACAGATCTGCTTTTGAGTACGGTTTCAAAATGTCTCAATCCAGCAATACTAGCGAATTAAATGAAAACCATTAAAAGTTGGTATTGGTAGGAAATCACAGATGGTGACAATATTAGTAATAACATTATTTTTAAGGGCGTTATGGTTCATTAGCGTCCCTCCAGAAATGATTAACAGCCCTCTGTCCCATTAGCAGCCCCCGACTACGTCTCAGGCTGCTAATAGGACCCCTGGCTGTTAATCATTTCTGTTGGGCCGCTAATGAACCACAACGCCCTTAAAAATCATGTTATTGTTATATTAACACACCCGTGCGCTGTTCCAATTGCACACCCCTTTTATTCTTGCTATGCGCTTTGTGTTGGCCAAGTACACTTGGACCCAAGTTTGTTTGGCGATGTAATTACATATATATGCACTATATTGCTCTGTGGAGTTTGTACAGGATATTAAGCTCGATGAGATATTTGTTTTTCCAAGTACTGGGCCGATATATGAGATCTGCAGAAATGTACTGTGAGTAACTTTGGTGGTTTTTGGCACCCTCGATGTCATTGACATTAACTAAATTAAAGCTATCATTGGGATACATAGATTGTTGAAAATATATCTACGACTGTAAATTGCAAAAACTCAATAGTGCAATGCTAAACAAACATCAAAATCGAACTCGCGAGGCATTTTTGTTGGATTCTGCCATTTATCAAGCAAGGCTTATTTTATTCCAAACTTATCACACAGCCCGTTACATATAGTTTTTTTTTTGTTTCTCTGTCGCATTGGACTATTCTGAATGGATGTGTGTCCGATTTCAGTACAGGTTTTGAGTTTACTGGCCTGTCCCAAAACATTCATTAGAAAGAAAGTGTCTCTTGTTTGGAAATGCGCAGCATCTTATATTTGGCAGGGATTACAGGATAGATTAACCTATAAATGGTCATAACTAGTGAACGAGGACTATAAGTAACAGGACGTTTACGTGCCAGGTATGACGTCATGTGAGGCGAAGTGTCAAGGTGATAGCCAAAAGTTGCGATTTTGTTGTATAAAAGTGTAAATATTTTCGATAATATTTCTGCCTGGGTTAAATGTAAAGGAAGATAGATATGTGACGGACCCCGAAAACAGGTTTGTCAAACTGACGTTAATTCAAGGGATTCTAAATGAAGTATGAAATTTAATGTCCATTATGGCGCACGTGTTCAACGTCATATGGGCTTCTGATAACAGATCAATAGTAAGAGAGACAATATTCTCTTCTGTAATAATTATCTGGGTAATTAAAGACCAGTTAAATTGTAATCGCTGGAAACCAGTGCATCACATATGTTCTGGACACACACCCATATTACGCATCTATCCTGTCTCCGAAATGTCAAAAGATACCAAAATGCGAGTGTGTCAAAGGAACTTTAAAGCGAGTGTTAAATTAAGATAGATCTAAGCGACCAAGTTCAAGAGAAGCGATTAACTGAGAATAAATGTTCTGACTTCTAGATAAAAATCGAGGGATTTCTCGAAAAAATCATTTCAGCCAAATCCAGTCGGAAGGTGTGTAAGGCTGTGGGTCGTTGCGAGTAGATGGGGAGGTCCCATGCTATAGGTTAGAGGAGGTGCCACACCGGTGCGAGAGTTATGTAGGGGTGGGGGGGGGGGGGGGCGGCACAGAGCTCATATTTAGAATAGGAGCAGTCGCGAGCCAAGTCGGTGGCCATATATGAGAATTGGATCAGGAACAGGAAGTACGAGCTCAGGGAGCTAAATGCATTATTTAGGAAAACGGCATTACCTGTGTAACTGGAGGAGAGATAAAAATGTAACAGGAGGAGAGATAAGTGCGGGAGCCGGGGTTCGGACCGTCGACCTCAAGCACACAAAGCGACCGATTTACCATGAGACTAAGAGATCCGGACCAACCAGGCTGGTTGGTAAATGGCCTTTATACCTCGACCGCTACACTACTCTCCCCTTCTTTTGAGATTCACCCCATGTGAATCTCACCCAAGTCTCTCCTCAGAGCGGTCGAAACACCCGCAGTGCACCTACTGCTGAGGATCGGACGAGCCCCCAAATGTAACAGGAGGGGTGATAAGTGTGGGAGCCGGGGTTCGAACCGTCGACCTCGAGGCTCTAGCACACAAAGCGACCGATTTACCACGAGACTAAGAGATCCGGACCAACCAGGCTGGTTGGTAAATGGCCTGTATACCTCGATCGCTACACCTGTTTTAGAAGCAGAATTCTGAGAGGCAGTTGGCCAGAGGGCACTCAGAGAAGGTCCGAATGTAGCCTTGGCCGTCGAGGGTCATAGGCACCGAGACTGAAAGTCCGCGTATCGTCGTAACCCAGTGAGGGTTGTAAGGAACCGATAGTAGTTTGTTAACGGTTGCGAACCGTAGTTGCATAGTAGCCAAAGAAGTAAAAGCTGTAACGTTGGGGTCTAGAGACCGTACTAAGAGCTTGAGTAAGCGCTGGAATAGCTCAAGAGATGAGATAGTTTTAGGCGGTGCGAGAATTGGCGAAGAATAACTTAACCCGTGAGAACCAGACAAGGCGCGAAGTGATCGTGAACTGTGGTAGACGCCGACTGAATTGTGGTTGAACTGTGAGAACGCTGATAGAGTCACACAAGCAGAGCATTATATGAGTTAAGCCCGACTGACGGCGAAGTTAACCCTGCGAGGAGGAAGCAACGAGAAGTGAATAGACACTTTGTATTTGTCACAAACCGTGAGAGGATGAAGATGATGTGAGGTTGATCCAGCGGACACAGCTAGCTGTGGGAGACGTCGAGGGCCCTAGAGAATAACATTTTATTCGCGTAATTAGTGTATTCTTATGGATAATGTTGTGAGTAATTTGTTTCATATTATATTTCTTCGTACATGTAAATAAATAATCTTTCAGTGAATTATCGTTGATCACCCTTTGGCGTTGTAAGCCACAGGCACCTTCAGGAATCCTAACAGTCCCAAACGTTCGAACTGGGGTTCAGACGACAGTCACTGGCTGTCGGCTGAGCACTGATAAGAACATAAATTTTCCTCCATCACTTAACCCCCGTAATCCTGCGACACGAAGTGACATTAATATTGATCGCGCAGAGCCTCACATGACGCCATACCTGGCAAGTAAAAGTCTTGCAACGTATTTATCATGCCACCAAACGAATTAAATAATAAATTAAAAGACGACGATCAAATTACGTGTGTCGAAAATGTTGCAACAATGAACTGTCTTTTATTTGCACGAAAGTAGGTGAAAACTTGAGGTGGGAAAATTAATTCGCAAACAAAATGACGCCCAGCAGAGGGGGTGTGTATGGGCTCCTACACAGTCACTGGCAGTGTATGGACTCAATCCGATAGCCGGTTCCCTAATGAATAATCTAATATCGCATAGTCCAACGACGCTATTAGAGCACGTTGATTGCTCAAATTAAACAAGTGGCACGATAATGAGGAATAAACCAACACCAATGGTCAACAGTGACCACGTATTAATTCATTATTATGCCTCAAAGTTAGTTTGTCCAATCAGAACGCTGGAATACCATCTGAGGGTTCTGCCGCATCAGGTAACTCACCTGATTATTATTTAAGGAATAGTGCATGGCTTGGAGTTGACTACGCCCATATAGTTCCCAGTGAGGTGGTGTAGTTCCCGCCGCGAAGCGGAGGGAACTACACCACCTCACTGGGCACTATATGGGCGTAGTCAACGACAAGACATGCACTAATCCTTATATTGAATCGAACACCCATCAAGAAAAACATCTGTCCGATTTGTTAATCTATTACCAAGGTAGCAGCCCTACCAACCAGAGTTATATAGAAAAATTACCATGTAGTTTTTAAAAAACATTTTCATCTTCCAAAACACGGCTAACTTGGATTATTGATATGAGCAGAAGACAGATTTTGAATCGGTCGGAAAGGGTAAACAAAACATTTCCTCCAATCGGAACTGTGTATTCTAGAATCGCGCAACTCGCGAATGAAAACTAACATTTTCGAAATTTGACAACGCAGTTTGATAATTTCCACACATTTGTCACACATATACATTACCGAATGGGCCAGTACGGGATACAAACCTCGAAGATTCAATTGAATTCCATTATTTATTCGTTTACTGCCCACAAAACATACAATTAAATAACGAAATAATATGAGCAGCGAAACAAACGATTTTTCATATCCGGACGCGTTCTCATGAAAGTTGGACCCAGGTATGGATCATTCTCTTCGAAACTAGATATGGATCATCTTCTCAAGGAATAAAATGAACGCCTCGAAAAATGTGACTTCAACAATGGAAAAGGGATACATTTTTCTACAAAGATTTCTTTCCGGGTCGTTTTGTGGATGTTGTGCCTCTGTGAATCGATTTTTAAATTTAGCCTGACCAGTTTTATTCGCCCAGTATGAAAAGAAAACTGATATAGTAGTGTTCTAAAAATAGAAAACGTGTAGTGCCTGGGTGTAGTGCCTGGTCAGTTCTGTGGATGCAAACTACACGAAATAGGGTATCATCTTTCAGCCAATCAGAATGCAAGGAAGTCACGTGAGATACAATATTTGATATTATGTTAGTAGCAGCCATTATTATTTTGATCAAATCGAAGCATTTCCACTCGCGTCGAATTTTCAAAATTTGAATTGAAACCGAAAATAAGAGAATTTAAGTACCAAAAATATTTTCAAATCACCGTATTTATTGATTTAAAACATAAAATATTAAAAAAAAATGGACAGAAAATATTATTTGTAGCCCCAAAACTGACAAAAATTCTTTTTTTACGACTCTAGTCTCTCGCCTACATTCTATACTGCACTACAGGCTTCCGACGAAAGTCTATCGATCTTTATGCTGAAGCGAACATTTTCTTTACAGTTTACTCAACAGATTAAAAGTGATTTTTTAACATTTAAAAGTGATTTGTTAACCTTTTTTCAGGTGGTAATGACAGTAAATGTATGTAAGGGTATTTCAGATATGCTTGTAGCGATAAGTTTTATTTTGTAAACAAATATCGCACTTCAAGCAGCGAATATTGTTTACTGTCACCATGGATACATACCAGTACCAGTTACTGCTAACGATTCTGCACGGTGCTGTCACCAGCTGCTTCTAAAAAATAAATGTCCGGTCGTTGTTTGTTTCTCGTGAAAATTTATTAATCCCTTGACTTACATGGACTTTCGACATAATAAATATGTTATATGGCATGTAGCTGGCTGACACATTTCCATACAGGGCGAAGAGAGTTCATATCAGGTGAGGCGAAGCCTCACCTGATATGAACTCTCTTCGCCATGTATGGAAAAGTATCAGCCAGCTACACGCCATGTAACTTATAATATATCGACACTGGCTGAATATTGCTTGTCGAAAACACGTTGGGTTACTCCTCTTGCAATGCGTCACTAATCGTCTGCTTTTGTAAACAAAATTAATGAATGCCAATTTTTAATGAAAACATGAAACGGTTTAAAAACACAACAGATGATGAAATTTGGGAGAAAAAAGGCTGGCATAATAAATGCGTTACAGGGATAAAGCCTCGCCTAATATTGTTCTCATTTCGCCTCAAGTAACACCGTATCCGCCCACTAAACGTCCAAGAACTTATATTATTTAGCAGGAATTTAGGATCTATATTCAGACAGAGGCAAAGATACAAGACATATTCACTATTTATTATGCGGATGGCAAGCATATCTCACCAAACAGAAAATACTGTGACTTGATTGCACCTACACGTAAGCACATAAGGTATCATGGATGTTTTGATTACGGATGGTGATTCCCAGGATATATTTGTATACCGTATTAAATTAAACTATCACACAGCCAAAACAAAACAGAAAAGTTGAGACGGGGCCAATAATACGGTCGCTTCACGAAATACAGTGCAAGACATAACTACACTAGAAATAATTATGGTTACAATTGAAAGGATTGAATCATTTTGTTTGTTTTTTATTTATTTTTTTCACTGAGATTCAAGGTAACGCACTCACGCACGGGCACGCACCGTTGGAATGTGGCTTTTATCACCGCCGGGCAATGATCCCTTACAGACGTCACACCGTTTTGTGAGACCAAATGTAAAATAGATTTTTAATTTCAACCCTTGACCGATAATGTACCTGCCATAACGGACCAGAGCGTTTCACAAAACCCAGACAGCAGCGTGGTTAATCTGTTAACGCTCAGACTTAACCTCAAGAACTTGAGAGTTCAAATTTTAGAAGGAAAAAAAAATTTGCATATGGTGTATTTATTTACTTATTTATTCATTTATTAGGTTTTAACGATAATTTCAACTTTCAGGTTCATATGGTATCGGGTAGTTTTACGGATGGAGAAAACGTATCCGAGAGAACAACCGAGTTGTGGCAAGTAACTCGCAGATTTTCAACTTACTGGCCGATGGTAAGAGAAGACTAACATTGATTCGTAATCGTTGAAGGCACGAATGCTTACCACCTGCATACCCTCAACTCAAAAGGATGCAATACTATAAAACCTAAATTTACAATTGCATTTTTCAGAATTGTATTTTCTACCTGTCAATATAAATCACTGAAATAAATCATTAGCGTTTCAAAAACGTAGCAATTTACCTAAGGTAAATTGCTACGTCGTTTGAAGCGCTTATGATTCTTTTCAGTCAGTTATTTCCATAAACGGAAAATACAATTTGTGAAAATACAATTGTAAAAGTTTTGTAGTATTGGCTCCAGTAGAGCCCTTTTCCACATACGAGGAGCTAAGTGTTTCCGATTAGGGACACCACGGAAGTGTCTCTAGATTGATTCGAACTCACAGCCTGCCTAACTGGCAACCAGCTAGGCTCCACGAAGTAGATCTTCTGTTCCTCAGAGCATTTTTTTTTGTAAAACTGTATGCGGTCGGTCGGGCAGGCGGGCGGGCGGGCGGGCGGGCGGGCGGGCGGGCGTGCATCTGGTGGGCGGGCGGGCGGGCGGGCGGGTGGACTATCTGTCGGGCGGGCTTCAAACGGCCGGGCGGGCTTTCGGGCGATTGGGCGGATTTTTATTTTATTTTTGTAATTATTTCTTTGCCATCAAAAGTTCATGTTCTTGGTTTGCTTGGGCCTCATAACCTACAGAATAGCATATAGGTGGTGGCATATTTCGTTCCTTGAGTGCTAAAGCATTGCAAAGCCTTAATTGTTGCACTCAAGGTACACATTTATTAATTTTATTAACTTGGGTAAAATATCAGACATAAACCATTTCATTTTCATTTTTTAAAGTTTGCATTGGTTATAAAAAGAGAGCATGCGGCAGCCAAAAGATCCATGCGGGAGAGCCAGAGAAACAGATTTTTAACTTTTTAGGTCTTACCGTAACTTTTGTAAGTTTTACGGTAATGACTCTTTCTGCTCAAAAGTTTCATCATATGGAAACGTGCAGCGGAGAATTTTTTTAGAACGAACGGATTCGAGTTTAATTCTTGCTTTGGTAAAATGACACCGTGCATGTCAACATTTGCCTTGTTTAACCCTTTACCAAACGTAACGGCCAAAACGTCCAGCGCTATTCTCAAAAATCGCCAATTATTTTTCATTATTTTGTTTAATTTTTTATCTCAAAAACATAGGTTGTGACCCCTCATTGGAATGGGCCCGTGGAGCTCGTTCCAATGAGGGTCATAACCTATGTTTTTGAGACAAAAAATGAAAAACATTAGTTATTGAAGAATTTTTTTTGCAAGTGTCGTCTGCTTTTCATGTTAGGTAAAGGGTTCAGAAGAGTCAATTTTTAAGGTAGACTAATTAATATCCTTAACCTTCAGCCATCTCCCCCGTGTATCTACCCCGACCCCCTATCACAATCCATGAGATTATTGATAGAAATATTTTTCTTCGGGTCAACATTTCTGTTAAAAAGTGTCTCAAAGCCTGGAACGGTATTTCTATCAAATCGTTCTCTGTGATACAGTAATTAAAATTGGATCGATATCTTGTCAAAGGGAGTCGAGACAAAATCGGTAGTAAATTAATTTGAGGCACTCATATCGCAAAAACCTGATAAATCGAAAATTAATCTTGGACTGAGAGCACGTGGGCGCTACGAGTTCAAAAATGGCATCACATAAAGACAGTTACGAAGTTATTCTCCACAATGTGTTATTCTGATTGACTCCCAAGGTTTTCCAGAACACCCCAAAAGCTATATTGGCATTTTTAGTTAACCGTTTTGTCCGGTAACCTATTTTCAGGTAAACCCTTTCCAGAGCCTCGCGAATCTCAAATTTTGGAGCAAATCGATTCCCGAATCTAATCAAGTGGACAATTTCCAATCAAGCAAAATTTCGAATTGAAGCTCCCCACTATTCAAGTTTCAGATACTGCACATTCTTTCAACCATAAATATTTTCAGTCTCCTCTCAAGTATTGTATACTACGGCAACACGTCTGATTGGGAAAATCTACAAAAAAAAAAAAAAAAAAAAAATCGGAATATTCGGGAACTGATAAAAGATGTTTCGGAAGATTCTCGAACTCTTCTACCAGGTCTCCCCGACGAGCAGGAGCCAACAAAAACTTTTGCAATTGATTTTTCCCGGATTGTATTTTCTACAAGTGAAAATAAATGACGGAAATGAATCATTAGCATTTCAAAAGATGTGCAATTTGCCAGCTGGCAAATTGCACATCTTTAAAAATGCTAATGGTTCGTTTCAATTCGTTATTTCCATAAAAAGAAAATACCATTCTGAAATATACAACTGTAAACGTTTTATAGAATAGGCTCCTGATTCCAAAGAGGATTCACGTGATATGATTTGTTGGAATTTTTTCAACTGCCCAACTTGTAAATTCCGCGGACGGATGCGTCCAATTTATTAGGTGAATAATTAAGTTGCAGAATTCCGGTTGTGCGCCTCACCAGTAGTATAACAGGAGTTTTTCGACCCTCCTCAGCCGGACTTTCGGGGGAGCAGCTAGTGTTAAATTCCCATATGAACCGGACTTTTGGGGGAGCAACTTTTTCTTTGCAAAGGTACGACCCCTTGCAGCTAGATCCGCCAAATGTTGTACCTACTGCCTATATGATATGCTATGGTATGTATAGTGATATAGGTAAACACAGGGCTATGGGTATATATTATGGGTAAGTGGTGGGAAGATGGTGGGAAAGTTGGGTTTTCTTGAAAGTTTTTCCCGCGAAACGGTTGACGTTGCTATTGAAGTCGTGACGTCATGATACACACGTGATGTCATAGAGATGCCGACCACTGTTATTGTCCAGTATACAATTTGACATAACGTTACTCGGGTCAGGGGATGTCGGACTTCTTGTAAGGAGGGGGGCGGGGGGAGATAGTCCTTGGTGGTTTAGATTGGTAGTACAGGATAATGGTCTATTGGCCTATTACTCCCTTAGTACTATTTACCTACCGAATCCTTTGTATTATCTTATGGCTGGTATTTAGTTCGTAATGCTAGGTCAGGCAGTATTATAATCGTTCGTTTAGAAGTGGGGCTTAGGATGCATTGTATATACCGCTGTAGGGCCTCTGTTAGTCCTCGGTATTATTAACCATCCGATTGCTTTGTATTATTCTAGGACTGGTATAGCTAGTACGTTATAGCAGGTCAAGTGGTAGTCTGGAGTGGGGGTGGGGTAAATCCTGGCAGTATAGAACGGCAGTATAGTATGGGCGATATATACCTCGATCCCCTCCCCCCCCCCCCATCCGAAAGCCATTGGTACTACTAATCGACTTAATGCTTTATGTCATCCCATGACTAGTATAGGTAGTACGTTATGGCAGGTCAAGTGGTATTGTGGAGTGGAGTGGGGGTGGGGGTAATGCCTGGCAGTATAGAACGGCAGTATAGTATGGACGATATATACCTCTGTGGGTCCCCCGAAAGCCACTGGTACTACTAATCGACCTAATGCTTTATGTGACTGGTCTAGGTAGTAATTAAGACCAGACGTATTGTGTCCGTATGTGCCTATGTGCTAGTGCATAATATGTCACATTGTGCCTTTTCACATAAGCACATATCGGCACATCCAGCATGTGCTTATGTGCTAGTGCACATTGTGTCACGTTGTGCCTTTTCACATAGGCACATACGGGTATTTGAGGATACCTACGGCCTGGTATTGTATTATTTGAGGATACCTTCTGGAGAATCCCTTTTTTGTCGCATGTGCTTATGTGAAAAGGCACAATGTGCCCTGGCACATAGGCACAAACGGGTATTTGAGGATACCTATAACCTGGTATTGTATTATTTGAAGATACCTATCCTATCGAGGATACCTGGCCTTCGACACCCCTTTTTCTGAAATGAGGCCAAGAGTCGTATGTGCGAGTCACTCGCTCGATAGCTCATTTGCTCGATAGAATTCGAGTCGTTCGAGCAATGACTTATCAGTAACTACTTGGTAGATTCTTGGGTTTAGGAATGAAATAGGCTTTTGTTATACCAAGGGCGATAACTTTGTATGGATATGTATAAATTACGGGAAATGAAGCAATCTGATTGGTTAATCAGCTTCCGTAAAGTGAACTGACTGGATGATCTGGATAACTGAAACAAGAACAAGTGTTCTCGGAATAGGAGAGGAACTACTGGTATTATGTACCACCTTACCAGTAACAGGATGATACAAAGCATTCGGTAGGTTAATACTATCAACGGTTAAGATGGGACCTACAGGGGAATATACCAACCATACTCTGCTGCCGTTCTGTACTACCAGGCATTAACCCCATCCAAGAATACCCTTGATAATATGAAGCACCTGGTGGATCAGAAGTACCAAGGACCAACAAGAGACCTACAGGGGTATGTACAGCCAATGCTATACCACCGTTCTGAACTACCAGGCATTACCCCCACCCCCCACAATATCACTAGACCTACCACAACGTACTACATATACCAGTCATATAATAAAACAAAGCAATCGGTTGGTTAAAAGTACCAAGCACTAACAGGGGGCCCATAGGGGTGTATACCGCCCATACTATACTACCGTTTTAAACTACCAGGCATTACCCCTACCCACAATACCCCTATGCCTAGCATTGCATACTACCTATACCACTCATAGGATAACATGAAGCATTAGGTACATTGATAGTACTAAAGGCTAACATGGGACCTGTAGAGGTACAAAACGTACATCGTACACTACCACACTGAACTACCATGTATTACCCCCCCCCCCCCCCCCCCCAACACAATAACGCCTGGTTTTACATACTACCTAGACCAGTCACACATAAAGCTAAAGCATTAGGTCGATTAGTAGTACCAATGGCTTTCGGGGGGCCCACAGAGGTATATATCGTCCATACTATACTGCCGTTCTATACTGCCAGGCATTACCCCACCCCCACTCCACAATACCACTTGACCTGTCAGAACGTACTACCTATACTAGTAGTCATGTGATGACATAAAGCATTAAGTCGATTAGTAGTACCAATGGCTTTCGGAGGGGGGCCGAAGTATATATCGCCCATACTATACTGCCGTTCTATACAGCCAGGCATTACCCCCACCCCAACTCCAAAATACCACTTGACCTGCTATAACGTACTACCTATACCAGTCATAGAATAATACAAAGCAATCGGTTGGTTAATAATACTGAGGACTAACAGAGGACCTACAGTGGTATATACAATGCATCCTAAGCCCCAATTCTAAACGAACGATTATAATAGGCCTACTGCCTGACCTAGCATTACGAACTAAATACCAGCCATAAGATAATACAAAGGATTCGGTAGGTAAATAGTACTAAGGGGGTAATAGGACAACAGACCATTCATCCTATACTACCAATCTAAACCACCAAGGACTATCTAGCAATACCACACTGGGCGACCATGTATTACCCCATCCCCACAATACTGCTTGACCTAGCTATAGCAGACATAGGATAATATGAAGACCCTAGGGCTAATAGTATACCAACATGGATATATACAACCACTACCAGACCCCCCCCCCCCCCTTTACAAGAAGTCCAACATCCCCTGACCCCAATAACGTTATGTCAGATTGTATACTGGACAATAACACCGATCGACATCTCTATGACGTCGCGTGCGTATCATGACGTCACGACGTCAATAGCAACGTCAACCGTTTCGCGGGGAAAACTTTCAAGAAAACCCAACTTTCCCATCATCTTCCCACCACTTACCCATAATATATACCCATAGCCCTGTGTTTACCCATATCACTATACATACCATAGCATACCATATAGGCAGTAGGTACACCATTTGGCGGTTCTAGCTGCAAGGGGTCGTACCTTTGCACAGGAAAAAGTTGCTCCCCCAAAAGTCCGATTCCTATTGGAATTTAACACTAGCTGCTCTCCCAAAAGTCCGGCTGATGAGGGTCGAAAACCTCCTGCTTTTCTACTCCCACCCTTGACTGAAAATTATTTAACTTATGTTCTTGGTGGTCACGAATGCCAACTACAAATCATATTTTTGATGATTTTTACTACATTTCAATCAATATTTACAAACTTTCACTACTTTCCAGTAAAACTCCATAGTTTGGTTCAGGCATGTTTGGAAGAATTCCACTAGCGCCCTGTCTGACAATTTTAACTTTTTCCAATTTAGGGCTTCGAATTTCCAACTTGTGTAAAGTAAAAATTCAGGAATGATGGGTGGGGTGGCGGGGTGGGGGCGGGGGAGGTGGAAGCCCTCTCCCATCCCACCCTCTGTCGCAACGTCCGTGTTTAGCACTTACGATGCCGAAAGGGACTACTGTCACCCATTTTATGATGATTATCTGTAACTTTTGGTATGCGCAAATGAAACCTACCATCTCATTAAAAGTTGGAAAGGGGTCGCGGTGGCTCTGTAGGAAGAAATGCAGGCTGCAAGACGAGAGGTCCTCGATTCGAATTCTACCTGCGGCAACCGCGTTGTGTCCTTGGGCATGGCACTTAATGCCAATGGGGGCACGGTGGCGTTATGTATTAAGGCGTTCTGCACATCGATGGTGCACTTGTCTTCAACCAATGCTAACCCTGCTTGTGTGGAGTTAGTACGTTGCGGAGTCTGGCAGTTACTCGCCGTTGCCATGTGGTTCTCTCCAGGTACTCCGGCTTCCTCCACCCGTAAAACAAATAATCAGATGATATAGTTTCAAATATGTCGTAAATATTATTAAACTTCCTCGCATGCAGGCGTACAAAGAGGTCCTCCACATATGGCTAAAGTGCGCGTGGCACTAAAAGGGTAAACGCCGCAGGAATGCCATTTTGGAGGAATGTTTCATTGAATCCAAATTTAATAAAACATGCTGCATGCTTTGAGAAACATGATTATATATTCGTTGACACAAAATGACATCGATATTCAAGAGATTAAAATGGCGACTAATTTGTTCATCCAACAGCTCATTCTCTCATTTCTAATATTTGAGACTCTGCGTACATCACGGGAGGTAAACCGACAAAACCTTGCGTAGAGACACACATTTTAATGATTTCTTTCTGTAATCGATATAACTATAATATACTCAAGTACCCCTTGATTACCTAGATTGCAATCCAGATGGAGGTGTTAAACCATGGGAAAGCATTTTCAGCAAGGTGGAAAACTGGTGCCGAGATAAAACTAAAGGTCAGATAGAGTTATCGCCCTTATACCTTTACGGCTTCAAGCTTCGTCGAATACTTCTGAAGATCAGCAATATTTTTGAAAAAAGATTGTGTTCTGACAGAGACAAAAAGCCAAGTTTAGTTCAACAAACATCTTAACCTAAATTTCCAACATCGAATAAATTAATGATTAGACGCTACTGCGCATGACTTCCCAAATTAATAGATGAAAACAATGTCGCCCGAGCAGGCTTGCTC
This sequence comes from Pictodentalium vernedei, assembly GCA_031216915.1. Classification (NCBI taxonomy): domain Eukaryota; kingdom Metazoa; phylum Mollusca; class Scaphopoda; order Dentaliida; family Dentaliidae; genus Pictodentalium; species Pictodentalium vernedei. Next base: position 241,600,802 of record CM062293.1, on the reverse strand, counting down.
TTAAATTATGATTGTGAACAAGAAAGTCTCAAAAAGATTTTCTACTCCCACTCGCTAACATAACTTGTCACACACACTTATTTTAAACGTGAGTTAATGGGTTTATGCTAATCGCTCACAGGCCCGATGATGGGATCTCAAAATTAAAATTTTCAAACAGTATTCCCGAGCCGTTGACTATCGGAACGAACCTGAACTCTGACCCAGTATCAGTGGCGTAGCCAGGGGGGGGGGGGGGGGGGGGGGGGCCTAGTGGAGCCATGGCCCCCTAAAAATTACAGTGCCCTCCCTCAAAATGGGAAAATCAAAGCACCAAAGGGCCCCAGATTCACTCTCAGGGCCTTGAATTTTCAAAATTTTCTCCGAGGATTCCCGAACCCCCACAAATGGGAGGGGGGATACCCTCCGCATGAGGTGGGGTGGATATGACCTTCCCATTGGTGGGGAATGGAGGAAGCCCCCCAAACCCTCACCAATGGGAGGGCCATACCCACCCCACCTCAGACCTACGGCCTTCGGATATGCCTGTGGCATATATCGACCTGGAACCCCCCCCCCCCCCCCAAAAAAAATAAATAAATAAATAAATAAATAAATAAAAATAAAAATAAAAATAATGCTCTCCCCTATCTCAATACGGCAACTCCTAGCTAGGCCGCTGCTCAATATGCTTCTTTAAAGGAATAATAAATGAAGGGTAATTCTTTAAAATAAAAATAATAACATTATTCTTGTGCGTGACTACTCGACTGTCATGTACTTATATGTACAACTCTTAGATATGGGCTATATAGCGAAAAACAGAACCGATACCGATATGACGGGGATACCGAAAAACCAAACCGAGGCAATCGTTAAATACCGATACCGTCCGAACTTTCCTACATTCGCAATTTATAAGTCCCTGTTGAGGCTTGATAACAGTTGAAAGGTTCATTTTCATGAAAGACGTGACTGATTTTCTTTTTAGTTTTGTTAACTCTCAATGGACTTGGCAGCTGTCCTGAATTCCCACTGGACCACAACCTGTGCATTTCCAATTGGTTAGCAGTGATATCTAGTCAAGTCTTGGCTGCCTGTTAAGACAGCCAAGACCTGACTAGAAATCACTGCCCAGGTGTTTGACTATTGTCAGCAGGACCTCCTAAAGATGGCATGATCAGGGCACATGCTCTGAGACCACAAAAGCCTAAAATAGGTCTTTAAACATTAAGGTGTGTTTAGAACAAGTCATAAAATTACAGTCAATTTGATTTGTGGTCGTTGAATAATGACAATGTTGAGCTCATTGGCGGTGTCATTTATAGCGTTGTGGTAGACTGATACTTCAACAACTTATTCTGTTTTTCCTGATGTGAATTCCTACTTGGTACTATCAGCAAATCTCAGTCAAGTCAGAAACCGAACCGATACCGAGGTATACCACCTAAAAAGACCAAAACCGATACAGAACTCAGAATTCCAATACCGCCCATCTCTAAGGACTCTTGGGGATCTGTCATTTTGTACGAATGTCGCGAATCGACTTTTAGTCAGGAATCTACCCTTATTGATGGCCAACGATTTTTTGGACAGACAACAAAGTTTTTCACACCGGCGTCCTCCTAGCTTCAGGCCTGATGGTGGATACAAAGTCTGAACACTTCAGAAGACGCACACCTCAAATCCTATTAAACTAGAACAGCAGAAATTGTTTCCCACAGAAATCACGCACTACTCCACTTCCCAAGCTCTGATGACAAAATGTGCGCATATGGTGCGACTTAAAAGTAACAAAACTAACATCAAACCCTGATGGGCAGCAAAACAGAATTTGCTGAAACTGGCATGGGAATGAGCTTGACTTTAAGAAAATCAAATAATGTCTCCCCGGGCATGAATACATTTTAGACGGGACGGAACTTTGTTTCGAACAAGTATCATGGTCCACCATGGTGTTGTGAAAAAAGTCCAAGGGATAACAGGTTATTCTGGGACATTTTACCATGATTGTTTTGTGTATTCAACGTTATTAGATGCAATAGAGACAATGAGAAATGTGACAGATACAGCTCGCGTGGAATCGGAAAAAACATCAAGTAAGGACGCATTTGATTGGCCTTTACGCCTCTGAATGACGTGGTGAAATGCCTCTACACAAAACAGTGTCAAGCAAGAATGTTAATTTATTTATTTATTTATTTATTTATTTATTTATTTATTTATTTATTTATTTATTGGGGTTTAACGACACTTTCGACAGCCAGGGTCACCTCGTGTCTGACAGTTTTACGGATGGAGGAAGCCGAAGAGAACCACCGAGCAACGGCGAGCAACTGTCAGACTCCCCAACGTACTAACTCTTCACAAACAGGATTAGTATTGGTTGAAGACAAGTGCACCATCGACGTGCAGTACACCTTAGTATACAATGCCACCGTACCCCCACGTGGGCATTTGGGATTATGTGTCTTGCCCAAGGACACATCGCGGTTGCCGCAGGTGGGATTCGAACAGAGAACCTCTCGGCTTGCAGCTTGCATCTCTACCTATTGAGCAACCGGGCTTCCAAGCAAGAATGTAAACATATTCGCGAAGGTGATATTTTTCTTTAAACTTTTACCCAACGTAACGGCCAAAACCGGCCTGCGCTATTCTCGAAAATCGCCAATTAATTTTCATTATTTTTTCATTTTTTTTGTCACAAAACATAGGTTATGACCCCTTGTTGGAACGAGCTCGTTCCAATGGGGGGTCATAACTTCTGTTTTTGAGACAAAAAAAGAAAAAAAATTAGTTATTCAAGAATTTTTTTTGCAAGTGTCTGCTTTTCATGTTAGGTGAAGGGTTAAGAATATAACCTTCATTCACTCAAGTTTAATCGTGGTATAAATGCAGAACGCACCTATGGAGCGCGTGAAATACAGGAAAAAATCTAACTCGCGTCGTTGATTCAAATCCCACGTAACCCCCCCCCCCCCCCCTCCTTTGTGTTATGTGCGAACACCGCGGTGTAACGACTTGCATGTAAAATAAATTTTGAAGAAAGGACGATAAGTAAGCTTCCTCCGCCCGTAAAACCGTCACGGTCACGATTAGCCATTGTGCATAAGTATGTGACATTAAACACCAATAAATAAATAAATAAATAAATAAATAAATAAATATTCAAGCCTGAATATAAGCAACCTGTCATTTGCAAAATGGGGTCCCCAAAGGGTGAATTTGCTGTTGATACTCCATACACTGGGGCAATTTATTCTCTAGGTACATCTTTCTGTTTTGGTTTGAGACCTTGATTCAGCCTGAGGTTCACAGAGGGTAAATTTTGTGATGCTACCCTGCTATGCAGGGTTGCATCACCAAATTCACCCTCTAGGGACCTTATTTTGCAGATGACAGTCTGCTTATTTTCAGGCTTTCTTGTATTACGTGTATGGACAATCGCTTTTTTGATCCAGAATCACTATACGTCCTAATTTCATAAGTCGGTGGCTGTTTAATAAATTTGTGTGATGAGGCAATCAATTTTATCAACATTCCACCGTAAGGCTCCATATTGAAAATAGCAATTTTGCTACCCCCATATAACCGGCATGGACTGTTTGAAACGATAGCATTGAACTGAAATGGAAGACACCAGCATCACTAAGAGGGATTAGGGGTAGGCGCCACCTTTTCAATTGGATCATTTTTGAAAAAAGATCCTTAAAAACGAAATCGCCTTAACTCGAAGCGGCAAATTAACTAGCTATTATTTTTAGCGTGAACGGGCAATCATGAAAGTACATTTAAAACTGTACAACTCAAAATTTCCAACAAATTCCTCGGGGTGGGAATGGGTTGATGCCGCTACCTTTACGCCTCCCCCCCCCCCCCATAAGTACGCCGCTGATCTTAAAGGTAGCAGTGTATACGGTATAGGCGCTTGCTCGACAACAACGTTGACTAGAAATTATAAGCTTCTCGGATATCACGAAACATCAAAGAAATATGAACTTCTTGGTTCAATTTTGTACATCAAGGGAGGTAACTCGTTATTATAATCGGTCAAACGCTCCCAGTCATTGCCGAGTGAAAGACGGTGAAGAATGATAAAAATACCAAACGTTCTTCCGTTCCAATGTTCCATCTTACAAACTAGAGTGGGCGTGGGACAAAGATTTGGGACTGTGGCCTATGAAGAGAAATCTGATGTAACTTGAACGAATTAATTACAAACTGCAACATACAGTGGATGAATCTAAGCAAAAATGTTTCTAATACAATGAGCGACGGTGTGCCTGTTGGCAAAGGGGAATCCGAGGTAAGAGGCTGAGTGGTACGTTGAAATGCATCTCCCGTTTCACTTACCCCACGCCAGTGGAGTCAAAAATATTAAACTTTTTTTAAAACTTGGTAGTACAAATAAGCATGACTAATAAATATTTGGACACTTTCAAAGGTCGTATATTCAGAGGCGCCGCCAAATTTTTGTTTGAGGGGCAAGGGAAGAACTTGATCGTCATCATTATGGGTGTGAGAGGGAGAGATGGTAGATCGGTGTGCATGTGTGTGCGTGTGTGAGGACGAGCGTGTTAGTGTCTGTGGGGGTGGGGAAGGGTCAATTGGTGGCAAAGCCAATGAGAAAATGCATGAATGCCCAACCCAGAGCAGCCTTCCCAACCCAACCCACCCAGTAGTGCCGTCACGGGTGGTATTGCCATTTTATTTACTATACTGTCTACTTCTGCAGTTTTGGGGAGTTTCAGTGAGAACTATATCTACAGCCGTGCGATAAAATTATTACTGCCCCTCTTTTATGAATTGATAATGATTTTGTCGCCTGCATTGTAAAATATTACCCTTAAAATAACGACAGAAGTTCTGGCAACTAATTGCCGTTATTTCTAACGTAAATTTTATGATAATGACTTACTGCTCCAAGTTCCATCAAATGAAAACTAATATTGGAATGCCCATACAGTGGAGCAATGTGCTTTTTAGAACGAACTCATTCAACTCTTTAATTCCTGCTTTTGCAAAATATCGTCGACCATGGCGAAATGCTCCCTATTTAAGAAGACCCAGTTTTTAAGGTAGACCAATCAATATCTTCAACCTGCAGCCATACAGATTGGTCTACTTTGTTTGACAAACCAGCAGACTTCCCGTGTAGTGAAGTAAAACGAAATATCTGTCCCTTCATTTTTGGCTGAAGATCGAACAAAAAGGGTCGGCATTTACACACTTATTTAAAATGTTATTTCCACCGCAATATTTAACTGTAAAAGTACCCTCAACGAAAATGAACGCTCACAGACTGAAAGTGTGAAGTATTCGGCATGATCCGTTTAGACAATCCAAGATCCACCCATAACTGGCACACTGTAAAAAAAATACCGTTAAAATTGCGATAGAAGGACTGGTAACCCCTTGCTGTTATTGCTACTGTAAATTTTACGGTAATGATTGTAACTGCTTAAAGTTTCATAATATAGACGGTAATAGAGTACTCAAATACAGAGGAGCAATATTTTTTTAACCCTTTACCTAACATGAAAAGCAGACGACACTTTCAAAAAAAGTCTTGCATAACTAATTTTTTTCATTTTTGCGAACATGACTGGTTGTGGATGGAGAGAGAGGTTGAATCTGATTTGTACGGATTGTGACGGCTCAAGTTCTGACTGATAAAATAGTCCAGCCACAGCATTCGTCGAAGGCATGCCCTAATGACGTAGCTGGAATATTTAAACATCCGGGACCTGAGCCATCACAGTAAGGAATTCATTGATGATATAGTTAGAATATTATAGTTTGTCAGGATTATAGTTAAAAATTGTAGGATTCTTGGAAATTTACTGTGGATGAATACACGTGTTAATCGTGACGCACAGACACCCCAGCTTCTTATTTAATAAGAACGAACCACACTCCACTTTAGTTATGCTAGACCCCGAAATAGGGCATCAAAGATCTCCATTTGCATGATCGAATCCGTGTCTTTATTAATGCAGTTTTTATTAATACGAGTCCTAAGTATCATTCTAGTCTTGTAAAATGTATGATTTATGTAGCAAGTGACAAGACGCCATCAAGACGAAAGTGTCCCCGACTGGAAAAATTATGGGGTGGGGGGACCCTTATTTAAGTTGTTACTCTCTATTAGACTTTAACAAGACATATTCATATATACAATTTTTTTTTATTCATTATTATTATTAGTTATTGGTGTTTAAGGTCATATATTTCTGCACAATGGCTAACCATGGCCACGACAGTTTTACGAGTAGAGGAAGCCCGAGTACCGGGAGAGAACCATCGCGCAACGGCGAGCAACTGTCAGCTCCCCAACATACTAACTCCACACAAGCAGGGTTAGCATTGGTTGATGACAGGTGCACAATCGACGTGCAGTACGCCTTAGTACACAGCGTTACCGGGCCCCCACGTGGGCAATAGGGGTGAAGTGTCTTGTCAAAGGACAGAACGCGGTTGCCGCAGGTGGGATTCGAACCGAGGATCTCTCGGCTTGCAACCTGCACCTCTACCTACTGAGCCACCGCGCCCCAATTTTGTTTTATTCAAAGTGAAAACTATGCCCATCAAAAGAATATAAAACCTATAAATCGTTGTATTATTATTATTATTTATTAGTGTTTAAGGCCAGTTTCATTACCTATGGCTATTTCATGGCGCAACACAAGTATATATAAAGTCTAGCTTAACCAATCGCTTACCACCATGCTATCAACTTCAGAGGGTTTCCACCTCAGACGTTGGTCATCGGGTCATATTTTACCAGTAAAACAGAACGCGTTCACAACAGACAACAAATTTGCGCCTCTCGCCGGGGTTCCCACGGGGAAGTAGTATCAAAAACCTACAAACCTCACATGGGCCAATAGGTATCTACCATTTAAAGTATCTATACAAGTTTGTGCTGCGAAATTAGTCACATAAATGTCTTAAACCTTCGCGCCTAATGATTCAGGAGGGGCGCGGAGGCGTTGCAGTAGCCGGTTCTTGTCAGATCACCGAAGTTAAGCAACGTCGAGCCCGGTTAGTCCTCGGATGCGTGACCGTCTGAGCGATCGATTCGGACTCCCGCGTTGTGTCCTTGGGCAAGGCACTTAAGCCCGATTGTCCACATGGGGGAACGATGACGCCGTGTTCTAAAGCGTACGGCACGTCGTTGGTGCGCATGTCTTCAACCAATCTAACCCTGCCTGTGCTGCAGTGCGGAGTTACAATGTTGGGGAGCTGGCAGCTGCTCGTCGTTGCTCGGTGGTTCTCTCCGGGTACTCCGGCTTCCTCCACCCGTAAAACTGTCACCGACACGATATGACCTTGGCTGTTTTTCTGTCGTTAAACCCTACTAAATAAATAAATAATGATGCGGGAACAGGTATTATACTGTTCTATGTGCTAGACAACTGTCCAAATGGGGCTTCAAAAGAGTTTTTTTGTTGGGGGGTTTACCCAATTAGGCTGTTTATGTATATGCCCTTGAGTAGGATAGGTAGATTCGTCAGACAAAGGGTCACCTTTGAAACAATAAAGTGCGCAATCGGTTCAGATGATTAACTGCTTGGCAGATATTAATGCCAAGGACAAGATTTTGCTTGCCACTGAAATGAGTAAAATTGGGGCATATATAATACAGTTATCCTCCTATAAATTGAATGGATTTATTCACCAATGATTTCTGGAGTAAAATTTTCATCAGATCTAGCCATGACTGCTTTACAGCAGCCATGACCAGATTTGATTAAAAATATCTTGAAAATCCGCAGCGGGATAAAAGTTAATGCATTTCTCTACGTGAAACATTCTAAATATCACATTAATATCAGTCTGTTTTAAATTACATATTCACCTATCTTGTAACGAGCGACGTTTCATGATATAATATCAGCCTGGAATTTATTTTGCACTTGTTTCTTTCTGTTTTAAAGAATCTGACATGCTGCATATTCTGTTGTATTGTTTAAGCCGACAGGCGTGAGTGATCGGATCAAACTGGATTGCTGGCATCTGTCGGTTATAGTAATAATAATAATAATAATGATTAGACGGGATTATACGTTTGCAAACCCCGAACAGACAGTTAGATATGTGTGTAGGTGGCGCTGCAGAGAAGAGTGAGATGGATGGAGTGTGAAAAAATACGGGGTTTAAGTTGGAGTGTTGTGTATTCGGCTGTGCGGTGGTCCGAAAAATCCAACAACAGAGATGCTTTTGGTTAAACCAACACTAATAAAAAGGCTTGGTTAGGGAAGGGATACAAAATAATCAGCTTCTGTGTGAAATTCTATAGTTTCAACCTTTCCGAAAACAGAAAGCAATTTGCACCAATGATAGGGGGAGTCAGGGGCGACAGAAGCACAGGATCGGATCGGATCAGCTGTCCGCCTGGTCTTGGTCAAGGGAAGGGCGAGATGAAGGGGATATATTTTTCTTGAGACCCTTAAACCTTCGGCTAACCAATGTTTTTTCTCATAAACAACTAATCATTCATTTTTTCTTCCAAAAAAAATAGCTCATGGCCACTCATTGGAACGAGCTCGACGAGCTCGTTCCAATGTGTTGTCATAAGCGGGAAGCAACAATTGCAAAAAAATAATAAAATTTCAATGGGAATTCTTGTTCCATCGGAGTTCCTACGGAGTTCTGTCGCACGTAAAGATGATCCATTGGAGCAGAGTATTACAGCCTCCACCTTAGCCTGTATTGGACGATCAAGCGTCGCGAGTGGAATTCCAATCACATCACGGATCATATTGCCATTTATTTGTGTTTGTCTGCGCAGATGTGGCTGGATAAACCAAACTAAATACCATTTAGGGTTCAATCAACAATTTTCAAATTGCTAACTGCATCTACTCTTTATTATGGAACATTTCAGGTGTAATTAAAACACGCCCATATTTGCCACATTCGTTTTAAATAATTTTCATTGGGAAACGGGCGGAGCGTTTAATTTTGAGCTTCTTGTGGTTTCAGGGATAATTACTGCAACTATACACAGAGCCTTTGAAAAGCTGTTTCGGAGAAGTCGGGTAAATGTCAAATCCACATGTGAAAGAAAAACATTCACTGCCCGCACAGCTTTGATGTTCGCTCTTCCTCTACCCTGCCCTAGATAATTTGTGAAGTCATAGCCAAGCCGACTAGAGTCGAAGTGAGGCTGGAGCTTTCTCTGGCGATTGTATGTCTGTGTGAGGTATTGGTGCAGTTATCCTTCCGGGGCATGCTGTACAAAAACACTGCAACATACCGAAGTTTCCCGAATTGCCGAAGTAATTTTACATGTTACCTCGGTATGTGTACTCCGGCAAGCCATTCCAGATCTGCTGCAGAATATAGTGTTAAAACGGTAGGGTCTCGCCTCAGTGTGTCAATCTAAAACCTTATACCTCGACTGTTACATAACAAACCTTTTGTGTAATGTACTAAGTTTGATGCATTTTGTTGTGTACTTGTATATGTTAAATCAGTATTTATAATTCACGACAACTTTATGGCATACAAACTCCTACCATAGTAGTGGGAGGGGGTCTGGGCTTGACCCTTTTTCTGGATCTCGATATGACGTCCTACCGCGTTGCATTATGGGCATCATGTGATTGTCATGGTAACCCACGTGTGTGAACATGTTGTGACATCATTGTCATTGTGAATAGTAGTGCAATAGAAATGGCACCATCTCTTTCTAATGACAACCCCAACTTGCAGCATAGTTTTAGTTTCTCAGATCATCCTCCATATGTTGTGAATTATCATTTTATCATGGACCTCAAGAATCGTGTTGATATAATGAACAGAAAAAGTTACAGAACATCAAAATATGGTGAAACATACGGTAAAAACATCGTTTTTTTTATTTTTAACCCTTAACCAAACATGAAAAGCAGACGACACTTGCAAATAAAATTCTTGAATAACTATTTTTTTTCATTTTTTGTCTCGACGAGCTCGTTCCAAAGAGGGGTCATAACCCATGTTTTTGAGACAAAAATGAAAATTAATTGGCGATTTTTGAGAAAAGCACTGGGTGGTTTTCACCTTTACGTTGGGTAAAGGGTTAAATGAGTTTCAACAGAGACTATAGTGAAACGTTCAAACCAATTGGGAAAGGCAGCTTTTGTATTTTATACTACATCCAGGAAAACGCCTGAAGTTTGTGAAATAATGGGCACATAGATGATACAACTTCCCTACCATTTCGAAATTTGAATTTTTATATGAATTTCCCATATCCTTGGTGTTAAATTTACTGACAATTTATTTTTGCTGGCTCTTAATAAGGTGACACTTTGACTTAGAAACTGAAGGGCATCTAATTGTCAGTCATGGATTACCAGACCGGTGTGTTACTGCATCTAGATAAGTGTACTGATATACCCTAAGCATTCTCATGCCAGCACTCATTCTTGAATCTTGAGGCCAGGAAATAGAATCACAAAAGCAACCAATTTCACCATGGGAACAGCAATATGATGACAAATACCTATTTTGTTTGCTTGGCCTAGGCCCATCATGGTCCACCTATATTTTGTTTTGGAGGTGGCGCGACCCCTGTGGGCAATGACTGTGTTTACGCGGATCACATCAGCACATTGGAGACGCCACCACTGTCCAAGCCCAAGCCGAACACATCCCAAGTAGTTCCATTACTTGAATACAAAATGCCAGGAACACATATATAGGTACGCGAGTCCGTCTCATACGCAAAAGGGCTATCCCAACAAGCACGATATTAAAATTTATTATTTTGAATATTATTTTTTTCAAATTTAAAAAAAAAATAAAAAATCCATGTCATGTAACCCCCTCATTGGAACGAGCTTGACAAGCTTGTTCCAATGAGAGGTCACATGATATGGCTTTGTTGAATTTTTTTTTAAATTAATCTTTTTTCAGCTGAGTTTGTAAATTACCAGGGCGGATGCGGCCGATTTGTTACGTACAGGGTTATTCGGCGCTGAAAAAGGAATAATCAAACAATTAGTTATAGAAAACACCGAGTATTCAAAAATAGGTTGTGCGTATAAACTTCTTGCTACATCAAAGGTCACACATTTAAAAATCCAGTGCACAACACTTTAGACTAATATTACATGCGTTAACATTTTACTGCCCCAATAAGTACATTGTATCGCATAACAAAAAGATTATATCTAAGATTACTGAATTTTATCATCGTGACGTCATTCGTTCTTTTTCAAATTAGTTGACCCTTTATCTGAGACAAAACGCGGACAACTGTACCAATAATGTACAAAAATAACATATTTTCTATTACATTAGACTCCTCCACGTAGGAACCAATTCACTTCAATTCAAGAGGTATTTTTTTTACTGTGGCAAACAAGCTCTGTTTTACTGGTAAAATGAGACCCAGTCACCAATGCTCGAGTTGGAAGTCCTCTAAAACGGGCAATATGGGTATTAACAATTGACTGAACTTGACTTTATCTCCATGTTGCAGTCATGATCAGCCACTGTGCAGAAGTTCGTGATCTTAAATACAAATAAATAAATAAATAAATAAATAAATAAATAAATAAATAAATAAATAAATAAATAAACTTATATATATATATATACTGGATCCCCCCTGTTGGCAAAATCAAGAATTCGAACGACGTATTTTTTCAAGGTTTTTGTGTAACGATGAAGTACCATCATCCTTCAAAAAGTGTAACTCTCCATTTAAAATTCAATGCCCAACTTAGCTGGTTTCAATTAAAAATAAAGGCTGTTTCACAACGGAGACAGCGTGAACGCCGCGCTCGTGGCGATAGAATAATAGGGATGTTGCCAGATGTTGCATCCGTTTTCAAATTCGCCGACTGCAAAGCTGAAGTTTGTATACGCGTGTTCTATTTATAGCGTATGCATCCATGCAATTTGAGTCCAGATTGCCATTCTCGACAAACGTTCTGTGGGTTTTATTCGAAGGATAACTGCGCTTTATTAAAATAATACAATGTTGTTAATCTAAAAGTTCCCAATTATTGCTGAAGTAATGCACGGTTGTTGTTCGTGATGGTCTGTCATTCGGAAGCAGCGAAGGTAAAATTATTTCCGCGTTTATTCAGAAATCATGCCACGTTATGTGTTTACTTCCGATCACTCTCAGGCAACTTCGTCGCAATGCCGTCTCTCCTGACAATTCGTCTGCATTAAAGTTTTGTAATAATATAGATTTAAGAAATTTTGCGTAACTTTTTTTACATGTTTTTACATGCTCTTTCATATGGAACCAAAATCTGAGAGCCGATATTTTTTCAGTCTAGTGGCTTAGTTTCCCTTTAATTGAAACTACAGTACGGGCGCCGTGGAGTGGTCACTTTCTATGGATGGGCAATATTTCCACGGCCGCAATAGTATTAGATTCCAAACACTAATAATGGGAATAGTCATCAAAAAATTAATTAATGAAGCACCAGGTAAAACCCGGTGCTTCATTAATTAACATCTTGCTGTGGATGATTTTTATGACCTGGAAGAAGCAAGCGTGGACATCACTGCCCACGCGTGGATTACGACCACTCCATGGCGACTGTACTGTACTGTACGTCATCGTTATCTTTTGTTCATAAGAGATGTGTATCTTAGAGATATAAACTGATCTCTCTCAAAGGTAAAACATACGGAACCTTCAAATTTGCGTTGTTTAGTAGATACAGGATGTACACGTTTCTTAAGCCTTTACATAACACAGCTTTTTTAAAAAATAAATTAAATTTCACATTTTTCGAAAAAAATCTCACTATTTTTCCTAACAAGAGGCCCCACGGGGCCTGAAGCGCTCATCTTGAACAGAACACAATATAAATGGAGTCCAAGAATGAGTCTATATTAAGCAATCCATCTCCATACGCTACACTGTCAGTCCTTGAGTCCCTCAGGAGTGACAAAAATAATCCGGGCATCATGCCTTTTCTTCAGTTGATCATAATGTAAAATGTAGAGCTCCCATATGAAGCCCCTTGATACAACCTATGTGGATTAATCTTAGTTACACACCTCCAGAGGGTACTGAATACAAAATTTTTAATTCTTCAGCAATTCAGCAAAATGGCCAATTCCGGCTCCTATAGGGAGCCCAAATATTAACCCAGGCTTTCAATTTGAACACTGTTGAATCGGACTTCCCTAGAGATATTGTGTACCAAATATGAAAGCATTCTGACTGTTGGATCTGAAGAAGAGAAATTTAAAAAAAATTTCTTCATATTGCACTAAGTTAAAATTTGGGCTACCATAGCGAGCCCAAATATCAACCTATGGATCCGATTTGAACAAACTTGAATCTGACCCCCCTAGAGATGTTGTATACCAAACATGAAAGCATTCTGAGTAGTGGATCTGAAGAAGAATATTTTTGAAGAAATTCCCTCATATTGTACTAAGTTAAATTTCAGGTTCCTATATGGAGCCCAAATATTAACCCAGGCACTCGAATTGAACAAACTGGAATCTGACCTCCCTAAAGATGTTGTATACCAAATATGAATGCATTCCGACTGGTGGATCTGAAGAAGAAGATTTTTAAAGAAATTTCCTCATATCGCACTATGTAAAAATTTGGGCTACCATAGCGAGACCAAATATATACCTAGGGATCTGATTTGAACAAACTTGAATCTGACCCCCCTAGAGATGTTGCAAACCAAATATGAAAGCATTCTGGCTGGTGAATCTGAAGAAGAAGATTTTTTAAAAAGTATCCGCCATATTGAACAAAGTTAAAATTTGGGCTTCCGTAGGAAGCCCAAATATTAATCTAGGGACTTGGTTTGTTCAATCTTGAATCTGACCCTCATAACAATGATGTATATCAAACATTAAAAGATTCTGACTGGTGGTTCTGAAGAAGATTTTTAAAGAATTTTCCCCATATTACCCTATGTAAAAAATTTGGGCTCCTGTATTGAGCCCAAATATGAATTAATGGGCTTTATTTTTAACAAACTTGAATCTGCCCCCACCCCCTCCCCACCCTATGAATGCTGTATACCGAATATCAAAAAATTCTGTTGATTGGTTCTGGAGAAAAGATTTTAAATTTTTTTTGCAAATATGCTGACTCAGCATTTTTTCGATGCCTATTACAGAACACCCTAACATAACCGATGGCAATATTTTTTTACCATTCAATTCTACTGGTCCGAAGGATACTTCATACTAAATAACAACTCTCTGTTCCGTGTGGTTTGGGAAATATGGGCGTTTGAAAATATTTCTATTTTTAGATCTCAGTGTTCCCATGGGGATGCAGGAATTTTTTTTTTTTTTGCATGGGTCAAGTACTTATGACCCAATAATAGCACATACCAAATTTGGTTCAAACCGGACCATCCGTTCAGAAAATAGAAATTTTGGGCGGGGCCCAAAATCTTACCCCTTCCATTACAAAGCCAAATATTACTTCTCGAACTTCATTTGAACAAACTTGATTCTACACCTCAAAAGGAAGCTCCATAGCAAATATCAAGTCATTGTACACACTGGTTCATAAGAAGATTTTAAAAATATTTTGGATTTTTTTCCCCCACTCCCTCCCTATTGGGCTGGGCATGTTGAGTTGAACAAAACTGCAATGCCCCTTTGGGACCATCACTCACACAAACTTTCACTTGAATTGGCCCAGTGGCTTTGGAGGAGAAGACCAAAACATGGTGTTGACGGACGACGGACGACGGACGCCGGACGGACGACAGACGATGGACGACGGACGACAGAAGGAGAGCGATGAGATTAGCTCAGTTTGACTTTGTCAAGATGAACTAAAACCATACAACTATGGATATCATTAGAACCGGCTCGACGAGCCGGTTCTAATGATATCCATATTTGTATGGTTTTATCGCGATATTGGTAAGATACTTTTGGCTGCGGTAGGCTTATTTTAGTCCATTTCCTGGCCGTTTTTTACCGCTATGTTAGGTAAAGGGTTAACCCTTTGCACCCGAGAGGCCGATATTTTCAGGCCAGGAATATGATATATCATAACATCATTAAATAAGATGGATGTTCAGTAAAATGTGTGGGGTAGACCAATCAGTATTTTCAAATATTGAAAATATTTATTGGTCTATCCCCAAATAATGAATATGGACTCTTCTAATTGCTATCATTGAACTGGCATGGACAATACCACTAGAGTTCAAAGGGTTAAATCGGGTTTGAAATGGTTACGTGGCAACATGTAAAGGACCCATCAGGAATAAATCATTCAATAAACAAAGTACCATCATGTTACTAACATGGACAGACAGGGTCGCTGGAGGGAAAAAACCGGCGACGTGAACACAAAATCTCATTCTCTGATGGAAGTTTGTGATCGATAAAACAGGCTTCCTGAATGGACAGATTGTTAAAAAAAAACAGGTTCATTTTTTGAATTTTCAAACAGCTTTCCGTTAGCTGCTTACAGAAAGAAGCGTGGGTTGGTAACAGAATTGTAAATTCAAGGTCGATAGGCGAAGAAATACGAGACAAGCATATGTCATTGATTCGATCAATTAACAGATATATGAAAAACTCATTCTGAATCAGAAATTTTCAATGCTTATAACAGAATACTCCCCCACTCCCACCACCATCATAAAAAAGTACAAAAATGCAAATGTACTCCACGCAAGCTGCATGGTTAACTATCTGGAAGGAACGTACTCATATTGCCATCAAACGTAGCATTCCAAACTCTTTATTATTAATTCCAATAAAGACATGTCAACCTGGGTGTCAGGAGCTTGGAAATGGGCACCATCTCAAGCAGGGTTTAAAATGCATTTGAAAATCAGAATCGATTTTCGCAAATTATTCTCCCAAAACAATGAGAATCAAATTTTGATTCTTGTAAAATGTTCGTTTGATTTTCATCATATATTCTGAAAGTGTCCATAGAGGCCTGGAGAACTCTTCTTATTTTTTGCTGGCTCTTAATACACTCTAAAATCTACAGGGTTACAAATTATTCCAAATCAACTGGGTTGAGCGAATATGACCCCATTGGGGTCATATTCACCCAACCCAGTTGATTTGAGTTTAAATTTTAACACAACTGATTTTCAAGTGCAAGGTGACACTTTGACTTAGCGGTGATGTCCAGCGAAGCCTTGATTGCCTGTACATCCATCCAAGATTTCACTACAAACCACTGCCTATAGTACTTTAACTTCTATCAGGAGGACGTTCAAAAGCCTTATGTTGGAAAATGTGTTCTACGTGTACATGTTAGACAAGAAACCCACCCGAATTGGAACCCGGCACTGAGGTAAGGGCTAACCTCTAGGAAATACATAAATAATCACATTTTTTTCGTTTGCACATACAGGTGTATAATAGCAGTCAAAAATTCTAAATCATTTAACAACTGATATGAAAACTGATTCTCACAAATGAACAGGGGTGATGGTACAAGGGGCGCGTGCTGAGAGAGAGAGAGAGAGAGAGAGAGAGAGAGAGAGAGAGAGAGAGAGAGAAAGAGAGAGAGAGAGAGAGAATTTAGGCAACATTATCTTCACCAGACCGCCATTGCAAATTGCAATCATATTAGAAATTAGCTGGAAGGCAGTGAACAGACTTTATTTTCTCAAGATGTGACCGAAGATCCCCTCGTTTGATTTGTTAAATATGGAGAGAAAAATGTGCATTTTCGTCGATGCGGAGGTGGGTAAGTCCCAAACATACTATGTGCATTGTGTGCCAACCATACCGCTAAGGGACATGGGCCAGCACGAATATATATGACTATGTGGGTGCCCTTGTATAATCTTGACCACAACCACCCCCCCCCCCCCCCCCCGGTTTGAAATGCTTCTTACGTTCCTGGTCATCAGACACCATAATTCTTTCCGGAGATATCCACGGAAACTTTCTACCTCTTTACATCTGAACATGTCATAAATATGATATATGAGAAATGGTTTCAGTGAGGAAATTGATTGATTTGCGACTTTCATTTCCCGCTACATTCATTTTATGTCAATAAAAAGTGAACTGACTTCCAGCCTGGTAAATATGGAAATAACGATTTGATACTTTTTTTCAATTCTTTCCCGAAGGAAAAGCTGTTAATGTAAACTACTAAATGTAACTCGTAAATACTCATAACACAAAGCAAAAACGGTGCCCACACAGAATATATGCAAAAATCAGTCGTTCGTTGTGATATAGTTAATATTTGTCCTATTAAATAATAAATGTCTACAAGCAACACACCTGCTTCGTCAATATTTACATGAACCACGCGTGGAATTAACCCAACACATACGGCGCCAATGTCCCTTTCACGAAACGTTCAGCACAAAAAAATTTCCCTTGCATAGTGCAGCAGTCTTGCCCAGAAGAAGCATTCTCGGTGTGCCCCTCCCCCCTCCCCGTCCCACAAACACAACACAGCGGAGATGCGAAAACAATGAGATTCAGATGCTACCTTCCAAAATCTCAGGCCGCCAGTCAAATACTGTTAGGAATTCGACATTATTTAATTATTGATTAATTGATTTAATTATTTAATTTATTTATTTGTAATTAAGGTCACATACCTCTGCACAATGGCTAATCGTGACCGCAACATGGAGATGAAGTCAAGTTTAGTCAATCGTTTACACCCATGTTGCCCTTTTTAGAGGACTTCAACCCCAGGTACTGGCGACCGGGTCCCATTTTACCTGTAAAAACAGAGCTGTTTACCAACTTTTCGTGAAAATTTGCGCGCAGACGACTGTTTATAAATGTGATTTCCCTCAGTAGAACTACGCAGCGACTGCTTGAGTGGAGCTTGAACAGAGTTAGAATGTTGAGAAGCTGACCGTTGCTCGTCGATGCTCGGTGGTTGTCTCCGGGTACTCCGGCTTCCTCCACCCGTAAAACTATAACGGTCACGATTAGCCATTGTGCATAAGTATGTGACCTTAAACACCAATAAATAAATAAATACTACGCAGCGTAATCATAAAGTTTCAGCTGTGGTCTTTTTTCTTTCTTGATGAAATATCACCAAAAGTTCGGTCAAATCATGAATTTTCATGGTATTTGTTAAATTCAGTCATCTGGAATATTACAGACGGTTGGAAAAGCGAACGGTGGGTTCGCTTTTCCAACCAACTGAAATAATCCAGATGAGTGAATCTGAACATGTGTAGCGAACTATTTAAACAAAGCTGTTCCAACTAATAGGCTCTTCTACGCTACTGGAATATACTCTAGAACAAAGTTAATTGGCCAGATAGACGAAAACTATTGTATATTTTGATAGAAGCAGAGAATTCCGAAAGAATTAAAGTCAATTTCGGTGATTTGGAGGAATTGTCGGTTTGTGGTAATTCTACGAATCGGGAAATTACTCTTCTAGAAAGGAACATACCCTCCGAACATACTCCTGTCTTGTTAGAAGGTTTTGGGTCACATAGCAACCACGTGCTACCATAGAAACCAAGATGGCGGTCTCCAGTATACAAAATGGCAGACGGAAACCCGTATCACTCTAACAACACGCGCTGCACATGCGCACTCACACCACGTATCACTATGGAGATGACGTCACAAGATGGCCGCACACGCGGGTTACAATAACAACCAACCATGGCGCCACCAGATCACGTGACTATGACGTCACATGAGATCCAGCATGAGATCCATCCAATGTGGCACGTTTCATCGCTCTCCTACTACTCAGGTGCAGAAATGCGGTATCAGTACTTTGACTTTTGAAGACCTTAAAGACAAAGCTTGTTGGCTGAACTACAAGTATCACAAAATTCTTTAACTTTTTAACTTCTGATTGAAAAGGTGGCTTTCGGGGAGCACAAACTGAAATGTTCGATCTGATAGGTTGCAGGGTTTTTTTTATCCAGCAACACATTGAATAAAACTCAAATGGTTGACTGATGAACTTCTAAAACAGCCATCAAACTGCGGTTTCAGTATTACCATAAATATGCCCGCGTCTCTCAGCAAACACTGAGCAGAACTCTTGAAGTTATGCACAATTCCTAGTCATCTTCCAGTTCGAGGTTCTCGGGGGTCTGAACCCACTACCCTACTGCCAGTGCGCACACTCAAACCAAATAAGATTATTGGCTCTCGCTTCCGACTCTCGTGGATTCATAAGGAGATAAAGTAATAAAGCAAATAAAGTTATTCGGGCCGCAAGGGATTTAAATCCTACATTGCCCCTGTGCGCCTTCGGCGCGCTGAAACTTTTCATTCATTCATGAACTTCAATGACGGGTATACATACGTAATGAGTGTGTTTTGTATGGAGTAAATGATATTCCACTTTAGCCAAGGATTTTTAAGAAATCAGATGAAAACTGACCATGCGTTGCAAAGTTTAAAAATATAAGACGTGGACTTTGATCCATGACAAGCCACTCACGTCCCCAATTCCTTACCTCAACAGGGTTCTAGCCTCAACTTTGATTCGATGTAGCTATCCGCACTTCTCATTTCCCTAAAATGGCGCGGAAGGTCCAATAACAGACCGAAGAGTATAATTATGTGAACTACTACAAAATCACAGTATGGTGGATTTTAATCCACAAATATTTACATTTTTTTTAGAAAGAACGTATAGAAACGTCAATTATCGGAATGTATGCTGATGCTTCTTGTATTTCTTGTTTTTTCTATTCAAGAGATTTTGTTGGGTGCAATCCAACCCAAAGTGTTCCAGAAGTGATCTACTCACACAGTACTTGGGTATCAAGTTAGCCTCAAATACAGGAAACCCCTATCAGGGGCGGCGGCACCGGGGAGGAGGGGCTGGAGGGGGGGGGTTGGGGGGGCTGAACCCACTTTTTTTGATGGGCCATGTTTTTTTGTATGCACATATTTTAACACAGTCAATGACTGGCGAAACAAGGGGCTGATCGAGAGCCTCCCCATATTTTCGCCAGCTATGTTGCTCTAGTACTGGTTCAGTTTCGATGGATTTCGGATCATTTTTGCAGTGAGTGGCAACAAACGCTAAAATGTATACAGTCCGTTAATAAATCGGTTAACTGAAGTAGATCGTAATCTTACAGACATACAAGTACCAAATCCACCCCAGACAAGATAATCCACAGGCAGTATAATTGCTGTAAACGTCTGGTAAAGCATAAAGGTGAGGTCTATTTATCAGAGTTGGACCAAAGCTGATAAATAGACCTCACCTGTATGCTTTACCGACGTTTTTTAACGGCTCTGAAAGTGTGAAATCTTTCAAATACATCTCCAGAAAAATCTCAAAATATCCGTTCAGATGCATGGAAATGGGGGTTTTGGGACCCTGGAATTTAAAATTTTCGTACGACGACCATCCATCGCCCAATCCAGACCCCCCCCCCCCCCCCCCCACTTTGAAAATCGTTCCGCCGCCCCTGGCCTATAACAGAGCGCCTCCCCTCGCCGTACCCTCATACCCCATACTGTCTGCATTTAAACGGTTTCAGGTTGAGTGATAAATAAATACATTTCACAGATGAGTGAGACAATATTCTCTTTGTTGACCTGCTGGGAATCGGCACTACTTACTAGCATTCGCAAACATAGAGACCTCGCAACAATAAATTGAATAAATAATGGTTTGGTCTACATGCATCACTACGAAATGCAAAACAAAGTCACAAAAAGGTTGTGTGGCACTTTAGCAGACACTTAAACAAAATGAACATTTCTACGGGTAAAGGAAGTCGTTTTCCCCACAAACGACTATACCAAACAGCCATATACAGGGAACTGCTAGGCTTTGCTTCTTGAACAAGTTGACCGCTGGAGCTCGGGTTATATGGATTGATACGCGCCGTAACATAGAACACCGTGAACTTCAGCCATAGCAAGAGGTCTGAAGTGTATTGTCACCAACACAACTTTGCAGTGGCGTAGATAGCTTTTCGATGGCGGAGGGGCAAGCCCAAACTTTTCCGACAGACCGAAAATTTTCCGACAGTGTAACAACAACAAAAACCCAAACAAACAGAAAGAATCTGTTGTTTACTGCAAATGTACTGAAAATTGGTCTTTTTTACCCCAAATTTACCCAAAATGGCATGTTTTTATCCCCAAAGCCAGCATTTTAATGTTATTAGGCATAAATTCGCCTAAAAATGGTCCCAAAAAATTTCCGACAAAACTTCCGGTGGGGGGGTGGGGGGGGGGGGGGGCACTGCAACTTTGTGGTGTTGGTGACAAATTGAAATCCTAACTTATCATGGAAGTCCGACGCATTACATCGTGCCCCCCCCCCCCCCCCCCCGTGTATAAACTTGAATTGTCACCTGTTAAAATGTTAATCCCCAATTTTATGTCACATTGGCAGTTGATGTTTTTACACCCTATTTTCCCAAACTGTATCTCCCACTGCAACACTAACTGTAGCAAAATGGACAAATCTATTTGTATTTGTTGGGGGGGGGGGGGGGGGTGCAAAATATTATTTATAATGTACGATTATATTATTACCGAACCTCCTTGTCAGTTGAGTATTCAGTTTGTCGTCTGTTTATACTAGGGAGGGGATTACGCCATGATCATCAATTACAAAGCAGACTTTCTGACCGCTTCAGGGTAAGGTTTTTCTTCAATAGCGCCCATGTTTTGAAACGTTCATATGTATATTGCAAAGCGCAACGAACTTCTATAGTTACTTGTAACATTTTATGATTTACATAATGCCGCAAACTCTCACAGCTCGCAATGCCTTCCACATCATCTAGAAATACTGAAAGGTGTGGAGAGCATTTCAAGCTCAGGTCGAAGTGTTAAAATAAACTGCGAGGATTTAGAGCTCCATTAAGTCGAACAGTATTAGCTCTTTTGACTTCGGATTCTGACGTATATTCCTCTCCTTGTTATGTACTGTCTAATATATCCTTACGCAAAAAATGTATATGCAAACCAGATTGCGAGAGTTTACCTTTTCAACACTGTACGCATCAAGTTTTACAAAAAAAAAAATCATAAGTTGGCGGACTGACAACACATTGATAACATAACTGAACAGGTGGGGGCAGGTCAGTAATAATTTAATTCCACAGCCCTACAGGGCTGTGGAATTAAATTATTGCTCTCCCTGCCCCCACACGATAGACTCGTCTATTTCTCTGTGTACAGTACCGTATGGTATGGCAACATTCATGCCGTCGGGGATGAAAGGGTGAATGCAATTACCCTACAAATAACGATATCTGATTTGCATTATCAGCTTTTGTCGATGTTTTCACATTAATGAGTATCTAAAGGTGAAAACATTTGTTTATCATTCTCACGCATTATTATCTTCCCCATTTGGGCAACTAAACAAATATATATGTACATTTGTGTGTGACCTGTACAAAATCCGAATGTACTTTGAATTAACTTCACAGAGCCGAGTCAATAACCTGTATTTTAAAAACACTATAACGAAGGAAATCGTTCAGAAGTGCAGTAGGGCAGTTGGTCGCGAAGCTACAAAGACGGGATTCGACCCTCAAGGGGTGGAAGGACCTATCTGCTCTCAGTTTGGTGAAAGAAATTCCGTTATGTTTAACAAAACTTTGTTTAGTTTTGTTAAATCCATAAAATGGGTATCTGTAACTCAAAAGTCGCCATAAACTTATTGCCTCACGAACTGATATCGTCCCACGAGTGCACCAAGGCGCCACCTGCAATGCAAAAGCATTGCAGATGGTGCCTTGATGCACTCAAGGAACTATGTATTTCTGCTGGATTGTGCCGAGTTATCACATATTTTTGTAATGCTAATTTTTTTTTTATTTCAGGAAATCTTTCACCGATTTTTTTCAACCCAGACCAAAGCCGTGGAATTGACAATTCTCTGCGCTTTCGGACCTCCATCGGCTTATCGCACACGAACCCGGGCAGACCGTTACATTGATCCGGGACTTCGAACTGGCAAAGCGCAAAGGTTCACTGTTAGCATTTTGGTCTTCAAATCGAACAGTCATAGATTCGATCCTGAGCTGCGTTCTCTGGCTTCAGTCCTGAGACAAGACACTAAATCTCAGTTTCCTAAGTGGGAACACAGTTCGCAGTGTGCTGAGAAGTATACAGCACGTTGGTGGTGCACTTTATTACACTAATTAATGGTAATTGATGGTAACAATGCTTTTGTCGGGTTAGTGAGCTGAAGGGACCGCCACTTACTCGTTACTGTCCTGTGATGTTTTTATGTAGTCCGGCTGGAGGTGGCTCAGTAGGTAGAGGTGCAGGCTGCAAGACGAGAGGTCCTCGGTTTGAATCCCACCTGCGACAACCGCGTTGTGTCCTTGGGCAAGACACTTCATCTCCATTGCCCGCGTGGGGGCACGGTGGCGTTGTGTACTAAGGCGTACTGCACGCCGATGGTGCACTTGTCTTCAACTAATGCTAACCCTGCTTGTGTGGAGTCAGTATGTTGGGGAGCTGACAGTTGCTCACCGTTGCTCGGTGGTTCTCTCCGGGTACTCCGGCTTCCTCCACCCTTAAAACTGCCAAGGTCATGATTAGCCATTGTGCATAAATATGTGACCTTAAACACCAATAAATAAATAAATAAATGTACTCCGGCTTCCCCCACTCGTAAAACAGCCAGGTAAGATATGGCACGTGAGCCTATCCTATAAAACTTTTACATTTGTATTTTCCCGAACTGTAATTTATACCTGTGAACATAAATGACTGAAATGAATGATCGGCGTTTTAAAAGACGTGTCTATTTACCTGACGGTAAATTGCCACGCATTTTAAAAAGCTAATGATTTTTTTTAACCAAGTTAGAGTTATAAAAAGAAAATGCAATTATGGAAAATACAAGTGTAAACGTTTTATAGGATTGGCCCCACTAGTCTGTTGAAAATTCTGCAGATTAGAAAGGTACAAAAACGATATTGGTGCAACATCTGTACGCTGAACGTTATAAAGGTCGCGTATTGGAAAATATGCAACCCCGCAGTACCTTTGTTTCGATAATCCCAAGGGTATCAGGACAAAAAGCTTGCGAATGCAATTACTGGCATAAACTGGAACATAGTTCTATTCTTAACAAGTTGGTGAGTAGTAATTAGTATAAGAATGAAGAATACTTAACAACGCATAGCTTCCTTGACCCTGTACATAACTCATTTTGTACAAATATATTAATAATATTCTATAATTCAGTCTTACAATTTAGTGGTAATAATGAAGGCATATAGCGTGCGAAGTTGTGTACCAAATACTCAACGTGACGCAATGACTAAAGTCTTTTACTCACTATACTGCACTGTAAACGATGCGTGCATTTCGAGCATTGCGATCAAATAATAAATTTCATAATGACTTCTTCTCAGTTTGCAGTTTTGATGACAAAGGTTGATGGCTATGGTTTTAGCATTTCAGAAGAATGAAGACAATAATTAAGTGAACTGTGTCCAATGTGACACATACAACTGGTGAAAAAATTTAGGCGAAACGATTTGTGTGCCCATCTTTATCAATAAACCATGTGAGTGTGAACTTGCGAAACGTTGACGGATTTTCAAGCGGCTTATCTTCTTCAGTCGACGGTTGATTATATCACTACGAAAAACACAGTCGCTTATGCAACTTTTGGTGATTATTTTTTCACTAAAAATAGCCAGGACATCAAACAATCACTTCATTGATATACAACCAAATACAAAAAGCTCAAGAACGGTCAAATGATCATGCTACTTTAACCCTTTACCTAACATGAAAAGCAGACGACACTTGCAAACAAAATTTTGAATAACTAATTTTTTTCATTTTTTGTCTCAAAAACATAGGTTATGACCCCTCTTTGGAACGAGCTCGTTCCAAAGAGGGGTCATAACCTATGTTTTTGAGACAAAAAGATGAAAAAATAATGAAAATTAATTGGCGATTTTTGTGAATAGCGATGGCCGGTTTTGGCCGTTACGTCGTGTGAAGGATTAAAATTAAGGAGGTCTACAATGTAGCTATCAAACTGCGTTTGGCTTCGCCATGGGTGTCAGAAGAAAATTGCTGTTCGTCTGACAGCGTCAGAATGGAACAGGTTGACATGAGGTCAGCAAAGGTTCCACAAGACAAAACCGGGCTTTGAAAGGGATCCGTACAGTGAGACTCAGATATTATTGTTAATCACCACTTCAAAGGTGAATACAGTTATTCTGGGCACCCCAGTCACTGTCCCTGACAAAACGGAAACTCTGTAAAATTATTTTAAAAAGCAGAAGAAATACTTCCTCTGATGTATCTCCGGACTACATCCTAAGGTCCTTCAACTGAAATATTATTTTTCTTGGAATTCGATTTAAATGGGTGAAGCCTCACAACGTGTGGGTTTTCGCAGCAATTGAAGTGTTTACTCAACATGTGCCGTATGCCCAACTTCTCACATTTATATCAGCAGCCTATCTAGCTATAAGTGGTCAGTGACTACAGGTAAAAAAATGGATTTTAACCCTTTACCCAACATAACGGCCAAAATCAATTAATTTTCATGATTTTTGCATTTTTTGTCTCAAAAACATAGGTTATAACCCCTCACTGGAACGAGCTCGTCGAGCTCGTTCCAATGAGGGGTCATAACCTATGTTTTGGAGACAAAAAATGAAAAAAAAATAGTTATTCAAGATTTTTTTTGGCAAGTGTCGTGTGCTTTTCATGTTAGCTAAAGGGTTAATGAATTGTGCTAGGCTTTGACCTCTAAAAGCAATGGGTATTTCGACCTTACCAAGTAACATTCCTGCACCATGTTTGGAAATGAGTAATGCTAGTTTTTTTTCGAGAGCGCAAACAAGCACAGACAGACCTCCTCCCCATCCCACCCCTCACAAACAGGCTCAAGTGAAATTCTCACACATTCCAAAATTACTGGTCCCTCCCTCACCGGGGGGGGGGGGGGGTAAGGGGGGGGGGCTTGGTCGCTTTTGGCGCCCCTAGTTATAGTTTTTAATGATTCACTCTCAGCAATTATCGTGCTGTAATAACTGAGTATTGCACCGGGAGAACAAAGCAATCACTGCTTCTCCCTTCAAAGTGATGAAAAGAAGAAAGAATACGTTGGTACGATCCGTGAAGATGTTCTTTCACATCAACGAATATTCATATCGTCTGCAGCAAGGAAAAACAAATACTCCACGTTGCCTGTAATTATAGGATTCAGATGGTTATATTATCAACGCAGAAAAAAGTCAAATATGTTGACATCCAAACAGGCATGATTGGTATGACATAACTAAAGCGCTATTTCTGGAAACAAGATAATTGATTATAAAGTTTAAGCACACCTCTTGTGCGAAACTTGTGGTAATCGATCAAATCATCACAAGTGTGATTATAATCCATCACCACAGTATAAATTAGTTTGCACCTATATAAAAATTTAATACAGAAGTTTAACATGCGAATCAATTCCATGAGCGACTGAGGAGTTTAGGAAGAGGCCGAGAAAAAGGCATACAGTTAGAAGGTTTCACACCGATTTCAAAAAATTGTTGAAATACGTGACTCTAGTGTTAAAGTTCTCCAATAATGATTTGGGCACATAAACATTTGACAAGCTATAATTTAACCCTTTCACCAACTTGAATAGCTAGCGATACTTAAAAAAATTCTTAAATGATTAAAAGCTTTCATTTTTTGCCAGAAAAATAGTTTATGCCCCCACCCCACAGGCAAAGTAGGCTTCAGTGCAATGAATCTTGGATGAATTATTGTCAGGAAACAACACTGCCCAGTCTGTTATACCGCGACATAAGTACTCGGTTACAAGCAAACGTGTCGATCTAAATTCGTAGTAGTCCTACACCTTGGCTGCTGGTATCATCAAATGGAGGTCTGTTTAAACACCCTCATACCAGATGTCTGCATTTATAAAACAGAAATCTTTTTAGGACTGAAGTTTGAACACGGTGTGATGTCTGTATTAAAGCGTTTTTGCAGAACAAAAACAATAGGCATGAAAAATCTAATGTACAAGATTGAGAATGCAATGGTGGATTATTATTTTGACGCAATCATTCGTGGGAACAGGTCTCCATCTACAAAATTACCTTCTGTCGGGAGTTTTAGGAGTGTCTAAACGAAATTCTTATTTTAACCCTTAAATACTCAGATTATTTTTTATGATAATTACTACCGTATGAGCATGTACACGGCTGCTGATGTCTTAACCCTTTACCTAACACGAAAAGCAGACGACACTTGCAAATAAAATTCTTGGATAACTATTTTTTTTCATTTTTTGTCTCAAAAACATAGATTATGATCCCTCATTGGAACGATCTCGACGAGCTCGTTCCAACGAGGGGTCATAACCTCTGTTTTTGAGACAAAAAATGAAAAAATAATGAAAATTTACTGGCGATTTTTGAGAACATCGCTGGCCGGTTTTGGTCGTTACGTTGGGTAAAGGGTTAACAGTGTTTCTGCTCCATTGTTGACTGACTGTACAGGCAGGCAACAATGATGCGAAACATTGGAAACATAAATGCAGCTAAGCATTAGAGTTCTCAGGGAAGAATTGGGGGTATATTTTTCAAAGCATTATAAAAGTTGCAGTTTGTGGCTGTTTTCAGCCATTCGTTAAATATTTTTATACCATAATTACCTATTCAACTACATATAATAAGCCTCTGACATAAATTTTAGCTTTTCACATCAACCGCGGTGAACACGCCGTAATGGGATTTCAGTAGTTAAAATGTGCACCTACAAGGGAACTACATCCTCGCGAAGAGTGAAATGAAAGCGGCAATTTTTATTACGTTTTTAAATGAGTTTACCTGATAAGATACCAGAAATTAACAAACATGAGTTGTCTCATGTTAATAAAGCATCCATAACTCGAAATAGTATGTTATTGTGTTATAAAAATGAAAAGGGCAACGTAATTTGCGCGTTTCTTTTTCTATTTCGTTTCGGCGATAAAACTGACAGCGGAAGTTCCGCCCACCGGTGCTCGTGTAAATAAAAACATTCACACGTATGTACGTCTGCTGCCCAGTAAAATCGAGAAACAATAATAGCGACTCTTAATAATCTGACGATGCTGGTATAAATAAAATATACCCAAAGTAGATTGGTGTACCAAATATTCACCTCTCGTGTTGAAGTGGTGTTAACCGCTCGCCGAAGGCTCGCGTTTAACACCACTTCACCACTCGTGGTGATCATTTGGTACACCAAGCTACTATGCGTATATTTTATATAAATATGAATTTTACTTCTTTTGTTATTCCTGAGAACTAGTGGATATTTGGAAATATAAGGTAGAAATAAAAATTAATAAACGTAAACAAACAGACGATAGAACTAAGTAAGAGAGTTTCTAAAGTAACGGAATTTGTTGCGGTGAACTCATTCATAAGAGATGTAATTATGTATTGGTCAACTGCAATCACATGGGATGGTTAATCTGTTCGTTCTGCCGCCTTAATGGTCGTTCATAGAATTAATTAATGTGACTGCAGCTCGTAAAAAACCTGGCGACAGCTAATAATTATAATATGGTCTAGCAGTGAGGGACTTGACATTGCCTCATAAGATGGTCAGTTTAAATTAAAAATGTGTTTATCACTCAAACTTAAATTTGCAACACACCTTCAGGAGAACTAACACGCAAAACGGAAAAGAACAGCCCTCTTTTGCAAGATTTTATCTTCAAGGTATAGGCATTGCTGCTAAGGACAGTGTCAGACTAAAGGTCAGTTAAGGATTTTATCCTCTGCTTTAATTTATAATATAAAATTTCAATATGTTAAGCAATAAGGAGATTTATAGTTTATATTAACCCTTTACCTATCATGGAAAGCTGACGACAATTTCAAAAAAAGTTCTTGAATAACTAATGTTTTTCATGTTTTTGCCTCAAAAACATAGGTTATGGCCCCTCGTTGGAACGAGCTCGTTCCAACGAGGGGTCATAACCTATGCTTTTGAGACAAAAAAATGAAAAAATAATGAAAATTAATTGGCGATTTTTGAGAATAGCGCTGCAGGGTTTTCGCACGAGCGCCTCGTTAATGTCTATAGGGTACGTTTTGAAATTTTCATTTGTACTGGACGGGCTTTTTCGGAGGTCTCATCGTTCTTTTCTTGGTATAATGTCGTTCATCAATAGATTCTGGTCGAAAAGTAACTTTTGAGGTTGCGAAGACTGACACGTAAAGAACGTTTACGTGGCGTCGGCATGCTGGAAGCTGGCAACAAACAGACAGCAGTGGCTCGAATTCTCAACGTTACTCAATCGGTGATTAGCAGGTTGTGGTAACGCTACTCTCAGACAGGCAATGTTGATGACAGACGTCGGTCAGGTCGTCCAAGGGCAACAACTGCTAACCAGGATCGTTTCATCCGAACCACAGCATCACGTAACCTCCACCAAAGTGCCTCAGGAATTGGACAGCAGCTGCACCGCGCGACAGATGTGCGAGTCAGTGGTCAGATTATCCGAAATCGCCTATACAGCTGGAATTCGTACGCTCGACGACCTCGAATAATTCCACGTTTGACTGAACGTCACATCACAGCCAGGCGTAATTGGTGTGGAGCACGACAGCGCTGGGACAATTGTCGGTTGAGCAACGTCATGTTTCCCGATGAATAGAGATTCACTCTCGACTTCCACGACAGGCGAAACAGAGTGTGGGGGCGGCGGAACGAACGATGTCATGACGTAAGCGTTAGGCAGCACGATCGTTTTGAGGGTGGATCGGTTATGGTGTGGGGAGGCATAACTATAATAACAAGCAGAACAGCATTACATGTCATCCAAGGGCGTGTCACAGGGCAGTACTACCATGACAACGTGTTAGCAGCTCATGTGGTGCCATTTGCGTGACGTCACGGCCGTCGATTCATTTTCCAAGATGACAATACAAGAGCACACATGGCCCGTGTCGCTACAGAGTTCCTCCAGGAGCAGAACATCACTGCACTGCTTTGGCCAGCACCAAGTCCAGACCTTTCACCAACCGAGCATGTCTGGGATATGCTTGGCAGGCGCCTACGGCACCGCCAACAGCTCCATACCAATGTCCAGGAACTCGCCGCTGCATTGCAGGAAGAATGGAATAACATCAGTCAAGCTGATATTGGACGTTTGGTGAGGAGTATGCCACGCCGAATCTGCGCTTGTCCCGCGAACCGAGTAGGATTTACAAGGTATTGAGATCTTGGACTGAATGTGGTAAATCCTCTGACTGACCGTCCATGTCTTCTGCGGCTCAGTGCGTGGAATGTGTGCTTGTCAGACACCAATTATCGCTCAAATCATTCACCAGATGTCTGCGCAATGCTCCAATTGTCTTTTTGGTGAAAATATAAATATATTTCTTCATTTTTCTCACCTTTATCAAATATCTCCTTCTTTTGTTGAACAGAATATTTCTATTTTTATCTCCTGGGGTTCTCACGGGGACACAAGAAATTTTTTTTGACGAATCAAGTACATATGACTCAATAATACCACATATCAAATTTTCAAATCGAACCATCGGTTTAGAAAATAGAAATTTCGGGCGGGGCCAAAAATCTTGCCCCTCCCATTACAAAGGCAAATATTGTTCCACGAACTTCGTTTGAACAAACTTGATTCTAAACCTCAAAAGGAAGATCCATACCAAAATATCAAGCCATTGTACCAACTGATTCAGGAGAATATTTTTAAAGAATTTTGGTGGATTTTCCCCACCCCCACCTATGAGGCTGACAAGTTGATTTGAAAAAAAAAATGCGATTTCAGAACAAGCAATCACCTCAAATATAACTAAAATGGGTTCAGCGGTTTAGGGGGGGCAGGTGCAAACACCATGTTCACGGACGACGGACGCCGGACGACTGACGACGGACGTCGAGTGATCACTATAAATGTAGCTCATCCTGACTTTCAGTCAGTTGAACTTACAAACTGTATACGCTAAATTGAAAGCCAACGGTCGTATTTGTCTACATCTGCCGTGGTCATGAAGTCTAACAGAAAGAGAATTCTTACCGAAAAACAGTTTCAATTTATCGGTGCTGTTATTATTGGATTATACGGATTTATTTTATTTTCCTGAACCTGCATTTCAAATACGTGCTTTGGTTTACATTTGAGTGTGATATTACACGTGAACGAAGGGTATTCTCATCTACGGATCATCATGTTGGGTTTGGTCGGTGTTGCTATTGTAACAAAGATTGATTGTTATGTCTTGCAGTACATTTCATCCAGTGAAACATGATGTTTCTGGTTGATAGCACACCCCAAACACACACCCTCGTCCACGTGAAGCATGCTTCCCACGAATGTCACAAAAACATTATCATCCACAAGCAATATCTGGGTATAAAACAAGAAATTTTTTAACTTCGTTTATTAATAAATGTTGACATGGCAATGAAGAGACTGTCTGCAGTAATAAGATGGTAAATCGTTGGCAAGCATGCAACAGGCATGTCATTCAAAGCTATTGGAAGGCAACTTGGCTATAGTCATTCTGTCATCAGCAGACTTGTCCGAAAACATTAACAAACCAACGATGTTAAGGGCCCACCAAGGCCTGGACAACCCAAAGACCTCTCCTCGGGAAGATCGGTGTCTGGCACGCCTCGTTAGCCCTTTGCTCCAAGTGGGGCTCTGAAACGCCTTTGGCTCCCCAACAGGCGTTGGTGCAGCAGAACTGTCCGAAACCGTCTCATTGGGTATGAGGTCCAGAAGGGTCATCAAGCGTGCAGCTCTGTCAGATCAGCATCAAAGATGACGTTTGGGGTGGTGTGTGGCTCGACAACATTGGAATCTCAGGCCGTTGACGAGAGTCCATTGGCCAGGCGAGAGTAGATTCCTGCTTCACGTCAAAGATGGTCGCATGAGAGTGTGGAGGCATAAAAATACTGCTCACGTGCCCAGGAACATCAGACCTACTGTTCCTTATGGTGGATGATCAGTAATGACCTGGGAATGCCTCTCTCATGATTGTAAACTTGATATGGTGACTATATGTGGAAATCTCAATGGTCATTAGTAAATCCGGGACATTCTCAATCCGATTGCCGTGCCTCATTTTGACAACCACCTGTTGGCTACTCGCCCTGTACTCATGGACGACAGTGCAAGGCCACACCATTCCCATGCTGTAGGAGCATTCCTTCAGAACAATGCTCTCGCAATTCTACCATGGCCTGCAATGAGCCCCGATTTGAAACCCTTACAACACATCTGGGACTTTCTCGGACGTCGTGTGCCAGCAAGGGATCCGCCTCTATAGAATTTGGCCGATTTGGAAGCTGCATTGCATGAGGAGTGGCAGCAGTTGCCTTTGGACCGTATCAGAAGGCTCACTGGTAGCATAAGGAGGAGGGTTCAGGCTGTCATCCGGGCACGTGGTGGATACACTCGCTATTGACGTAGACACTGATATTGTGTTCAGGAGATCACAAGTTACATTTTCTGTCAGTAATTACCGGCAGTGTTTCATCATGGTTCCAGCACCATCCTTGTCGAGAGAACATTTTTCCATCAAAAACATTAGTGACAGATGTGTAATTAGCGCTATTAAAATACTGGATATTTTCATCATTGTGTTGTCTTTCATTTGTCAATAGCCCATTCTTTCCTCGAACAATCACTTTTGGCCATCTGAAAGATAGCATGGAAGTAATGACAGTTTCTATTAACACCACTGCGAAAAAAAAAACAGGGGGTATTTAATTAAGTTCCAGGTGTATACTCTTTCTGTATTGGTAAAACCTGTTCCTGGTATCATTTCTTGATACTTTTTCTGTATTGGTAAAACCTGTTCCTGGTATCATTTCGTGGGACGCTCTTTAAGACTGCGTTCCAGGGAATGATAACAGGGCCTGGTTTTATCAACACAAAAAAATACAATGCAAATCGTTTTAAGTTCTTCTTGAAGTTTTATTTAGCCATGTTATATACATTTTTGTCAGAAAATAATATCGGATGCTCACAAAGCAAACAATTCTAATCATTGCATAATGGTCGACTCGAAAACAAAGGGAGTCACTTCCAACATTGGGGCTATACATTTGGAATTGTTATCAAAACAAAATAAACAAAAATGCAAAAAAGTCATCGCAAACAAATTAGAACATACAAGAAAAAACTGCTTGGGAAATGTCCACTTTTAGAAAAAATACAGTCCGGGGAAATGTCCATCTGGGAAATGTCCACTGACGAAATGTCTGCGCACAAGCTGAACCGACACATATCATATTCTCATCTCCAACGAGAAACGTACTGAGTTCAGGACAAGTCGTCCCCTGAGTTCCAATGTGTTCTATGTGCAAGTAGGCACATAGAACACATTGGAACTCAGGGGACGAAGTGTTTTGATGTGTTGGAGCTTGGACGTAGGTCGTGGGAAGTTTCTCTTTCTTCTTCTCATCTTCTTTTTTTCCAATAACTCCCCAAAACGAAGATAGGTCGTTCTGTCGCTTTGTGAAAGGATTCCTCTTTCTCTCGTTTTTTTTTCTCTCACGGGGTTCTGCAGGCTGTCTGATCAATTAATTATTCGTCAAATCAGATCCACTCCTTCTTCGAGTGGCTCCTGGTGTGGGTGCATGTCCTCCCACGAAAGACCCAATACATTTTCGAGTGAGCTCGTGGAAACCCATAGCAGAGAAGTTATCAAGAGCGTCTCAACACCTTGGAGTCTAAAGTACGAAGACTAATCAACGAACGACTTTTTCTCATTTGCAGGATAAAGTTTTACATGGGTAGGAAGAGTTAACATACGTCCGGGTTTCACAATAATGCAACAATATTACCCCCTGTCATTTGAACAACTTATGCAAACACTTTCGATGTGTCGAGCGGATCAATTGTCAGTTTTAAATGTAGGTACATACTTCATGCATCGGGTAATGACTCCTATATCAGATAAGTGTACAGTCTCGATCCAAGATGGCTGGTCGTAACGCATATATTATCGCCTCGATAGAAGTGGTATTTTTATTGATCAGATCGCGATCGAATCGCGAAACACTTACACTTAAGTAGGTCGAGATTTCAGAAACAAAATAATTTGGCGAAATCGAGACCGAATAACGAAAAGCAATTAAAAATAGCATTTCAGATTCAATGTTCTCGTATTTTTCTGTTTGATGTGATGATCCGTTCGAAATTCTCGTTTCGGTTTTGTGAACAAAGCTGGAAAACATAGTTAAGAACACACCAGCATTCCACGAAAAGGAACCATTTCAAAACGCAGGACCTCCGCATATGATTTGGAAGGTCGTGTAATTTATTTATTTATTGGGGTATAACGATACTTTCGGCAGTCAGGAGCACCTCGTGTCAGACAGTTTTACGGGTGGAGGAAGCCGGAGTATCCGGGGAGAACCACATAGCAACGGCAAGCAACTATCAGACACTCCAATGCACTAACTACACACAAGCAGAGTTAACGTTGGTTGAAGACAAGTGCACCATCAACGTGCAGTACGACTTAGAACACAGCGCCACCGTATCCCCACATGAGCAATCGGTATGGAGTGCCTTGCCCATGACACAAGCGGTTACCTCTGGCGAGGGTCGAAACATGGACCTTTCGGTTCAAATTTGAATGCCGTAACCACTGAGCTACCTGACTCCCTGGATGACGAGTAATAAGTGACAGTATTTTTGAATCGCCTATGACTCGTGCATTTTTAAATTTTGAGGAAAACAAAAAAGTCTCAAAATAAGTGTTTCTTGTGTTCATTTGGAAGAAGATGATGCAACTAAATTTTAACCCTGTACCTAACATGAAAAGCAGACGACACTTGCAAATAAAATTCTTGAAACTAATTTTTGTCATTTTTTGTCTCAAAACATAGGTTATGACCCCTCATTGGAACGAACTCGACGAGCTGGTTCCAAAGAGGGGTCATAACCTATGTTTTTGAGACAAAAAATGAAAATATAATGATAATTAATTGGCGAATTTTGAGAATAGCGCTGGTCGGTTTTTACCATTACGTTGGGTAAAGAGTTAACAAAGGCTGCTTTAGCAGCAAATACTGACTGAAAAGAAATATGCGTCATAAATCCAACGGAGGCCTCCTCCTGGTGGAGTAGGTGGACCTCTGTCTGTACATCTGTCAGTACAATTTATTTATTTATGCACCATGATGAAAGTAATCACAGACACGATCGCCCTTCGACTGACAGTACTTCCGTGGATTCTGAACGAGCCGCGTGAGTAGCATCTCCTCATACCGATGTTGTTCTGGTATGAGAAATGAAAATGACTCCTGACGCAAACTCGTGTTTAGTAGTAAATCTATTATTGCCCTTCCCAACAATAGTTGCCAAGGCAGTCTAAACATTAAACTTTTGAACACAGGTGGTATCTTCCATGTCAGTTCAATGGCAGCAGTTGCAAGAGTCCATATTCATTATTTCGGGGTCGACCAATTAATATATGAAAGTATTGATTGGTCTACCCACACATTCACCCAGAAGCCACCCCACTTTATGAAATTATGGTGCATCATGTTCCTGAACCGGAAAAGCGGCCTTTCGGGTTCAACGGATAAAAAGTACTTTCGATAAGTGGAGGTCAATGGGTGGCATAACAAATGATGCACGGATGTATCTTGTGCAGTGGAGTTATACTCGTGCACTATACTCGTGCACATACCTCATTCATCGTTAGACGGGGGTGGGGCGGAATTTGTTTGCGAAACGTTTGGCTGAATATTTTAGCATCCCCATTTTTACCACCCGCCCACCCTTTTTTGCATTATGTTTTCATCGAGATTTGGAAACCCACACAAAAAACAAGAGGCCCCACGGGGCCTGAAGCGCTCATCTTGTACAGAACACAATTTAAACTGAGTCCAAGAATGAGTCTACATTAAGCAAGCCATCTCCATAGGCTACACTGTCAATCCTGTCAATCCTTGAGTCCATCAGGAGTGACAAAAATAATCTGGGCATCATGCCTTTTCTTCAGTTGATCATAAGTAAAATGTAGAGCTCCCCTATGAAGCCCATTGATACAACCTATGTGGATTAATCTTGGTACCTCTAGAAGGTACTGAATACAAAATTTTTAATTCTTCAGCAAAATGGCCAATTCCGGCTCCCATAGAAAGCCCAAATATTAACCCAGGCTCTTGATTTGAGTACAGTTAAATCTGACTTCCCTAGAGATGTTGTGTACCGAATATGAAAGCATTCTGACTGTTGGATCTGAAGAAGAGAAATTGTAAAGAAATTTCTTCGAATTGCACTAAGTTCAAATTTGGGCTACCATAGCGGGCCCAAATATTGACCTATGGATCCGATTTGAACAAACTTGAATCTGACACCCCTAGAGATGTTGTATACCAAATATGAAAGCATTCTGACAAGTGAATCTGAAGAAGAAGATTTTTATAGAAATTCCCTCATATTGTACTAAGTTAAATTTCATGTTCCCATATGGAGCCCAAATATGAACCTAGGCACTCGAATTGAACAACCTGGAATCTGACCCCCCTAGAGATGTTGTATACCAAATATAAAAGCATTCCGACTGGTGGATCTGAAGAAGAAGATTTTTAAAGAAATTTTCTCATATTGCACTAAGTAAAAATTTGGGCTACCATGGTGAGCCCAAATATATACCTAGGGATCTGATTTGAACAAACTTGAATCTGACCCCCATAGAGATGTTGCATACCAAATATCAAAGCATTCTGACTGATGGATCTGAAGAAGAAGATTTTTTTAAATTACCCTCCATATTGAACAAAGATAAAATCTGGGCTTCCGTAGGAAGCCCAAATATTAACCTAGGGACTTGGTTTGAACAATCTAGAATCTGACCCTCATAACAATGATGTATACCAAATATTAAAAGATTCTGACTAGCGGTTCTGAAGAAGAAGATTTTTAAAGAATATTCCCCATATTACCCTATGTTAAAACTTCGGGCTCCTGTAGAGAGCCCAAATATGAACCAATGAGCTTTATTTCAACAAACTTTTACCTGACCCCCCTATGAATGCTGTATACCAAATATCAAAATATTCTGATGATTGGTTCTGGAGAAAAGATTTTTTAAAATTTTTGCAAATATGCTGACTCAGCATTTTTTCGATGCCCATCACAGAACACCCTAACATAACCGATGGCAATTTTTTTTTACCATTCAATTCTACTGGTCATAAGGATACTTCATACCAAATAAAAGCTCTCTGTTCCGTGGGGTTTGGGAAATATGGGCGTTTGAAAATATTTCTATTTTTAGCTCCCAGGGTTCCCATGGGGATACGGGAATATTTTTTTTTGCATGGGTCAAGTACTTATGACCCAATACTACCACAAACCAAATTTGGTTCATACCGGACCATCGGTTCAGAAAATAGAAATTTTGGGCGGGGCCAAAAATCTTACCCCTCCTATTACAAAGCCAAATATTACTTCACGAACTTCGTTTGAACAAACTTGATTCTACATCTCATATGGAAGCTCCATAGCAAATATCAAGTCATTGTACACACTGGTTCTTGAGAAGAAGATTTTAAAAATATTTTGGAGCATTTTTCCCCACTCCCTCCCTATGGGGCTGGGCATGCTGAGTTGAACAAATGAAATGCCCCTTTGGGACCATCACTCATACAAACTTTCACTTGAATTGGCCCAGTGGCTTTGGAGGAGAAGACCAAAACATGGTGTTGACGGACGACGGACGACGGACGACGGACGACGGACGGGAAGCGATGAGATTAGCTCAGCTTGACTTTGTCAAGATGAGCTAACAATTGATTTGCGAGATTTTTTGCTCTCACACGGTTCTGACATCTCAAAACAATGGAAATATTCGTGCCTATTCGAATTCTATTGTCTCATTCGGACATTCTTTTTCTCGTGTTTCTGACCTGAGTGAGCGTCCAATACTTCTTGAAAAACATTAGTGAAAGTCACTCACCTAAGATAAACTATCGTAAAAACAGACAATTATCCAGATACCCCAATTGAAACGAAGTACAGAATTGAGATGGTTCAGCAACCTGCAGTTATTTATACCCACAATAACCAGTAACTAATTTCTGCCATTTCTCCCCATTTCTTCTTATCTTCATTATTTAGGTTATCAACATATCGTCGCGTGAGAACCATAAGGTTCTATCTTCCACTGGAAGATAGAACCTTACGGTTCTCACCCGACGAATTATACAATTATCTCTTATTTCCCTCTGTACCAAACCGACTATTAATTGGTAGAGTGCTGGAAGCCCATATTTGGGCTTTATTTTGCAGTACAGGTACCACAGCTTGGAGGCTCATATTCAGTGCATGTACTTTGTATTATCATTGAAGTGATATTATTCAATCTCTAAGTGTTTGACTTGTTACAATTCATAGGCGAGTGCCCATAGGCACTCTCCCATAAATTATAACAGGGCAAAGACATGTGTACAAGATTTGATGGCCAAAAATAATTTAGCGCTCTACCAGTTATAATTTGAAAGTGTAATGAATAATTCACCATTATAAGGTTTAGTCGATAACCTTGATTGTTTGCGCACAATCTCGTCTGTGTTATGTTCAAGTGTTTGTCTGATGGAAACAAACTCGTATCAGCTTACAGCTTACTGTTGGATCCACAATTACTATAGCTGAAATAATTGTATATATTTGAGAACTGGAAACAAATATTGTTTAAACTAAAGACAAATGGACAGTGAGTCTTGCTTACACCCTTTGATGGTACCTATTCTTTAAGACCAAATTAAATTTACTCAATACAAATGGCAGCATGTGTTGCAGTGGGGTATGCTGAAAAATACCAAACTATTTTCCGCTTAATGACAGCCTCTTGGGGGTCCAGTTTATTTTAATTTCAAAGCCAAGTAGTGCTGAATGGTGACAGTTTCTGAACCGTTTGTTTGCTAAGTCAGTTCAATTCCCACCTATCATGACTGATAATTTTCAGTCAGAACACATTATGACCCATCATTTATATATTCATGTTAGACAATCATTTATGCCATGTGTGCTGTTGTGTGCCTTTGTGTTAACTATTCAAGTCCACATTTGCTTGTGATAACCACAGAGAAGATGCAGTTCAGAACAGTTTGTACGATCCTATATGAAGCAACGATAATAAATATTCTCTTGTTCATAAAAATAACAATAATAATAATAATATATCACTTATGTAGCGCCTACCCTAATAAAAGCCCTAAGCGCTTTACAAAAGAAATCACGAATAAGATGGATAAAAATCAATAAAGTCACCCCGTTTGTGTGTCAGCGAAGGGATAGCCTGGGAAGTTTCTCTGGTATAAGTTGGTTTTTAGTCCCTTTTTAAAACTTTCAAGAGATGGTGCATTTCGTAAGGTTTTGGGTAACGAGTTCCACACACGGGGCGCGCTGATCCTGAAAGCCCTGTCACCTACAGTGTTCAAATTCCCCGCGAACTGAGTTAAAAGCCCTTCGTCGCTGGATCGCAATGATCGCTGCGGCTTGTATGGTATGAGGAGTTCGCTAAGGTAGCCTACCTCTCGGAGGTCCTGTTTATTGTATTTTTGTTTATTTTTACTAATTTTATGGGATTTTGCCTGTTTTTGTTTTCAATAAATATAAAACCTTGTTGATGGGAATCTATATTTTAAGCCTTTGCCCTAGGCCTTATGCTTAAAATGAGATAGCAGTCTTAATTGTTTGATACTAATACTTGTTTCTGACATTTTTCAAGTTAGTTCAGACCATTTAAACAATTAAGAATGATCTCTTGGACAAATCCAATCTGCACTATCTGCAACATCCTGCAAAATCTGACCCGAAACCTGCCGAAACATAAATATAAAAAAAATGCATGCAAAACATTTCCTCTCCGATATTGGTACCCACACCCACGAGATGACTCATGGAAACCAATTTTTCTTGCAAAATGAACACACAGGGTTTAGACTAACATTACAGTGAATGCATTACTGCTTTTATCATTACAGACAATCATAATAATCGACAAATATGATCAAATAGACTTGAAAAAAGGTTTAATAAAAAAAAATTGCACAATCCATAAAAAATGTGTTCTCGGGTAACCCCGCCCCACCCTGCTACCTAACGAGTAACAAAGAAATTCCTCACCCAGCCCCCTTTCCCGGTTAGAAGGAAAGAAATGGAACTTAAAACCAGAAAAAACAAACTGAGAAGACAAGTTTGTGATTATTGGTTTATCGCAATGCCCACAACGCTCGCATCATGTGCGTGTATGCTGCAGTCTTTAATCAGATTCGTTAGCATGTTCTCAAACACACACTCGAAGGCTCCGGATTGATTATTTAATTGTTGTCATTCACAATATCATTTTATTTTTTGAAGCCGCGACCTATCAGAAAAATGGTTGTTTGTTTTGGAAGTTTAACGACACTTTCAACACACAGTCATATTGAATCAGTGAAGATGGACAACGTCCTTCTTTATCTTCATTTGACCCTTTACCTAACATAAAAAGCAGACGACACTTGCAGACAAAATTTTTGAATAACTAATTTTTTTCATTTTTTGTCTCAAAAACATAGGTTATGACCCCCCCCCCCCCCCCCCCCCCCCATTGGAACGTGCTCGATGAGGTCGTTCCAAAGAGGGATCATAACCTATGTTTTTGAGACAAAAAATGAAAATTAATTGGCGATTTTTTAAGAATAGCGCTGGCCGGTTTTCGTCGTTACGTTGGGTAAAGGGTTAATTGATGAAATTTTGTGTTACGATTTTTTTCTAAGATATTCTTCGAAAAAATGGCTCTATTTCGTCAGAAATCTTCAACTTACCCGTACCTAACACAACTATAAGACGACAAATGCATATTTTTTTCGTGAATTTTTTTTTTAAAATCCATATTTTTGCTTATTCATTCATTTATTTATTGGTGTTTAAGGTCACACATTTCTGCACAATCGCAAATCGTGACCGCAACATGGATATAAAGTCAAGTATAGCCAATCATGTTTACCCATGTTGCCCATTGTAGAGAACTTCCGTCGGATGCATTGGTTACTTCGTAAACAAGCACTCATCACTTCCCGGGGTTCTCACGGTGAATATTTTTGCTTGACAAATAGCGCCCCCTCACTGAAACGAGTTCAAGTGCAGTCCCGCTAATCGTCTATACCCATGTCTATACCCATGATTCCCATTGTAGAGGACTTCCACCACAGGCATTGGTTACCGGCTCCTATTTTAACAGTAAAACAGAGCTTGTTTATCACAGTTAACAAGCACTGCCTCACTTCCCGGGGTTCTTGTGGGAAATATTTTTGCTTGAAAAATAGCTTGCGATTTTTCATTGATTGGCTACAAACTATTTTCTTTTGAGCAAAAACCAAAAAATAATAAATGTGAATGGTCATTAGCGATTTTTAGAGATATAGCTGTTTGATCGACACACTAGGTAATTAACTTATTAATCTCGAATATTCGAGGCCTTCAGATCGGTACCGCACCAAGAAAGTCAAAATCAGCTTTTTGGACATATGTTATCTGGAAGATAATTTACCGACCGATTTCGGTATTCATTTCAATGGGGCATCTGCCCAAACCTGGTTTGAGTAAAATGTAACAGACAATTTTAAAAGAAACTTTATTTGGTCATCTCATGAAAAAAATATCAAAGTTTCTTGGCCCGTGTTTTCGAAAAGTGTCAAAGATGATGTGAGAGAGTTAAAAATGATAGTTTTTATTTTTCATTCAAGAAATTTAAACCTTTGGACACGTAACCTGTATCAGAATTGACGTATTACCGCTAAGATCTTCGAACTTGTTAAAGGGAAATTAAATTCAACATCAACAGGTTTTCTAACTCGTTTCTGCCATCAGCGGTAAAACTTTCGAACGACCTAAGCGCAGATCTGCAGAACTGTTCATCCGTAGATCAATTTAAGAAGAAACTTGCAATTAACGACAATGTCGCCCCTGGGTTTTATTATGTGGGTAGCAGAAGGGAAGAAATCGTTCACACGAAAGCTGCGTTTAAACTGTAGTGATTTAAACGGACATAAATTTGATAGATTATAAGTAATAATGCTTCTTGTGGCTGTGGTCAGTTATATGAAGGCACTGAACACTATTTATTAATGTGTCCTCAAAATGCAGAACAAAGAACTTCGCTTCTAACAAAATTGGGTCACACCACTAATATCACTCTTATGTTATATGGGGATACGGAGAAAACTGCCTTGAAAAACGCCAGTATATTAGGGAAACGAGTGAATAATTATTATCCAGTGGAAATGATGAATCCTGACAATACCTTTGCTGTGTTGGGTGAGAGAGATTTTTGTGGGCCTCTCACATGAATATGAGGGCAGATTTCCCCCAAATCTGATAGATAGGTAAAAGATATAAAGGATATGACAGGATATAGTGTGGTACATTCTCTTTCTCTCCAATTCATTGGGTCAGTTTCTATTTTATGTACAGTTGCACTTGCACCATTGTATTGAATGTTTCTGTAGGGTACGGCGTTAATATAGGCATTGCCTGATCGGCAAACCCCATTTCATTGAGGAAATAAAAATATTGTTTAAAAAAGTACTGCACGTCGATGGTGCACTTGTCTGCAACCAATGCCAACCAAGCATTGCGTGGAGTAAATACGTTGGGGGGGGGGGGGCTGACAGTTGCTCGTCGTTGTTCGGTGGTTCTCTCCGGGTACTTCGGCTTCCTCCACACGTGAAATTGTCCGACACTAGATGACCCTGGCCGTTGAGAGTGTCGTTAAACCCAATAAATAAATAGATTGAGGATACGGCATTTAAATAAACAGATTAACCTTTTAGAGTGACAACCTTAACACCCTCGAAATTGCGTTCCCGAATGGGATAGTCCAATATAATGGTGTCTGAAGCAAATGTTACATGATTAACTCCTGGCACTCTGGTAGTATTTCAAATTTTTCATCATTGACTCCATATTGCCCATGTAGCATGAAAAATTTAACAAATTATATCTTGTTTGACAGAGCTCAATGAGCTCTGTCTAACAAGATATAATTTGTTATATTCTCAGTTGCATTATGGGAAAAAATTACTGCAAAAAACTTTGGTATTATGACATCAGAGGGTAGAGGGTTAATTTATTGTTTACTAGTGTTTAACTGTAAGAGTGCTAAATTATTTTTGGTCATAAAATTTGTTGACATATATTTGCTTTGATAGAATTTATGGGAGATTGTCTTTTGGCACTCTCTCATAAATTCTAACATGTCAAACCCTTATAGACTAATTAAGTTTTCTTTTTAGAGAAGCACATTCACGGAATATGATATGTGGTACCTGCACTTCACAATGAAACCCAAATAGGGGCTCGTGGGGCACGGTGGCGCTGTGTACTAAGGCGTATTGGACGTTGTTCGTGCACTTGTCTTCAACCAACCTAACCCTGCTTGTGTGCAGTTAGTATGTTGGAGAGTCTGACGGTTGCTCGGTGGTTCTCTCCGGGTACTACGGCTTCCCCCACCCATAGAACTGTCCGACACGAGGTGACCATGGCTGTCAAAAGTGTCGTTAAGCCCAAATAAATAAATAAGTAAATATATAAATAAATAAATAAGTAAATAAATATAAATAAATAAATAAATAAATAAATAAATAAATAAATAAATAAATAAATAAATAAATAAATAAGGGCTTCTAGCACTCAAACGGTTAATGTAACTTTCGTCCTGCATGGCTATGTAACAAAGGTATGAACTTACTATGAAGTCAAGTTCTGCCAATAATTATAACAATTCTTCACACTTTACAGGAATTCCACCCCAGGCATGGGTTATTAGGGTCGTATTTTAGTAGTAAAACATAAATTGTTTACCACAGTAAACAAACACAGCTCCTTTTCCCGGGGTCCACGGTACATTCGTATAGAGGTGCGGTGACAATTTAATGGCCGGTTAACCTTCTGTTGACTAACGTCAAAGTATCAACATTTCAACTTTTCCCAATAATACAACTCTTTGAGCTCCGTCAAAAACTTTTGAATGGGCTAAAATTGTTGTTGCATTGTGGGAAAAATGTGCTGCTTGGAATTTCATCATTTTAACCCTTATTCTAACGAACGGCCTAACTGGCCAGCGCTATTCACAAAAATCACCATTCAGTTTTCATTTTTTTCCCCAGAAATATACCTTATCACCCCTCATTGGAACGAGTTCATTGAGCTCGTTCCAATGAGGGGTCAAAAGCTTTTGAAGCAAAAAACGAAGAAAAAAATTAGTTACTGAAAAATTTTGTTTCCACGTGTCGTTTCCTTTTTCATGTTAGGTAAAGGGTTAACATTAGCTTAAAGAAGGATACTTTGTTGCGCATTGTATCCTTCGCTTCTTATCGATGAATTTTTCTTTTACGTAACATGTATGGATACTGTTTTTGAAGTGTTGATAACGGATAAAATCGCAATGTGTTTACATGCACTTTAACTGTGCATGGCTGAAAAAGCAGACATATGTCCTTGTGGGAAACCACTTTGAACGACCCCCGCCTAATCGTCAACTGATCTGTTCTGTATTATAAAAAAATAGAACGCTGGCAAATTGTTCTGCGTCAGACACAATAACCAAGGTCACTACACGCAGTAAAAACACAGTGAAGTAATTTATAAATCGGCGCCCTCGTACTGGAAGAAAGGGAAATTAATTGCACGGGGAATAAATTGAGCACGGGAGTTTTTAACTACTAGAAATGATGCGCTAAACCCTTTACCTAACACGAACAGAAAACCACACTTGCAAAACAAATTCTCGGATAACTAAACGTTTTCATTTTTTGGACTCAAAAACATAGCCTACGACAACCTCATTGGAACGATCTCGACGAGCTCGTTCCGGTGATGGGTCAAAAGCTATGCTTTTGGACCAAAAATTTAAACCATAATAAAATTTGAATGGCGAATTTTGTGAATGGCGATGGT
This sequence comes from Pictodentalium vernedei, assembly GCA_031216915.1. Taxonomy (NCBI): domain Eukaryota; kingdom Metazoa; phylum Mollusca; class Scaphopoda; order Dentaliida; family Dentaliidae; genus Pictodentalium; species Pictodentalium vernedei. Next base: position 241,555,978 of record CM062293.1, on the reverse strand, counting down.
CGGATATGGCCGTTACGTTAGGTTACAGCATTTTAACACTTTAACTAACACGAAAGGCGCGGTGGCTCAGTGGTAGACTGTGGGATTTATATGCTAGAGGTTCCGAGTTCAATCCCCGTCCGGGAAGACCTGCGATGTGTCATTGGGCAGGGCACTTTATCCCGATTGCCTACACGGGGGCACGATGCGGCCGTGTACTAAGGCGTAGTGCACGTCGATGGTGCACATGTTTTCAACCGCTGTAACCCTGCTTGATCGGAGTTAGAATGTTTTGGAGCTGACAGTTGCTCGTCGATGCTAGGTGGTTGTCTCCGGGTACTCCGGCTTCCTCCACACGTAAAACTGTCGCGGTCACGATCAGCCATTGTGCAAAAGTATGTGACCTTAAAACACCAATAAAATAAATAAATAAATAACAGGAAAGGCAGACGACACTTACAAATTCATTTTCTTGAATAAGTTTTTTTTTCAATTTTTGCGTCAAAAACATAGCTTATGACCCAGCACTGGAACGAGCTCAACGAACTCGTTCCAATGAGGGGTCATGAGCTATGTTTTTGAGACAAAAAATGAAAAAAATAATGAAAATTGAATGGTGAGTTTGTGAATTGTGATTACAGGTTTTGGCCGTTAAGTTGGGTAAAGGGTTAAAGTCCATAGCCTTATTAGTCGGGCACTGCGAATTCCTAATTTCGGCTCGAATCGAACCCCGACCCGAATAAGGCAGAAAATGTCGGTTCGAATCGAATTGCGAATCGAATCTCGCCGCTTTTCAAGTTGTGGATATTGCACCTTCTTTCAGTTCTTGACGTCTGTTTGGACAAGTCCATTAAAAAGCAGAATCAGGCCTGAAAATAAGCAGTCTGACATCTGCAGAATGAGGTCCGAGAGGGTGAATTTGAAGATGCTATCCCATACAGTGGGCCAATTTATCCCCAGGGTACCTCTTTCTGTTTAGTTACAAGACCCAAAGTCAGATTGAGGTTCACAGAGGGTAAATTTAGTGATGCTACCCTGCTGTGCAGGGTAGCATCACTAAATTTACCCTCTGGGGACCTCATTTTGCAGATGTCAGTCTGCTTTTTTTCTAGCTTGAGCAGAATATTCCAGAACCGAATCAAGATAGTTTCGAAAGCAGAACCTCCTTGAATTCTACTTCTAACACCAGGTCTGCTGAACGGGAGGAGACTCGAGATAGAAGATTTCAAGAGGAGGCACCTTGTAGAATTTTGAGGACACGAGGTCGATTTGGAAATTTCCGAATCGGCACAACTAAACATGAATCGAATCGAACCGAATCGTCGAGGCGATTTCGAATCGAATTGCGACGCTTCGCACGGCCCCATGTATTACAGGAAACGTGTTGATCGTAGATGGCTTGATTGGTTGGTATGTTCGTACTTGCATTGAAGATTTTATTTTGATTGGTTTGACCAATTTGTTTGATATCTGATTAATAATTTCTAAAGCTACTTCACATGCTTGATGCTTTACGGTGTGAATATGTATGCTGCGCTGGGATTTCTACGTCAAGATCTCATTTCTTCCCAAACTGCTCAATTCTACTATCTGATAAACATCTTGATTGGATCTATATTTGGTCACGAAAATCAATGACTACTCGACGTGCTTAATTGGACACATACACTATACAACTTATTAAGAATAGATATATAAATTGAATCCATTCAAATATTGACACGAAGTTGATGTGATGAGGTGCAATCAAACTGATTGAAAAACAAGATTTAAATTCCATTTTAAACAACGATTGTCGCCCGATTAGAATAGAATTCCATGCTTTCCGTACCCCACGCTGTTTTCGTCCTTGACTTGAGAACGCAAACCATTCAAAACAAAAGTGTAAGACATATTCGTAGAACCAAAGTTGGATAATTATCGAACGCCGTCTCTCCGGGATAAGTAATGGGTATGACGAAAACGTCTGCACGAAACCTTTTCTTCAAACCTCTGCTGTTAAAATTTCTTAACCCTTTACCCAACGTAACGGCCAAAACCGGCCAGCGATGGTCTCAAAAATCGCCAGTAAATTTTCATTATTGTTTCAATTTTTGTCTCAAAAACATAGGTTATGACCTCGTTGCAACGAGCTCGTCGAGCTCGTTCCAATGAGGGGTCATAACCTATGTTTTTGAGACAAAAAATGAAAAAAAATAGTTATTCAAGAATTTTTTTTGAAAGTGTCGTCGTCTACTTTTCATGTTAGATAAAGGGTTAATCTTCACTATAATTTAAAAAGACAGTTTTTACACCCCCTTTCTTTTTAATATCAATACAATGATACAGTTCTCTTATTACAATAGCGGACAGATAATTTAGACCGGATCGCAACTGCGTCACGATCCGGTCAAAATGCTCTCTCCGTCTTGCAGCCCTCAACACTGTAACAACTCACCTTTCAAAAAGAAACTGAAAAACTTTGTATCTTGTATGCTATTTTATGTTTGATTTCTTTGATTTAGTATTATTTTGTCGTATTTATATGGTGGAATGTTGATCAAATGGTGTAAAAGTGTCGGGACTATATTGCAATCTGATCGAGAACGAGATCATTTTTTTTGCGATCACAGTACAACGGGACCCTGCTAAATGAATAGCCACTTTGCAGTATTTAACAAAAAGGGATTTCGTCCCTTTTCTGTATTCTAGAGATAAATTGATAATTTATTCTATATATTCTTATTTGCCAGAGCTCCCGGGACTCTATCAAACAAGATATAATAGATTAAATGCCTCTGTTGAAAGTACTGAGGCCACATAAGTATATAAACAAGGGAAATTTGGTGATTGTCCGACTAAATTCTCGACATACTAGAACATGTTTTATTCAATTAACAGTTTAATATATATGCAATCAACAGGTCAGATTTGGACTGAGTTAATGTTTATTGTGTTTTGTAATTCATATTCAATTAACGGGGTTATTCAATGAAGAAATACCCAATTAAGTGGGCTCCACTGTACTGTACTTGTTCACTAAACGCCTATTTCTTAATAAGTGTTTTGGGGCGCGGTGGCTCAGTAGGTAGAGATGCAGGCTGCAAGCCGAGAGATCCTCGGTTCGAATCCCACCTGCGACAACCGCGTTGTGCCCTTGGGCAATACACTTAATCGTAACTGCCCACATGGGGGCACGGTGGTGTTATGTACTAAGGCGTACTGCACGTTGATGGCGCCCTTGTCTTCAACCAATGCTAACCCTGCTTGTGTGGAGTTAGCATGTTGGGGAGTCTGACAGCTGCTCGCAGTTACTTTGTGGTTCTCTCTGGGTACTCTGGCTTCCCCCACCCGTAAAACTGTCCGACACGAGATGACTATGGCAGTCAAAAGTGTCGTTAAGACCCAATAAATAAATAAATAAATAAATAAATAAATAAATAAATAAATATATAAGTGCATTTTGAGTTTCATTTATCGCCTGCACGGGAGCGCGGTGGCTCGGTGGTACACTGTTGGGCTTCTATGCTAGAGGTCCCGAGTTCGATCCCCGTCCGGGATGACCCGCGTTGTGCCCTTGGGCAAGGCACTTTATCCCGGTTGCCTACATGGGGGCACGATGACGCCGTGTACTAAGGCGTACTGCACGTCGATGGTGCACATGTCTTCCACCGCTGTAACCCTGCTTGAACAGAGTTAGAATGTTGAGGAGCTGACAGTTGCTCGTCGATGCTCGGTGGTTGTCTCCGGGTACTCCGGCTTCCTCCACCCGTAAATCTGTCACAGTCAAGATTAGCCATTGTGCATAAGTATGTGACCTTAAAAACACCAATAAATAAATAAATAAATAAATAAATAAATAAATAAATAAATAAATAAATAAATAAATCGCCTGCACACATTTTGACGTCCATTCGCTCAGTAAATAAATGCCAAGGAACAATGGATTCGGCGAGATAAGTGCATGCGATGCGATCAACTCTTAACCTGCTGAGTATCTTCAATATATTTTTAGCAAATCTAGTCATGGCTGCTGTTATGCAGCCATGGCTAGATCTGCTGAAAAATTCAACTAAATTTAACTCAAGGAATCAATGGTGAAGAAATCCATTTAATTTACGGAGGAGGAGGGGGATTAAAAGTGCCCAAATGATACTTATTTCAGTGACAAGAGAAATCATGCACTGACAGGAATACCCACCAGCGACATGCAAAGAGTGTAATAATTTTTCTCTGAGTGTGGAACTCAGAACCTTGTTGTCGAACAAAGACAAAAGAAATGAGTCCAATCTTCGTAGTAAAATGTGCAATCACTGAACATAATTTTGACTCGGCAATTCCATGAGCAAAAATTATAAGTGATTTTATGTTTCAAATGGCCCCGATACGACCAGTAATTGATCTTGTTTTACAGCAAGGCTCAAATGTCTCTTATCACACTGTGTGGAAACTGCACATATAGAAGAAGAAGAAGAAGGAAGAAGAAGAAGAAGGAAGAAGGAATGATATCACTTTATCTCGTCGCTCGCAAAGCACCAGGCAATGGACAAAAGTCATAGATACTATTAGAACATTCGAGTAAACTTAACACGACCATGACCCATTGCTACAAAAACATTACAATTGTATTTTCGAAAAGGCTGAAACTCGGAAGGTTTCTAGAAGGGAGGGACCGGGTTACTGCCTCTCTGTATTACATCCTAATTCCAAGAGAACATTTTCTTCAATCTGGGACTATTTTAGCTAAATTATTCCTTTATTTTTTATAATTTAAATAAATTACTGAAATGAATAATCAACATTAAACCAGTTATTTGTCACGTCTTTTAAAACACTTGTACTTCATTTCAACCATTTTGTCAACGGCAGAAAATACAGTTAAAATACAACGGTAAGGCTAAAAATGTGTTTTGATTCTAAGGCAATCCCTCATTGAATTTGAACCTCCTCATTGGACATTTTATTGCCATTCAGTGTCTTCCAATATTAGTACAAAGTCAGGGAGACCCAAAACAGTTTTTGATTGATGCATATTTATTTAGTTCCGTCTCCAACATGTTTGACTTGTTACAATTTATGGTAGAGTCTCCCATAAATTGTAACGAGGCAAATCCCCACAGATTAAATACTTTTACTTTAAAGATAATAAGAAGAGCATCAAAAGAATATGAAGCCTTTGAATTGCAGTACCTACAGTTTGTTTTAGAGGAATGCTTTATTTTTCAAATTAAAAATGAATTTATTTGTATAAATACGCACTTTCTATATTTCTGGGTGTAAAAAGACAGCTGAAATCCTCACCATGTTTGCTCACTTTTTGCAAAAGAAAAATAAAAATTAAAAATAAAACCCTCCCTCCCTCACGTATTTAAAGAATCAATTAATTAATTTTATGTGGCCTAAAAACTTTCTTGTATTGGTTCCAGCTTCAGTTTTACAAGTGACTATCTTAAGCAATATCAATGAATTTGACCGCCAGAGGAACTGCATTCTTTTGAACTACTACTACAAGACGTACCCACTTATTTGGATATCTCTTAATTGTATATCCCTGTTAATTGCATGTAATTTCCAAACTCCAAACCATTTACTACACCTTCTGTACAAATTTGATCTGTTCGTTGCCTATTGGTTTCTGAGTAAAATCCTGTTAAATGATTTTTTTTCGGGGGGGGGGGGGGAGTTAACAACACTTTCGACAGCCAGGGTCATCTCGTGCCGGACAGCGCCGAGCAACTGTCAGACTCTTCGACGTCCTAACTCCGGACAAGCAGGATTAGTATTCGTTGAATTCAAGTGGACCATCCATGTGCACTAAGCCTTTGTACACAGCGCCCCTATTAACTGAATAAAAAATCAAGTAATATGTGGAAGAATTACTTTTCAGCCACTGAATTCCGAATGTTTATAGACGTACTTAGCCTCAGTAATCCACTTCAGGCATTTAATCTATTTTAATTTGTTTGACAGAGCTCCACGAGTACTAACTCCACACAAGCAGGGTTAGCATTGGTTGAAGACAAGTGTACCATCGGCGTGCAGAACGCCTTAGTTCACGGTTCCACAGTGCCTGACGCAGTAAAATAAAAGAAAATGACTAACAATCCATGTTAACCCTTTACCTAACATGAAAAGCAGACGACACTTGCAAAAAAAATTCTTGAATAACTAATTTTTTTCATTTTTTTGTCTCAAAAACATAGGTTATGACCCCTCGTTGGAACGAGCTCGTTCCAACGAGGGGTCATAACCTATGTTTTTGAGACAAAAAATGAAAATATTTTGAAAATTAATTGGCGATATTTCAGAATAGCGCTGGCCGGTTTTGGCCGTTACGTTGGGTAAAGGGTTAACTGAATACTCCTGTTAGTCGAATAATTTCTTCTGGCGAAGTGCCTATTCAGTTAACAGGGTCCTGTGTACTGGGGTTTGCCAGGACTGGAAATCTCGAGTATTATTACACGGGCTGTTCATTTACTGATGTGATGCACACGTGGGTGTCTTTATGATATTCGTACTCCCACACCGACTGAGATAAATGTTCAACAAAGCTACCGAGACTGGTTTCTTCTGAAACATTTAGACTTCAATTCTATTCACTTTATTTTTCACGCAGTCTCAATCACAGTTTACCATTCATGTGTGCAACGACCGACACAGTGTGCATAATTATTGCATGAATCAATGGGAACGCCTAGTAATCTTTTTCATAATGCGTTTCTCATAAGCCTGTATCAGTTGCTTCAACCCTTTTAACTCTGTGCTTTTGAATGATATCGTGCCAAAGAAATTACTTAACCCTTTACCCCAACGTAACGTCCAAAACCGGCCAGCGCTATTCTCAAAAATCGCCAATTACTTATCATTATTTTTTCATTTTTTTTGTCTCAAAAACATAGGTTATGACGCCTCGTTGGAACGAGCTCGTCGAGCTCGTTCCAACGAGGCGTCATAACCTATGTTTTTGAGACAAAAAAAATGAAAAAAATGAGTTATTCAAGAATTTTTAATGCAAGTGTCGTCTGCTTTCCAAGTTAGGTAAAGGGCTAACATTACAAGTTTGTTGGTTTGTTTGTTTATTGGGGTTTAACGACACTTTCAACAGCCAGGATCACACAGTGTCGGACAGTTTTATGGATGGAGGAAGTCGGAAAGAACCACCGAGGAGCGGCGAGCAAACTATCAGACTCTCCAACTTACTAACTCGGTATAAGCAAAGTTAGCAACGGTTGAAGGCAAGAAGCGCGCTCCCAAATTAAACTACAGCTGCGTGGGCGTATCAGTTTTGTGTTCATGGGGAGGTACAGTAATAACTTAATCCCACAGCCCTTCTGATGTTCTTCGTCCAGTTTTAGTCTGTATTGTCATCTTGTCATCAAATGCTACTACTTTCATTTCAGTCCTTTCATAATATGTCTCTCTGAATAGTCTAGTTTGTCTGAAAATTTGAAAACTTGATTCACGAAACCGTATTTCCTTCATTGTCGGGTATTTACGAATGCGACAACTGTTGTTGGAAAGTAGCAGGGTGGGGGGGGGGGGGGTACCACCTAAAATATATTACGCATTCGAAACAGTAGTCGACGTACTTTCATGTTACACTACATTTTATAATCGAACATCAACAGCAGTGATGTGGACTGCACAGGACCACCGTTGGTGGTGGTGGTGGTGGTGGAGGGTGACTGCAGGTGTTTAGTGGATATCAAACATATTTTATAAACTGCCAGCAAAGTGTAACAAGTAAATTTTATATCTTCTCGTGCTGACATTGAGTGCAACAAGGTGCCGAATACCCAATTAAGTGGGCTCCACTGTACTGTGCTTGTTTACTAAACGCCTATTTTTAAGTGCATATGGGAGCTCAGTGGCTCAGTAGGTAGAGATGCAGTCTGCAAGCCGAGAGGCCCTAGACACTTAATCGTAATTGCCCACGTGGGTGCACGGTGGCGATGTGTACTGTCAAGGTGATAGCTCAAAGTTGCGATTTTCTTGTTTAAAAGTGTAAATATTTTCGATAATCTTTCTGAATGGGTTAAACATAAAACGTAAAAATATGTATATGGCGGACCCCGAAAACAGATCGGCAATAATTCAAATTCTGCTAATTAGGCATGAAAGTTTAATGTCCATCATGGCGCACTTGTTGAACGCCACATGGGCTATATGATAACAGATAAGTAGTAAGAGAGACAACATTCTCTTCTGTAATAATTATCTGGGTAATTAAAGCCAGTTAAAATCTAATTTTTGGAAACCAGTGCATCACATATGTTCTGGACACACACCCATATTACGCATCTATCCTGTCTCCGAAATGTCAAAAGATACCAAAATGCGAGTCTTTCAAAGGAACTTTAAAGCGAGTGTTAAATTAAGACATATCTAAGTGGCCAAGTTCAAGAGAAGCGATTAACTGAGAATAAATGTTCAAGCTATCTAAATAAAAAAAGGTGGATTTCTCGAAAAATTCATTCCTGACAATTCCAGTCGAAAGGTGTGTTAGGCTGTGGGTCGTTGCGCGTAAAAGGGGAGGTCCCATGCTATAGGTTAGAGGAGGTACCGCATCGGTGCGAAAGTATAGGTACGTCGTGAAGTAGGGAGCCACAGAGCTCATATTTAGAATAGGAGCAGTCGCGGACCAAGTCGGTGGCCATATATGAGAATAGGATCAGGAAGTACGAGCTCAGGGAGCTATATGCATTTAGAAGGCAAGCCATACACAGGCAGAGTAGGCTTTGCCTGTATGAACATTATTCTGAGACAAACGTAAGGGGGAGTTTAACCCCATTGGTGGCGACTGCTTGTGTGAAAAGCGTCAAGTAAAGTGACAATAAGCTAGTGAACGTGCGACGGCAGTAGTGAAGTGACATTCCGTCACCTGTTAGAGCAGAGGCGTCCGATAAAATGACAATACGCTAGTGGCCGTGCGACGGCAGTGAAAGGGTGAAGAGAAGAGGCGACCAAAGATCCAATACCAGCGAAGAGGAGAAAAAACAGCGACAACAGAGAATGCGGGCCCACAAGTGACCCAAAACTGGGTAGGGGGTGAATGATGTTTTGTATTCTTATTCTTGTGGATTCCATGTAAGTCACCAATTATCATATTTATTTTTCTTAAAAATGTATTAAAATTGTTATTTTCAGTGAACCCCTGTTTCAAGGAAAAGTTATTAACCCCTTCAGGATAAGAACCACCCCAACACAAGAGAAACGGACGGGTTCGTCACGGTGAGACATACGTTCACGCACGGATTCAGGCGACACCCCTTGAATTTGCCTGATTACGCGGCGTGAATCTATTTCCCCCACCAACGACAAAGTCCCGGTTTCCGACATGTTCTAAGGCGTACTAAGGCGTACTGCACGTCGATGGAGTACTTGTCTTCAACCAATGCTAATTCTGCTTGTGTAGAGTTAGTACGTTGGGGAGTAAGACAGTTGCTCGCCGTTGCTCGGTGATTTTCTTCGGGTACTACGGCTTCCTCCACCCGTAAATCTGTCCGACACGAGGTGGCCCTGGCTGTCGAAAGTGTCATTAAACCCCAATAAATAAACAAGAGGCCCCACGGGGCCTGAAGCGCTCATCTTGTACAGAACACAATTTAAACAGAGTCCAAGAATGAGTCTACATTAAGCAAGCCATCTCCATAGACTACACTGTCAATCCTTGAGTCCCTCAGGAGTGACAAAAATAATCTGGGCATCATGCCTTTTCTTCAGTTGATCATAAGTAAAATGTAGAGCTCCCCTATGAAGCCCCTTGATACAACCTATGTGGATTAATCTTAGTACCTCTAGAGGGTACTGAATACAAAATTTTTAATTCTTCAGCAAAATGGCCAATTCCGACTCCCATAGAGAGCCCAAATATTAACCCAGGATCTTGATTTGAACACAGTTAAATCTGACTTCCCTAGAGATGTTGTGTACCGAATATGAAAGCATTCTGACTGTTGGATCTGAAGAAGAGAAATTGTAAAGAAATTTCTTCGAATTGAACTAAGTTCAAATTTGGGCTACCATAGCGAGCCCAAATATTGACCTATGGATCCGATTTGAACAAACTTGAATCTGACCCCCCTAGAGATGTTGTATACCAAATGTGAAAGCATTCTGACAAGTGAATCTGAAGAAGAAGATTTTTGAAGAAATTCCCTCATATTGTACTAAGTTAAATTTCATGTTCCCATATGGAGCCCAAATATTAACCTAGGCACTCGAATTGAACAACCTGGAATCTGACCCCCCTAGAAATGTTGTATACCAAATATAAAAGCATTCCGACTGGTGGATCTGAAGAAGATGATTTTTAAAGAAATTTTCTCATATTGCACTAAGTAAAAATTTGGGCTACCATAGTGAGCCCAAATATATACCTAGGGATTTTGATTTGAACAAACTTGAATCTGACCCCCATAGTGATGTCGCATACCAAATATTAAAGCATTCTGATTGATGGATCTGAAGAAAAAGATTTTTTTAAATTACCCTCCATATTGAACAAAGATAAAATTTAGGCTTCCGTAGGAAACCCAAATATTAACATAGGGACTTGGTTTGAACAATCTAGAATCTGACCCTCATAACAATGATGTATACCAAATATTAAAAGATTCTGACTGGTGGTTCTGAAGAAGAAGATTTTTAAAGAATATTCCCCATATTACCCTATGTTAAAACTTCGGGCTCCTGTAGAGAGCCCAAATATGAACCAATGAGCTTTATTTCATCAAACTTTTATCTGACCCCCCTATGAATGCTGTATACCAAATATCAAAAGATTCTGATGATTGGTTCTGGAGAAAAGATTTTTTTAAATTTTTGCAAATATGCTGACTCAGCATTTTTTCGATGCCCATTACAGAACACCCTAACATAACCGATGGCAATGTTTTTTACCATTCAATTCTACTGGTCATAAGGATACTTCATACCAAATAAAAGCTCTCTGTTCCGTGGGGTTTGGGAAATATGGGTGTTTGAAAATATTTCTATTTTTAGCTCCCAGGGTTCCCATGGGGATGCGGGAATTTTTTTTTTGCATGGGTCAAGTACTTATGACCCAATACTACCACAAACCAAATTTGGTTCATACCGGACCATCGGTTCAGAAAATAGAAATTTTGCGCGGGGCCAAAAATCTTACTCCTCCTATTACAAAGCCAAATATTATTTTACGAACTTCGTTTGAACAAAATTGATTCTACACCTCATATGGAAGCTCCATAGCAAATATCAAGTCATTGTACGCACTGGTTCTTGAGAAGAAGATTTTAAAAATATTTTGGAGCATTTTCCCCCACTCCCTCCCTATGGGGCTGGGCATACTGAGTTGAACAAAAATGAAATGCCCCTTTGGGACCATCACTCACACAAACTTTCACTTGAATTGGCCCATTGGCTTTGGAGGAGAAGACCAAAACATGGTGTTGACGGACGACGGACGGGAAGCGATTAGATTAGCTCAGCTTGACTTTGTCAAGATGAGCTAATAAATAAGAACAAATCTCCCAGTTATTTCACAAGCTGAGTTGGAAGGTAACGTCCGAAAATGGGCGTTCTGTCCCAAACTAGCAATAATTTGACGCATTATAATGCCCATCTGGACCGATCCAGCTAGTTTCTCTACCGGTAAAGCAGGGATGGTCCGATCCGGTCCGGACCGCGGTCCAGACCTGCACCGGTATTGTGCAGTCCGATCTGTAACTCTCATCTGCAAATAAATAAATAACACTCATATGCAAATATACGAATGTCAGACAGGCCTGAAAATAAGCAGTCTGACATTTACAGAATGAGGTCCTCAGAGGGTGAATTTGATGATGCTATCCCATACATTGGGCCAATTTATCCTCTGTGTACCCTTTCTGTTTAGTTTGGAGACCCTGATTCAGATTGAGGTTCACAGAGGGTAAATTTAGTGATGCTACCCTGCTGTGCAGGGCAGCATCACTACATTCACCCTCTGGGGACCTCATTTTGCAGATGACAGTCTGCTTTTTTCTGCCTTGATGTCAGATAGCATCTGTAATGTATGTATTCTTATCGTATCAGATTTTGTGTTACGAGCATGTCCAGGATCGAGATCTTGACATGCGAAGTTGTTCACGGCAGTTTTGTATCAATGACGTTTTGAAGGTCACGAATAAATATTAGTTAGCTGATGTTACATGTGTATTATATCTTGGTATATTGGTGGTTGACAAGTTATCACAGTGGCGACGGGGTTAAAGTAACTGTTATGGCTACGTTTGGAAACATAGGAGAGTTCAGTGAGATCGACAGCTGGACAGAATATTGTGAACGTCTCGAGCAGTTCTTTCTAGCCAACGGCGTGGACGATAATGTCAGACAACGGGCAATTTTGTTGAGCGTGTGCGGTTCAAAGACATACAAATTAATAAGGGGCTTATGTCGTCCTGATAAGCCTACAGACAAAACATTTAAGCAGCTAGTTGACTTGGTTAGAAAGCACCAAAACCCAAAGCCATCCGTGATTTTTTCACGATTCAAGTTCAATTCGTGCGCACGGAAACGGGGACAGTCAGTATCGGCCTACATTGCCGAGTTGCGACAGCTATCAGAATTTTGTGAGTATGGGGACAATTTATCAGACATGATACGTGATAGATTTGTTTGTGGAATTTCGGATGACCAAATTCAAAAACGTCTTTTGCAAAGTTCTGTTTTAACATTCGATACTGCACAAGACATTGCACTCAGTATGGAGGCAGCGCAGATCAACGTTTCAGCTATGTCCGCTTGTAACATCACATCTAGTCACAGTGATATTCAGGATCAAGAGGTTCAATTTGTGAAAACCAAGAATCCTACAGGACATACTAGTAGAATCCAACCAAAAAGTATTTCTCAACATCCACGAAATGATCAGAAATTGAACTCAGTGAATTGCAATCGATGTGGAGGCTCACATGAGGCTCACATGTGTCAGTTTAAGAACTATAAATGTAGGAAATGCCAAAAAGTGGGACACTTAGCTCGTAAGTGTAGGGCAGTCCATCTTGTTGACGTTCAACATCAGATTATGGATGCAAATACAGACAACACTGATTATGAAGAGACACTGTATAATGTTTATCAAGTGAACAGTAAAGTCAGACCTATTGAACTTAACCTAGAAATTTCAGGGGCGAATATGATTTTCGAGGTTGATACCGGTGCATCGTGTACCCTCATGTGTGAACAACAATTCCGCAAGTTATGCCAGTCAAGCAATAGTGACCTGAAAATAGAACCTTCTGCAGTTCACCTCAGAACTTATACTGGCCAACCCCTTAAAGTTCTTGGAACTTCCATTGTGAATGTGACCTATAACGAACAAAATTTCCAATTGCCTCTGACCATCATAAAAGCTAAAGGGCCAAATTTACTCGGTCGAGATTGGTTGCAGTACATCAAACTTGACTGGCACAACACCAGATTTTTTCAAGGCGTTGGTTTTTCAAATAGTGAAACAAACGTATTGCAAAAGTTTGATGATGTGTTTCAGGACGAGTTGGGTTGTTTCAAAGGGGTAAAAGCCAAAATTCATTTAAATGAGGGTGCTACACCTGTATATTGTCGAGCACGGTCAGTCCCTATTGCATTGAAAGAAAAAATCGAAACAGAATTACATAGGTTGGAATCATTGGGAGTAATAAAGCCTGTCGACGTATCTGATTGGGCCGCTCCAGTTGTGCCTGTTTTGAAACAGGATGGCTCACTCAGGCTGTGTGGGGATTATAAGGTGACAATTAATCGTCATTCTAAGTTGGATAATTATCCAATTCCCAAAGTTCAGACATTAATGTCCACTTTATCAGGGGGAGTGTGTTTCTCCAAAATAGATTTGTCAAATGCCTATTTGCAAATGGAGTTGGAGGAGAGCTCCCAAGAATTTACAACAATTAATACCCATAAAGGGTTGTATCGGTATACCAGGGCCCCTTTCGGCATAAAATCAATACCCGGCATTTTTCAGAGAGAAATGGAGAAATGCTTGGCTGGCATTCCCCACACCATCGTATACATGGATGACATCCTTGTTACAGGGACAAACATTTTCGAACACAATAAAAATCTAGAAGAGGTTTTAAGCCGGTTGAGTAAAAAAGGGTTACGTTTGAAAGCAAATAAATGTTTCTTTGCTAGGTCAAAAATTACATTTTTGGGCCATGAAATAAGCAGAGAGGGTGTCAGCCCTACTGAGGAGAAAGTGAAAGCAGTGAAATCTGCTCCTCAGCCAAAAAATATTCATGAATTGAAGGCATTTTTGGGGTTGGTTAACTTTTATGGCAAATTTTTACCAAATCTCTCTACAGTTTTGGAACCCCTACACATATTATTGAGAAAAGGCCAAAAATGGTTCTGGTCGAGAAAGCAAACAGATTCTTTTGATGAAGTAAAGGCATTGCTTTGTACTTCTCCGGTCTTAGTACATTTTGACCCAAGTCGTGAGTTATTTTTGTCGTGTGATGCATCTGCATACGGGGTAGGTGCAGTTCTGGCTCATCGAGATCAGGAAGGCAACGAACAACCCATTGCATATGCATCTCGCACTTTAAACACTGCTGAGCGGAAATATTCCCAATTAGACAAAGAAGCACTTGCCATTGTATTTGCCACTAAACGGTTTCATGAGTATGTGTACGGACGTAAGGGAGTGGTAATAATCAGTGACCACAGACCTCTGTTATCAATTTTCAGTGAAAACAGACCGGTACCCCCCATGGCATCTGCACGTTTACAAAGATGGGCACTCATGTTAGCTACATATGATTACCAAATAGAATTTAGGTCAGGGAAACAAAATTCTAACGCAGACGCATTAAGTAGACTGCCTTTGCCGACATGCCCAGAGACTGTGCCAGTTCCACAGGAAGTGGTCAATCTTTTTGAGCATGTCGACCCCGTTCAGTCACTTATATCAAGTGCAGAAATCCGTCTGGGAACGAATAGAGATAAAATTTTAGCGAATGTCAGAGAAATGGCGAGAAGTGGAATTTGGCCAAATAAAAAGGTTGATAATATGAAGCCATATGAATGTCGGAAAGACGAATTAAGCGTCGAGGAAGGTTGTGTACTATGGGGTTGTCGTGTCATAGTGCCATGTTGGAGTCAGTTGAGGGAGCGTGTCCTTAAAATGTTGCATGAAGCACACCCAGGTGTGAATGCAATGAAATCAATAGCCAGATCTTACGTCTGGTGGCCATGTATTGATCAGGAAATAGAGAACTTTGTTAAGCTTTGCAACATATGTCAAAATAATCGAAAAACCAGTCCAGAATGTCCTTTGCAGTTGTGGGAGTGGCCATCACATCCTTGGTCAAGGCTCCACATAGATTTTGCTGGTCCTATTTTCAGTAACATGTTCCTTATTGTAATAGACGCCCATTCCAAATGGTTGGACGTTGTGCCAATGAATTTAATAACTGCCGAAAAAACAATAGAAAACCTTCGTAGGTTGTTTGCCATTCATGGACTACCTGACTGCATTGTTTCAGACAACGGGCCCACTTTTACAAGCGATTTGTTCCAAGTGTTTTTAAGGCGAAATGGAATCGAACATATTACAAGTGCTCCTTTTAAACCATCCTCAAATGGACAAGCTGAGAGGGCGGTACAGGTTTTTAAGGAAGGGTTAAAGAAAATGACAAGCGGGTCATTGCAAACAAAACTCTCGAGGTTTCTCTTTAGATATCGTAACACACCCCATGCTACCACCGGGGTTTCTCCAGCCGAACTACTGTTGGGTCGGCGTCCCAAAACAGCCCTAAGTCAATTGAAGCCTAATCTCAAGGCTAGGGTCTTGAAAAAGCAATCACGACAAAAATTCTACCATGACAAACATTCACGTCTTCGCGAATTTGCAACTGGCAAAGAAGTGTTCGTGAAAAATTATAGTTCGGGACCACGATGGTTACCTGGGAAAATTTTTTCTCGTATAAATGCTAATATGTACATGGTTCGCTTATCAGATGGAAGAGAGGTTCGCAGGCACATTGATCAGCTCAGGGAGAGAACCTGCAGTGACGAGACGGGTAGTTGTGGACCCCCGATCAAACAGTTTATTCCTTTGCCTAACCCGGGGAGTATTGTCGAGTTCCAAATTGATAGCAGTAAACCAAATGTTGGTCATGGGGCGGAAAAGAATCAAGATGTTCCAGAGGAACAGTCTTCGGTTGCAAAACCATTAGAGGAGCAACTGAGGGTGTCACCTCTGGAATCATCTGAACAAGTTCCGGAGCCTAGCATCAGTATTAGACGTTCAGAGCGCATTCGAAAAGTACCAGATAGGCTAAATTTGTAGAGTTTTACAACATCCATGTAAGATGCATCAGTTTTATATTTTGCTAACATTCTGTGTGGATATTATGTTCTGACTAAAGGTAGAGGTGTAATGTATGTATTCTTATCGTATCAGATTTTGTGTTACGAGCATGTCCAGGATCGAGATCTTGACATGCGAAGTTGTTCACGGCAGTTTTGTATCAATGACGTTTTGAAGGTCACGAATAAATATTAGTTAGCTGATGTTACATGTGTATTATATCTTGGTATATTGGTGGTTGACAAGTTATCACAGCATCGTTTATGACGGACGTGCCACAGTCTTGTATGGGATCTCCATTCTTCTATCCCAATTTCCTTGCAATGCAAATGTAAGCTTGGTCAAATGTATTTACATAAATTACATTAGAAGATATTACAATACAGTAGTGCACTTATATTGACAAATTTGATTATTCTCAGTTTTTCTTCTCTATGTGTAATCATGTGATATATACTGTCCAAAAAAGTTAAGTCCGCCACGTCCCTATAATACCAGTGGGTATACAGTAAATGGGTAAATTCTCCTGAGAAAACCTGCTATTTGCAGTAGGAGGAATATGCCTTATTAGTGAAACAAGGGTTTCTAGAGCTTTCTTTTTTATTGAATGAATATTAGGCACCACCGACGTCATCACAACGTTAAAAAACGTCACGTTGTTCAGTACCTGATGGAACAGCCTCGAGCATTATCTAACATACCTTAACCCTTTTCCTAACATGAAAAGCAGACGAAACTTGCAAACAAAATTCTTGAATAACTAATTGTTTTCAGTTTTTGTCTCAAAAACATAGGTTATGACCCCTCGTTGGAACGAGTTTGTTCCAACGAGGGGTCATAACCTATGTTTTTGAGACAAAAAATGAAAAAGTAATGAAAATTAATTGGCGACTTTTGAGAACAGCACTGGCCGTAAAGGGTTAATCGGCGTGGTATGCTGTCCACGACCTTCCGAATTTCTCTCACTGTGATGTTGTCTCATTTCTCTATAAGCACACGGCAGTGAAGTGGTCAATAACCAGCAAATATTCACCAGTTTTTAGAATGTATGCCCGATCCGATAGAGGAATGCACAACGTCACAATATGAGCTACTCGTTTTTCCCACAGGTATTGTAGGGGAGAGGGGGGGGGGGGGGGGGGGGGCTTAACTTGTGGAAAAGGTGCCAACAGTTGGAGATCAAAAATGGAAAAACTGCACACGTGACTCTTCATACCATCGACGCGTGCAAACCTTGTACTGATAATGGTACAATATCACCGGGTATAATTTTCGACGAACCAAAATACAAAAAGACATAATACAGCAACTTTTATTGCAAAAAAGACATGATAAGACATTTCTTTACTGTTAATTAAGAACCCTGCCGCTATTGTTATAATTCAACATGACATGAAAATGATTCATCACTGAAAAAATTGGCCTTAACATGGGAGTTCAGCCATATGTGAGTACTTTTGTCAGCTGTCTATGCAATCCAAGAATATGAGAACTCTCTCCATTCCAGCAAAAGAAACCAAAAATTCTTTATGTATATTATGAACCTATTCGTGCCAAGTTCTATTATTTCTTATTACGTTTGGACAAGCAGGGCTTTTCATCTGTTGACAGCGCTGCTAAAACACTTGTGGGGGTGAGGGGTGGAGGTATGGGCGTGGAGGGCTAAGCTGTGTTAGGTACTAACAGTACAGTCAACAGATATGAGTATCAAGGGCCTAGAGCGCGCGAGGAGTAGTCCTAACTAGAACCTTTCGATCGCTACTCGCGGGGAAGTGAGTGAGGGCCAAGTAACCAATAAGAGGTTCTAGCGAGTACCAACGAGAGGCAAATTACCTCTCAGGCTACAAAATGTCTCGAGAACGTTCATTTCGTCTTCGTGGTGGTTAAGTGAAAACAAATTCTCGCGAACTGTCAAAGAAGATTTTCTAATAGTCGTACTCCGAGCTAGCACAATGGACTAAATATGGTTTGTGCTAAATTGTTTATTTGTTCATTTGTTTCCAGGCGTTTAACCCTTTACCCAACGTATCGGCCAAAACGGGTCAGCTCTATTCTCACAAATCGCCAATTAATTTTCATTATTTTTTCATTTTTTGTCTCAAAAACATAGGTTATGACCCCTCGTTGGAACGAGCTCAACGGGCTCGTTCCAACGAGGGGTCATAACCTATGGTTTTGAGACAAAAAATGAAAAAATTAGTTATTCAAGATTTTTTTTGCAAGTGTCGTCTGCTGTCCATGTTAGGTAAAGGGCTAAATCACTTTCAGCATTTATGGCTCTATCGTGACCACAGTAGAGATGTTAAGTCAACTTTAGCAAGTTAGTCATATATATACTGCCCACTTTGGAGGATTTCCTTCCCATGCGTTGATTACGGGGTCCTATTATACAACGAAACAAAACTTGATTGCCACAGCAGACAAAGACTGCTCTATCTCCTGGGGGTTTTCACTGGGTGATTGTGCCAAATAATCCATGACGTAACACAGGGATTATTCTGGGTCCGATGTCATTGGGAAAATGTGCATCATTGGGAATTTGTTTTGGCGGGGAAAAAATATACAAAGACTAAGAAATTTTACATTCCAAGTGAATAGAGAACATTAAAACTCAAGCAAACGCATGTCACCTTAGCAACTGCGTGTACGTTTTGTTACAAACAGTCACGTGGAATCATGTTCATCCCCATCATGAGTCTTTATTTATTATTATTTATTTATTGAGGTTTAACGACACTTTAACAACCAGGTCATATCGTGTCGGTGACAGTTTTACGGGTGGAGGAAGCCGGAGTACCCGGAGAGAACCACCGAGCAACGACGAGCAGCTTGGAGTAGATTGGTTGAAGACATGCGCCCCATCGACGTGCAGTATGGCTTAGTGCACGGCGTCATCGTGCCCCCGTGTGGACAATCGGGTTTAAGTTCCTTGCTCAAGGAAACAACGTGGGAGTCCGAATCGATCGCTCAGATGGTCACCCAGCCAAGGACTAACCGGCCTCTAAGTTGTTTAACTTCGGTATTCTGGCGAGAACCGGTTACCGCAACGCCACCGCGCCCCGCCCCTGTCTTTGCAGCCTTGAACTTGTCATGCATTTGACTTTGAATTTAGGCACTTTCTAAGCTTCTTTAGGTTCGCAATTTAAGTTTAATGCACAATTTGTGTCCTAAACAAATGGTTTTATGAAACTTTATGACCACTCAGTTCAGGACAGCTATTGTGGATTAAAGTCTTGTTCGAATGCGGACTGAGATTGGGAAATTGAGTTGGGAAATTGGAAAATGATGCCTAAATGGCAAAGGGAAAGGGTTCTATACACGTGCTCTGTGGCCACCCAAAATAATTCCTATAACATAAAGTTAACAAGCATCTGGGCGCCTTTTGAACAAGCTCAACCAAGAATATTCCAGGTCATGTCTGGAGTAATAGCATGATATTAAGGACTCAGAGCGCGTGTTACATAACACAGTAAATTATACAATAGCATTACATTAGCAAAAGCCTAAGTTTACAAAGATGTGTTTCTCGTTCTAAATTTGATCATGTCATGGAAGCAGGTTGGCCAATATTGATAATGTATTAACCCTTTGAACTCCAGAGGCCGTTTTTCGGGCCGGGTCACAAGCTACGTCATAACGTCATTAAAGGGGATGACAGCAAGGTAAATGTGTGGTGTAGACCAATCAATATTTTCAACGTGCAGCCTTAGGCACGTTGAAAATATTGATTGGTCTACCCCCAAATAATAAATGTGGACTCTTCCTATTGCTACCATAGAACTGACATGGAAGATATCACCAGAGTTCAAAGGGTTAATGCTGCAACATACTATTGGGAGGAGGTTCCCAGAACAGTTCGGATAGCAACACACAGCAGCTGATCTCAGAGAACGATTCGTTCATAATTTGACGATATTATTGAATTGGGCTAATTAATTGTGTCGTTGATACATGTTTGTTTTGATGGTCTGCTTAGTTTACACTTACTTGAGTGATTGCAGAACAGGATCGAAGGAAAAACTTTGCTAGAGTACACGAATTTAGGGCAATCTAAAACGAGACGGACATTCTCATTTAAAACCCAGTAACCCCAGCCATGACCCTCTAGAGATCTAATGGTTAGGACTATCGCTAACACACGGCATTAAAAAACAGCACATACTGACATTGGTACAGTTCAATGACAACTGGTTTATGCCATAAAAATATTCAGATTCACCGCCATGTCTGTATAGTATTCTAAAATGTTGGGACCAACAAATCTCCAACTATAAAAAACAGTTACGGCCCCACAAAGTAGATCTTCTGCTTCTCAAGCAATATTTTTAAAAATTGCATGTGGGCGGGCGGTTTTTCATTTCATTTTTGTAATTATTTCTTTGCCATCAAAAGTTCATGTTCATGGGTGGCTGTAAATTTCGTCCCTTGGGTGCAGGAAGGCTTTGCAATGCTGAAGCATTGCAATGCCTTCTTGCACTCAATGGACAAATTTAGCAATTTTATTGGGTAAAATATCAGACATAAACCATTTAATTATTATTTTTTTAAGTTTGCACTGGTTATAAAAAAAAGGAGCACGCGGCAGCCAAAGGGCCATGTGTGAGAGCCTGAGAAACAGGTTTTTAACTTTTTAGGCCAAATATAGCTTTTGTCCCGGACATTTATTTACTACGGCAAGTCAATTCTGTATCTGCATCTTCTGCCACGGAATTGCCGATAGCTGTTTCTGTTTTTTTACACTCACAGTTGTCAGAAATGGAATAAGAGAAGAGTGGATGGGATCATCAGTTGAATAATTTAGTTGCTGATGATCTGTAAAATTAGCTGTGGGGCCGTTTTCAATAATTTGTAAGAAGAATTATTTAAAAAATCTGGGATACCTGGAATTTTTCAATATTATGAAAAGTACTCACAGTATTCCTGTTGTTGCTTATTATATCCATCACCGTCCGACGATTTGGACGATCCTTCAGAATGTTTTCCATGATGTCCATGTTTAGGTCCGAACAGTTTATGAATAATATCCGCCATAATATCCTAACGCAAACAGAACCTAATGCACACCAATCGAGATCTCACACTCGTAAGAACGAACGGCTCAATCCCAAATCTGTGTACAGGAGTTCTTTCACCTGTGAAGTAAATAAAACATTACTAAGAAGAAGAGACCTGTGCTAATGATATGAATGCGATTAAATAAATGACATACATGATATATCACCTTATTAAAAATAGATGGAGGGCGTCCTCAGGCAAGAAAAAGAGCTGGAATACAATAGGGTGGCCTTTTACCCTCATTCAAAACCAAATACAAGCAATATCATCCTCAATAAAATTCATCAGCATATTAAATTTCAATTCTCCATCAAAACAAGTCAGTTGGTGGCGAAGATAAAGTGATGTGCATTAAGTGTGAATATTTGATATCGCATTGCGTTTAACTCTTTAGGGAACAGCAGGCTAGTGCCTCATCCAGCAGCGTAGCTAGGACTTCCTAGTGAAGGTGGGGGTGGGGGGGGGGAGGGGATATACTTTTTTAGGGGTGCCAGGTCGATATATGACACAGGCATATCCAAAGACCGAAGACTTGTAGGGGTATGTATGGCCCTCCCATTGGTAGGGGTTCGGAGAGCTTCCCCGAACCACTACAAATGGGAGGGTTATACCCATCCCACCTCAGGCCTACGGCTTCCGAACCCCGAGAGATTGCAAAAAATCAATAGCACGGGACAGTGAATCTGGGATCCCCTGGTGCTTCAATTTTCACATTTTGAGGGGGGGGGGGGGGGTGTAATTTTTGGGGGATATGCTCCCTATGCCTCTCCCTTGGCTATGTCACTGGTCTCACCCGTCCAATAATTTGCTTAAACTGTCAACACTTGCATATTTTGTGGCTCCAGTCGAAAAAAAGTGTACGTGGATGCCAGGCTTCAAATTGAAATATTTTCCGACTGGAGTCGGAATTTCGGACTACATCGGTGTTCAGTCTGGATATTGCAGATCTGGAGTACAATGGGTAAGAGTGCAATTTATTTATACAGAAGTTGGAATGTCTTAAAACACAAGTCGAATGAAGGTAAGGGGAGAAAATAGAATTCTCCAAGTGGACATTCAAGACCCTTATCAACACCCCTGGGGAGCACGGTGGCTCAGTAGATAGACCTGCATGCTGCAAGCCGAGAGGTCCTCGGTTCGAATCCCACCTGCGGCAACCGCGTTGTGTCCTTGGGCAAGACACTTCATCCCAAATGCCCACGTGGGAGCACGGTGGCGTTGTGTACTAAGGAGTTTGACAGAAAAATACCCCAAAATCTGACATCCTTTCCTTAGATGTTGGATACCAAATATAAAGGCATTGTGACTGATGTATCTGAAGAAGAAGATTTTTAAAGAAGTTTCTCATATTGCACAAAGTTAAAAGTCTGGATCCCATGGGGAGCCCAAATATTAACTCGGGGATTTAATTTGAGTTAACTTGAATCCCCCCCACCCCCCACCCAAGAGATGTTGTGTACCAAATATCAAAAGATTCTAATTGATGGTTCTGGAGAAGATTTAAAAAAAATTTTTTTTTGAACTATATG
This sequence comes from Pictodentalium vernedei, assembly GCA_031216915.1. Taxonomy (NCBI): domain Eukaryota; kingdom Metazoa; phylum Mollusca; class Scaphopoda; order Dentaliida; family Dentaliidae; genus Pictodentalium; species Pictodentalium vernedei. Next base: position 241,533,103 of record CM062293.1, on the reverse strand, counting down.
GGTACTATCAAAGTTGTGCCCCCTGTGGTGCCCCCTGTCAGCCTTGAAACTTTACTTGAACAAAGTTGAATCGACGAATGTTAAGGAACATGCACACTAGATTTGGTTCAGTTTGGTCCAGTAGTTTCTGAGGAGAAGTCGACAATGTAAAGTTAACGCCGGGCGACGGATGGACGGACGGACGGACGCCGGACGAAAAGTGATCAGTAAAGCTCTCCCTGAGCTTTTCTCGGGTGAGCTAATGATGCTAATACAATGCAATCCTTATAAATCAACCTGGTGATTTGAAACTTGAGTCTAGTTTAAAAGATTAAAAACAATTTTAAAATTTATTAACCCTTTACCTAACCTGAAAAGCAGACGACACTTGCAAAAATAATTCTTGAATAGCTAATTTTTTTCATTTTTTGTCTCAAAAACATAGGTTATGACCACTCGTTGGAACGAGCTCGTCGAGCTCGTTCCAACGAGGGGTCATAACCTATGTTTTTGAGACAAAAAATGAAAAAAATAATGAAAATTAATTGGCGATTTTTGAGAATAGCGCTGGCCGGTTTTGGCCGTTACGTTGGGTAAAGGGTTAAAAAGGTTAATTACTTCAGGAAATGATAGAATCGCATACCGTGTTGAAAAGCGTAATGCAATAAAGGGTCCTGAAGTCACATTTTCATTTCATGAATTTACATCACACAACTGAATATCGTTTCTATTCGGGGAATAAAAATAAAATAAAAAATTGCTATAAATAGTATTTCAATGTTTGCGCACAGCATACCTATTCGATTTCATTTTTTTTCCAAACAACCCGCGAGATAAAATATATTCAGACACATCCGCGTCAATTATATTGTTCATTATGTATACTCCTGCACTGATTATCGTTCGTATTCCCACATTATGAATTAAAAAAAATGCACAGGAAACGAATCGTGCAATTAAAATCTATTTTATGAAGTTCTCTTTGAAATCGGTTGATCAATCCATCGTGTCAATTCTTGCGCCTTGTTACATCCAATATGATCAATATGAACCCATGCCTTAATGGAGTGTCGCGTTGATTTTCCAGTCACCGATTCAGATTTTTATTTCGTGTATATACATATAAATAGAATCAACAAATGAAAATCAGAGTTACTTACTTGCAACAAATTCTTCAAAATCAATTCCCCCCGCCCTCCCCCACCCCGTGAAACGCAATTCTAGAAATATTTCTCATAAAGATAGCTACTGACCAATTGTCCTGGCTACGATTTTGTCTAAGTTCTTTGAAAAAAGTTCTACTCAATTGATGCATTGATAAACTCTCAACATCTGATTGCCTGTTTGTATTTAACCCTTTAAACCCTAGTGGTATCTTCTATATCAGTTCAATGGCAGCAACGGGAAAAGACCATATTCTTTATTTGGGGGGTAGAGCAATTAATATTTTCAACGTGCAGCCTTGGGGCTGCACGTTGAAAATATTGATTGGTCTACACCACACCTTCGCTCAAAAGTCAACCTACTTAATGAAATTATGTAGTATCATGTTACTGGGCCGGAAAAGCGGCCTCTGGGGTTCAAAGGGTTAAAGCTCATCATCCAACGGATGGTTGCATTTTATCCCATAACACACCCGTATCCATATGTTTTCTTGACTCAAAAGAAGAAGTTTGATTAGTGAACCACATCGAGCTTCTAAGGAAGCTATTAGGGCGCAGGGTTCCTGTAGCTATAGTACAAATACTTTTCAACTGTTTTCGTTTTACCCTAACCAATGGTGTGGAGCAGGGCGAAATACTATCGCTTTCCTTGTTCAATATCCATATTGGTTATATGGGCATATCGTTGAACAAACTGCCTATAGGTTGGAGTCGTGGTGCGAAAATATAAAAAAAAACTATGTGTATGTCTTTCATATCAAAATCGTCATCCTGTCTGAACTGGAACGAGGGGTCACAACCTATGTTTTTGAGACAAAAAATGAAAAAGAATTAGTCATTCAAGATTTTTTTTTGCAAGTGTCATCTGCTTTCCATGTTAGGTAAAGGGTTAAGTTGTATGAACTTCACACAAAACTTAACACGTCTATCACACATTACTACCCCGATAAAGCAACAGATAATTCATTTCAATTGTTTTAATTTAATTTGGAGTGTTTGCTTGTTTATAATATACCCTTATGCGGTCGTAGTTTCCGGCGTTTATACCACTGCCGTCATATCAACTTTTGTGTACACGCCAGTTTTATTATTTTCCACATAGGCCAATACACGCAATCTCCAATACTGTAGAGAAAAGCCAGTGTGGACAGCCCATGTGACCACCAGCTAACAGTCCACCTGCAATAGTTACAGTTTAATTGCACCATTGGACGCTCCCATAATCTTTTATTTGACAAATGGGTGGGACACACCATTCATACAATAGAATAAGAAACTTATTCATCGAGTTATAAAAACTCACCTTGACCAATCATATGGAAGCAGATCGGATATCATTAAACAAAATTAAATAATACAGAGATGAAAACTATACACTTCTGATTACAAAAGTTATAAATCTATTTCTGGGGCCCTCCGACATGATCCTTTTGACTGCCGCCTGCTCTCCTTTTATAACCAATGCAGACTTTTAAACAAGAGAACCAAGGGGGCTGAAGCGCTAACCTCGACAAGAACACGGTATAAACAGAGTCCAAGAATGAATCTACATTAAGCAATCCATCTCCATAGGATACATTGTCAACCCTTGAGCCCCTCGGGAATGACTAAGATAGTCCATGCATCATGCCTTTTCTTCAGCTAATCATTATGTAAAAAGTGGAGCTCCCCTGTAAAGCCCCTTGATACAACCTATGTGGATTAATCTTAGTTTCACACCTCTCGAGGGTACTGAATACAAAAATTCTAATTCTTCAGCTACATGGCCAATAGGGAGCCCAAATATTAACCCAGGCACTCGATTTGAACTAAGTTGAAAGTTGAAACGCCTTCTTGCACTCAAGGGACAAATTTATCAATTTCATTAACTTGGGTAAAATATCAGACATAAACCATAAAGTCAAGCTGAGCTTATCTAATCGCTTTTCACCCGTCGTCTCTCCGCCGACCGTCAACAACATGTTTCGGTATACTCCTCCTCCAAAACCACTGGGTCAATTCAAGTGAAAGTCCCGAAAGGGCAATGCATTTTTGTTCAACTCAACATGCCCAGCCCCATAGGGAAGGGGTGGGGGAAAATGCTCCGAAATATTTTTAAAATCTTCGTCTCACGAAGCAGTGGGTACAATGACTTGATATATGTTATGGAGCTTCCTTTTGAGGTGTAGAATCAAGTTTGTTGAAACGAAGTTCGTGAATATTCGTCTAATTTGTGAATGCTTTATATGACAAGCTGTAGAAAAAGGGGTCCGTGAGTATTCTTTTACACCATCCCACATGACTGTATATCGTCTGCTCAGAAAAGAACTCCAGAAGTGACTTTTTGTTTTAAATTTTAGGCCCATAATCTGCAGAATAGCATGAGTGGTGGTGTATTTCGTCTCTTGAGAGCAAGTTAGCTTTGTGATGCTAAAGCTTCACTCTCAACGCTTTTGCAATTTGTAGAAGAATCTCGCGATACATAAACAACTTAAAAAATCATCATTACAGCCAAAATACAGCTGACAGTAATGACATTTCAAAAGCGGAGTGCGAATAATTTCAAACGAATCGCCATTAGAACGCGATCTTTTCGACATACTCTGTTCGCTTTCCTACGACAACACCAGATTCTCAGCGATGAAAGTGTTTTTAAGCTTATTCGTTTTACAAGGATTGCCGAACAAGTTATGTAACTTACATTAACGCTTCTCCTTGGCCCAATGGCGCAGGTGTGTGGGATGACCTTCGTAGTGGCAACTTCGTGGCCCCGTCTGCTTGAATACTATGGGATCTTTAGCCTATAAGGAGTGTGTCCCTCCCCGCTTAGAGGACAGCCATATTACGTCCCCACCCGATAAGACGGAACGTTGTGACCGCATCAACCCCACAATTAATGCCCACAGAGAGTGTTCGGACAGCTCGGGAACTTTCAACCACCGAGGATCGATGCCGGGACCACCGGCATGAGGGACCAGGCGAACTTATCCACTCGTCCACCACTCTGAAAGTGTTGAAAAAGAAATGCGAAAACATAGCATCTCAGATGCCACTTTCATTTGTTTTCCGTGAGTCAATCTTGAAGTCGCCACGTTTTATTTATGAAATCTCGATCCATTAGTTTAACCTTTTACCCAAACCGAACACCAGACGACACACGCAAAACAATTTCTTGAATGACTAAACATTTTCATTTTCTTGTCTCAAGAACATATCTTATGACCCCTCTTTGGAACGAGCTCGATGAGCTCGTTCCAATGAGGTGTCACAAGCTATGTTTTTGAGACAAAAATGAAAAGATAACAAAATTTGAATGCCGATTTTTGTGAATAACGCTGGCTGTATATGGCCGTTACGTTGGCGAATGTGTTAAATGTGTTGCGGCCAGGTGGTGATGTGATTACAGAAAGACCGCCTTTTCCTTCACACTACTGTATAACCCCCTCCCCAATGGAACGAGAACGACAAGCGCGTTCCAATAGAAGGGGGGTCATAAGTGTCAAGGTGATAGCTAAAACTTGCGATTTTCTTGTTTAAAAATTTAAATATTTTCGTTATTCTTTCTGAATGGGTTAAACATAAAAAGTAAAGATAGGTATATAACGGACCCCGAAAACCGATTTGTCACTTACAAAGACCAGCAATAATTCAAGAGCTGCAAAATGAAGCATGAAAGTTAATGTTAATTATGGCGCACCTGTTGAACGCCACATGGGCTATCTGATAACGGATTAAATGGGTATTCTCCTGCAACTCGTTATCTGTGTAATTATGGCCAGTCAATGGATAATTATGGTGAAGACAGTACTTCGCAGATGTTCTGCACACACACCCATATTACGCATCTAGTCTGTCACGCATGTCAGGAAATATCGAAATTCGAGTCTTTCAAAGGAACTTTAAAGCGAGTATTAAATTAAGATAGATCTAAGCGGCCGATTTCAAGAGACGCGACTAAACTGAGAATTAATGTTCTGGCTATGGAAATAAAAATCGTGTGATTTCTCGAAAAATTCATTCCAGACTGAAGGTTTGCAAGGCTGTGGGTCATTGCGAGTAGATGGGGATGTCCCATGCTATAGGTTAGAGGAGATGCCGCATCGGTGCGAAAGTATAGGAGGCCACAGAGCTCATATTTAGAATAGGAGCAATCGCGGGCCAAGTCGGTGGCCATATATGAGAATAGGATCAGAAACACGAAGTACGAGCTCAGGGAGCTAATTTGCATTTAGGTAAATGGCATTACCTGTTTTAGAAGGCAAGCCATACATAGGCAGAGTAGGGTTTGCCTGTATGAACATTATTCAGAGATAGACGTAGGGGAGAGTTTAACCCCATTGGTGGTGACTGCTTGTGTGAAAAGCGGCAAGTAAAGTGACAATAAGCTAGTAGCCGTACGACGGAAGTGGTAGAGTGGCATCCCGTCACTTGTAGGAGAAAAGGCGTCCTGATAAAGTGACAATACGTTAGTGGCCGTGCGACGGCAGTGAAAGGATGAAGTGAAGAGGCGACCAAGGAAGAAAATACCAACGAAAAGGAGGAAAAACCAGCGACAAAAGAGAATGCGGGCCCGCAAGTGACTCAAAAACTGTGTGGGTTGAGGTGATTGACGTTCTGTTTTCTTATTCTTTTGGATTCCATTTAAGTTACAAATTATCATATTTATTTTTATATGTATGTATTAAAATTGTTGTTTTCAGTGAACCCCTGGTGATTTATGCTTTTCGAGGAAAAGTTATTAACCCCTTCAGGATAAGAACCACCCCAACAAAAGTGAAACGGGCAGGTTCGTCACGGTGAGACATACGTTCACGCATGGATTCAGGCGACACTCCTTGAGTGAATCTATTTCTTTCAGCAGCGACAAAGCCCGGTTTCCGATAATAAGTTATGTTTTGGAAGCAATCAATAATGAAAGTGTCAATGACGCTGTAGCTGAACTTGACAAACTTGAACTTGGTATGTTATAAATGAAATGGCAAAATTGAAGATCATTGGTACCAATGTCATTTTTTTTTGCCAGAGGCCTCCCCAAACAATCATGCCAGGTTTCAAAGCAATCCGATCATAAATGTGCCCTGTAGGGTGTATAAAAGGGAAATATTGTGGTCTGACTTGACTCAATTCTAAGAATGTTGGCCGTGGCAACATTTTTTGACGGAAATGGAAGAAAATCGATAGCTCCCATCTAGAGGTCACCGTAAATAAGCATACCAGGTTTCAAAGCAATCTAATCATAAATGTGCCCTGTAGGGTGAGCCAAAGGGAAATATTGTGGTCTGACTAAACTAAGTTCTAAGAATGTTGGCTGCGGCAACATCTTTTGATGGAAATTGAAGAAAATCGATAACTCCCATCTAGAGGTCACCCCAAACAAGCATGCCAGGTTTCAAAGCAATCCGATCATAAATGTACCCTGTAGGGTGTGCCAAAGAGAAATATTGCGTCTTCTGACTAAACTAAGTTCTAAGAACATTGGCCGCGGCAACATTTTTTTGACAGAAATTGCAGAAAATCGATAGCTCCCATCTAGAGGTCTCCCCAAACAAGCATACCAGGTTTCAAAGCAATCTGATCATAAATGGGCCCTGTAGGGTGTGTCAAAGGAAAATATTGAGGTCTGACTAAACTAAGTTCTAAGAATGTTGGCTGCGGCAACATCTTTTGATAGCTCCCATCTAGAGGTCACCCTAAATAAACATACCAGATTTCAAAGCAATCAAATCATAAATGTGCCCTGTAGGGTGTGCCAAAGGGAAATATTGCGGTTTGACTAAACTAAGTTCTAAGAACGTTGGCCGCAGCAACATTTTTTGACGGAAATTGACGAAAATTGATAGCTCCCATCTAGAGGTCACCCCAAACAAGCATGCCAGGTTTCAAAGCAATCCGATCATAAATGTACCCTGTAGGGTGTGCCAAAGGGAAATATTGAGTCTTCTGACTAAACTAAGTTCTAAGAACGTTGGCCGCGGCAACATTTTTTGACAGAAATTGAAGGAAATCGATAGCACCCATCTAGAGGTCTCCCCAAACAAGCATGCCAGGTTTCAAAGCAATCTGATCATAAATGTGCCCTGTAGGGTGTGCCAAAGGGAAATATTGAGGTCTGACTAAACTAAGTTCTACGAACGTTGGCCGTGGCAACATGTTTTGCCGGAAATTGCAGAAAATCGATAGCTCCCATCTAGAGGTCACCCTAAATAAGCATACAGTTTTCAAAGCAATCAAATCATAAATGTGCCCTGTAGGGTGTGCCAAAGGGAAATATTGTGGTTTGACTAAACTGAGTTCTAAGAACGTTGGCCGCGGCAACATTTTTTGACGGAAATTGAAGAAAATCGATAGCTCCCATCTAGAGGTCACCCCAAACAAGCATGCCAATTTCAAAGTAATCTGATCATAAATGCGACCTGTGAGGTGTGCCAAAGGAAATTGTGGACGTACGTACTAACGTACTAACATACTAACGTACGTACGTACGTACGTACGCCGACGGACGAGAAGTGATGGCAATAGCTCAGCTTGACTTTGTCAAGTTGAGCTAAAAACTGACACAAAAGTGGATGGGCAGTTTTTGTGTGTGGCACCGGACAGATTTAGCCCGAAAAGCGTCACGTAAGCATTAAATATTTTAGCATGGATCACGACACAAGAACAATTATATTACGTACGTTTTATTATATCGGTATTCCGATTTTTATGGGACCAGGTCTTTGTCAAACACTTCACTTGATCTCAATTCATTTTATCACATTTATTGTTTTATTCGAGGACAACTGTGTCAAAAACCAATCACTGTTTATTGCCCTCTCACGTTGACATCGTAAAACATATTTGAAACTCTCGACTTTGCAGATCCACATCAAAACATAATCTGCGTCGTGCAGACAGCAGACAGACAACCCATTTAACTAAAGTGACTGCGGACAAGAATAGAAGGATTTTTTTTGTTATATGACGTGAGAAATAATGAGTACATAAAAGATGTCGCAAGTCCCCATTAAGGCAATCAGCATTTTTAAAAAAATAGACTGTTAACCCTTTTAGGAACGCACCGATATCAAAATTTAATGTTATTTTTTTCCCTTTTTTCACAAAATGTCCTCAAAACCATACTACGTGAACCCACATAATATGGTTTTCTTGAAATTTAAAAAAAAATTCAACTGCTCAATTTGAAAATTACGCTGGCAGATCAGGGGGGGGGGGGGGAATTTGCAAAACACTGATGTCGGGGTGGGTGGGTGGGTGGGTGGGTGGGTGATCAAGGAGGACAAAAAAAAAAAAAATTCCGATGCTTGCAATTTTTTTCCTCAGACACTTTTGGGCAAAATTGTATACCATAATCAGTAAAGTATCATTCAGGAACCAATAAAAAGACACTCAAGTTATCAGGGGGTACTTACCAGTACCATTGGTTATATACGATTATAAAACTGTTATTGCGACTGAGCTATGATTCGGCTTATAGTGATACAATGTATGACATATTGAATAATACAAGTTAAAATGAATCACTAATTGCAATTATCAAACACTGCACTCTAAGGATAAGTTATCTTGAGGGTGTTCCGTTTGATTAAATTTCTAATATGTTCACCCTGGTGAGATCGGCTGGCTTAGATGAGGAGCAAAGACAATTATGTGAAGTCAGGAACAGTTACAGATTTCAGCTGCAGGAACAATTCTGTACAACGATGTATCCAGACCTATTACGAAAAACCACTGAGTCTTATTGCCATTGTAGGAAGTATGCAACACAAAAACTACTAAACACTGAACCTGATTGAACTGCTAATTTGATATTGAAGTATACTTTCTCATCCGCAATTATCTCTCTTCATGTCAGTCCATGCTGGTTCTTGCATGTAGTCAAAAAAATCAACAATTTGTATGATATGTTACAAAGCTCTCTGAACTCCATATATATTGTTGGTTTCTACAACATGTCTGAACACATGGAGAGATAACTATAGGTAAAAATTTAATGATATGACATTCAAGAGTGTTAATGAATTACAACAGAACATGCCTTAAGAGACCGATGTCTTTGGAGACCATGTTTTATATGGACATACCTGGACATACCAGCTTTACTCTATATTTGATTTGTTATGGGAGACCATCTGCCTTAAGAGACCACTTTGGTCTGATAAAACGGATGTTCTTTCAAGACCTGTCCTACTGTACAAGGTCAATCACTCAATACTGTATGATAAAATTGGTTATGGTGCAGTATGGTGAGAAGGATGATGCAGAAGCATGTATTTAGTGGGGGTGGGTGGTTCAGATAACCCCGGAAAAAATTGTAAAACTGGAAAAAATTACATGAGGTGGGTGGGTGGGTCCTCCGACCGGTCAAAAACAAAAAAATCGGATTCGGTGTCTGCAAATTGTTTCCTAAACCCCCCTGGGCAGATGCCGCCCATTCGTTAGTCAAGGGGGGTAAACCTTAATTTTAACCATTTCAACCGGTTATGCATAAGGTTGTGCATAAATATAATTTATTTATTTATTGGTGTTTTAGGTAAAATGTTTCTACACAAAGGCAAATCGTGACCGCAACATGGATATAAAGTCAAGTCCAGCCAACCGTTTATACCTAGTTGCCCAGAGAACTTCAACCCCAGACACTGATTATCGGGCCCTATTTTACCAGTAAAACAGGAGCTTGTTTACGGCAGTAAACAAGCACTGTTTCACTTACCGGGGTTCCCACGGGGACGTAAAGACAATAGCAGCATCCAATGACAAAGATGGCACACTGCAAAACAAATGGGGAAAGAGAAATTGTTACGGAATCTTTCTGTGAATAAAATATATACTCATAGAATCTCCTATTTTGAAGTACATTTTATTCTATAGGACGGTACCAGTCAGGAGTTCAATGATGAACTGAGTTAATCTCAGTGCAATATGATATACAACGAGCACATGAAGGATGACTTGGAGCCTTCTTAATAAATTCGATCAGATTTTTTTAGTAACAGATTTCAATATTAACATGAAAAAAGTTTTTTAACCTCACGAACTCGGGTGGTATCTTTCCGTGCGAGTTCAGTTCCATGACAGAGCCTTCTTAATAAATTCGATAAGATTTTTAAGTGACAGACTCCAATATTAACATGAAAACAGTTTTTTAACCCTTTGATACCTGATGGCTGATTTCTGCACGAGTTCAGTTCCATCAGTTGGAAGAGTTCATATTCGTTATTTGACGGGTAGATCAATTAATATTTTCAAAGTGCAGCCTTGAGGTCACACGTTTGAAAATAATGATTAGTCTACCATACAAATTCACGTCGCAACCACTTACTTTATGAATTTAAGTCGTATCGATATTATGAACCGGAAAAGAGAGTCTCTCGGGTTCAACGGGTTAATGGAACTAATCGTAAAACCTATTTTCGAATTCTGTCGCCATTGCGTTGTCAGTGCAGTGCTCAGTTGTCGAAGTAAACTTTTGAGGTCAATCCTACAAAACATTTTCACTTGCATTTTCCAGAATTATATTTTTTATGAATATAAATGGTTGAAATGAATCATTAGCGGTTTAAAGGCGTGATGGTAATTTACCGACAAACTGCTGATGATTTAATTTTATTATTTATATTCACAAGTAGAAATTAAAATTCAGGAAAATACAATCCTAAAAAGTTTATGGGATTGGCCCTCCAAGACCCAAACGGTCTGAAAAGAAGCATTTCATTTCGAGGAAGGAAACAAGGATCGACGAGCAGGTTAATAAAAGCACTGAGGTACGGTGGATATACGAAGGGGTGGAGTTTTACACTCAAAATATAAACTATTTCATCATCTACCCCCCCCCCCCCCCAACGCCCCCCCCCCCCCCCCCCGAAGACTTTTTTTGAGGTCCATTTGCATTCTTTGCAAGAATCAATTTAGAAACGGGAGTTGAGGTACTATTCCCCTTTTCAAATTTTGAAGAAATGTCTTCACCAAGGACATATTGTCAAAGATTTGAAATGTATGCAACTCTCGTTCTAGTTAAGTCCTTCAACGAAGTCTGAAAACTTCACACACTGTTTTCTGGTTAACTGAAATTTCATTTTTAATGCCAATTTTAAGTTTTTGTGTATCTTTTACCAGTTGGTCATGTGTCACTCCAAGTCGAACATCGCGTATTGATCTGACTAACTTCATTCGATTTTCCAGCCTAATTTCACATTTTGTTCGCAGTTTATAGAATTTGCGTGTGGTCAATATGTTTCATCACTTCGTGGATTTTCAGCAATCATCATTCAATTCTTAAATATCAATGAAGACACCTTGCCAAATAACTATAAGAATACTTCTTCCTTTTGTCCTGTTTTGCATGGTAAAAGGATCAGAACCAATTTATCGAAACGGCCTAATTCCGAGCGGTTGTCTCCCTTCGTGATATTCGCTAGACCACTCGTCCTCTGAGTTCTAATGTGTCCTATGTCCTCTGAGTTCCAATGTGTTCTATGTGCCAGTAGGCACATAGAACACATTGGAACTCAGTGGACGCACAGTCGATTGCCGTTCAACTGCAAAAATTGTTGCAGATTACGTATCTTATTGTATTGGCTCTTACATTTACACTGACCATGTTGTAAATTACTGTGATTTAATATCCGAAAAAGAATTTTAAAACATACTGCTGGAATCAATGATAATTTGGAGAAAACAAAATAAATATAGTTCGAGTATGAATTCACAGGTAATCACGAGATATTTGTGAATAAACAACAACATATGTTCCTTCATATCGAAGCATCCTTTAACACGATTTTATTCGTCTCTTTCCCAACGGGTACAATCACATTTTGCTGAAAGTTTTCTTTTTTGAGCTTCGGAATGTTCAATCTGAAATATGTTGCAATACTCTTTCGCAAAAACCCTCCCCCATCACGCATTTCACGACTGATGCCTTATTTAGCATTTCTGTTGCAAACATTACCATGGGTATTTCAATGTTTGCGACTATTTTAGCTGAAAATACCGTAAATCTAATTTTAAAATAAATATACTCCAGTAACTTACGGCAGTGGTCTATCAATATAGACGCTACTGGTTGGTGGTTAGCACTAAAAAAAATTACCAGTAAAAATTCTGACAAACAGTTGCCGGTACTTCTACCGGAAAAAAATGTTACGGTAAAAAATAAGGCATTAAACTATTTTAGCAATAGTGACCTTTTTTGTTGGATTTTGAAGCAAAATCGAGAACATGATATTTGTTTCTCTTCATTACATCGGAAGGCTAGCTACAAAGAGTAAACCAATTTAACCCTTTACCCAACGAATCGGCCGCATCCGCCGCATAAAATGCAAATTCAGCAGCAGAGAAAATAGTCGAGCTCGTTCCAGTGATAGGTCACATGATTTGGTTTTGCTGAAAGTTTTTGAAAATTAAAAAAAATGGTATTTAAAATAATAAATTTTGATATCGTCTGCGTTGAGTAAAGGGTTATACTATTGGCTTCATATTCACTAAACTCAGTTGATATGGGTTAATTTTTCACCCAACTAATTTTAGAGTGTAGTCATCCGACACGAGATGACACTGACAGTTGAAAGTTTGTTGAACTTCGATAAATAAATATGTAAATAAATAGATGAATTAATTAGTCTTCCTTGACAATTGGCTCTTCTGAAATAAGACAACATCCGGCATGGGCGATGACATTTTGAACAAAAGCTGTTGCTGAAGGCAATTATATCCCCACTGCAGTCCTAGATTGATAAAGCATAAATGAATTGAACACAAAGTAAGGATCGTAACTTTGTTGGAAAACATGCGGGCAACTTTTTATAATATACCCAGGAGCGGCTATTCACAAGGAACCCTCATACCAAATTTCATTGAAATCCATCCAACAACTGGTAAGATATCGTGACGGATGGCCGGATGGACAGAAGCATGTAATCCACTAGACGCCCCATTCTCTTCGAGAGTGGGGTTATAAAAATCCGGAATTAAGAGTTTGATGTGTTCATTATGAGAAAAAGTTTGCTTTCTGTACATGAACACTCACTCCTTTCTATCTGATATGATTATAATTTTAGGTTACATTAGGTTCCGCTCTACAGTTTCGCACTATTGCACAGGGGTGAAATTCTAACATAGAGCAAATGTTGAAACTAAGGCCATGTAAAATAGAGATATATTTTTAGTATCAGATATATGATTACATTAGGCTTTTTGTTGGACAAGAGAATTTGAAGTTTTGGTCCCAAAGTTGGAGTCTGATACATAGGGGTAAATTACCAGATGAATTATGGGAAACAGTGGCTTCGGAAAATTGGCTATTTTTTAAAATGTAATTTTTACACGGGTTTGTTACCAGACAGGTGTCTAAAAATGAAATGGAAACATATAAAATCTTTTTTTGCATTTTAGAAACAGGGGATGCTCTGCTCCAGGGGTAGGTAGGTGGGGTGGTGGGAAAATTCTGCTTTTGAGGCTGCTGGGTGGCTGAAAATGACTGGTACTGGTATGTTTTCATGCAATTTTTCAGGTTGAAGGCTTGCCTTTGACAATAAATTATTCCACCACATTCAGATTGTTTAGTTCTACTTAGTCAGATAGTGTTATATGTTTTTTTGTGGATTTGGGAAATGTAATACATGCTATGGGTTAGATAAATAAATTACAGAATATTTGCATTTGAAGAGAGTATATGGCATGTCATTTTTGGAAGTGCCTGGAAATCTGTGGAGCGGAACCTTAAAGAACATTTTTCCGTCCGTGTCAATTCTTGAACCAGGAAGTTCCTTATTTGTGTTTCAGTTTTAAATACATCATTTTAAAAACAAACAGTTCATTATTTCTGGTTTGTGTGAAATTGTTAGATATAGTTAACATTCATCAAGTGATAACTCAGCAAAACTGGAAGGAAATAAGTGGAAATTTGGAGAAATTTATTGATGTAGCCTAATTTTGCACCTGTTGTTAATTTTCGTCAAGATTTCGAAAACACATTAAGGAAAAGCACTGCCTTTCCTAAACACCGAGCCTTGTATTCATGACAAATATATGCAATAATGAACAGCCTGGTTGTTATTGTTGACCAGAGATTTGCAGTCATGGTGTCTACTTTTTCATTTTGGTCATTGGTGTTATGTCTGTGTGTCATCCGTCCGTTAAGCTGTTTACTCTTTCATATCTGGAGAGCAACATCCCTCCCTCAAAGCAATGGTTATTACTGCTTATTGTTTTACATTTTGATTGTATTTAACAGTGCTATTGACAGGACTTGGGTAGTCAGTGTGGCTGGTGGTAATAACAAAAATGCTCTCTGAAGAGGCTCAGAGAAATGTGAGGGTTGAGGTGGTGTGGTGTGGTTGTGAAAATCAGCTAAAAACTGTCTGCAAAAGCTATTCGGCAGTCAGAAAGACCATGCTGTATCTTTTTACTGGTTGAAAATAGAGACTTGTGGTTTTTGTTCATTCAACTCAGGACAGACTCCAGATTCTTTTGCCTGAGTGAAATCCGAGGGGAGAGCACTCTTGTTTTCTCCTTAAAGAGCATTTTGCAGTCGGTGTCAATTCTTGAACCAGGAAGTTCCTTATTTGAGTTTCAGTTTTAAATACACCATTTTTTAAAAAAAACTTTTCATTATTTCTGGTTTGTGTGCAATTGTTAGTGATAGTTAACATTCATCAAGTGATATCACAACACAATTGGATGGACATAAGTGGAAATTTGGAGAAATTTATTGATGTAGCCTAATTTCGCACCTGTTTTTAATTTTCGTCAAGATTTCGAAAACACATTAAGGTAGAGCACTGCCTTTCCTAAACACAGAGCCTTGTATTCATGACAAATATATGCAATTATTAACAGCCTGGTTGTTATTGTTGACCAGAGATTTGCAGTCATGGCGTCTACTTTTTCATTTTGGTCATTGGTGTTATTTCTGTGTGTCATCCGTCCGTTAAGCTGTTTACTCTTTCATATCTGGAGACCAACACCCCAAAGCAATGGTTATTACTGCTTATTGTTTTAAATTTTGATTGTATTTAATAGTGTTATTGACAGGACCTGGGTAGTCAGTGTGGCTGGTGGTAATAACAAAAATGCTCTCTGAAGTGGCTCAGAGAAGTGTGAGGGTTGAGGTGGTGTGGTGTGGTTGTGAAAATCAGGCAAAAACTGTCTGCAAAACCTATTCGGCAGTCAGAAAGGCCATGCTGTATCTTTTTACTGGTTGAAAATAGAGACTTGTGGTTTTTGTTCTTTCAACTCAGGATAGACTCCAGATTGTTTT
Source organism: Pictodentalium vernedei (assembly GCA_031216915.1). Classification (NCBI taxonomy): domain Eukaryota; kingdom Metazoa; phylum Mollusca; class Scaphopoda; order Dentaliida; family Dentaliidae; genus Pictodentalium; species Pictodentalium vernedei. The sequence continues at coordinate 241,517,725 of CM062293.1, read as the reverse complement.
GCCTGAGTGAAATCCGAGGGGAGATCACTCTTGTTTTCTCTTTAAGGTTCCGCTCTACAATTTCGCACTAATGCACAGGGGTGAAATTCTAAACATAGGGCATATGTTGAAACCAAGGCCATGTAAAATAGAGATATAGTTTTAGTATCAGATATATGATTACATTAGGCTTTTTTGTTGGACAAGAGAATTTGAAGTTTTGGTCCCAAAGTTGGAGTCTGATACATAGGGGTAAATTACCAGATGAATTATGGAAAACAGTGGCTTCGAAAAATTGGCTATTTTTTAAAATGTAATTTTTACACGGGTTTGTTACCAAACAGGTATCTGAAAAATGAAACGGAAACATATAATTTTTGGGGGGCATTTTAGAAACAGGGGATGCTCTGTTCCAGGGGTAGGTAGGTGGGAAAATTCTGCTTTCGAGGTTGCTGGATGGCTGAAAATGACTGGTTTTGGCATGTTTTCATGCAATTTTTCAGGTTGAAGTCTTGCCTTTGACAATAAATTATTCCACCCAAATTCAGATTGTTTATTTCCACTTAGTCAGAGAGTGTTATATGTTTTTGTGGATTTGGAAAATGCTATGGGCTTGATAACTAAGTTACAGAATATTTGCATTTGAAGAGAGTATATGGCATGTCATTTTTTGGAAATGCCTGGAAAACTATGGAGCGGAACCTTACAGTGTTTTCGTGCAAACAGCGCCTCTAGCCTTTAATGGAGGATAAAAGTTCCTGGAATTATTCGATTGGTGAAAAATGAACTGAGCTTGTAAGTGTGAATAAAATTTTAAAGTGCATGTTTTGGAAAAGATATAAAATATTAGCGACTATTGTCTTTTGAAATGTATGAGAGAAGATTAAAATTGGGTGAGGGTAGGTAAAGATATGTCTATTTCATTCAGTGCGAAACTGGACGGGAGTACAGGAAGCGCCAAATTTAAAGGCAAAATTCACATGGCGACCTATATATTTTTTCAGTATATTTTTTACATGAGATGATAAACTAAATGGATAGATGGTTGTTATTGCCCAAATCAGCTTGCTGAGATCGGGAGTGGAGGAAAGATTAGTACTGTCGTCAATGGAAAAAACACTGTATTGTAACCTTAATCAGTACGTCAACACCGTATAATGTACCGCAGAACTACCAGCAGCTGTTTGCAAGTCCATTTTCCGTATTTATCGGTACATTTTTCAGTGTATAATCTATCTCGCGACTTCAAGTCCAACCACTGGAACGTCCCCTAAATTTCTCTACTCTTCCCTTTACCTTTCATAGTAGCTCACGACTTTGACATTTCAAACATACTCGCAGTATCAGAGAAGATCTTATCAGTGAAATTAATGGGAGTGAAACGTTCTTGCAGTTATCCGGTAGCTTATTTCCACATGCACGCTATACGCATACTGACTTTCAAAGGCGAGATTAAAAGCCAAATTATCGTGGCGGTGTGGATATAGAAAGAAAAAATCCGATTTGTGAAGAGAGCATTAGTTGTTCAATGTCTTGAAAGTATTCGCATACATATAGAATTTTTTATTAGGCTTTCCCAAACCCAGTTTGGGAAAGACTCTTGTTATTCTTCTTTTTCAAAATTTTTCTTCTCTTTTTTTTATTTTTTTTTTTATTTTTTTTTAAATTTTTTTATTTTTTTTTTATTTTTTCTAGTGAAATGCGGTATCGTCATGTCTGTGAAAACGCGTATTTTCAAAATATTCTGCCAAAGCCGTCCAAATTTCACCATTTTCAAATGTTATTTAGCTCAAATTTTCCACACATTTAGAGCATAATATAATACACCACGAATACCACTCAAATCTTTCAACTTTAACCCCCATTGGCCAAAAAATGACATGAATATAGATTTTTTCTTCAAAATTGACCAACTTCAAGAGCAAATTTCTCTAATTACAAGGTTGTTGTAACAATTATTTTGGTATTGGTAGATGCAACAATGATTGTGCAAGAAAGTTAGTGTTTACTTTTCAATATCAGATTTAACCCACAAGCACAATGAGGGCGAGAATAAGAGTTCCATTTGAAAATGCCAAAATTAGCCAACTTTGGTTTCTTTTTCTATCATTTTGGAAAGGCTTAATTTCAAACACGTTTCATGTACGTATTCACAGTTGACTACCAAGCAAATCTGCTGTTGTAAGTTTGGTTGTAAAGTTTAACCCTATCCCATTCTGGTTGCATAAAAGTAGGTACCGTCCAAAAAAAATCATTTTTTTCAGAATTTGGTAAGTTCAGGTGAAGATTCACTCCATTTTAAATTGACTGAGCTCTGAATGTTTTCTATAGCAGCTGCATACAGCAGTCAAAGTGCGACAAATTTTGTTCTATATTTTATTATTAAAAGTTTAACCCTTAGCAGATTTGAGACTTCCTATAGGGGTACTGTCGGAATAATTGTTATTTTCGCCAAAATTCACATGCAGTTTCTCAGCACTGGAGCCATATTTTCTCAAAACGTTTGCCATGAGAAGATATGACATTCATCCAAGAACAATTTTGCTGTTATATGTTTTATTCCAAGTTTTAATCCTCACCCAGTTGTCGTGCCTTGACTTAAAGTACCCTCAACTTGTACATGTTCATTGAAATACCAAGATTCAAGATTCTGTCATGTCTCTTATCAGATACTCAGTCTGTGGTTGATGTTCACACATTTAGAGCATAATATGATACACTAAAATCACCACACAAATATTTTAAAATTAACCCCTGTAGGCCACAAATGATAGGAATATAGCATTTTATCTTCGAGATTGACTAAATTCAAGTGCTAATTTCTCTAACTGCAATGTTGTTGTAACAATTATTTTTGTATGCATAGATGCAACAATGCTTGTAGAAGAAAGTTACTGTTTAGTTTTTAATCTCATCTTTAACCCTCAAGCACAATGAGGGTAAGTAAGATTTCCATTCGTAAATGCTAAAATTAGCTAACTTCGGTTACATTTTCCTGTCATTTTGGAAAGGGTTAATTTTAGATACTTTGTTTTGCTATAGGTAGAGATGCTTAATGAACAAATCCCTTGCTGTAAGTTATGCTTTGGGGCTTAAACCAACATATGCTTTGGCCACTTAAAGAATAGTATTGGCTGACAAAAATTGATTTTCAGTGAATTTTGCAAACATCTGTACTCATTTCCTCTAATTGCAAGGTTGTTGTAGCAAATATTTTGGTATGGATAGATGTAACAATGATTGCACAAGAAAGTTACTGTTTACTTTTTAATCTGAAGATTTAACCCCCAAGCACAATGAGGGTGAGAATAAGAGTACCGTTATAGTAAAGCCAAAAATAGCCAACTTTGGATGCCTTTTGTCTATCATTTTGGAAATGGATAATTTCAAGCACTTTGCTTTGCTATATGTAGTCTGCATTTTCACATTGAAAAGTTGGGAAAGCCCGTAATTTGTCCAACAAATTACAATTCGCTAGTTTATTTATTGGTATTTAACCCTTTACCTAACATGAAAAGCAGACGACACTTGCAAATAAAATTCTTGAATTACTAATTTTTTTCATTTTTTGTCTCAAAAACATAGGTTATAACTCCTCTTTAGAACGAGCTCGTCGAGCTCCGGAGTACCCAGAGAGAACCGCCGAGCAACGACGAGCAGCTGCCAGCCTACCCAACATCGTAACTCCGCACTGCAACACAGGAAGGGTTAGATTGGTTGAAGACATGCGCACCATCGACGTGCAGTACGCCTTAGTACACGGCGTCATCGCGCCCTCATGTGGACAATCAGGGTTAAGTGCCTTGCCCAAGGACACAACCTCGGTGGTACGAATCGATCGCTCAGACGGTCAACCATCTGAGGACAAACCGAGCTCGACGTTGCTTAACTTCGGTGATCTGACGAGAAGCGGTTACCGCAACGCCACTGCGCCCCCAAACGAAAGAAAGAAACATCAAGTAACAGAAAAAGATCCTTCAAATTTCCTCCTTTTTTCAAAGTGAACACAGGGTCTGAATGATTTTTATACTTTATGGGAGCGAGTTCCACACAGAGGGAGCTGCCACAGAGAATACTCTGTCGCCTGCAGTCTTCAGTTTCGCCCTTGGCCGTGAAAGCAAAATTTTATTGCTTAACCCTATAGTGCTAGCAGGTTCATATACCAATTCAGAAGTTCTGAGAGGTAAGATGGTGCAAGGCTATGAAGGCACTCAAAGACCAGCAGACACAGTTTGTATTGGATTCTCTGTCATACTGGCAGCCCATGAAATTCGTAAAGGACAGGTGTTATGTGGCATGTTTTTTGTTCCTTGTGACCACTCGGGCTGCAGAATTCTGTATGTGTTGTAGTTTTACAATGTTTTACAATGGAGGTTGTAAATCCAAAGCACAGAGAGTTACAGCAGTGAAGCCGAGTTGTCACAAAGGCATGTACATGTTGCTCAGATGTTTTATTGTCCATTAAGATCCTAATTTTGCTTATGTTCTTCGGATTATAAAACAAAACAGAATTGCAATAGTAATCTTCTTTGTGGCGTTAATCGAATTTTATGATCAACAGATGACGTAAGGATAGCTGCAATCAATTGTCAGAGTATCCAAACCAGAAAATAAGCACACTGTCATCAACAAAATGAGGTCCTCAGGGGGTGAATTTAGTGATGTTGCCCTGCACAGCAGGGTAGCATCACTTCATGTACCCTCTGTGAACCTCAATCTGAATCAGGATCTCAAAACTTAACAGAAAGTGGTACCCAGAGAATAAATTGGCCCACTGTATGGGATAGTGTCAGGGACTCCTGAGGCCCCGTAAGGCCTGGGCTGACGTGGGGTTATTTAGTCCCGCTGATGAAGTTGCGGGAAAATTAGACCAACGTGGAGGGTCGGAATCCAAGTGTCGCGAACTCGGCGCAGAGAGCTGAGTTAGACCGACGCCGTGATTCCTTCTCTGCCAAATTGTCCTGAAATAGGTTCGATTTCCGTTAGGTGTGATTCCTAATCACTTCAGGCTGTATAATGGAAAGAATGATTTAAAGTAACAACGATTCTTTTATTTACACATAAAAATAAATCCGTTTCAATATTTCAACAATCAACAATTCAATTCTTTTCACAGAAAATGGGTCACTACGGTTAAATAATTCTAAAAAATCATATAGTCATTCTATAGCCCTGTACTGGCACTATAGTCTACACACTGGAAATGTTACTACCGTGAGCTCGCCATAAGAGCTTCACAAATCTGAAATGTTATTACTGTGAGCTCGCCATAAGAGCTTCACCCGCTTAGGCTCAAATGTCAACGTCTGCGCGTAACTGTACCTCTGGCTGTCGGAGGGTTCCGACCAGCAATGTTCGTCATCTATAAAGCCACCGTACTTCTGATTTGGGTCAGATATTGTCTACTCATACCTTATGTGCCTTTTGAAAGTCCTCCGTGAAAGTCCTATTGAAATATCCACCGTTCCTGGTTGAATTCACGATTCACAAATGCCCCTTTTTGTGCTAGGGCGAAATTGTCACTCACACCGATCTCCAGTCGGTATTACGATGTTCCGACAGCAAAATAAACTACTCAGAACGCAATCAGGCTGACGCTTCAAAGGGTTAATACGCACAATACAATTAACCTACACTTCTGACTATTGCAGGACGATACCTGCTACTCGACAATCTAAACTTTAACGTTCCACCTGGGGTGTTCCTTCTCACGAATTCGGCCCCGTAGCCGCCTATCAACTTTAAGCTAAATCAATCATGGAATGCCCTCTCTGGCGATTCCAGCCGTTTCAGGGTCCTGTGATCGAAGGTACCCTTATGCCAGGAAACAGAGTCCGCCTGTCCTGGACTTCACCAACGCGTGTGTGACCCCAAGTGTGTGTCTAATGCTCTGCTCTTCCAGGTATATATACTTTTTACCCTAAACTGTCAGGTGGACCGACGCTCATCTGTCCACCTGTCAAAACGGTGGGAGATGACGTGTATCGAGGCAGAATCAATACAAGTTATCTCATGCGTGACTTCACTTGTCTAGAAAACCGATTCGTTCTTGCCATGATTGTTATAACTTATGATGACACGACATTTCTATCTTTTAGAACCTCGTTTCTCAATTAGCCGTGACGAAAAATGAGATTAGACCTTATCTAACATACCGTTTCTCCCCTGGGTCCCTGCGCTAAAGCTGGATATACACCACGTGTGTTTTTTCTATGTCCAGCTTTACAGAGAAGTGAAATTCACGTGGGTTTTCGCCTTGATGCGGAATATATTTTGAACTTACAATATCTTTAAATATGAGGCCCCTTGCCCCTATATTTAGGCTGGCTTTGCCCTGACAACTCCCTTCCCGAGAGAAACACCCTGTGTATCTCTTAAAACGCAAGGGGCAAAGCCACGCACGCTCGCCTCTCACACCCTTTTACAATCTACCATCATGTTCAAGACTACAAAACTGTACCCTAGTGGTCGTGGGGGGTCATGACCGGGCTCATGCGTCGGCCATGTCGATTCCCACGACACACTCGCTACCACATGTTCCCGTCTTGCGGGTTTACATATGGAGAGTAGCCTTATTCTTAGATTTGCAGCACTCTCTCTCTCTGTAATACTATATATTTACACCCAAACATACACATTTTTATACACGTTCGCCCATTTTGCAAACAGTTCACTTGGCACTCACTCCGACGAGTAACACCGTCCGCGCCTTTGCGTCAGATGGGTTAATTCCAACGGAGTGTAACCTCGCCTCTCATTCCCCTATGACTTGTGAAGGGGCAAACGACCCCTGCATCATGTCGAGCCTCACCCTCGCCAAGCTCAACCAGGGGATTAAAATTTGTTCCTCACACACTCACACATTCAACACACGGATTTCCCGACCGCGCCTTTGCGACAGACGGAGTTATTGTGCCCCACACTTACAAAACTCGACACACAGGCTCCCCGTCCACGCACACGCGACAGACAGGGCAGTGTATCTCACATTCGCACTCACAACCAACTCTAGTCGGCAGTCAGAGCAATAATAATACTAAAAATAAGAAAATTTCTTCCGGGCCTTAACACCGGGTTTACGAAACTCATCACCTCACCCACAAAAATATTTGCGACTGGAGCCCCCGTCCCAGACACCAGGCCCACAGCCACCCAACTATTGCTTCTTTATAACCACCTACCATTGGTAGGGGCCCGGTTCCCAGTATCCCCTTGGGTAACCCTTGACACACCCCTACTTCTCGCCCCGCCATTTCTACGGGTATTCCACCAGGGTCCCCATACCCTGTCGTTGTCGCATTCCCAAGAGCTTCCCTTGGCGCTATATCCCCCAGGCTCACTCGTCCCGGCGATTACCGTCGTTCGAACGACACTGGCCGTCCTTGGCCCTTGTGCCGTCGACCCCCCGGTCCATTGCGACGACTTCTTGCGCCCATTGGGCGCTGTGCGCCCCCGGCACTCTCTACGTGGTCTCCGCCACCTAGGATGCTTCTCCTTTGATTTGTGGACCCTTTTCTCGGTCCCCTGGACGCCCACCTTAGCGGTCCCATCCACTTTAACATACTCAACTTGTGTTGACCCGTGCCCTCTCAATTCTGGGGAAGTTTGCCCAGCCATTTGCGTGGGTCTGGCCTCCCCTCTCCACACGGGTGACACCGACTTCTTGGGGCGCTCAACTCCCCCACATAAATTTGCTTGAGGGTCTTTCCCCAATGATCCCCTTGGGTTCCCTCGCTGTTTGGCGTTTCGCCTGGACCGCCTGCGGCCCCTTCTCCCTAATTGGACAGGAGTCGTCCCTCCTGAAACTTCCCGACATTTCGTCGTGTAGGGGCCATCCCCCGGACCATCGGATTGGTTCCCCCTGGGAACCTTCCCTTCCTTACTCGTTGGGCCTTCACTTGGCCCCCTATCCCTGGACCATAACTCATCAGGGTTTGCCCTCACCCCTGGGATATTACCTATGACCAGGTCATACACAGGTGATTCAATGCACATGGCTTCCACTTCGCCACAATAAAATGGGGTATCCACCGTTATCCTCGCGATGGGGAACCTTCTAACGGTCCCATCTATCAAAATACACAAATGGTCACGACCCAACAATTGCTTGTCGTCAACCAGTTGCCTTCTAACCGCTGCAGAGGAGCACCCAGAATCCCGGAGCAGACGGATCTCCCTTTGTCCCACATACCCTGGGTACACTGGCATATCAACCTTCTCCTGCGAAGTTGTGAGCCTCTCACACATGCCACTTATTATCGGGACGACCTTCCCGCCTTCCAGCCTCAATTCTCCCTCTTGTATACATTCCCGGAGGGGACTGTGTTCTGGACCGATAGTTTGACAGAACGCTGCCGTCTGTCTACTGGGCCCTGGATCTACGCGGTCACCTTGCTTCCAACCCCTTGGTGCTGCGTTCCCGACCCCCTGCTGAGGTGGTCTAACGTTCCCAGTGGTTCTTACCTGCTTCTGCCAGCAGTCCCTGGCAATATGACCCCGCTTGTTGCAGATAAAACAAGTGGTGTCCTTGGGAGCGCTCCCCTTCCGGCTGGTCTGCGACGCAGGAGGATCGGGGTGGTGTTGCCTTACGGGTGCCATTGCCAACCCGTTTGCCCCACCCCTAGCCGATTTGGGTGCGTTCACACTCCCACCGTGGGCCTCGATGTAGCGTTCTGCCACAGTTGCCATCTCATCATAGGTGGGCGGACCCCTTTCCTTGATGAACAGGCCCAACTCCTTGGAGCATGTAGTTAAAAACTGCTCCCGGAGAAATAGATCTCGCAGGGCTCCATATGACTCATTCACTTCTGCGAGATCAGTCCAGCGGTCAAAGTACCGCCTAGCTCGGGCAAAATACTGAGGTACTGTTTCTCCCTTCTTCTGCTTAATATCTCGGAACTTGGTCCGGAATCCTTCTTCAGTGAGCTGGTATCTCCGAAGGATGGCATTCTTCAGCTCACCGTAGTCATTAAGAAGTGCAGGAGGCATACTGGTATAAGCCTCGAGGGCTTTACCTGACAACAAAGGGCTCAAGCACATAGCCCATGTGTCTTCTGGCCACATTTGACTGGAGGCAAAACGCTCGAACCTCTCCAAGTACGAGTCCAAGTCATCTGTGTTTTCATTGAAATGAGCGAGATGGGGGCGTGGGGCATGAATTGCTACCCCTGCACTCCCATCCCCTGAGCGCCGACTTCCATTCTCCACATCGGCCCTTGCTCTGAGGAGCTCTAATTCTCTCTCGTGCCTCTGTTGTTCGAGCTCTCGCTCTGCCTCCCTTGCCTCCCTTGCTAATTGGGCTTCCCTCTCTCTCGCCTCATTTGCTAATTGAATCTCTCGCTCTTTTGCCTCCCTTACTGCTTGGGCCTCTCTCTCCCTTGCGTCATTACGTAAGGCAATCTCCTTGGCCTCACGTTTCTGCTCATCTTTAACGAACTTCTGAAGTTCAGCTCCCTCAAGGCCCATTTCCTTGCCTAATGATACCAGTTGGGCGAGGGGTGTAACAACATCCATTTTGATTTTTTCTTTCTATCTTCAACACTCGTCAGAAAGAATGAAGAAGGAAAAGAAAGAAAGAAAAAAAAATCTGGCAATTGATCCTAATTTACCTCTGTAATTTAACGTAGTTAAACGCCCCAATACTCTGAAACCTACCGCAGTTATAATGGCTATTAAGTATCCTCTTGGGGACTACTGTATTGCGATATTAAACCCTTGAACGGCATCAACTGACCGAACGCGTCAAAACCTAAACAGAACCGCCGTTAAAATAAAACAAAATTTCCATATAGCCATTTTTTACCTTTTAGAAATATCCTGGTAGCGCTCGCCAATCAATGTCAGGGGACACCTAAGGCCCCGTAAGGCCTGGGCTGACGTGGGGTTATTTAGTCCCGCTGATGAAGTTGCGGGAAAATTAGACCAACGTGGAGGGTCGGAATCCAAGTGTCGCGAACTCGGCGCAGAGAGCTGAGTTAGACCGACGCCGTGATTCCTTCTCTGCCAAATTGTCCTGAAATAGGTTCGATTTCCGTTAGGTGTGATTCCTAATCACTTCAGGCTGTATAATGGAAAGAATGATTTAAAGTAACAACGATTCTTTTATTTACACATAAAAATAAATCCGTTTCAATATTTCAACAATCAACAATTCAATTCTTTTCACAGAAAATGGGTCACTACGGTTAAATAATTCTAAAAAATCATATAGTCATTCTATAGCCCTGTACTGGCACTATAGTCTACACACTGGAAATGTTACTACCGTGAGCTCGCCATAAGAGCTTCACAAATCTGAAATGTTATTACTGTGAGCTCGCCATAAGAGCTTCACCCGCTTAGGCTCAAATGTCAACGTCTGCGCGTAACTGTACCTCTGGCTGTCGGAGGGTTCCGACCAGCAATGTTCGTCATCTATAAAGCCACCGTACTTCTGATTTGGGTCAGATATTGTCTACTCATACCTTATGTGCCTTTTGAAAGTCCTCCGTGAAAGTCCTATTGAAATATCCACCGTTCCTGGTTGAATTCACGATTCACAAATGCCCCTTTTTGTGCTAGGGCGAAATTGTCACTCACACCGATCTCCAGTCGGTATTACGATGTTCCGACAGCAAAATAAACTACTCAGAACGCAATCAGGCTGACGCTTCAAAGGGTTAATACGCACAATACAATTAACCTACACTTCTGACTATTGCAGGACGATACCTGCTACTCGACAATCTAAACTTTAACGTTCCACCTGGGGTGTTCCTTCTCACGAATTCGGCCCCGTAGCCGCCTATCAACTTTAAGCTAAATCAATCATGGAATGCCCTCTCTGGCGATTCCAGCCGTTTCTGGGTCCTGTGATCGAAGGTACCCTTATGCCAGGAAACAGAGTCCGCCTGTCCTGGACTTCACCAACGCGTGTGTGACCCCAAGTGTGTGTCTAATGCTCTGCTCTTCCAGGTATATATACTTTTTACCCTAAACTGTCAGGTGGACCGACGCTCATCTGTCCACCTGTCAAAACGGTGGGAGATGACGTGTATCGAGGCAGAATCAATACAAGTTATCTCATGCGTGACTTCACTTGTCTAGAAAACCGATTCGTTCTTGCCATGATTGTTATAACTTATGATGACACGACATTTCTATCTTTTAGAACCTCGTTTCTCAATTAGCCGTGACGAAAAATGAGATTAGACCTTATCTAACATACCGTTTCTCCCCTGGGTCCCTGCGCTAAAGCTGGATATACACCACGTGTGTTTTTTCTATGTCCAGCTTTACAGAGAAGTGAAATTCACGTGGGTTTTCGCCTTGATGCGGAATATATTTTGAACTTACAATATCTTTAAATATGAGGCCCCTTGCCCCTATATTTAGGCTGGCTTTGCCCTGACAGATAGCATCATCAAATTCACCCTCTGGCGACCTCATTCTGCAAATGTCAGATTGCTTATTTTCAGACCTGAGAATATCAGCTTCCCATCTTAACACTTTCACCGCGAAAAGATGATTAAAATAGCAATTTTCTGTGTAGCGTTAATCGATTTTGTGATCAACAGATGCTGAAAGAATTAGCTGCAATCAATTGTCAGAATCTCAGATTTCCATCTTAACACTTTCACCGCGAAAAAAAGAAGAATTAAAATAGCAATTTTCTGTGTTGTGTTAAAGAATTTTGGTATTGGTTGGGAATAAAAGGGTTAGCCGGTGTCAGCTGTCAGATTCTAAAATCCAACCTTAACACTATCACCACGAAAACGTACCTTCAAGTTTCCTTCCAGTGCGAATCACCCGGAACAAAGCTGTTTTATATCCACAAACACCTCATTTGATTAAAACAGTTATTACAAAAGTCCGACTGAGCGTCCTGTGTGTTTACCTGTCAACACGACCTACTTAAATCAAAGATAAACGACGCCTGTATTACAAAGTTATACTATAACGTGTACATAATCTATTTATATACGTACAGTAATTATTATCAAATAGGTGACTTAAAATGTAAATGCATTACGTTTGTCAGCACTCACCCAGAAGTGTTCTCAGTCTCTTGTCAGTTTGTTTCTTCCCGGCTCACTGACCAAGGGGTTTTCAGATCAACACGCTGTTCTCCTGTATTACGGAAGTCTGCGCACCAATAAGACCACAAACATTATCAGTTAATCTTTAATGTAAACCAGTTTTTTCTGCACTAGAAACATTCCACTCTATTAACATATCCCCTCTTTTGAGTTGTGAAAACTACCCCTTATCAGTAGGGAAATTTCACTTCCGGGATTGAAACTTCACCCGCGAGAGAAAATATATACAGCAGTATACAGAAAGTTTTATTGCTCACTAGGCCTAAAACAATTAAAAATCTGTTTCTCAGGCCCTCCCGCGTGGTCCTTTTGGCTGCCGCATGCTCTTTTTATAACAAATGTAAACTTAAAAAAAAAAAAAAATTAAATGGTTTATGTCTGATATTTTACCCAAGTTAAAACAACTGATACCACTCACCCGCATGCAATTTTACAAGTAATGGTCTGAGAAACAGAAGATCTACTTTGTGGGGCTTTATGTAGATTTTTTACAGCATTCAGCGTAACTGATCCATATCCATTCCATTGCTGTTACGTGGCTGACAATATTCGTCATTGGAAGAGATTTACAGGAAAGTTAACTCCCCTTAATTTTCCTGAAGCTATCAGTAAATGTAACACTTTGGGTATGGAAATTTCATTTAAAATTTTCACCATCTTTTGATGTTTTTTAACTTTTTTCTCTGTTCCTTATATCAACTGTGTGCGCATCATGACATTTTCAACATACACTGTCCTTTCCATTTGGATTTATTTATTTATCTATTTATTAAGGTTTGACGACACTTTAACAGCCAAGGTCATATCGTGTCGGTGACAGTTTTACGGGTGGAGGAAGCCGTAATACTCGGAGAGAACCACAGCGCAACGACGAGCAGCTGCCAGCTCCCCAACATCGCAACTCCTCACTGTAGTACAGGCTGGGTTAGATTGGTTGATGACATGCGCACCATCTTCGTACAGCACGCCTTAGTACACGGCGTCATCGCACCCCCATGTGGACAGTCGGGGTTAAGTGCCTTGCCCAAGGACACAACGCGGGAGTCCAAATCGATCGTTCAGACGGTCACCCATCCAAGGACTAACCGGGCTCGACGTTGCTTTTCCATTAAGATAAATGTTTTGGAAGTGAGATTTGTTAATTGTTTTCTTGGGAAGAATAAAAACTTGCCAATTACTGTAAAAACATATTCGCCAAACAAAGAGCTAAAGTGGACACTTGTTTGGTGTTGGAAGGTGAATTTATTTATTTATTTATTTATTTATTTATTTATTTATTTATTTATTGGTGTTTAAGGTCACATACTTATGCACAATGACTAAGCGTGACCGAGACAGTTTTACGGATGGCGGAAGCCGGAGTACCCGGAGAGAATCACCGAGCATCAAAGAGCAACTGTCAGCTCCTCAACATTCTAACTCTGTTCAAGCTCCGTTCAAGCAGGTTTACAGCAGTTGATGACATGTGCACCATCGACGTGCAGTACGCCTTAGTACACGGCGTCGTCGTGCCCCCACGTAGGCAACCGGGATAAAGTGCCTTGCCCAAGGACACAACGCGGGTCGTTCCGGACGGGGATCAAACTCGGGACCTCCAGCATAGAAGTCCCACCGTCCACTACTGAGCCACCGCGCTCCCTATTTGGTAGGTGCAATACTTATAGATATTCATGATGACGCATTATCTTTGAAGTTGTTGCTTTTAATTAGTTTACCATAAAAAACAAATTTCCTTTTGTGACCTTTAATAAACGTAAACAACAGACAGCTCCGAAATCTGTCACTTGTTTTCGTTTATTTTATTTATTCATTGGCGTTTAACGACACTTTCAACAGCCAGGGGTCACCTCGTGTCGGACAGTTTTACGGGTGGAGGAAGCCGGAGCACCCCGAAAGAACCACCGATCAACGGCGAGCAACTGCCAGACTACCCAACATACTAACTCCACACATGTAGGGTTAGCACTGGTTGAAGACAAGTGCCCACCGATGTGTAGTATGCCCCAGTGCACGACGCCACCGTGCCACCACGTGGGAAATTGGGATAAAGTGTGTTGCCCAAGGATACAACGCGGTTGCCGCAGGTTGGATTCGAACCGAGGACATCTCGGTTTGTAGTCTGCACATCTACCTACTGAGCTACCGCGCTCCCGTTTTCGTTTATTAAAAGTAACACAGGGAAACTTATCTTTATTTTCTATTGATATCATAGGTGTTTTCTCAACAATTTCCTTCTTCTTAATTGGACCTTCTTCGCTCGTATAATAATTTCAAGGGACATAACTTTATCGAAAGTCGATTTTCGTGACGAAACAAGTCAGGGATGAAACATCCGACACAAGAACGGACATTTAGTACTGTGCAGATATTTGATGCCACTACCTTGTTTGACACGGTTGCATGTGGCAGTGTCCACCTTTCAGGTGTACAACTTCAGAGGCCAATATGACTAAAACAGAAATAAGATAAAATGACTTCTAGGTTCCGGAAGCCCTGATGTAGGCTCAGTAGAAGAGTGACACACAGACTGCTTGAAACAAAAGCGAGTTGTGCTCTCATGCAGCAAATATAAGTATGTACTGAGATGCTGTGACGTAATATATGGTGGGAACCTTCACCCCTCTGCACACACACTAACGATTTTGTCAGAAATTACAAATTCTGTCGAATGTTTCTTTTCTTGCACATAATACATAACAGTTGGTTCATGTTGTTGGAAAACAAGTATGACTGCCAAAAGTTACAATCAAGCAAGTACATTGCGCTTTTAAGACAACTCTTTCAAAACAAATTTCTAACTCAATCCTTTACCCAATGTAACGGGAAAAACCAGCCAGCGCTATTCTCAAAAATCGCCAATTAATTTTCATTATTTTTTCATTTTTTGTCTCAAAAACATAGGTTATGGCCCCTCGTTGGAACGGGCTCGTCGAGCTCGTTCCAATGAGGGGTCATAACCTATGTTTTTTAGAAAAAAAAATTAAAAAACTCTTTCTTATAACCGCCCGCTCTGTTTTGCATTGTTAAATTTGTTGAAAATTTTACAGTCCCGCCCTGAAAGTCTCTTCCCCAAAGCCAGCTACGTCAGTGCAGAACAGCAGGTACAGAAACATGTGCGAATCCCAATGTTACAACCACTTGACAATGTAATGAACTTGTTTAATGTAATAATTTTTACAATAAGGGTGCAATTGCATGCCTTAATGTTATATTTATTTATTGGAGTTTAACGACACTCTCGATAGCCAGAATCACTTCGTGTCGGCCAGTTTTACGGGTAGAGGAAGGCGGAGTTCAACCGTCGACGAGCAACTGTCAGGCGAGCAGGGTTAGCAATGGTTGAAAGCAAGTGCTCTATCGACGATCGACGTGTAGTACGCATTAGTACACATTGTCACCGTGCCATATCTGGGCAATCGGGATTAAGCACCTTGTCCAAGGACACACCACAGTTACCCCTGGTCGGGATCGAACCGAGGGCCACTCGGGTTGAAGTCTAATACTCTAACCACTGAGTCACAACGCTCCCCAGAATGTTATAAACTTAACTATAATAGGGGTTGCAATTACACGCCTTAATGCAACAAGAGCAACGCGAAGCGTGGTATATGCCCCCGACCGGTGTCATAACGTCATTGTGGACATATTGAATTGGCTAGCTAGACCAAACATCGAAAGGAAGCATTTTCGTTTTATGAATTGATCAAATAAGCGGTTTTCAAATCCAACATGCAGTGAATGCAATACACAGGTCGAGAAAAATTGTCCAAATCGAAAGAGTGAAAAAGGGGTCATAACTCTGGGAAAAATTATTGGACGGAATCCGATCCTTATGCATATCCGTTCCCCCATGCGGGTCTATCAGCATACCAAAGGAGATCCAAATCCAACCGATGGCTTTGGAATTACAATCCAAAATGTTTGTACGGACAGGCGGACGGACAGGCGGACAGACGGACGGACGGAGGTCTTCAGTAGATACCCCCCGAATCCTCCTTCAGAGGTTGGGGGGCATAACAAACTAACTTTATTACAACAGGGATTGCAACTGAATGCATTAATGCAATAAACTCAATTCTTGTAAGACATCATAATAATTGACAAAATAAGTAAAGTGCAATGACAGCGTGTACGTCTGTCTTTCCGTTTTTATACCAGAAAAATGGGTGGTAAAATGCACACAGTTTAACTAGAGCTCACTGCCACAGTGCCGAAGCTGCGACGATTCGTGGAACGCCAATGATGTTTTAAAACTCGTTGGTGACAAAAAAAACCTCGTTGGTGACAAAAAAAACTCGTTGGTGACAAGCCCATAAATGTGACAGAAATTATCCGAATGACATGCACTATTGAGAGGGTGTAGACATCATGAAGATACACTTGCATACCAAGTATGGTGTCATTCCATCAAGTATGTTAGGAGTTATGGTGTTTTTTAAACTCGTTGGTGACAGACCGACCGACCGACCGACCGACCGACAGACAGACCGACATTGCCATATATAGAGCTGCTCGTCGCAGCTAAAATCATGTTCTTAACCTTTTGAACCCTAATGGTATCTTCCATGTCGGTTCAATGGCTGCAATTGGAAGAGTCCATATTCATTATTTGGTGATGATAGACCAGTTAATATTTTCAACGTGCAGCCTTGAGGCTGCACGTTGAAAATATTGATTGGTCTACCCCACTTATTCACTTAACAGCCATCCTACTTAATGAAAAGAAGACGTATCAAGTTCCTTGACCGGGAATATCGATTTCTCTTTTCCAGGGGGTTAATAGACTGCAACCACTTAATGCCTCTCTGCAGCAAACACATTGTGGTTGTAACAACGCTGTGAAAACGTTGTGTTTTCAAAAGACTATAACGTTGAATGACAATGCAAACTGTGAACCACCAGGAAGGTTGTGACTTTTTTCATTACGATGGCAATAAGTATCGGGTCAGCAATTTCTTATTTAAATGTTGTTGTCACGTCGTAAAAAATCGTTGTGGCAACACAGCCTTTTAGCAATTTAGTAAAACGGCGTTGAAACGTTGCGGGAAACACAAGCATCGTACAACATGTAACAACCTATTACTGAGGCGACTTTGCAGTTGTTTCAAGGCAAGTCTTTGCTGCCCACATAGGCAGCAAACACTTTCTTAGAAACAACATTCATGGCAGCAAGTGTCTCCAAGGATTGAGTACACAGAAGGTAGTAAGAGGGGCGCAGTTCGGCTCCAGAGATGAACAATGTAATATGAACCACGAAAATGCACGGATTGTATATCAACCCTTGAGTGCATGTTGCACTCCTGCGATAATATAAATATCCTGACGTAAGATTGGATGTTGAGTGGATAGGTGCTCATGTAGGATCTCAGATCGAAAGAGATTAAGACGTGGCTGCATTATCATTGCGTACCGTACTGTCAGATGGGTCGCAAATGCCTGCCCTCTGTTGACAAAGACACACCTTTAACTGGCACAGTGCTAAATTAATTTTGTCCTTAAAAATTTCTCCATGTGTCCTTGCCTTGTTACAATATATGGGAAAGTGCCTGTATGTGCTCTCCCATAAATTGTGGCAATGCAATTCCTAGCAGATAAGATAATATCACTCCAAAGATAATATAAAGCACAACCACAGAATATGAAGCCTTTAAATTGTAGTCCCCACGCGATGAGCTCTTTCAAACAAGACTGAGCTAGTTGCATTATGGGAAAATTGAGAAAGTTGAAATTTCAGAATATTTTCACCTCAGTTTGTAGAAGGCTAGTTAGACTGATACTACATTACGTGGAGAGTGGATTGTAACTAAATCACTCGCGGAGTGGGGTTATCACCAAAACTATATCTTTCAAATTTTGTACATATCGACAAAAAAACAAACAATGTTTCTGCCAATGGACCTCCGGGTTTAGCCCGGAGGTCCATTGGCTGAGACTTTGCTTGTGCTGATTATGCTTTGCAACAAATTTGCAATTATTGCTTGGGTGGAATCTCCACTCTGCAGGTGATTTAATGATAACACACTCTCCACGTACTGTATGACATAGTAGATTATTTTATTTTCATTCTTTTTTCTTTCCCCAAAACAAATCGTATTCCAACTCTCACTCACCGAAAACGATATTCCACTCCCAGCATCGTATTTCACTCTTAGTGATGACGAACTATTTTTTTTTGTTGACATGTTTTGAAAGTAACTACGAAATCAATTATAAAGGGTTGTTTTAGGAAACAAATACAGAGAAAATAAAATAGGTACAAAAGTTCACTGCTCGGATTCGAGTACGATTTTATCCTTTAGTGGGCCTCGTGGATTATTTCACTCGGCTACCGCCTCGTGAAATAATCGTCCACGCGCCCCTCTCGAGGATAAAGATCGTACTCGAATAGGATCAGTGAACTATTGTCTATCTATTTAATTCATTATCTAATGTAACAACCTTAAACATCTAGTGCTATTCTTTTTATTGTCAGTCCAAGGTAAAATATTTAACAATTTTCAATTTAAATGATACACATATTCTTTTAGATTTTAAATTATGCTATCACCTTAACAGACTCTCTGCGTACGCTCTCTCCAATAAGGTGTCAGTCCCTATTTTCTTGCCAGGATATTTGATAGTAGAGTTGCGATTTGCGAAAATGACCCTGTGACCTAAACTGATCTCTTTCATCTATGTCCCGATCCATATTTTCACCGTCGGCGACATGACTTTTTATTTTCAGATTTATGTATGTAATGCACACAACTAAACATCAGCCGAGATCTCACCAGATGAATTACACTTGTAAAGAAATATACTTTTTTATTTTGCATAATGTACTTAATACCCGTCGGTCAAATTTTAACCACTGCAACAGAGTTTTATCAATCTTTCGTTAAAAGGTCAAATGGATGCCCATTTTGTACTCAATTTATCCGGAGGATCTCATTCACACATGAACAGACATAACAAAAACTATGTTTATTTTTGGAATCCATACACCCTATTCAACAAATGAGATGGAGGCCACTCTCTACGCATCACGTTTACCCAAGCTGTATTAAATATACTTTAATTGGGGAGACAAACAGCAGAAAACATGTTTGCTATGTATTAACTTTTTAAGGCTGGCAGACGATACTTGCAAAACCCATTTCGAATAGGTAAGACATTTAATCCCACTTGCCTCTGTAGATGGAGACACGCTGTGACGCTGTGCACTAATATACGAACTACAGCACGTCGACGGTACGCCCGCCTTCAACAAATTCTAATCGAGTTTATTTATTGATGTTTATTTATTGGTGTTTATTTGTTGGTGTGACCGCATCATGGAGATAATGTCAAGTTTAGTCAATCGTTGATACCCATATTGCCCATTTTAGAGGACTTCCACCCCAAGCATTGGCGACTGGGTCCTATTTTACGAGTAAAGGAGAGCTTATTTACCACAGTACACAGGAACTGCTTCACTTCCCGGGGTTCCCAGGAGAGAATCCTGTCTGGGTTGGATAGCAAGTTGGAGACTCCAACAGTAATTCGTGCCATTGGTAGATTGTTCTCTCTGAGTACTCAGGCTTCAGTCCCTGTAAAACTGTCCGACCCGATATGACCTTTGGTGTTGAAAGTCTGGTTAAACCCATATAAACAAACAAACTAATGTTGAGAACATTTCCGGATAGTATCTACACTAGGGCTGCACGGTATATCGATAAACCGATATACACCGGTATTCAAACCAATATCGATTGAATACCGGTGTAATTACAAAAATATCGGTTTATCGTCATTATTTATTTACCCACAGTTTAATTTTCAAGATGTCTTTAGTTTTTTAACTGTATGCACGAATGAATAATAGTATCCCCTTATCAAACGAATCGTCTGCTTGCGCCCTCGTAATATACAAAATCAGCAGTTGAAAAAATCAATTTAAAAAATTTCAACAAAACTATATCATGTGACCCCTCATTGGAACGAGCTCGTTGAGCTCGTTCCAATGAGGGGCCACATGATATAGTTTTGTTGAAATCTTTGGGCAAAATCTGATAAACTAATTTTGAAAATAATAAATTTTGATATCGTCTGCGTTGGGTAAAGGTTTTTCGAACCGCATCACCAAGACAGGCTAATTCGTTCCGACTGTGATGCCTCGAGTCTCGATTGTGGTACTTGTGTTCATATATCTGAACAGTTTTCGATATACCTGTATACCGCGGTGTTTTTTTTTATCGTGCAGCCCCAATCTACACCAGTGGGATATTTGCTTTTCTCTTGGTGGAATATGATATAATGCAGGTAAGTTCGTTGTTAGGAATTCTCTGTTATAGCAAGCAAACAATGTTTACTCAAATGACAGGCACAGATGACATAACCTATGGAATCCAATAGCTCCGAATGACCAAAAAACGTAAAACGAAACGCTGCGTACAAAAACGATCATTTAAAGATTGCTAGCTTTCCAATCCTTGCTATCAAAACATACCTTATGATCCTTCCTTAGAATAAGCTTATCGAGATCGTTCCATTTTGCGGTCACAAGCAAAGTTTTGGAAGGAAACAATGAAATCTGGTTTCTTTTTCTCTGTTTTCAGAAACAATATTGTAAGGGTCGTTCATTATTCAGGTAAAGATAAAGTTGCAGACCGAATTGAATACAAATTATACTTATATTCGAACGGTTGTACATACATATCGACCCTTGAAAGCAAGCAGATGTCAACTGCAATGCCTTAAGAAACTTCAAATGTGCCAGTTCCGAACACGTTTGAGTACCCGGGCGGGCATGATGTGTGTTACTCAAACACCATAACGCGACAAAGGTGACATTACGTCGTGATATGATATCAAAGTAATACTCTACGAACGTTTACTCACGAATGAACAAAGTTCTTTTTGAGTTTCGATGGCAACAAACAACGCCAAATGACCACTTCGGCTGCGCATTCGTATATACGTATTCTTCAATGATGCAATGATTCTTCCAATGGTGAATTAGTCTAAAGGGTACAGATTGCATCAACCAATATAAGCTTTTGTGGAAAGCACCCAAATCTCGTCTAACAAGAGTCAATAAATAATGTGAGTGGTTAATTCGCAAAATTGTTTGCTAAGTTAGTTTAACCATGGGATTGATGGGAACCTTGGGAAGTACACCAGTCTGAGTGTCTGATTACTGTGGCAAATAACTTCTCTTTGAATTGTAAAATAGAATCCGGCCACCAAGGTCGGGGCGAGAGTCCTCTAAAGTGGGCAACCATGGAATAAATGATTGGTTAAACTTGATTTTATACTTTTATTGTGGTCAATATATAGCTAAATATGCTGAAACTGGTATTAAATTCCAATAAGCTTCGATGAGTTTGAATTTTCGTCGAAATAGTGATCGTCATTTACTGTGAATTTCTCTCATAGGCATTGAATCAACTTTTACACTCGTTTCGAATACATCTGTATGTCTGATCTATTGTTGAGAAAATGTTAATTTTCTTCGTACTTAATGAAAAACATGCGAACTGTATGTAAGAATGAAGATAAACTTAAAATCGGAAGTGCAGAATAAAAAATTACATTTTAACATACGAGTAATTAAAACCTCATGGTTGCCGTATTCACATCAAAGTCTTTTTCTATTTGTATCAATGTAACCCAAGTTGATTGCCTGTGAATGGTGGTTCAGTATTGGAGAGCTTTTATAAGAGGCTGGTGAAGCGCAATGGAAGTATGGGGGGGGGGGGGGGGCACCGATAAATATGCTATACCCCTGAAAGAACTGGAGAATAGTTTTCCGTAAATATAGTCATATATCAGCTAGAGTATCATTTTAGGTGTGTATTCTACGGACTCGTCATGGTTCCGTCTGTTTCTTTAATTTCAATCATCTTCCTATCCGAGGGCTAGCGACAGGAGGTATAGGTGGAGGTGGGGGGGGGGGGGGGTGCACCGATAAACATACTATACCCTGACAGAACTGACGAACAGTTTTTCGCAATCATAATCATATATCAGCTGGAGTCTCACTTTATGTGTATGTGCTACGGTCTCGTCATGGTTCCGCCTGTTCCTTCTACTTCAGCCATCTTCCAACCCGAAGGCTAGCCTTCGGGTTGGAAGAGGGTTGAAGACGCATTAACTTGACAAATGTGGAATTATTGGGCCAGATGCAACCAAATTTGTTCACATTTGAAGATAATATATGACAGGATTACCACGGCCTCATTTGTTTAGCTCATTGTGTAGCCGTGTAGCATGTCTGTGGAAAAAGTGGAGTGACACATGCCATCAGTTACCCCCCCCCCCCCCCACCCCCCAGTTCCGCCGCCTTTGTGGTTTATCATTTTCAAGAAACTAAGTGAGCGTTGTTTAAATATACAATGACATTTTTTTAAAGGCTCGTCTCAAATAAAGCAATAAAGTAGAGAAAAGTAAATATGAAGATAGTGTCAAGTATGATGTAACAGTACTTATCTTCACGGTTCTTAAATGGCTATTTATTTACTGGGGCTTAACGACACTTTCAACAGTCAGGGTTATATGGTTATATCGTGTTGGACTGTTCTACGAGTGGAAGAAGCCGGAGCACACTGATAGAACCACCGGGCAGTGGCGAGTAACTTTCGAACTCGCCACCTTACTAACCCCACACACGCTTCTGTTCCCTCTACACTACCGTGCTCCCACTTGAGCAGTTGAGATTAAGTGTCTTTGCTCAACGCAGACGATATCAAAATTTATTATTTCAACAAAGCCATATCCTGTGATCCCTCGTTGGAACGAGCTCGACGAGCTCGTTCCAACGAGGGGTCACATGATATGGTTTTGTTGAAAGTTTTGAAAAATAATATTTTTTTCAACTGCTGAATTTGCATATTACGCAGAAGGACGCGGCCGATTCGCAGTGTTAAGGGTTGACTGAACGTAAACATCAGAACCCTCAGTTCAAACATAAACGCTGTTGCGAATTCAACTTGTCTCACGTACTAACCTTTTTCTTAGAAATCCTAGGCGATTTTAGCCACAGACAGTTTTGTTATAATTTGCCTACATTTACAGCACCCACCAAAATGCGATAGCAGACTTTCTGGAAACAATAGAACAAACTGCTATCAGTTCAGTTGTAGCTATGCATTCGCCCGGGTTCAATGCAGCATGACCTTCAGTTTAGTTTAAACAATATTATTTATTCAATAGTTGATAAGCAAATACATTTCACAATAACAGTTGAGTAACAAAAATCAGAACAACACTAGATATCACGGAGATGGAATCCACCTCTGCGGGCCCCGCAGCAACTAACCGATGTTAGGTATAAACTGATGTGAACCGTAATACTAAATTATTTCAAGCAATAGGTAAAATCTGATTAAAATCCCTTCCCGGACACGAACTTGTCAGAAAAAAAAACCCAAATTCTGAATAATTTGACCTTGAGGTCAAACTTCAAGGTCAAAACATGGCAACCTTGGTACGCGATACGTCGTCTTGAGATAATCTACCCACATACCAAATATCAAAACCCTATCTATTAAGGGAAAAAAGTTACAGCCCGGACACGAACTTGTCAGAAAAAAAAATCTGAATAATTTGACCTTGAGGTCAAACTTCAAGGTCAAAGCATGGCAACCTTGGTACGCGACACGTCGTCTTGAGATAATCTATCCACATACCAAATATCAAAACCCTATCTATTAAGGGAAAAACGTTACATACCGGACACGAACTTGTCAGAAAAGAACCCCGAATTCGGAATAATTTGACCTAGAGGTCAAAGTTCAAGGTCAAAGCATGGCAAACGTGGTACGCGACACATCGTCTTGAGATAATCTGCCCACATACCAAAACCCTATCTATTAAGGGAAAAAAGCTACAGACCGGACACGAACTTGTCAGAAAAGAACCCCGAATTCTGAATAATTTGACCTTGAGGTCAAAGTTCAAGGTCAAAGCATGGCAACCTTGGTACGCGACACATCGTCTTGAGATAATCTACCCACATACCAAATATCGAAACCCTATCTATTAAGGGAAAAAAGTTACAGCCCGGACACGAACTTGTCAGAAAAGAACCCCGAAAACGGAATAATTTGACCTTGAGGTCAAAGTTCAAGGTCAAAGTTCAAGGTCAAAGAACGGCAACCTTGGTACGCGACACATCGTCTTGAGATAATATACCCACATGTCAAATATCAAAACCTTATCTATTAAGAGAGAAAGATTACAGCCCGGACGGACGGACGGACGGACGGACGGACGGACGGACGGACGGACGGACGGACGGACGCACGCACGGACGGACGGACGGACACACGGACAAAGCGACCCTAACAAGATACAGTACTAGTATTATACACGAAACAAGTAAAGGCAAGGAAATTAATTACTCTGTAAAAGAGGGATTCGACAGGAAGCTTAAAGCTTATGTAAGTCGTCTCCCTAACAATTTTAAAACTTACCCCTGTTGTGGTACAAATCCCTGGAGCAGCTCGCATATCGTCACCTGGAGGCCGAGACAATCCCTCATTGTATATAAGTTAAACTTAGTTGCTGCGATTGTACATCTGATGGCCGATAAGTTAAACATCACATCAGTTGGGTAAAAAAACAACACACTCAAAGACCATCACACAATATCTCTCTATCACATACGTACAACTCTCCCTCTTTCACGCACAGCCTCTCACCATTTCCCACACCCTCTCTCCTACACAATCACACTCAGGCGCAAGGACGCAGCCCCCAGAACTGGCGCAACACAAATAGACGGGAGACTTCAATGGCATTCATATTATTTATTTATTTAGTGGTGTTTAAGGTCACATACTTATGCACAATGGCTAATCGTGACCGTGACAGTTTTACGGGTGGAGGAAGCCGGAGTACCCGGAGAGAACCACCGAGCAACGACAAGCAGCTATCAGCTCCCCAACATCGTAACTCTGAACTCTGCACCGCAGCACAGGCAGGGTTAGAGTGGTTGAAGACATGCGCACCATCGACGTGCAGTACGCCTCAGTACACAGCGTCATCGTGCCCCCTGTAGGGGAATCGGGGTGAAGTGTCTTGCCCAAGGACACAACGCGGTTGCCGCAGGTGGGATTCGAACCGAGGACCTCTCGGCTTGCAGCCTGCACCTCTACCAACTGAACCACCGCGCCCCCTTCAATGGCATTCAAAAATCGGAGTGCAGGAAGACAGTCTCGACCGCCAGGCAACGAGATGCGAGATTGTTTAAACTTCAAATTGAATTAACAAGGAAAGGAAAAAGAGGGAAGAACTGCAGCACTGATAAATAGAAAAAAAAAGAAAAAAAACCCCAAAAAACAAATAGGATCAGCTTGAATACATCATATATTGACTTAACACTCTAGAGAACCTCAAATAGGCAGCTTATTTCCTTTATTTCATTTTGTAAAGAATAAGTTGTAAATAAATTAAGATTAGAATATCAGTGGTATTAAAATAAAATATCGGTGGTGTTGGGCGTTGGAAGGGGTATTCCACTTTAGGCATTGGCCACTGGGACCTATGTTACCAGCTAAGCAGAACCTGTTTACCACAGTGAGCAGTCACTGCTTCAGTATCGCGTTTTTCACGGGGGTTGGAGGTGGGCGGGGAGTGGGGGGGGGGGGGATAACTCATTGGAATCGCTTACTTGATAAAATGAAGTCATGTACCACTTCGAAAATAAGGCAGTTGTCCTTGTTGTTCAAAAATTCTAAGCCAAACAGAAGTGTGGATGTATCTATTACAAATGGGAGTACATTAATCGTATAATTGCGTGCGTTAGAGAACAATGGACAACGAACGAAAAAATGACCAGTAGTTTCGCGTTCACCACACTGACAGGAAGGACTGACCTTCAGTTTGATGTAAATGTTTGTCTGCGCTATTCAGAAGATTAATCGAATTGGGTCATCACGCTGAGAATAAGATGAATTTCCATCTTGAGCAATTTATTTGCCCTGTTCTTTATAATAGTGTATCATGTTGCAGAACACAGATTTCACTGGCCCGATTTAACTGATATTGCTATTGACCTCGGAAGTGATGTAATGTCGCGGTGCATTGTGGGTGTCATCTGGGGTTGTCGTGATGCGTAATGTGAGCCTCCAAGTTGTGACGTAATTGACACTGTGATACGTGATTGCAGTGCGCATGCACAATGCATGTGGTTAGGGTGTGACGTGTTCCGCCGTGCTGCATACCGCTTTGATTTTTCATGGTACCTCGTGGTTTCTATGTGTCTGGAAGGTCTCTAATATGAAGGGATGTATTCTGATCGAATGTTCGATTGAATATGCTCAAATCTAATTGCACAAATGGACCCGACAAGGACGAAAAATCACCAAAAAACTACAAAAAAGTAACAGAAACGGCCAATAAAATCAGGATAGTCTGGACACTAACATGACAGAGATATTAAATAGATTATACAGTTATCCACAGGTGTGGTGTGCAGTACGTGGAGAGTGGATTGTAACTAAATCACCCGCGGAGTGGAGTTATCACCCAAGCTACAACTTTCAAATTTTGTACATATGGACAAAAAGCACAAGCAAGGTTTCAGCCAATGGACCTCCGGGTTTAACCCGGAGGTGCAGTGGCTGAAACTTTGCTGGTGCTGGTTGTGCTTTGCAACAAATTTGCAATTATTGTTCAGGTGGAATCTCCACTCTGCAGGTGATTTAGTGATAATACACACTCCGCGTACTGTACATTGCGATCAAATATGACATGAAAAATATGTGAAATGGGTTGGGGCCATTTTAGAAGCGGACAAAATTGGCAGTGCTAATAAAAATACCTTGACATATTCTGTGAGGTTTTTTATCATTCTACATACATTGGTTTTTAATTTACAGAATGAATTTCTGTAGTTTTACGTTTCTTTCAGGCAAAATGATCCAGACATAACTCGATATATCGTCATGATGACTTTGAGACTCCCATGACGAACATGGGTAGCATATTTTGACGACAATATGGAAGTCCTATCCTTTCTCCGCCAGGTGTAGGGTTCCTCCAGAAAACATTACTTTGAACGTGCTTATTCATCCATACTGGGATCGATTGCCCATTAATCGCCCGAAAGCATATTTTTTTACTGTAGGTCGTAGTTTTAGATCTGGGATTGAGTATAGTTTAAAGCGCGAGATTCCTGACGACCAGAGGTACATTCCGTTAAAGCAAGAATTAAAACTCGGTCATATTTTACGGCCCTGACAATTAATTTTGCTTGCGTCATGGTATGTGTTTGTATTCATGTTCCCATCATGTTTTTTTTGGTTGGCGTCATAATATCTGTTTGTTTTGTATTTATGTGTTGTTCCACACTGTGATTCTTTATCAAAACACGCGCACTGGAAGGAAGACTTCTTACTGAAAATTAAGAACGGTAGGGTTCACTCAACTACGGGTCATCAGTCATAAACACCTCGAAAGTTTCTTACAAAAGAAAACCGGATATTGAGGAGTGTGCATCTCTCTCATAATTTTAAATGACTAAGATATATATATATATCCACCTTATTGGCCGCATTCGTGAGTCATAGTGATATCTTGCATGTTTTCTTCCCACTTTGCAATTTTGACATCGCTGTTACCGCAAATGTTTAGCCTTGGTGTAAAACAAAGACAATTATTGGCCACCTTTTGACCAATATACAGACTGAAAAAAAATAATGATAACTAATTATTTTTTTGACGTAACGGATTATTTACTTCTTGCCTTTGTTTGACAGCAAGGCATAAACTGGAAGCATCACACAATGTCAAACCTTCAATCAAAGTCGAAAGGATCGCCAGTCATATCTATATCGCATCGGCGCGCATCGCGTTC
The DNA here is from genome assembly GCA_031216915.1 of Pictodentalium vernedei. Classification (NCBI taxonomy): domain Eukaryota; kingdom Metazoa; phylum Mollusca; class Scaphopoda; order Dentaliida; family Dentaliidae; genus Pictodentalium; species Pictodentalium vernedei. The sequence continues at coordinate 241,489,849 of CM062293.1, read as the reverse complement.
AACGTGGGCCACCTCAACTCTTTCAGAACGCTACGCATAAATTTGTGGGTAAAAAATATCATTTGATGACAAGATAGCAGAATACATAACGAATCGAAAGGAGGGTCAGTAATAACTTAATTCTACAGCCCTGTAGGGCTGTAGAATTAATTTATTACCGAACTACTCAATGAATACATTTATTTATTGATTGGTGTTTAAGGTCACTTTCAGATTCCAGGAATATGGTCGCAACTTAAGAACATCGTTAAGTTTAGCAAATAGTTTATACCTATACTAGCCACTTTACAGGACTTCAACCCCAGATGTTGCATGGCCAGCTTTTACCTTCAGATCAGTGGAAAAACGGTCTGGTTATCTCCCTGAAAATGTCGTTTTGGAGATTGAAAATAAATTAGCATTACGGACATGGGGAATTTTTACAATTCCTAAGATTAAATAAAATATTCAAAAGGTACATTATGGAAGCGCATGGCATCTGAAAGTTCAATATATTTTCTTTATTTTTTTATAGTGAATGTTGAATGGTGCCAGTTTACCATCTGAGATTTGTTTCTTCGCCACTTATAGGGTATACTGGTTCCTCCAGTGCAATCATGTTAAAAATGTTTAAAAACAGTGTTTGGGGAGAGGCTGCGTTGCGGTAACCGGTTCTCGTCAGATCACCGAAGTTAAGCAACGGTTAGTCCTCGGGATGGGCGACCGCATGAACGATCGATTCGGACTCCCACGTTGTGTCCTTGGGCAAGGCGCTTAACCCTGATTGTCCACATGGGGGCACGATGACGCCGTGTACTAAGGCGTACTGCACGTCGGTGGTGCGCATGTCTTCAACCCTGCCTGTGTTTCAGTGCGGAGTTACGATGTTGGGGAGCTGGCAGCTGCTCGTCGTTATTCGGTGGTTCTCTCCGGGTACTCCGGCTTCCTCCACCCGTAAAACTGTCACCGACACGATATGACCTTGGCTGTTAATGTGTCGTTAAACCCTACTACCCCCCCCCCCCCAAAAAAAAAAAACAAAAAAAAAACAAAACAAACAAACAAAACAAAAACCAGTGTTTCCCTCGACATTTGGTCGTCTATGTTCGCTTTTTAGTTTGACAGTTGTCTGGGAAGCGCATCAATTCGAAAAATATGATCTGGTGTCTGGTGGAAATATCTATCAGACCCAAGCCTTGTCTTTTGTTCCTTTGATGCCCAAAATTTTGCACAATCCGATTATTTTTCTTACACCTTGGCCGATTATCTGTGAAGCAATTAACTGATGGGTTTTAATAGTCGATAAGGGGAGATAACCATCCACATGAACCAGTCACTTGAAGTGGAGAGTTGGCATGGGTTACCAGGTTCTATTTCACCAGTAAACATAACTTGTATACCATAGTAAACGAGCACTGCTCCACCGTGCTGTAAATTTTATTTTTTAAGACGCTAACATTTAAGTAATTCTGCGTTGAATGCGTTAAACATATGACTATGTACAGATATTGTCATTCGTTTTCTGGTTTTGAGTTAGTGATTGCCATAGATCATCGGTAGACGAAATTTCTTTGTTTGCAGATGTAACCGTTCGAAAGAGATCGCGGTGGCTCATTGGTTAGAGAATTGGACTTTAAACTAAAAGGTCGACGGTTCAATCCTGACCCCACCATCTGCACTGTGTCCACGGGCAAGACACCCAATCCCGATTGCTAACGCGAGGGTGGCACTGTGTACTAAGGCATACTGCACATCGACAGTGCCTTTGCCTTCAACCTATGCTAACTCCGCTTGTGGGAACGCGTTGGCTCAGTAGGTACAGGTGCAGGCTGCAAACCCAGATGTCCTCGGCTCGAATCCCACCTGCGGCAATCGCGTTGTGTCCTTGGGCAAGCTCCTTCACCCTCACTGCCCACGGGCGCGGTGGCGTTGTGTACTAAGGCGTACTGCACGTCGATGGTGTACTTTACTTCAACCAATGCTAACCCTGCTTGTGTGGAGTTAGTATGTTGGGGAGCTGACAGTTGCTAGCCGTTGCTAGGTGGTTCTCTCCGGGTACTCCGGCTTCCTCCATCCGTAAAACTGTCGTGATCATGATTAGCCATTGTGCAAAAGTATGTGACCTTAAACACAAATAAATAAATAAATAAATAAATAAATAAATAAATAAATAAATAAATAAATAAATAAATAAACCGCTTGTGCCGATTCAGAAAGTTGAGGAGTCTGACAGTTGGTCGCCGCTGCTTTGTGGTTCTCTCCGAGTACTCCGGCTCCAACTAAAACTATCGAACACGATCTGAACCTGGATGTTGAAAGTGTGATTAAATTCTAATAAATAAACAAACAATCTTTTTGAACCCTAAAGCTGACATTTCCGGGCAGGGTTATGATATCCATCCTAATTTCATAAAGCAAATGGCTATTCGATGAATTGTTGGGGGGGGGGGGGGTAGGTGGAGTGGGGGTGGGGGGATAGACCAATTAATATATTCAACGTGCAGCCCTTAACTCCTTTTATGTTATTAGCGGATATTCCTGCCCAGGACCGGAAATCTCTTGCCACCAAAAAAGTAAACATTGAGCGCATTTAAATAGATTTTCCTATGTGAATTGATTCAACGTTTTGACCAGTGATTTCTTGGGTCACCTTTCCAGGAATTTTTTCAGCAGCCATGACTAGATTTTATGAAAATTATTTTAAAAATACTGACTGGGTTAAGAGTTAATAGTGAAGACTTTCCTTCAATTCAGGCAATTGAACTGACATGAAATGTACCGTCCGAGTCCCAAGGGTATACGTGGATGAGATTCACCTAATATATACGATTCACTGACGCCTTTGGTCGATTAACTACTTTGGTTGTTGTCAAACTGGCAAATGCAGGTGTTGTCGGGTAAGTTGGTGTGCCAAACAGTATATTCTATGTCAAAACCAGTCTAGCTCCTCACATGCACCAAAACAAAAACATGACAAAATATGTGTCCTAAAATGTGAATCTGAATAAAAAAATATCTATTCAGTCGAGAGCTTTGTCATTTTACCATATGGATAAACCTTTGCCCAACATAACAGCCAAAACCGGTCAACGCTATCCTCAAAAATTGCCAATTAATTTTCATTATTTTTTTCATTTTTTGTCTCAAAAACATAGGTTATGACCCCTCATTGAAACGAGCTCGTCGAGCTCGTTCCAATGAGGGGTCATAACCTATGAAACGAGCTCGTCGAGCTCGTTCCAATGAGGGGTCATAACCTATGTTTTTGAGACAAAAAATGAAAAAATTAGTTATTCAATAATATTTTTGGCAAGTGTCGTCTGCTTTTCATGTTACGTAAAGGGTTAATACAAAACAACACAGTCAAGAAAACAGCCATTCACAGCTGAAGCTATCAAGTGAAAAGTAAAAAAAATGAATGGCAAATTCAGAATGAAATTAATTTGCCAAATGATGTAACCATACATAGGTTTTCCCAAAAGAGATTTTTCACAAATTCGTGCTGTTATTTCTCAACGATCTCGTTTCAAGCAATGAGCGGTCATAAGCTATGTTTGGAAGCAAATATTGAAAACATATAGCAAACTGCGAATGTCGATTTTGTGTATACCACTGGAAGAGACGTGGCTAGGTCAAGTAAAGTGCGTGTGAGTAGGGGGGCACTTTATTTCGCCCTGCACTGGTTAAGATTGTGTATTCCCCATAGGTAAAGGGCCAGAATCTTCACTGGGGGAAACAATTAACGACAATTGGATCACCTTGATACTTTTTGAAGGCTGAAGTACCTAGAAAAATGGGGAAACCATAAAAAACTACCCAAGGAATATCAGGGTGAGAGTTCGTGTACCAATTTTGAGGATCTTAGGAATGGATGTACATAAGATTTAGTGTAAGGGTGATATTCTTCAGGAAAAGTGGGGGACTAGCCTCAACCCCCCTCCCCTTCCCACCCCTACCACGCCGCTGACCGCTGGTTGATTTGACTAATCCGACTGGCAAATGGTTAACTTTCAACCTACAAATCATGAAAATAGTTCCAAGGCAACACACACGCTTAAATTTTCAATTTTCGCCTTTTTCTCTCTTCAAATGCTTGAAACTTTGTACTGCTCTTTCGATTGAGGTCATGTGCTATAGTTTGGAAAATTAGAACGAAATAGTTATTGCTACTGTCGACACAATTTCGTTAGGGGAAAGTTAAAGGATTTAAAGTAGCAATTACTGAAAGTCCGTTTGCGGTGAGCACCTGCGTCATTTTGTAAACTCGGTTAAAACTCGATTTCATGGCTGATGGGAGCCTTTTGCTCTTCGGGGTATAATTATTCATGGAGTGTCAGTTTTAAAGAGGAAAATATTGATCACGACGATTATTATCACTAATCGATTAATCTATTATCATTAATCATGTTTAACCCTTTACCCAACGTACACGATTTCAAAATTCATTATATTAAATATCATTTTCTAAATTTTTTCAAAAAATTTCAACAAAACCATATCATGTGACCCCTCTTTGGAACGCGCTCGTCGAGCGCGTTCCAAAGAGGGGTCACATGATATGGTTTTGTTGAAATGTTTCGAAAAATAATATTTTTTCAGCTGCTGAATTTGCATATTACGCGATCGGATGCGGGCGATTCGTTGGGTAAAGGGTTAAACCAACACATGTAACTCTCCTTGCAACAGCAGAAACATTCCAAAATATTCATCGTAAAGTATGGAAAAAATGGTTACCATAAGACAAAACTATACCTGAGTGGAAATGCATGAACAACTTTACCCAACAAAGCAGAAATACGACGAGTGCTATTTACAAAACAAATCGGTATTTAAATTTTATTTTATTTTCTCCCGTCGAACTCGTTCCACTGAGGGATCACAAGCGATCTTTTCAAGGCAAAAATTGAATTTTGCCTTGAAAAGGTAGCTTGTGATCCCTCAGTGGAACGAGTTCGACGAGAGTTTGATTATACCCTTCCATACTCTGCCTAACCCAGCGGTATGTACTTTGGTTGGTACCATCGGCAGCAAAAAAAATATCTTCTACAAAAGTTGGGAGTTGGAGGTTCTCCACCAAGGAAATAGCTTTCGTATGTCAATTGCAGAACCAGAACTTTTCGTACCCTTATCCCTTTGGACCCTGATGGTATCTTCCACGCCAGTTCAGGGATATTAACTGGTAGAATCTGTATTTGTTACTTGGAGGAAGGACCATCAATATTTTCAACGTGCATCCTTGGGGCTGCACGGTGAAAATCTTGATTGGTCTATCATGCTTATTCACTGAGCAACTGTCTACTTTATGAATTCAGGTCGTACCCTGGACCGAAAAACCGTTCAAAGGGTTAAGTATACACGGAAAGCGATGTCATAAATATAACAAGGACTACGCAAAGCGTGGATCACTGCCCCCGACACGTAGGGATGTTCGACGTAGCCTTAAAGGTATTGCGGGACAGAAGTCAAAAGAATGAAAACAGAAAAATGGCGGCCATATTGAAATGGCTAGCTGGAGCAAAATCGAAAGGAAGCATTGTCTTATGATTTGATCAAATAAGCGGTTTTCAAATCCAGCATGCAGTGAAAGCCATACAGAGGTCGAGAAAAATTTTCTAAGTCCAAAGTGTGAAAACGGGCAATAAGTATGGGAAAAATTCTTGGACGGAACCCGTTCCTTGTGCAAATCTGTTCCACCATGCGGGTCTATCACCAAACCAAAGGAGATCCAAATCCGACCAAATGGCTTTGAAATTAGAATGTAAAACGATTGTACGGACAGATGGACGGAGAGACAGGCAAACAGGCAGACGCACAGGCAGACGGACGGACGGACGGACGGACGGACGGAGGACTTCACTAGATACTCCCGAATCCTCCCTCGATCGGGGGCATAATAATGTTATCCCAGAAATATCAGGGGGACAGTACTTTGAATTGGTTTTGGTGGGTTTGGGCATGAGTGATACATAAAACAGCCAATTGGTCTGAAAAGTTAGGACGCGGTGTAAGTCGCTTATTATCCCCACCCCCTCCCCTTTCTGGTACCACTGATGTTTTCATGTGCTATAGTCGGTTTTTGAAGGGCAGCACAGTACTGTGAACACAAAAGCGATCGGACCGCAAACTTACACCAGTGGGTCGAAATTTCGTTGTTACATTCTAAAATCAGTTGGATAACAAAATAACCCAAATCAACTGGATTAAGTGAATATGAACCTAATTGGGTTCATATTCACTCAACCCAGAAGATTTGGGTGGATTTTTAACCCAACTAATTTTAGAGTGTATAATGCAGCGAGATTAAGACTGCATAAAAAAGCCCAAACTTAAAAAAAGTGCATCTTAGATTCAATGTTCTCATATGTCTTTTTTCAACAGGTGAGATTCTGTAGTGTTCTGTAGTGTTGCGAGGATAGCGGAGAGAGAATTTCAACCGGATCGCGATGCAAACGAAATTCTCTGTCCGCTTTTGTGTTCACAGTACCACTGCAACACTTGAAAATGTCAATGTTTATTCAAACTGCTGTGGGTATGTTATTTTCAAACAAACGATTTCAGAACTTCCAAATGCACAAAAGCTATTATAATGTAAGGACGCAATTTGAAAGTAAGAACAGGGGAGATAAACTCGTGTATATCCGTCTGATAGCATAGCCTGTGGGTGACGATGCTAGCAGAGTCAAACCTGTGATATCATATTATAGGGAGTGAGTCCGTACTGCAGATACACGCTATTATGTCAAATGAAATATGCGATTATACCAGCCCACTGGTAGACACCCATGGGTTTAAGGTTCAACGAGGAAAACCAAACCGAGAAGCCTCACAGGATTTCTATAGACTATGAAATGTCGATGCGGAGAATATTATCGTTTATGACAAAATACTACCAAACAGCTCATTACGGAAAATATCGCTCACAATACTCTAATACGGTAATCAAAGATATCAAAGAACAAAGCTAGGAAATCAAAACGGTTTCGGGTTGCGGCGACAGAGCTGGGGGCAGGAAAATGCCAACACTGCCGGCTTTCACTTGGGAAGAACACCATGCTATTTTTGTTTAGGCCAAGATCAGCAGAGGCAGCCTCACCTCTCCAAAACACCGATATCTATGCCTTTTAAAATGGCATTATGAGACCGATCGCCTTCACACTACAGACCGTCATCATTTTCGCTATACTTACAAGATATATTGACACTTTTTTGAATGTCCAAGAATTCTGACGTGATAAACACAAACCTTCTTCAAGAAAAAAAGACGAAAGTGATGGAATTTTCTTCCACATAGCCCTGTCGCTGCATCTTGAAGTGTATTGAATTCCTAGCTTTGTTCTAGATATAGCAAATGTGGCAATGAAATATTTTATTATTAGCACTAAAAAACGAACGTGGTAGCAGATTTCAGGAGCCCCCACGCCTACCATCAAATATGTGAGCCAAAAGCATGCATTTTATAATTTGTGTATATTTATTCGAAATTTATGGAGCTTTATGAGTTCGGACTTGGGATTTCAATAATAAATTCGTTTGGCGCTACATGTGACGCACCTTAATTCCTGTCTTCCAAAATTGCAGCGCCAACGTCGAAAGATGACTGGTTTAGGAGGAGTCAATTCTAAACCCTTTCAACTTTAGTGGTATCTTCCATGGTAGTTCAAGCCAGCAGCTGGAAGAGTTCATATTCATTATTCGGGATAGACCAAATGATATTTTCAACGCGCAGCCTTTGGTCTGCACGTTGAAAATATTGATTGGTCTACACCACAAATCTATTTAACAATCATCCTATTTTATGAAATTATGAAGTATCATGTTCTCTCGAGTTACCCCATTACCTAACGTAACGGCCAAAACCGGCCAGCGCTATTCTCAAAAATCGCCTATTAATTTTCATTATTTTTTTTATTTTTTGTCTCAAAAACATAGGTTATGACCCCTCGTTGGAACGAGCTCGTCGAGCTCGTTCCAACGAGGGGTCATAACCTATGTTTTTGAGACAAAAAATGAAAAAAATTAGTTATTCAAGAATTATTTTTGCAAGTGTCGTCTGCTTTTCAGGTTAGTTAAAGGGTTAAGGTAGACAAATAAATTTTTTTAAGCTGCAATCACGTGACTTCCAAGTGAACATATTATTCGGTCAGCTCTTGGTGTACTCCATCTTTAACCATGTTCTGATGAACCAAATATCACATCCAAGCGACACAGACGCGAGTCAATCGATATTATCTGTCTACTTCTTTGATCATTGTACTGAAACTGATCATTTACATACGGAGAAGTCTGTGAAGAACGGTATGCGCATTCTGATGAAAAAAAACATAACCAAAAGTTCTGTTTCTATAAATGCAATACTGGGTGAACCAAAAGGTGGTAGGTAAAAGGTGTTGATAACTTTTTGGTTTCACGAGTTTCCACCAGACCATCGTGTAACAATTTATGTTGATTTACACGAATTAAAAGACCAAATTTCAATCCATATACGAACTATGTTGGCCTTTTGCTTTCATTTAACACATTCGTACGCACACAAAAAAGAGCAATAAAATCCCATAAACCGGAATATTTGAAATAATAAAACAGATCATTTGCATCGGAGTGGCTTTCAGTAATAACGACGCCATTAGACCAACAGGCAAGCATAATGCAGATAATACTTGCTTTCGAATACGGTATTTTGAGGAAAGGACTGCGGGATATTTTCGTCTTAAAATAGATGTTATTTTAAAATTACATTAGATGCTTTCATACGACTATCATTATATTACGAGTAAAAATGCACTCGGAAACTCGGTTGTTTCATTTTCATATAATTGCGAATCGGCATTTCCCACATTATTATAATTGATTACGACTGCTCAAAACTTCAGAGGGACACGCGGTAATGTCATTACCCTTCGAGATCTGGGACCAATACTACAAAAACTTTTATTATAATTATGCTTCCGATAAAAATATACGGAAATAGAAAAAAAAAAAACGTCCACAGCGTGCTTTTCGTATTATAAGGTACAGGACGTTTACTTACCATGCATAGCGTCATGTGAGGCGAAGTGAGATTAATATTAGGCGAGGCCTAATCATGCCACCAAACGAATTAAATAATAAATTAAATGATCCGAAACGCTGCATTTTGAATATTTATCAGGAAACTATCTTTGATTTTCACGAAAATAGGTGAAAACTTGAGGAGAGAAAATTAATTTGGAAACAAAATGGCGTCCAGCAGAGGGGATGTATGAGCTCATACACGGTCACTGGCAATGTATGGACTCAATCCGATAGCCGGTACTCATTGAATAAGCTAATACCGCATAGCCCACCGACGCTATTAGAGCACGTTTACTGGTCAAATTAAACAGGTGGCATGATAATGGCCTATCCAAGACACATAATTTTCGTTATTAAAAATCATTTATTTTAATTTCATTCGTTTTTCTTCCCCCAAAACAAATCGTATTCCCACTCCCACTCGGCGACAATGGTATTCCATTCCCAGCATCGTATTCCACTCTCAGCGATGACGGACTATTTTTTTATTGTTTACAAATCGGTTGAGTTGAATCAATTATAAAGTGTTGTTTTGACCTGGAAACAGGGGGTCATGCAACAAATAAGAAATAAAAACTGACAGGAAGGGAAGTACCGGTTACGTGCACATATTTTCTGGGAATTCCCAACAAAAACACACAAACGGTCGATTCTATTTTTTAGGTCCAAAAAGTCATCAGAGCACCCTTTTCATTTGTCTGGAATATTGAACAATAATGCAAGATGTCAGTAGAATGCTTCAAATGTTTATTGAAACAACATATTTTCCCAAGGCTGTTTATTTCTGGAGACTGCATCATTTCCATTATTTTTCAAGGCGGGTAAGTCTAATTCAAATATTTAGTTCAGAGATACCATATATTTCATTCTAGCTACAACCGGCGAATCACAGTAAAAATAGTATCAACGAACACGAAATAAACTCGCAAAAATGTTAAAAGGAGAGATGTTTACTTTTTCATGGTAAAACTTGTTGTTATGGTTATTTGCGGTATTAAATCAATATCTATTAACGTTTCTATGTAGCTTTCAGTGAAAAGCTGAGGGAAGTATTTTATTTCGCGGACGGCCAATCTAGTAGCAGAAAGCGGTTCGTTGGCTATCCACTGATGGCTTTTAAACTGAAATGTTTGTCGTTTTCGAAGCAATTGCCCCGCATTAATTTGGGATTACAACGTATTTTTAAAAGGCAACGCATGTAATACATAGAGGCTATCTAGTGTTTTTGAGTGGATACCCAAAATTATCTCATGAGTGACCGAGGCAAAATGTTTATTTTTCGCAAGCGCTTCAAAAAATTCAAGATTTTCTTCTTATTGTACGCTTTTTATGAGAATTTGCTCATTCCTATCGATAATTCCAATCGTTTCAACCTTGAATTGATGCATGAAAGTAAACAGCTGATGCGCGGAAGTGATTTGATCGATACTCGGAACAGGTAGCGTCTTGCGATCTGACTCAGCCAGCGGGTTTCATGCATCAATTCAAGGTGAATACGTGTTGAATTATTGCTGGAAATGATCGGTATTCACTAAAAAACATCAGATTTTCTTTTCATTATACGTTTTTTAGAACAAATTGATCATTTGCAGTGAAAGTGAAAATTTCTATATCTTCACAGTGAGGATACGATTTCTATCTTTCCGCAATTTTTTCGATAATCTATCGTTTAGCGTACAATAAAAAATAAATACCTACGTTTTTTGAGTGGTTGTCATAATTATTTCACTCTTGACTAGCAGGTGAAATTTATATTTCAGCTGCTAGTCACTCATGAAATAGTTATGGTATCCACTCAAAAACATAGGTGCCCTCTATTTACAGTTGTTTTTTCCAGAATCGTATTTTCTCTCTTCTACTTATAATCGCTGCATTGAATCGTTAGACGGTAAAACAAAGGTGTGACAGTTCACATACAGTTGAATGGAACGTCTGTTTTTATACGTTATTGGTTTATTTGAGCTAAGTATGTTCCCAGGAGCCAATACTATAAAACTTTTACAATTGTATTTTCTACAATTGTATTTACTATCTATTAATATAACTGACTGGGGGCGCGGTGGCGTCGCGGTAACCGGTTCTCGTCAGATCACCGAAGTTAAGCAATGTCGAGCGCGGTTAGTAGTTGGATGGGTGACCATTTCAACGACTGATTCGTGCTCCCGCGTTGTGTCCTTGGGCAAGGCACTTAACTCAGATTGCCTACATGGGGGCACGATGACGCTGTGTACTAAGGCGTACTGCACGTCGATCGTGCGCATGTCTTCAACCAATCTAACCCTGCCTGTGCCGCGATGCAGAGTTCAGAGTTACGATGTTGGAGAGCTGACAGCTGCTCGTCGTTGCTCGGTGGTTCTCTCCGGGTACTCCGGCTTCCTCCACCCGTAAAACTGTCACCGACATGATATGACCCTGGCTGTTAATGTGTCGTTAAACCCTAATAAAAAAATAAATAAATAAAAAATATAACTGAATAAATGAATCATTAGCATTTTAAAAGATATGGCAATTTGCCAACTGGCAAATTACCAGATCTTTAAAAATGCTAATGATTCATTTTAACCCATTTAAAGTCATAACTAGAAAATACAATTGTAAAAGTTTTATAGTATTGGACCCGTGTGAAAAAAAACTATCAGAAAAAATACAACTGTAATTGTTTTGTAGTATTAGCCTCTCGTAGAAATTATCTACGAGATAATTACACATAGTCACCCGAACACCAGGTTTCCTGCCCACAACATTACACAAAGTCACCCGTGGAAAAATAAATGGGAAAACATACCATCTATGATGCTATTTTCGACTATTTTTCTTGGTTCAGTCTTGACGTAGCAATATTTTATTTTTGAAATATGTGTGAATGCGTCGCGACAGCAGCGCGACCTGACCGAGAACAGAGCAGAAGGATGTTTGGATGCATGTGGAATCCTATTACAAGGTTTATCAAATATGTCGCGATTGGATTTTTTATTTATTTATTGCTGTTTAAGGTCGCATACTTCTGCACAATGGCTAATCGTGACCACAACATGGAGATGAAGTCAAGGTCAGTCAATCGTTTGTACCCCATGTTGCCTCTTTTAGAGAACTTACACCCCAAGCAATAGTGACTGGGTCCTATTTTACCATTAAAACGGAGCTTCCGCGATTGGATGAAGCGTACCATAGAAAATACATCACACGAACCTCATTTGCTTCTCGTCCTTCAGTTCGCTTCCTGCACCCCAATAACTATTCTGTTTTAACCCTTTGAACTCTAGTGGTATCTTCCATGCCAGTTCAATAGCAGCAATTAGAAGAGTCCACATTCATTATTTGGGTTAGTCCAATCAATATTTTCAACATGCAGCCCCGGGGCTGCACGTTGAAAATATTGATTGGTCTACTCCACACATTTACTGAAAAGCCATCCTACTTAATGGCGTTATGACGCATGGTGCTCCAGGCCGGAAAAATGGCCACTTGGATTCAAAGGGTTAAGCCATCACCAAACACAACGGCTATATCCGATGAGCGCTATTCACAAATACGGCATTCAAATTTTATTAGTATTTTAATGTTTGCGTCAGGTAGATGGGATGGCACATGACCTATCGAAACCAAATGATGTCACGTCGGCATTGGAGTCTAAGAAAAATATCCTCGATGGTTTTGGGATATCTCACACCGTGGTAATAATATTTGTGCCAGGCCCTCGGGAGGCCTCGTGTTCGGCTCAAATATCTTGCTTCTAGATTTAGATTTCCCTACCCCACACGCATCGAAGATACAACTATTCTCAGAATAAGCACTAACAAATGTTCAGTTCGGGAACCATCATGTGCATATCCCACCCCTTCCACCGATGGGATACACATACAGTTCTACGTAAAATAAAACATCGGTTGCCAGCCCTTGTTGTTTGTTTATTTGTTTATTTGGGGTTAAAGGCTTTAACACTTATGACTATCTTACTACCATAAAAGAAGTCAAGTACAACAAATCGTCTAGAGTCACGTTGCCGACTTCGGAGAATTTGCCACTCATGACGTTTGTTACCTCATCCTGTTAAGCAGGTGAAGTAAAATGTTTCTACCAGAGTACACAATAAACATTACTCCATCTCTCTGTATTTCTTCTGGGATGGAAACGATACAATGGGTAAAAAAACAGAGTGGAGGGCCAGCAATAATGTAATCCTTCAGACCTATTAGGGCTGAAGGATTAATCTATCATAGAGCCTTCCAATAATTACAAATTAGATTCGTCCATTCATTGCAGTAAACTACCAGACAATACAATTTAGGAAGGGTTAACCCTCTACTCAACGAATCGCCCGCATCCGCCCGCGTAATATGCAAATTCAGCAGCTGAAAAAATATTATTTTTCGAAAAATTTCAACAAAACCATATCATGTGCCCCCTCTTTGGAACGAGCTCGTCGAGCTCGTTCCAAAGAGGGGTCACATGATATGGTTTTGTTGAAATTTTTTGAAAAAATTTAAAAAATGATATTTAAAATAATAAATTTTGAAATCGTCTGCGTTGGGTGAAGGGTTTAAGCTTTTTGCTATTCCTTGAAATATTTATAGAAGTTTATGAAATGTACGAAAAGAGATTCTCAGAAACCGGCTTATAAGGAAGATGTCCGTGTGATCCCGTAGATTTGCCACATTGAACTTTTTGTTGATGGAGATAAAGTTGACATTTACATCCACGACAAGGAGGATATTTCACCGCATGCATATTTAATCATGCTGCTGTCGTAATTGGTGGTACCCACGCATTCGCTGTCTGCTGTAAGAGACGCGCTTACTATTGTGAGTATATACATTAAATCATTTCAAGTACGCATAACGACAATTTAATTGCAAAGTTTCCAGAACAGAAAAAATACAACAATCGTAAAAAAGATTCTACTTATGATAGAGCATCGCACAATAATGATTATGTGGAATTTACTTCCTATTAAAACCCTTTACCCAACGAATCAGCCACAGCCGCCCGCATAATATGCAAACTCAGCAACTGAAAAAATGTTATTTTTCAAAAAATTTCAACAAAACCATATCATGTGACTCCTCTTTGGAACGAGCTCGTTCCAATGAGGGGTCACATGATATGGTTTTGTTAAAAAATTTAGAAAAATTTTAAGAAATGACATTTAAAATAATAAATTTTGATATAGTCTGTGTTGGGTAAAAGGTTAAAAACTTCAACACAAACCCTCAATCTTGTTTGTGGAAACCGAGTTAAATAAAATGACGCAACCAACGTGCTTCAGGTGTCGAACGGAGGAACTGCGGCTAATTGTCTGTCTTTAGAGGTCGTGCGTTCAAATCAGATTCCGGGCAGATGCGGTGAGCGATTTAACATGACTTCACCCACTTACTCTGAAAGAAGTGCGTTGGCTATTGTGGTTTGTGTCCCTCTTCTGTCGGTTAAAACGTTGAACGATAATAAAAGACATTCGAAGTAGTTACTATGGACTGTCGCCAATGAAAATTTAAAAAGAAAATCTGTCGAACTCTAATCGAAAATGTTCTGATATTTTATTCTCTCTCACAAAATACTCATTTTACAACAATTTGGATCCATTTATGAACGATGTACAAAACACAAAGGGTGTCTATATTGTGTTGCGACTCTTGAGATAATTTTTCTATATCTACCCCAAAACACTGGGTACTATCTGCGTGGCTGACAATGTTTGTCATTGGAAAAGATTTATTGGGACGTTAGCGCCTCTTAAATTTCTAAAGTTGTCAGTATATTTAACTCTAAGGATATCGGAATTTCATACAGAAATTGAAATTTCGAAATGCTAGCAAAGTTGTACCACTGGTGTGTGCATCATTTCACAAACTTTGGGCATTTTCGTCTAGCGTGGTATAAAATACAGAAGTTGGCTTTTTACAATTTTTTCCTAATCAATTTGACAATTATCTGTTTAAACCCATTTAAAAATACGAAAAAGACGCTTTCACCATCTTTTGATGTACTGTGAATATTTTCTGTTCATTATATCAACACTGTGCGTATCGTGACGTAAATACAAACACAACAATCTCCATTAATATAAAAGTCTAGGAAATAGGATCTGCTAATTTTTTCCTGGGAAAAGTCAAAAAAATACAAATTAAGGTAAAAACACATTCGCTAAACAAAGCGCCAAAATGGGTAGTAAATTAGTTGCTTCTAAATAGCTCGCCACAAAAAGCCAAGTTTCCTTTTTGTAACTTTTAATGAACGAAAACAACAGAGCCGAGTGCTATCTGTTGTTTTCGTTTATCAAAAGGAACAAACGGAAACTTCGCTTTATTTTCTACTCATATCACATCTGTTTTCTCAACAAAGACATGCTTCTTAATTGGACCATCCTGGTCCGTCTAATAATTTCAGGGGAGATAACTTTATCGAAAGTCGATTTCCATGAGGCGATAAGTCCGGGATGTGTATGATTCACTTTGTACATTTGGACTCAACACAGTCAACAAATTATTTAAGATGAAAATGAAGAATATGGATTGTGCACTCTCGTATGGTTTGCCTTTCAAGCGGCACATTCAGTACGCCACTGTCCCAGTCACCGCAATCTTGTCGACTTCCAGAGTCGAGACCCATGATGACGTGTCAATTAATCCTTTACCCAACGTAACGGCAAAACCCGACCAGCACTATTCTCAAAAATCGCAAATTAATTTTCATTATATTTTCATTTTTTGTCTTCAAAACATAGGTTACGACCCCTGGTTGGAACGAGCTCGTTCCAACGAGGGGACATAACCTATGTTTTGGAGACAAAAAGTGAAAAAAAGAGTTAGTCAAGAATTTTTTGGCAAGTGTTGTCTGCTTTTCATGTTAGGTAAAGGGTTAACGATCATGGGAATAAATGGAGCATGATTTCATTAAAAAAAACACGAGAGGTCTCAAGTTAACCGTCTTTTAGAAATTGAATGTTTAAGAGTACACGTCAGTAAAGAATAGTGTTTAGTGTCTTGTACAAAAATATGTAAGCCGAGACACAATGCAGTTCACCTTGAAATGGGAGAGTGAAGATCACATCAAAAAACACTATACATGTCTACAATCAGCAAACCCGCTATCTACAATCAGCAAACCTACTATCCCTGTGCCCGAGTCAAACAGTACATGAGTTGGCGCTTCTCATCCGAATAGAAATGCAAAAGACAGAGCTCAGCGACTATTAGCTGTCTCAGAAAATGCGAAAAATGCATTTTATAAAGTTGACTCAACCTTGTCACTGAAATGAAGACACCTTCTTCCAGTTCTTGTGGTGGGAGTTGTCCGTGTTGACTAAGCTCGCGGTAAGTCTATGCGCATTTATTCCTAACTTTGCAAACGTACGGTGCCTCATGTTGAGAACTTTAGAGGAATTTAGAATGTTCGTTTCTACCGTTCCTCACCCCCCCCCCCCAAAAAAAAAATAATAAGGGAACTGAACCACCAATAACATTGCCTGGCAGTCAATAGCCTTACACCTATACATCTACATCTCTAGAGCAACATACAGTAATAAGTACGAAAAAACACTTCTTTAATGCACTTTCACTCACATAAATACAGTTCGAAGGAGGAAAAAAAATAATCACAAACCCATACAGACACCTGGAGGTCCGTCACCGGTAACGATGCGATTGCTTTTAAAATATCTTTGGCTAGTTACCGTTCGGATTGAAACCTCACCAGGCGCGACATCCCTCTAACAACAGGTGTAATATACTTTAGGAAACAGAAGAAGAATTAATCAATTCAACGATAAGCTCCTGAAGGTTATCGCCCAAAATCATATAATTTTCAGAAAAGCGGGCTAATGTATTTTGTATTCATTGGGAGGTTCAGTCAGAGGCGGAGAAACCAGGGGGGTGGGGGGCAAAAGGGACACTTGCCCCACCACTTTTTTTACAAGGACCTGCTGCGCGGTTACACAATGAGTTAAATGGGCGCAAATAAATGTGTTGATATAAAAAACATTCTTGTAATATATTATCTGTAAATCCAAACAACATTTGACCAAATAATTTCACCTTGGTTCGCTTCGGTCCTTTTCTTCTACTTCAACCGTCTTCCAACCCGAAGGCCAGCCTTCGGGTTGGAAGATGATTGAAGTAGAAGAAATGGATATAACAGTTACCAAACCGTGGCATGCTCATCTAAACGAGAGTCAAAAGTGTGTCATGGTATATTTACCGAAATTCGAGTGTAACTTTTCTCCCACTGGGCTGAACCATACCAGCCTTTAAAATTTGTGCCCACCCCAACTTTTACCAAGCTTCCGCCGCCTCTGTGTGCAGTAAAAATATTATCCTTCAGCCCTATGGGGCCGAAGGATAAAATTATTGCTGTCCTCCTTACAGATTTGTTGTATATTGTGTCAATGTCCTCCAATGCTACTCTATTTTTATGTAAAAATTATGTTGAACAAGTTGAAAGCGTTAAAACAAACTGAAAATAAAACTAAATTATTGCAAATGTCGTTAACGTATCGGATGCGTTTTACATGTACCAGAATGAGCATAATCGTTTTGTTGAGTATACTTGAGTATACAGTATATGAGGATGTTAGAAATTACTATTATTATATAGGTACGGATTACACCTCTCCTGCAGAATCAGACGAAGAGTGATACTGCTGATAATGGTTTAACGCGCGCAGTGTGATACTTCAAAATCGAAACGAGGCTGGGAGACCTTCACCGTTGTGGATCTTCACCAATCAGTATCGCATTCACCGGCTACGCCTACTCGTGCGATACTGCTTGGTTGAAGGTCCTCAATTCGATGCGACACAGTGCACCAGAAAACGTCACTGTAGTGATAATCTCTGTACATTCCATTTAGAACCACAAATTAATAACTGGGTTTAGATCGCAAAGCGAATCTCGAGAAGTGATTCAACAATGTCCAACGCCGGGTCGCCAACTTCTTGGGGGAAGGTGTATGTGAATAAAAATGCGACGAGACATAACTTCAGCTATTTTTTTTTTTGGGGGGGGGGGGGCGTATGTGAATCTGTCGCAATTTGTGGGATGGGATGTAAACAAAATGGAAGGGTGTACCCTGACGTTGTATCCGGTATCTGACATAGCATTTACAAATTCTTTTCAACGTTGTATTTGGGACCACAAGTTCTAAAATGTCACCTTGATTTCACCTTCGTGTAATGGAATTTGATTTTAACGTTTCTCCTTGGTGGGAATTTCGTCGTAAATTAAACATTGCCGGAAAATGTGAATAAAAATGCGACGAGACACCACTTCAACTATTCTTTTAGGTGTATGTAACCTATTTTACTATGTTCCAGCTTGTGGGGTTTGGGGTGGTCACAAAATTAGAGGGCATACCTGAAAACTTAAATCGGCGTTAAAGCGTCGAAAATGACGTTAAATTAAAAAACCCAAAATTGATATCTTCTTAATTTTTTTAGCTCCAAAAAATACTGAAATTTCATGAAAATCGAACGAAACTGAATTTGTTTTTACGTTAACGTAAATAGCGTCACCCGAACAATTCGGACAAAACCCCGTATCTCAAATAAACAAAAATGTATGGGTCTTGTATGACCAATATGAAATCATGTCAAAACAACTTGAGTTTTTCTACAACGGTTACTGCAGTATGGCTGCCGTGGACTGGTCACTTTCCACGGGTGGGCAATATTTCCACGGAGGCAATATTAGATTCCAAACACTTATTATATGAATAATCATCAAAAATTTCCAACCCAGTGCTTCATTAATTAAAATCTTGCTGCTGATGATTTTTATCACGGGGTAAATTAATGCAAGCGCGGTCATCACTGCACACTAAAAACTAAAGAGTTAAAACTGACACTTTCAAGGTGTTAAACCCATTCTAACTCTTAGGATTTGATTTTAACACTCAAAGTGCATTGCTTTAAGCACTGAGACATTACAATCGTCAGACATCTGAAACCTGAATGGATGGCACTTCCCATGTGTCTAGCATTGGTGGTTCTTCCAGAATCGTCCATAATTTGATTTGCGCTTGGTGGGTACATAATTAAAAGGACACAACGCAGATAAGATAAGATAATATTTATTGCAAGAACACCAAAAACAAGGCAGATTGCATGTCATTGAAATTAGTAACAATAATACCAGGAAATAGCAAAATATGTTTGAAACCATAAACACTAATGTTCAGTTGGTGCATGTTATAGCTAATGATTTCATTCTAATTGGTGTTATGCCGCAAGTAAGCATTCTCTGCATTCAAACATTTGTCGGATCATATTACAGATGATACCACACAGTGCGGGGATTTCATTTTTCATAAGAAATACGAATCTCTCAGAGCTACTCATACAAACAAAATCTGGATATTCTCTCTCGATTTTGCGATAGGAGTCAGCACGTATAGAGTCATATCTCTTACAATCCACAACAAAGTGGAATTCGTTTTCTATATTACCATTGTTACAGACCTTACATAACCTTTTATGTACAGGTAATGGGGGCTGCATATGTCTACCCTTTTCAATCATTAAGTTGTGATTACTAATACGTAATCGGGTGAACATATTTTTTGCATGTTCCGAAGTTGTGTTCAGTAAATAAACTTCTATGTTATAAATGTCTTTAAACTCTCAAAAGGTTCTAAGTTTGTTTTTCCGGCCTTCTTATCATCATTGTAAATATCATTTAGAAAAGTATTAAGGTGGCGAGTCTTCAAGTCTTCACGAATTACGTCAATTTTCCAATTGCTAGGGTTTGCTGGTTGTTTACCGGGGGCATTTGCTTGACCACTATCTTCCGTTCGAGCCTGATCCGCGTCATCTGCGTTGTTTCTTTTTAAGTGTCGCGACATTACACTTGTCAAGTGGTATTATTGTAAAACCTGTCAAGTTCTGGGATATCTACACTTGAACAAAGTGCTAGTTCAGCACTTAGTAAGTGTTAAATACAGCACTTCAAGTGTAGTTTTTAACACTTTAGTTTTTAGCGTGTGCACACGCGTGGATTACGACCAGTCCATAGCGACTGTACTGTAGGTTTTTAATTATTAGTGATGCTTGGTCAGAATCCATGGAAGCTGATAGCGCTCGTCATTTACTGTCTCTCCCACTCCGCCTGCAATACAGAATAGGTGTTCTTACTGATTTGTGCAAGGTGCAAATCTTTCTCCTTTCCCTAACCAATAATATTGGATGGCAAGGACTTCAATGGGTTTTTGACTTTAAATGGTAGAGAATTAAATTAGGTTTGCTCATTAAAATTTCTTCACGCGTCTTTGTTTTGTTAAAAGTTATGGGAGTGTGCCTCTACGCACTCTCCCATAAATTGTAATAAGACAAATCTACACCGACCAAGTAATTTCGCTACAAAGGTAATATGACGCACATCAAAAAACTTTGAAGTCTTTCAGTTGAAGTACCACCACCTCAGAATAAAGCCCGAATATGGGCTTCCAGCATTCTACCAGTTAACCCTTTACCCAACGTAACGGCCAAAACCGGCCAGCGCTATTCTCAAAAGTCGCCAATTAATTTTCATTAATTTTTTATTTTTTGTATCAAAAACATAGGTTATGACCCCTCGTTGGAACGAGCTCGTTGAGCTCGTTCCAACGAGGGGTCATAACCTATGTTTTTGAGACAAAAAATGAAAAAAATTAGTTATTCAAGAATTTTTTTTTCAAGTGTCGTCTGCTTTCCATGTTAGGTAAAGGGTTAAGTGATAATTATTTGTATTTGCTTTGATCCACGCCACACGTTCATTCCCCGTGGCGCATTCCAGCGTTTTGTTTTTATATATTCTAACAAATAAACAATTTTCAACTCACTATTTTGAATGGTTATTGATTTTAACAATCCTTGAAGTAAAATGTGTTGAAGTTGTTATAATAAACACCAAGTAATATCACTCTCAGCGGAATAACATTATGAAATCTTTCAAAGTAAACTTTCATTTTTTCAAGTCACGTGAAGATGAGAATATAAGAAGGAGGTGTCGAGGTACACAATCTGTTATGGAACCAAATGCGCCACAAGATAAGAATATAAGCAAGATCGTAACCAGGAAGATCAAGGCAGAGTCATATTGTTTCATGGAACCAAATGCGCCATAAGAATAGAATATAAGAAAAGAATGAGGTGTCAAGGTTGTAGCCAGGGAGATCAAGGCAGGTACACATTATCTAACTGAATCAAATGGGCCATAAAATGAGAATATAAGAAAGAGGTGTCGAGGGTGTCGGCAGGAAGATCAAGAGAAATAAGGATTCTCTTATGGAACCAAATTCGTCGCAAGATGAAAATATAAAAAAGAGGTATCGAGGTTGTAGCCGGAAAGATAAAGACATGTAAGGATTCTCTTATGGGACCAAATACGTCACAAAATGAGACTACTAGAAAGAGGTGTCAAGGCTGTAGCCGGAAAGATCAATTCTGATGTACATTCTCTCACGGAACAAACTGTCCCACAAGACGAGAATATAAGAAAGAGGTATTGAGGTTGTAGCCGGGGAGACCAAGATAGATAAGAATTCTCTTAAGGAATCTAATCTTGTCCCTGAGATGCAACCAGTTCTGTTTAAACAGTATTTATTTCAAATCAAACACATTTATAAAGATTAACATTAAATATTAACAGAATTAAACATAAATTGAGAGGGTTTCAGCCGAAAGTTAAGAGCTCATACGAGGTTGTCTCAAATCATTATTAAGCAAAGGAGATATGAACAGTTGGGATATCGAACCAGTTTTGGTTCTTTTCAGAACCCAAACTAGTTCGATATGCCAACTGTTCATATCTCCTTTGCTTCAAAATGTTTGGCGACTGCGTTGAATAAGCTCCAAGTTTAGTGCTGAATCTACTTCAGTTCATGTAATATTCTGTTAAAATTGAATGCTAATCTTGGTAAATTTATTTGATTTGAAATAAATACTGTTTAAACAGAGCTGGTTCCATCTCAGGGACAAGATTAGAACCAGTTTTTGTTCTAAAGAGAACCTATATTTTTTCAGTGTAGGATGAGAATATATGAAAGAGGTGTCGAGATTGTAGTAGAGAAGATCAAGACAGGTACACATTTCCCTATGGAACCAAATGCCTGAACTGTTTGACTCGCCATGAATATGCGTTTGCTTAGAGGAAAAGGCAATAACAAACATTATTAAGATAATTCGCAATAATTTAATTCTTCAGGCCTTCGGGGTTATAGGACTGAATTACTAGTAATGTTAATAATACATGCTGTATAATTTAGTGCATTTGCATTTAAAAGTGGCGTTTAATACAATACCATTTTGGAACATCGTATCCAAAAAGCTCACAGGTCTGGCAATCAACAGAAAGGCAAAAAGCTGGATTAGCACTGCCGAGACATTTCTCAGAAGTCATCATCACTATATCTTGCGATTCATAGTAATTAAGCTCTACTCCACTTTTCGGGGCCCCCACGGCAACAAACAGAACATGATGTCAAAACAAAAACAAAATGATTTTTCATAGACTGAGACTGACAACAACAGTGTACGCACAAGTGTTATTTATCTATAGTAGAAATTGCTAACCGCTCTGGTTTCATTTGTATTTAATCGGACGCCATCCCGGCCAAAAAAGGAAAAGACACTCTCTAACTATCCCACCCCTCCTCCCAAAATCGAAATTTTATTCATGTTTGTTTATATTGCATGAGGTCTGTGGCGAATTTGAATTGAAAATTAACCAGAGTTATAGATACAATACAAGATTGTGATGTGAGTGACTTTGTTGATAGCTGCCTGGAAACTACAGTACGTGGGTGATGGGTTGTAACTAAATCACCCAGGGAGTGGAGTTATCACCCAAAGTATCACTTTCAAATTCTGTACAAGTGGACAAAAAACATTGGCAATGTTTCAGCCAATGGACCTCCGGGTGTAACCCAGAGGTCCATTGGCTGGAACTTTGCTTGTGCTTGTTATGCTTTGCAAAAAATTTGTAATTATTGCTTGGGTGGAATCTCCGTACTATGGGCGATTTAGTGATAATACACTCTCTAGGTACTGTAAATGTGGAGAACAGCTCAACCGAGTGTTTGGCTTAGAACAGAGAGGATTTTCTTAAGTTTGAATTGCATATCACATTGTTGAAACTGTCCTCCCAAAGTATAATGAAAAAATGTGTCACACAATACTGTGTCATCGTCAATATTTGAGAGGTTTCGCAAACTCACGTTCAGCAGTTACGATTACGGTAATGCAAGTCTGTCACCAAGATATGCGCACTTCCTAAGTGTCGTTGCCAGGTTATGTGATAACGAATAGGATTTGAAAGTTTGGAGGCAAATTGTGAGTTTATTTCAGGAATACAAAGATGAGACTTCAATCTGAAGCTTATGAAGATACGAGTGCTAACACATTCGGCGTCCTAAAAATTTCAGTTGGTACATAAAATCCACAACCTTCGAGATTTCGTTTCGTTCTGTGAAACGAATTTTTGGTCGGAGAATCGCTTCAAGGCAACGACGACAAGAAATTTATACTCGTAACCGTCAATCGTAATTTTGAGAAAACCCTGTAATAGTATTTTTGAATACTCAATCTTGATTCATTTCACATATAACATTATTTAAGATGCGCGGCTACTCCCTCCCCCAGCACAAAGTTTCGAACAACATGGACGAGACCACACCTGAAGGTACAATCTCTCACCTTCAAATCTTGCTTCCTTTCACATATTTATTTATTTATTTATTTATTGGTGTTTAAGGTCACATACTTATGCACAATGGCTAACAGTGACCGTGACAGTTTTGCGGGTGGAGGAAGCCGGAGTACCCGGAGAGAACCACCGAGCATCGACGAGCAACTGCCAGCTCCTCAACATTCTAACTCTGTTCAAGCTCCGCTCAACCAGGGTTACAGCGGTTGAAGACATATGCACAATCGACGTGCAGTACGACTTAGTACACGGCGTCATCGTGCCCCCATGTAGGCACCGGGATAAAGTGCCTTGCCCAAGGACACAACGGGATCGTGCCGGACGGGGATCGAACTCCGGACCTCTAGCATAGAAGTCCAATCATTTCACACAGAACACTATTTAAGAGGCACGCCGCCGCCCCCCCCCCTCCGCACAAAGTTTCGAACAACGTGAAAGACAGCATTTCTGAATGTCTTGATTCATTTCACATATAGCACTATTTAAGAGGCGTGGCTACCTACCCCCCCCCCCAGGCCACAAAGTTTCGAACAATATGGATGACAGCATTTCTGAAGGCACAATCTCCTACCTTCAAATCTTGATTCACTTCACATACAACACTGTTAAATAGGCGTGGCTACACCCCCACCCCCCCCCCACCCCGGCACCAAATTTTCGAACAACCTATCCATGAGTCCGATAAAGAAACACAGCTCTTTTTCATGCTGAAGCGTGTTGCTCAAAAAGTCATCTATTTCTGACATAAAAATATTAATGTATCAGTGGCCGACGATAAGTATCTTTGTAGAGAAATGGCCGAGTTGTCAGTTTAACCCTTTACCAAACATGAAAAAAGACGACAATTCCCCAAAAAATTCTTGAATAACTATTTTTTTCATTTTTTGTCTCAAAAACATAGGTTATGACCCCTCATTAGAACGAACTCGACGAGCTCGTTCCAAAGAGGGGTCATAACCTATGTTTTTGAGACAAAAATGAAAAAATAATAGAAATTAATTGGCGATTTTTGAGAATAGCGCTGGCCGGTTTTGGCCGTTACATTGGGTAAAGGGTTAAGAAGTTCTAAGATCAGAGGCGGACTGGCCATATGGATTATCGGGAAAATTCCTCCCATGGGGCCTCAAAATTGAAGCAGCATGACACGTGTTGGTGCATGGAAATTGTGAAAATGACCAACAGACGAAATGGATCTGATTGCATGGACTGCCGGTATACCGAAATGCTCTCTTTGGCAGTCCACAAAGAGACATTTCGATATACCAACAGTCTTCTGGTCATTATCTCAGTTTTAAGGGTAGTGTCGGGATTCACGGGAGACGTACTTGAAAAAGCGAGTTTGATTTAGTCCCATCTCTCCACCCGTGGCACTGAATTAAAGTTTTAAGTGGCACTATCCCTGAGAGGGGACAGTCCACCGCCCACGCCCCGCGCCGTTTCGCACCAGCTTGAAAAAGACCTAATTCAAAAAATTGCCTCATCTCATTGAAATGCTCTATCTCAGCCAATTCTCGGAGGATTTCCATGAAATTTTCAGTCACCCTTCACGAATAATTACTGCATCCTCAGTATTCCTCACCCATCTTTCCACTTCAGCTGACTGGTTCAAGTGGACGGTTATCTGCCTTATCGCCTATCAGAACCCATCAGCTAATTGCTTCACAGATAAGGTGTGAGAAAAGTAATTAGATTATATTTTGGACATCAAAGGAACATACGACAAGACTTATGTCTGATAGATATTTTTACCGGACAGTAGACACAAGATCATATTTTCCGAATTTATGCGCTTCCCAGTGATGTGTCAAACCAAAAAGTGACCATAGATGGCCATAAGTCCGCGAAAACACTGTTTTTAAACATTTTTAGTTTGATTGCACTGGAGAAAACAGTACATTTTATAAATGACAGGGGAACAAAACTCAGACGGTAAACTGGCAACATTCAACAATCACTATAAAGAAAATATATTGAACTTGCAGACCGGATGCATGTGCTTCCATAATGTAACTTTTGAAAATTTTATTTGATCTTAGGAATTGTAAAACTTACCCATTTCCGTAATGCTAATTTCCAATCCTCGAAACAATTTCAGGGGAGATAACCAGACCGTTTTTCCACTAATTTGAAGATAAAAGCTGGACATAAAAGAGATTCACATGGCGCATGTGTTGCGCGCAATGCGATAAAGCGATAAGTAGCATTTTGTTCCCAGTTAGTAATTTCGACACAGTGTGACCGCGCATATTTCATCCTTACTGAAAAACAAACACAAATACTGACTTCACAGAGACCATTATGAAACGTAAACGTTACTGATTATAATTTCGACGCGACAAATAGTTGCGTCAAAATTATATTCAGTGATTGTATGTTTCACTTTGAAAACAGGATTCAATTTAATTTGTTGTTTTCATGGATCGACAGTGGGGATCAAATAATAGGAAGACTATGTCGCAAGTCCTCAAGCCACCAGTTTAATTCTGTTTGGAATTCGACGCTCATATGGGCTGTTTGTTTGCCCGCTTTTCGTACAGTTTGCGCGCAGATGACTGTTGATATATGTCCCTTTACTCCCAAAGATACACCGTTATTCTTTTTGGCTTCACTTATTGATATCTCAATTGTGACGAAGTGAGCTTAGATCAGCTCTTTCGTCAGAAGCTCTTGGCAGACAGAATTTAACTGGTAAGCATAATTTGTAGTTTGTCTGTGGTTATAATGAGATATTCCACAACACTGGGTCACTTTTAATGTTGCTACACATAGTACTAAGTTCACCCTATTAATTGTATATTAAAGTTGGCTTAACTTGTCAAACAATCGTCATCAATCCAGTTTCATTATTGGAGACAGGTATGTTAGGTGTACTACAGATTCTCATTAACTGACTATGTGCTGGAGTGTAGGCTAGTAAATTTTACTATATTAATTATCTTTGGTTCCCACATTCATTTATTAAAATGCAAAGTGTAAAAGCAGTTGGAGGATGCAATACTAGTCTTGGCTGCAAAACCATCAATGAGAGACTCTCCCTCATTGGTGCTTTGCTGTCTCTGATTTGTATTTAAGCAGCCTACTGTCACTGTAAAATTACACAGTTCGGCGGAACTGACTCCCCGATAGTCTGGCGGGACCGATCTTCATAGCATGGCGGAGTTAACAACTTCGAAACTCTTAGAGATATTATTAGGTGGGTTTTAGTTATTTTACAAATGGTCTAAAATCACATAGTTCGGCGGAGCTAACTGATTTTGGACTATTATATTTATTTAATTTATTCAGTACTCTCCTTGGTTAAATGTTAAGAGTTTTGCCTCATTGTAGAGAACTTTGAGCTCTTGGTAAGTGATGGTAAAAATTAAGACTAAGGAATTTCATGGAATTAAATTGTTCAAGTTAACGTATGTGTTTTAACTTAGGATAAAAGCTTCAGCTCTCATTGAGAGCTGTTAGGCAGTACCTCAAATAAAATCTGGTTAATGGCATATCATTCATTTTTCACACTTTATTAAATAAATATCTATTGGCCTCTATATAACTGTGTTGGAGCTTATTTATTTATTATTCCATAAGTATCCTTTAACCCTGTCTGGCCAAGTCTAAATCACAGAACCTGGAGAATTGAAATTAACCACTAGACGACCACATTGGGGGTCGATCCCTAAATAAAAAAAAAGTACACAACGCTGGGATCCACCCTGCAACCTCTCCCATAGTACCCAGGTTAAACCAACAGAGCTGGAACTATTCCACCGTGTCTTGGGGCTATGGTACACAATCAATAAGTATTTAATTCACATTAAAAATATCAAGTTATTAACACAATTAGTAGAACAATGCGGCGTAATCATAAAACTACAGTTGTGGTGAGTGTTCTTCATAATGTAAATGTCATCACGGATTCAGTCACATCTTGTCTGGATTTAGAAACAGTTCTTCCGTTGGTTAAAAAAATGAACGTTTATAGAATTGTTTTCACAATCAATAGGATGGAATATTTAAATTGGTCAGAAAAGCGAACCTACGTTCGCTTTTTCGACTAACTGAAACATCCCGGCCGCTTAACTCTAAAGATAAGTGATGAAGTATATCAGGGTTAGACTGGTTCCAGACCACAACAACGTCGAATTCCTTACAGAACAAGAGCTATTGCTGAAGGCAGTTCATACCCCCCCCCCCCCCCCCCCCCACTGGAGTGCAGGGCCGATGAATCTGTTGAAGAAATGCGGTCAACCTTTAATAACATGTACAGGAGCGGCTTGTCATAAGGATCCCTGATACCAAATTTCATTGAAATCCACCCATTCACTGTTAAGATATTGCGACGGACGGACGGACGGACGGACGGACGGACGGACGGACGCATGTAATCCAATATACCCTCATTCTCTTCGAGACTGGTGGCTTGACTCTGTCGCAGATGCGAGCAGATAAGAAAACTTCGTTAACGTTTTACCTAACACGACGACGTTTTACCTAACACGACGACCAGGAGCGACATTTGCAGACATTTTTCCTTCAGAGCAACGATATTAGAAGGAATCTTCTAATCTAAAGTTTCATGCTTTGATTCTAAAGGGCGAAAGCCAGAAAAGTAGATGAAACAGACGTCGAAAAGGCAAACATATCGTTGCTCTCTTGTCTCCCATCAGGTCACAATATAAAAATCCATCCATTGTTGTAATCCATCGGGTGTGGTGACCAGTTGCAATCCCATCGAGAGAAAACGTTGTTTTTACGAAGACAGTACCGCATGTACCTGATATCACATCTGTTGATAATATTAAAGTTTAAAATCTTCGAGATTTAAATCGGAAAACAAATTCAGATTTGACCGTTACATAATGTCACGCGGTTTTCCACTATACACACCAGCACAACTGACCTGGATTGCAAATACACAAAAATCCAGTCAATTAAATGATCGTCGCTACATTCCTTCCCAACATAAATGATTGACCAAATTACTGATAATGGATGTTTTTCAACACTTGTCTTATTAACTATGCTTGTATCTCAATGAATCAATCAACTAAATTTTTAAACTCTCCAATTAAAATAAAACTACTTGTCACAAAAAGTAAACAATATACTGATTACACATGTCCACGCTTTGATAACATTAATTACATGACATATAAATCACAAACTCAGGGAAAGGAATTAGACCAGGAGCCACTACTATAAAACGTTTACAATTGTATTTGCTAGAGTTGTATTTTCTGTCTATTAATATCAAGCCAGAAAATAAGGAGACTATCATCTGCAAAATGAGGTCCCCAGAGAGTGAATTTAGTGATGCTACTCTGCACAGCAGGGTAGCTTCACTAACTTTACCCTCTGTGAACCTCAATCTGAATCAGGACTTCAAAGCTAAACAGAAAGAGAAACCAAGAGGATAAATTGGCCCACTGTATGGGATATCATCATTAAATTCACCCCCTGGGGACCTCTTTTTGCAAATGTCAAATTGCTTGTTTTCAGGCCTGATTAATATAACTGACTAAATGAATCATTAGCATTTTAAAAGATATGGCAAATTGCCACATATCTGAAAATGTTAATCGTTCAGTTCAACCCATTTAAAGTCAAAACTGGAAAACACAATTCTATAAAATACAATTGTAAACATTTTATAGTATTGGCCCTAGAACAATTTTTGATGATATTTTTTATACAGGTCTACCATGCGTTAAAGCTGAAAAATAAAACAACGAAGCACACAGTTGAAACACTACTATAAGCTTCGGCGGTTATAGTACAAATGGAACACTGAATGGGATTACGCCATGATCATCTCAAGAACGTAATACAATGACGCCATCATGACTTTCATTCATAAACAATCAACTCATAGGCGCTGAATAATTGTCATAATGGTGCCAAGCCTGAATATAAGCAACCTGTCATTTGCAAAATAGGGTCCAAAGAGGGTGAATTTGCTGATGCTATCCAATACAGATACAATGGGCCAATTTATCCTCTTGGTACATCTTTCTGTTTTGGCTTGAGACCTTGATTTAGACAGAGAGTAAATTTTGTGATGCTATTCTGCTGTGTAGGGTAGCATGATAGCATCACCAATTCCACCCTCTGGGGACCTCATTTTGCAGATGACAGTCTGCTTATTTTCAGGCTTGAATGGTGATAACATATATTTAGCAGATTCAGGAAAATCAGTATCACTATCAGATAAAATCAAAGGTTCCAAATCATTTGACTTCTCATTGAAGTCAATAGGCTCAAAGTATTTTTACACATGGGAATGTTTCTATCATTTTGAACATCTTTGTCTGACTCGACAGTTTCTTTACTACCAGTTTTGGAAACAACTCGATATGGTCCTCGCTGAACGAGGGTATCAAGTTTATCTCACAATTTGTCATGTTTCATTAGCATTAAATCCCCTGAAACAATACCTGCTTCAATTGCACTGCATGTTTTATCTGCATAAAGTTTTGCATAATCGCTTCTTTCTGCATCACAGTCACGAACCTCCTCATACCTACAGTTGGCTATCTCGGGCAATTTGGTTCTAACTTTCTACCTAAAAAAAATTCCGTCGAGCTTTTGCTACAAGCAATAATGTAAGTCAAAATTGCACTTTTTCAATCCTGTCCTCTGCACTCGTTATTTTCATTCGCATTTCAAGTGACCGATTTTGCCTTTCCACCTTTTCCGTTTGCCTCTATTATGTTTTATCCCATTGTTAGTCATATAATTAGAAAAATGCTTCTGAAATGAATTGTGGTGCATTATCATGTAGTCCATGTCTAGCAAACATATATTTCAAAACTTCATTTGTTTTTCTGCTGTAGCCGACTTCATAAATTCTATGTCATAATATCTACATAGTGGTCTATTAACAATAATACCGATTCTCCTAATGGCAGTGGGCCCAAAATATCAATGACTAAATGTTCCCATGGTCGCCCAAGGAAGGAGCACTTTTGATTGGTTCAGGTACATTTCTTTGCCGAACTCACGAACAACCCTGACATGACTTACAATATCGTTCAGCATCTTTGATCATTCCATGCCACCAGACCTTAGAATGCAATATCTGTTTTGTACTTATTATGCCCGCACGACCTTCATGGCCAAGTGCTAACAAACCTGATCGCAGTTTATGTGGAATTACAATTCGTGCACCTCTTAAAATCAATTTACCTAGTACACATAGTTCTGCAGTTATTGTAGTGCACTGTTTTTGACTGCACACACTGCTGAATTACATTTAATGCTGAATGTAATCGTCTACTGAAACCTCCCCCACTTCTCGCATAGTCTTCACACTAGGTGTTACACTAACATCGAGAAACCTTACAAAGTTTTCTACTTTTTGTTGTTCTTCCCTGCAATGCATACAACTCTAAACTCATATGGCTGTAGACACAACACCCAGTGTTCTATTCGAGCACATGGTTTAGGCTTCCTTGAGTATATCATTTCACTTAAAGGGGATTGTGGTCTTTTGACCAAAATCAAAAGTTATTCTATACAGATAAGAGTGGAATGTTTCACATGACCATCCAAGAGCTCGGGCCTCCCTTTTCGTTTGAGAATAACGTTTTTCAATACTGCTTAATGTGCGTCTCCCATGCGTGATATTTCTAGGTCCATCGCTCTGCTCCTGAATTAAAACACCACCTAGTCCAACAGGACTGGCATCAGCAAATATTTTGGTTTTTGTATTGTTATCAAAATAATCAAGAGTCTGGCTGTTTGTTGAACACTTTTTCAAAGTTTAAATAATTTGTTGCTCACTATCAAACTTATGTTTTGTGATTCAACCTCCGAAGTAGCTCAGCTATTGTTGTAAAATAGTAATATGAAGCGAACAAAAATTAACAAGTCCCAAAATCTTTCGGACTTATGACATGTGTGTAGGCTCCGTGCATCAACAACAGCTTCTATTCTATCACATCAGGTCTTTTATTTCTAAATTTGTGTCCTAAAATGTTAATAATGACTATTTAACTTTACATGTTTTTGAGTTGAAATTTTAGCGTACCCCAGCTCTAAATCGGGGGAGCTCTAAATGCCCCCCACCCCCCACCCGATTCGTTAGGTACAGCATTAACCCTTTGAACCCCAGCGGCCGCTTTTCCGGACAGGAATATGATACGTCCTAATGTCATTAAATAGGATCGCTGTTCAGTAAACGTGTGGGGTAGATCAATCAATATTTTCAACGTGCAGCCACGAGGCTGCACGTTGAAAATATTTATTAGTCTACCCCAAATAATGAATATGGACGCTTCTAATTGCTGCCATTGATCTGGCATGGAATATACCACTAGAATTCATAGGGTTAATCAGATTATTACATTTGAGAATTGTAAGATAAATCTATCATCACCATTATGTTTATGTACAAAATGTATACCTGTACAGGCCACAATGAGCAACAAAAGTTGTAATATTCCTTGATTCTGGATGGAGTTCCGGCAAACCGTAAGCCCATTTTAGATCCAGTTTACTGAATTCTCTACTTTGACTCATTGCTTGCAAAATGGGCACCTTTCTCTCACAGTTGCCCAATTTGCTCTTCCCATATCAAGACAGTCTTATGTCACATTAGACTTTGGCACTACTACAAGTGTCACGTGTTCGCTGAACAGGTTGTCCAACCCGTTTAACTTCAGGATTTATTTTCAATTTTACTTGTAAACCCTTTAGTTCCCCTGCACAAGAAAATACCACATGATATTTTTCTATGCCTTCTGGCAGCGATGATGATGCCAAATTTACAACAATATCAATCTTTAAAACACCGATTGCAACTGCATTATCTCTGCTAAACTGAGGTTCGCAATTTTCCTTTATAACAACATTTTTTGCGTGTGCTTTATGATGTTCTGCCTGTATTTCCGTATCAAAATAACCTAGTGTCTCAAGTGGCTTAGATGATGTAAATGGGGGCAGGTTTTAACACTTTCTTGAACTACACTTGAATTTTTGTTGCTTTAAATTTTCCCACATTTTACTGTCAAGTTATTACAGTCACTACCTGAATCAACAATAACATCACAATAGATACGCCACCAAGCTTCGTGGATATTTTCTCAAAATTAGAATCACCAATCGCATTTTGGTGCATTAAAAGTCTTAACCACTACTATAACTGTCTGTTTTTTTAGACTTGTTTTTTTCTGTAGTTTGGTGATTTTTCAATGTTTCTGACCTGCATGCTTTGCTAAATAGTCCCAACCTTTTTATTTTCTACAATGTGGACCTCTAGTAGGGCGGGTCATGTCTCTGCCGATGTGACCCATTGCACCACACTTGAACTGTGTTTTCTTTTCATATTTCTGAGTGATTCATTGAACTTTCCAGTATCTCCCACCTTCATGGACACACAACTACTTCGTTGTAGTTGCGAGTGTCTCACTCAATTCAGATATCCAGTATGTCAGTGATTTTTGACAAAGTTATTCCCCTTTTCACAAGAAACGTTGATGCCCTCTTGCGCATCCAATGACATTACGCCGCTAACGTGATAACTCGATCAAATATGATTGGATTCTTACGAAATCGCGCAATTATGTATTACATATAAATATGTAGCTTGAATTCGATCTCCAATGCTTTTTAACTCTTGAATTCTCGAGGTATCTTCTATGCCAGTTCGTTGGCAGCAATTAGAAGAGTCCATATTCATTATTTGTGGTAGACCAATCAATATTTTCAAAGTGCAGCCTCGGGGCTGCACGTTGAAAATATTGATTGGTTTACCCCACACATTTACTGACCAGCCATCCTGTTTAATGACGTTATGATGTATCATGTTGCTGGCCGGAAAAAAACGGCCGCTAGGGTTCAAAGGGTTAATAATCTTCGACGGCTCCTTCTTTTGAAAATAGTGGGCTTTCAAGCAGTGCCGACACAAGTGCTTACCACTTAGGTAACCCTCCTTTACTTTAACATATTATTTAACAAATATATATATATATATATCACGTGATACGTGGCAGGAATCGTGTAATTTCAAGATACATAACACAGATAAACTAGGATTGATTATCTGTTAACAGAAAGAAGAAAAGAAAGAAGGGGGGGGGGGCTGTTGTCTGTCATGTCCATTCGATATGCTTTACTTATATTGTTTGTTAATTTACGCCCTGTGGAATAATAATAATAATAATAATAATAATAATAATAATAATAATAATAATAATAATAATAATAATAATAATGAGTTTCGTGGATGTATTTTTTGAACATACTTAAATATTAGTCTGTTCGAATTGTTTGGCAGTTGCATGTCACCAAAGAGAAGAATATCGACGGAATTTATATTAAAGTTCACCAATTCGCACAGTTGAAGTGTAGGAATACTAAACCGTTGGCATTTAAAAAAAATAATGTTCAACGTCTTCAACAGCCTCATCACACTGACAAAATGCTGAAAATGCAAAGTAATTCAGAAATCCATAACTGCTTTTGTCACAGCAGCCACATCTGAATTTGCTATGAATTATGTTTAATTTTCTCCACGATTCTACACAAGATGGGTATAAGGAACGCTTGAACAACTTGGTCCATGTCTCATACATTACAAAGGCGGAAAAATGTCGTAAATTATAACGAGAAATGTTCTCGAACCTGGAAGGCAGCAACCCGGCGAGAAATTCTGGTGAAGAATGATTAATAATTTTGTGAAAGGTACACATTGTTAACATAAAAAGAGTTAAAATGTAAGGATCACCAGGCACCCATAAATGTGGTCCGTTTATGGTCAGGGATTGTCTAAGAAGACAGAACTTTAAACGAAATCCAATTTAAAGTGCAACAATCTCGCTGGGTATCTTCGATTTCGAAGGGCACAATTATGGATAAAATTGATAGCTTCCAAACTGTATATATTTGTGGAATGGACCCAGGGTAGGCAGACTCTCGTGCTCCAGAGGAATTCGCTGTGAGATCCACAAAGTCATGTCAGTAGACTTCCATGGATGTTATGCAGAAGTGGTAGGTAGATAAGGGCTGCTGAGCTTGTGAGACTGGGTTAGGCGGGAGAGAGCTCGCAAATGTTGATAATACATCGTGAGAACTTTGTACGTGAATTTTGATATAGCATTTTAGCAGGTGGTGGCCAAGTTAATCAAGCGAGAGCAAGACCAGTGATTTTATAATTGAACTGTGCAAGACGGAACCGCGCTGACAGCGGCAGCGAAACTAGCGTGTGACTGAAGACACCGGCAAGGGCGTAACCTAAACAGACCTGTAAGCAAAGTGAATCCAGGGGAAAGTGGGGTTACCCCCCCCCCCCCCGGAAGAAGTATTGGCGAAAACAAACATAAACACTATCGTAAACATTAGGACCAAAACAGTTTGGAAACAATGACCGAAGCCAGAGACGCATGCTTGACTCGGAGTACACAGCAAACCGCGGAAGATGACTTGAGCCCTTATAGTGCGAACTGTAATTGTGTGTAAACTATGTATATTCTCGAACTGATGAAATTGTAAGTAAAATATACCATATATTCCTTTATGCATGTTAATAAATTATCTTTCCAGCGCGTTATCGTCGATCATTTTAAATGTTTAAAGTTACTGATCCTCTTCAGCATCACGAACAGTCCCAAACAGATAGGGCGTTGGTAAGGTGGCGAGGGATACACCTGTGTGTCGACAGTGCCACCAGCGAAAACGTAGATCTCCCATCTCCGGAAAGGTATTAACCCCCTATTCTGTGTCAGGCATCGTACTGCACACCTGTACAAAAACCGTAACCGACCGACGCCGAATCGGTCATATTGTCAAACGTTGACGTCACCAAAACGGTGATTGCTTCCAAACGGAGTCACTGAATGGTCTCATCTGAAAAAAAAATGTTTGCCCAACATCAACTCTTCTCGTGTTGATGTTGGTTGTTTCGTTGATGTTCTGTAACAAAATGGTGAGCTTTAAACTCCTGATTACACGTCATTGTCGAGAATGGAGTCACTATCTTTGTTGTCCATTCTCCGAACAGTCTGCCCAGGTAAGTTTACACCAGTCAACCTCAGCAGCCGATCCCCGATCTGATTTGCAGTTTGCAAAGATTCCAGGGAGCTGTTGTCCTTACAGATCGATCTTGGACCCCCACCCCCGTGGAAATCCCCTGTAGTGGAGCAGTGGTTGTTTACTTTGGTAAACACGATTTGCTTTACTGGCAAATAATGATCCGATAACCAACGCCTGGGGTGGAAGTTTTTTTATAGTGGCCACTTTAAGTATAAATGATTAGCTATGGTACAGCTGAAAATGACATGAAACACCAATTAATAATAATAATACTAGTTCCAATGGTCACGATATCATCAACATTCAGAGTTTCCCTGTATTTTGTCCACAGTCTGGTGGTAATGACAGAAAAATGTAGTGTGTTAAATTATTTTTTGGCTGCAGGAGGATTTTTCTGGTCATTGCAAAAGTAATACTGTTACCTGTGAGAAATTAGTTCCTGCTTCTTGTTAATCCTTTACCTAACACGAAAAGCAGACGACACTTGCAAAAACAACTCTTGAATAACTAACTTTTTTCATTTTTTGTCTCAAAAATATAGGTTATGACCCCTCGTTGGAACGAGCTCGACGAGCTCGTCGCAAAGAGGGGTCATAACCTATTTTTTGAGACAAAAAATGAAAATAATAAAAATTAATTGGCGATTTTTTGAGAACAGCGCTTGCCGGTTTTTGCCGTTGCGTGGGATAAAGGGTTAACAAAATAAACCCTTCGAAATTTAGAAATAGTAGTAGTCCTTTCATCAATACTTTCTTGATATCAGATTTCTTTGCAGTATTCATCAAATCGAGTCATGGTTGTTTTACAGGAGCCATGACTTGATTTCATGAAAAAAAATTAAAGAAAATCCTAACAGATAAGGGATGGGTGACCATTTCAGCGACCGATTCGTGCTCCCGCGTTGTGTCCTTGGGCAAGGCACTTAACCCCGATTGCCTATATGGGGGCACGATGACGCTGTGTACTAAGGCGTACTGCACGTCGATGGTGCATATGTCTTCAACCAATCTAACCCTGCCTGTGCGGCGGTGCAGAGTTCAGAGTTACGATGTTGGAGAGCTGACAGCTGCTCGTCGTTGCTCGGTGGTTCTCTCCGGGCACTCCGGCTTCCTCCACCCGTAAAACTGTCACCGACATAATATGACCCTGGCTGTTAATGTGTCGTTAAACCCTAATAACAAAACATAACAAACAGATAAGGGTTAGGCGGCAACACTGACGAGTACCACCAATTTGTAAAATCTCTGTTGTCGTTTGTGGTGTTCCAGACGCGACAAGCTCGCAAAAAAATTCCGCGCGAGTTTTCAGACAGTATGTTTGCTATCTAAGATCAAAAAAATATGCTACTGTCCCCCAAAATTCGACTGGAATACTGAAGTGAATGGAGGAAAGAAAGAATCACCTACCCTGGTAAGCTAGTGCGTGTAATACGCGTGTATCGATTTGGTGGATTGTTGTATTTGATATGGTTAACACTGAACAATCAATTCACTCATCGCAGAAATCTTGCTTATAATGTTTTCAAAGTAGAAAATATTTGTTTATCAATATACCCTACCTTTTTGAAGAGTTTAAGTCAATATATTCGTTTTTGTCTGCTCCTAAACATGGATTATGGATCGCTTATTAAAACGAGCCCAGGTTGTTTGTTGAACGTGATTTTCGTTTCCTTTACTGCCAAGCAGTGAACAATTCATCACATAAAATGCATATTTTGAAATATGATATCTTATATAAACAGTAAACACTACATGCACAAAACCACATGCAAGTTAAGTACAACTAACGCGTCCCGCTATCATTTTGCGCATCATACAAAGACGCCAGATTTGGAAGAGATATGGCACAAGATAGATAACTCCCTGTGAATATTTTTAATTAAATCGTGGTGATAATTTTACTTCTGTTTGGTGATAAATGTACTTGTGAAATATTTATTACACATAAGTCATATTTTTATAGTCAATAGAATTTATAGAGAGAACGGTGGCTCAGTGGTTTACAGCACTGGATTTCAAACCGAAAGGTCCAGGGTTCGATCCTAACCTTGGGTAAGGCACTTAATCCTTTACCCAACGCAGACGATATTAAAATATGTTTATTTTAAATATCAATTTTTAAAATTTTTCAAAACATTTCAACAAACCACATCATGTGACCCCTCGTTGGAACGAGCTCGACGAGCTCGTTCCAACGAGGGGTCACATGATATGGTTTTGTTTAAATTTTTTGAAAAATGATATTTTTTCAACTGCTGAATTTACATATTACGCGGGCGGATGCGGCCGATTCGTTGGGTAAAGGGTTAATCCAGGTTACCCACGTAGGGGCATGGTAGCGCTGTGTACTAAGGCGAACTGCACGTCGATGGTGCACTTGTCTTCAACCAATGGTAACCCTGCTTGTGTGGAGTTAGTATGATGGGGAGTCTGACAGTTTCTCATCGCTGCTCGGTGGTTCTCTCCGGGTACTCCGGCTTCCTCCACCTGTAATACTGTCCGACACTAAGTTACCTTGGCTGTCGAAAGCGACGTTAAGCCCCTATAAAAAGTAGAAAAAAGTACTTTTTGCCTTACATGGAACTGCGAAATTCGACCTCCTTGCACTAGGCGTAGAGGGGTGTTTTTGTCACATGAAGTCTTTCAATCAGCCTCTCTCAGTAGGATCGTATTTAAAATTCGATTTAACTTTTCAGATATGTTTGAATATCTGCACAATTCGAGGAATAATTCTTTACACTTCCACTGATCTACGAAAGGAAGTGAGGGAGGGAGAGGTTGTTCAGACAAATGCAATTACAATTTTTTGGATGTTCAATAATCTTAATTGAAACTTTCCAAAACTAGCAAAAACATAATGTATGACAACGCAGCCAAACAATATGCGCAAGTTCTAATCATGGTTGTTCAATTTGCAAAATACCAAATCAATCCACCTAAATGTTCGAGACTAGTTGCGGATAAAAAACAATAAATTCTACTTTCTCATTGGTCTTAGTTGCAACGAAACATAACCGGTAGAAGATGGAGTATTGCAACACGATCTTACAATATACGCATGTTCATATTTTGGTTTGTTAAATTCTATAAATATAAAATCAATACAATTAAAAGTGGTAGACTAAATGCTGATGAAAAGTCAATAATATTATACAATAACTCGTTCACTGATTGTGGCAAGGCGCCATCTGCAAGGCAGGTGGCGCCTCAGACAGCGCTTAGTCACACTCCAAGGACGACCTCTTCTTGTTCAGTTAGCGTAAAGGGACATAACTGTTAAAAATAATTGCGACACAGCCAAACAATATGCACATGTCCCAACCAGGGTTGTTCAATTCACAAAAGATGAAAGCAATCCAGTCAAAACTGTAAGACGAGTTGCGGATTATTTATTTATATTTATTTATTTAGTAGGACGCCTGAGTACACAGCGCCACCGTGCCCCACACGGGCAATCGGGATTAAGTGCCTTGTCAAAGACCACAACGCAGTTACCTCTGGCGGGGGATCGAACCGTGAGCCTTTAGGTTTGAAGTCCTATACCGTAACCAATGAGCCACCGAGCTCCCACTACAAGTTGCGGATAAAGAGCCAGTGTACAATAGCACTTATTGTTTAATGATCTAAGTTGGAAATGACACAACTGACACAAAATGAGGCGTCACAACAGAGCCTAACGATATGTGCATGTTCTAATCATTGTTTTTCAGAATTTAGAATTTAGAAAAAATATCAAATTAATAGAACTAACACTGTAATATTAGTTGGGGGACAAAATCCCAATATACATATTCTTGCTCAATAATTAGAGTTGCAAAGGGCAATATAAATGAGAAATTGTAGCCCATAGTAAACAGCCTGATATATGGCAGTTCCAATAATGGCCTATTTAACGGACGGACGGACGGACTCACACACCAACGGTCGAAGGGCTGTGCACGAAGAATCCTATTTATACCACGATTACTGTGCGCATTCAAGTTATGCGATGCAATACAGACACTGGGGAATATTCTAGATTCACCAGGCGTGGAGTCTGGATTACGCGTAGGTGAGTATTGTAAGAACTCGTCTGGTCGGACGTTATGCGTCTGAGTGATGTTATGACGTGTATGAAATGCTTCGACACAAAACAGTGTCAATCAAGAAGGTTATCTGTATGCTGAAAGTGATATCTTTTCTTTAACCCTTTACCCAACGCAGACGATATCAAAATTTATTATTTTAAATATCATTTTTTCAAATTTTTCAAAAAATTTCAACAAAACCATATCATGTGACCCCTCGTTGCAACGAGCTCGTCGAGCTCGTTCCAACGAGGGGTCACATGATATGGTTTTGTTGAAATTTTTTGAAAAATAATATTTTTTCAACTGCTGAATTTGCATATTACGCGGGCGGATGCGGGCGATTCGTTGGGTAAAGGGTTAAAACTATCAGTTTAATACACTTAATTCAAGTTTAATCGTCGTATAAATCCAGAACACAACTCGGATAGAGTACGGGGTACAGGAATCAACTACCCTTAGTAGAGTTTGCGACTGAAATGCAATAAGAACTCCAACTCTGGTCGTTGATTCCAGTCCCCAGTATTCTACCCTCGTTTTGTTTTGTCTTAATACCCCCGAAAAAGCCGGTAGCGGAACAAGTTTCTAAAATTTCAGACCTCACGCGCAGGGTTTGTTGAAAACGACTTTGTTAGCACCGAGTCACCTGAACATTAAACCCAAGAATCAACTGGAGGTAGTTATCCTTATAATGGATTAAAAGTTTACAACATATTTTAAGGAACAGTTCGTCTGTCAGAGGCTTAATGGGCATTTTTGAGGAAAGTTTCTTTGTGTATACTTGAAATCATACGATTTTGACTTTCTTTAAGTGAGCACTCTCTGTTTTACTCATCCCATGCAATTCGTGGCTGCAAGGAAATATAGTTTTTTATGAGTGGTTGAACGTGCAGTTACGAATCACATACAATTTTGACTTTTTTAATCCTTTACCCAACGTAACGGCCAAAATCGGCCAGCGCTATTCACAAAAATCGCCAATTAATTTTCATTATTTTTTTTGTCTCAAAAACATAGGTTATGACCCCTCTTTGGAACGAGCTCGACGAGCTCGTTCCAAAGAGGGGTTATAACCTATGTTTTTGAGGCAAAAATGAAAAATATTAGTTATTCAAGAATTTTGTTTGCAAGTGTCGTCTGCTTTTCAGGTTAGGTAAAGGGTTAATAAGTATACACTCTCTGCTTATTTGACATTATTCATCTCTAGCCATGTTCTGTCAAATGTTGATACACGAAAGTTCTCAAAAGCAAATAGGTTTTTTTGTAATGACACCTGTCATTCAGTCTACAATGACTGGCAAACACGTTGTACAACTTATACTAACGCCTCTCTTTTACCCAGATGCAGGGTGTGTGGGATGACTTTCGAAGCGCAACTTCTTGGTCGTGTTCTTCTTTAAATACTACAAAGGAATCTTTAGTTTGCACGAAGCATGTCTGGTTTCCACACAGGAAACAGTCATTTCACGGCCCCACCGGGTAGGACGGTATGCTGGGACAGGTTCAAACTCAAACGGGTGCTGCCAAAGAGTACTCCGATACCCCAAGAACTTACCCGATCAAGGATCGATTCTGGTATCTCTAGCACGAGAGACCAGCGCACTTATCCACTTAGTCACCATACGTATACCATTAAAAAGACAAGAGATATAATATGCAGTGACTACTTTTTGTGAGAAACTGGATTCTGTAATCATGGAAAAGGAATTATGTGATATTATTTGAATGTATCAAAAACTTCGTGTGAAACTGTACAAAGATTGGTAGATTTAGCTAAGGCTTATTTACAACATGGTACACTTTGTAATTCAGCGGAAAGTGTCAAACAAATGTTCTTCAATGTCTTTTGCCACGATAGATGGAAGAGAAATTAGAGAATATATCTCCGGAAATGTCGTGTATTACGCAACACGTTTAGATCAATATCCCCGAGCGTGTTCGGCGTTTGAATGTAATACTTTAATTGCAACTAAACATCGCAATGCATATAATAAAAAGATTTCACATTGTTTGCCAGTTAGCTACAGAGTTTTCTCATCCGTGCCAGCAGGTAAACCGAATCTTTTGCCCGATGCTTTCACCACCACATCCCCGTGACAGCCTGTATACAATGTGTCCTTACAGTCACACATGAGATAGAGTGTGATCACAACCAACCTACCAGTTCAATGAGTTCAAGTTTTATATTCGATTTAGTGGCCGAAAATGTAACTTTTTGTGGATCAAATCAAATGGCATACGTTTGTAGGACGATACCATTCTGCCCCATGCTGATGTTTCTTACTCCATTTTACAATTTCAGTAGTGAGTGGTACCGTACTATAATTACAGCAGACTCGGTGGCTACTCAGTGGGAATTCTCACTTCGATCTTCATTCAAACCCACGACGCAACCCTCAGGCCACCAGTCTAATTCTGTACGGATTTCGACGCTGTTATGGGCTGTCTGTTTACCCACAGAATGCTGTTGTTGTAATGCTACGTTCGGTCACTCACAGAGATACACAAATATTATTTCTTGGGTTCATTTTCCGACCAACTGGAATATTCCAGACGAGTGAATCTAAATATAGGCGAATGACTATTTAAAGGCTAGACTGGCTCCAGGCCTTAACAACATCGAACTTCCTACATAATTAGACTGATGGCTTGACAGCTTGCCCACACCACTGTATAGAATCTCACCTGTCGAAAAGGGATGTGACAACTTTGCATCTAAAATGCTATAATGCAGTCGCCGTGGACTGGTCGAAATCCACTCGTGGGCAGTGATGTCCACGCATGCTTTTACCAGGTAATAAAAATCATCATCAGCAAAATTTTAATTAATGAAGCACCGGGTTGTACCCGGTGCTTCATTAATTAAATTTCTGACGATTATTCCTATAATTATTTATTGTTTATTCATTTATCTATTGGGTTTAAGGTCACATACGTATGCACAATGCATAATCACGTCCGTGATAGTTTTACGGGTGGAGGAAGCCGGAGTACCCGGAGAGAGCCAGCGAGCAACGACCAGCAGCTGCGAGCTCCCCAACATCGTAACTCCGCACTGCAGCACAGACAGGGTTAGACTGGTTGAAGACATGCGCACCATCGACGTACAGTACGCCTTGGTACATGGACAATGGGGGTAAGTGCCTTGCCCATGGGCACAGCGCAGGAGTCCGAATCGATCGCTCAGACGTTCACCCATCCGAAGACTAACCGGGCTCGACGTTGCTTAACTTCGGTGATCTGACGAGAACCATTCCTATAATTAGTGTTTGGAGTCTAATATTATTGCGTACGTGGAATATTGCTCACCCGTGAAAAGTGACCAGTCCATGGCAGCTGTACTATTTTTTTCTTATCTTACTTGATTTAGGCTTAATTTCGTAATATTCTATTTACAAGCAAGAGTCCCCGCGGGGCCTGAAGCGCTCACCTTAAACAGAACCCGACACAAACAGTCAAAGAATGAATCTATATTACGCAATTAATCTCCATAGGAAACATTGTCAATCCTTGAGCCTCTCAGGAGTTACTAAAATAGTCCAAGCATCATGCCTTTTCTTCAGTTGATCATAATGTAAAAAATGGAGCTCCCCGTGGAGCCCCTTGATACAACCTATGTAGATTAATCTCAGCTACACACCACTAGAGGGTACTAAATAAAAAAAAATCGAATTCTTCAGCCACATGGTCAATTCCGGTTTCCATAGACCAAATATTAACCCAGGCACTCGATTTGAACAAACTTGAATCTCACCCCACTAGAGATGTTGTATACCAAATATGAAAGCATTCTGACTGTGAATCTGAAGAACAAGATTTTTAAAGAAATTTCCTCATATTGCACTAAGTTAAAATTCGGGCTACCATAGGAAGCCCAAATATTAAACCAGGAACCTGATTTGAACAAACTTGAATCTTACTCCCCTAAAGATGCTGTGTACCAAATATGAAAGCATTCTGACATGTGGATCTGAAGAAGAAATTTTTTAAAGAAATTTCTTCATATTTCACTAAGTTAAAATTTGGGCTACCATAGTGAGCCCATATATTAACCCTTTACCTAACCTGAAAAGCACACGACACTTGCAAAAATAATTCTTGAATAACTAATTTTTTTCATTTTTTGTCTCAAAAACACAGGTTATGACCCCTCGTGACGAGCTCGTTCCAACGAGGGGTCATAACCTATGTTTTTGAGACAAAAAATGAAACAAGAGGCCCCACGTGGCCTTAATCGCTCACCTGACAAAGTGACTCTAAGAAGTATTTTAGGTCACCTTCACCATGTCATGCCTCATCAACATTAACTGGTTGAGTGATAGATTTTGTTTGAAGTTCAACATTTGTTACCTAAAATTAGTTTTATTTAAAATCATTGGTGTGTGGCCAATCTCCAATGATTTTTAATAAAGCAAATTTATCTCTGCAGACAAACTGGTTTAGCATGAAGCACAAACAAGGAATGTGAAGAGATAGCCTTGGACATCTCTCCCCAACTGTGGATATCTTCCATGTGCTACATGTATATATTTGCATGCAAGAAAACAAAAATTTTCACAAATTTTATTTTTTTTTATCATCATTGGAACAAGCTCAAACAGCTTATTCCAATAGGGGTATGGGAAGATCAGGTATATTTTTGAGACAGAAATGTGAATATATAAATAATGGTGTTTTTTTGTGAATGATGCTGGAGAATTTTGCGTAAAGATATGGTAAATGGTTTGTTCTAGATACAGAATGATGCAAAAGTATTTAAATTTGATTAGGCAAGTTGTTCCTATAATGCATTTAAAAATTGAAGTAACTGTTTTTTTGCTGACGAACTTTTAGATGTGTGTGTCTGTGTTTGTGTGTGTGTGTGTGTGTGTGTTTGTGTGTGTGTGTTTGTGGGGGGGGGGG
Source organism: Pictodentalium vernedei (assembly GCA_031216915.1). Classification (NCBI taxonomy): domain Eukaryota; kingdom Metazoa; phylum Mollusca; class Scaphopoda; order Dentaliida; family Dentaliidae; genus Pictodentalium; species Pictodentalium vernedei. The sequence goes on along the minus strand of CM062293.1, from coordinate 241,445,161 downwards.
GGGGGGGGGGTAAGAGTGTTCTTGCAAACAAAATTCCTGAATAAATGGAAAATTTTATTTTTTGTGTGAAAGACATAGTGCGTGAATGTTGATTGGAACAAGCTTAGAGAGCTCATTTTAATGTGAAGTCATAAAGCTGTGTTTTACGTACGAAATTCTGGAATAACTAAAAAAATTGCTTTTTTGACTCAAAAAGCATGGTGTGCGACCTCTCATTGGAATGAGCTCAAAAAGCTCATTCCAATGGGGTATTTACAAGCGATAAGTACATGTATGTTTAAGAGACAAAAATTAAAATTTGAATAGCGATTTTTGCGAAGAATGCTGACAAGTTTTGGCAGTTATGCTGGTAAAAAGGTAAGATATGCAAAGTGGTTGTTTTTTAGAGGCGACATTTAATTAAGGGGAATTAACCCTTGATTACTGAGGTAACTTCTAAAAGTACTGAAATTTCATGAAGCAATGTGAATAACAGACAACAGTTGCCTAAAAATTTCATGAATAACTAAAATTTTTATTCCTTTGTCTCGAAAACATGGCATATGACCTTTGTTGGAATGAGCTGAATGCGTGTGTTCCAATGAGGGGTCATAAAATTTGAACGAAGATTTGTGTGAATAATGCATTAGTACTGCTAGATTTGGGTAAACGGTTCACCCTGGATACCACCCCTTCTATAGTAGATCTTTTCTGCAAATTTTGTCTAAGATTCTATCAACTTTACAAATAAATACGTTCATGAATCACAATCAGATCCACCCTACAATGTTGCATACCAAATATCAAAAGATTCTGCCTGCTGGATCTGGAGAAGAAGATTTTTTAAGAAATATGCCTGAAACGCACTAAGTTAAAATTTGGGCTCCTATACGGAGCCCAAATATAAACCCAAGGGGCCGATTTGAACAAACTTGAATCAGATCCACCCCACAATGTTGCTTACCAAATATGAAAAGATTCTGAAGCTGGATCTGGAGAAGAAGATTTTTTAAGAAATTTGCCTGAAATGCACTAAGTTCGAATTCGAGCTTCTATAGTGAGCCCAAATATGAAACTAGGAAGCCGATTTGAACAAACTTGAATCAGATCCACCCCACAATGTTGCATACCAAATATCAAAAGATTCTGCCTGCTGGATCTGGAGAAGAAGATTTTTTAATAAATTTGCCCGAAATGCACTAAGTGCGAATTCGGGCTTCTATATTAAGCCCAAATATGAATCCAGGGGGCCGATTTGAACAAACTTGAATCAGATCCACCCCGCAATGTTGCATACCAAATATCAAAAGATTCTGCCTGCTGGATCTGGAGAAGAAGATTTTTGAAGAAATTTGCCTGAAATGCACTAAGTGCGAATTCGGGCTTCTATATTAAGCCCAAATATGAATCCAGGGGGCCGATTTGAACAAACTTGAATCAGATCCACCCCGCAATGTTGCATACCAAATATCAAAAGATTCTGCCTGCTGGATCTGGAGAAGAAGATTTTTGAAGAAATTTGCCCGAAATGCACTAAGTTTGAATTCGAGCTTCTATAGTGAGCCCAAATATGAATCCAGGGGGCTGATTTGAACAAACTTGAATCAGATCTACCCCGCAATGTTGCATACCAAATATCAAAAGATTCTGCTTGCTGGATCTGGAGAAGATGATTTTTTAAGAAATTTGCCTGAAATGCACTAAGTTCGAATTCGAGCTTCTATAGTGAGCCCAAATATGAATCTAGGAAGCCGATTTGAACAAACTTGAATCAGATCCACCCCACAATGTTGCATACCAAATATCAAAAGATTCTGCCTGCTGGATCTGGAGAAGAAGATTTTTTAATAAATTTGCTTGAAATGCACTAAGTTCAAATTTGGGCTCCTATACTGAGCCCAAATATAAACCCAGGGGGCCGATTTGAACAAACTTGAATCAGATCCACCCCACAATGTTGCTTACCAAATATGAAAAGATTCTGCCTGCTGGATCTGGAGAAGAAGATTTTTTAAGAAATTTGCATGAAATGCACTAAGTTCAAATTCGAGCTTCTATAGTGAGCCCAAATATGAATCTAGGAAGCCGATTTGAACAAACTTGAATCAGATCCACCCCACAATGTTGCATACCAAATATCAAAAGATTCTGCCTTCTGGATCTGGAGAAGAAGATTTTTTAAGAAATTTGCCTAAATGCACTAAGTTCGAAATCGGGCTCCTATACTGAGCCCAAATATGAACCCAGGGGGCCGATTTGAACAAACTTGAATCAGATCCACCCTACAATGTTGCATACCAAATATCAAAAGATTCTGCCTGCTGGATCTGGAGAAGAAGATTTTTTAAGAAATTTGCCTGAAATGCACTAAGTTCGAAATCGGGCTCCTATACTGAGCCCAAATATTAACCCAGGGGACGATTTGAACAATCTTGAATCAGATCCACCCCACAATGTTGCTTACCAAATATGAAAAGATTCTGCCTGCTGGATCTGGAGAAGAAGATTTTTTAAGAAATTTGCCTGAAATGCACTAAGTTCGAATTCGGGCTTCTATAGTAAGCCCAAATATGTATCCAGGGAGCCGATTTGAACAAACTTGAATCAGATCTACCCCGCAACATTGCATACCAAATATCAAAAGATTCTGCCTGCTGGATCTGGAGAAGAAGATTTTTGAAGAAATTTGCCTGAAATGCACTAAATTCGAATTCGAACTCCTATAGTGAGCCCAAATATGAATCTAGGGAGCCGATTTGAACAAACTTGAATCAGATCTACCCTACAATGTTGCATACCAAATATCAAAAGATTCTGCCTGCTGGATCTGGAGAAGAAGATTTTCAAAGAAATTTGCCTGAAATGCAGTAAGTTCAAATTTGGGCTCCTATACTGAACCCAAATATAAACCCAGGGGGCCGATTTGAACAAACTTGAATCAGATCCACCCCACAATGTTGCATACCAAATATCAAAAGATTCTGCCTGCTGGATCTGGAGAAGAAGATTTTTTAAGAAATTTGCCTGAAATGCACTAAGTTCGAAATCGGGCTCCTATACTGAGCCCAAATATGAACCCAGGGGGCCAATTTGAACAAACTTGAATCAGATCCACCCTACAATGTTGCATACCAAATATCAAAAGATTCTGCCTGCTGGATCTGGAGAAGAAGATTTTTTAATGTTTTTCCCATTGCCTACAGTGTTAAAAAGTGCTGACTCAGCACTTTTTCAAAGTCCCGAAACTGTACCCTATGATAAAACCGATGGCAATTTTGTTTTTACCAATCCTTTCTGTTGGTCCTAAGGAAGCTGCACACCAAATAAAAATTCTCAGTGCCGTGCAGTTTTGGAGATATGGACGTTTTAAATTTTTTCTATTTTTAGCTCCTGCGGTTCCCACGGGGCTGCGGGAAAATTTTTTTTTGCATAAATCAAGTACTCATGACCCAATAAGCCCTCACATAAAATTTGGTTCAAATCAGCCTCTCGGTTTGGAAAATAGAAATTTTGGGCGGGGCAAAAAATTTTGCCCCTCTCATAACAACGTCAAGTATAGCCCCACAAACTTCTCTTGAACAAATCTGAGTCTACACCTCAAAAGGAAGCTGCACACCAAATATCAAGTCTCTGCTACTGCTGGTTCATGAGAAGAAGATTTACAAAGATTTTGGTGCCCCTTGGGGGTGTGGCACCACCCAGGAGGAGGGGCAACTTCATTTGAACAAATCTGAATTGGCATTAGGTAATAAACATTTAGCCAACATTTGAATAAAATTGGGCTAGTGGTTTAGGAGGAGAAGTCGATAATGTAAAGTTAACGCCGGACGGACGACGACGGACGACGGACGACGGACGCCGGACGACGGACGACGGACGACGGACAGAAAGTGATTAGTTAAGCTCCCCTTGAGCTTCGCTCAGGTGAGCTAAAAAATAATGAAAATTAATTGGCGATTTTTGAGAATAGCGCTGGCCGGTTTGGCCGTTACGTTAGGTAAAGGGTTAACAAATGAACCCGATTTGAACAAACTTGAATTTGAATTCCCTAGAGATGTTGCAAACCAAATAGGAAAGAATTCTGACTGGTGAATCTGAAGTATTTTTTTAAAGAAATTCCTCAATATTGCACTAAGTTATTAGAGATTTTAAAGGAATTTCCTCATATTGCACTAAGTTAAAATTTGGGCTCCCATAAGGAGCCCAAATATTAACCCAGGTACTCGTTCCAATGAGGGGTCGTAACCTATGTTTTGGAAGGAAAAAATGAAATTTGTTAGTTATATGATGATGTTTTTTACAAGTGTCGTCTACAACGCACGTTAGGTAAAGGGTTAAAAAGTCTTACTAAGTCGTTAATTTGTACATATATGTGTCATATGATAAATAGAATATGAAATAAGTATTTTTCTCGTATGATATTTATGAAACTCGTCCGAATTTTCCGTTTGGGGCTCGCCCAAACGGAAAATTCTTAGACTCGTTTCATAAATATCATATGAGAAAAACACTCATTTCATATCCTCTATTTATTACTGGAAATATCGCCCACCCTTGGAAAGTGAGCAGTCCACGGCGGCTGTACTGTAATGGAATTGTTGACAATTTACATTCCAAATCCAAGTTGGCCACTGCCGGCCATGTTTTGCAACGAAATTCAGAAAAATTCAATTGCTCCCATCTAGGCATTATCCCAAACCACGACGTTTGAAATTTAAAACTGATCAGATGAGGGATAAGGCCTTTAGGGTGTGCTAAAGGAATTGTGGACGGACAGAGGTACGGAGTTATGGACGTACGGAAGGCCGACGGATCGCAACCCATCCGAGTAGCGCTTAATTGACGTTGTCAAGTTGAGCTAAAAATGCAAGATATATGATTAGAAAGAATCATCGGGGAAAATACAATTGCCATCGTTTTGGGAACAAATCCTGAGAAACTTGAAGCAACTACAAATTGGCTCCATGCTCTCAACCTGTCTTTTTCCTTGCGGCGGATATGTCACGCTTCAACCGTGGGTTAAATCTTAAAGCTGTATAATAAGACGGGTCCAATTATTATCCACTACTTTGTTTGCTAAAGCGGTCTTTTTCTGGATCGGGACATGCACCTTTACACCAGTGGATGAAGATTCCATAAACAAAACATTGAGAAATCAAGACTAAATCAAGAAAGAGAAAACGCATGGCTGACAATTTTCGTCATTGGAAGAGATTTACGGGAAAGTTAGCCCCCTCTAACTTACGAAAGCTGTCAGTAAATTTAACGCTATTGAAATTTCTAGATGTTACCGAATTTCGATGTGCGCATCATCATTTCACAAACTTGAAGCATTTTTCTGAAGAGTAGTGTAATGAAAGTGTTAATGACACTGTAGCTCAACTTGACAAACTTGAACTTGGTAAGTAAATGAAAGTGTCAATGACACTGTGGCTCAACTTGTTGAGACATGTACATGTACAGTATGTGACACAGCAATGGCAAACATCTTGGTAATGACCTGATAACAAAGGTATATATAAAGTATTGTAACGGTCTGTACATAAATACTGACCGTAGCCTGTAACAAATGTATAGGTAAAGTATTGTAAAGTGGGCGACAGTCAAATGCTAAACTAGAAAAGAAATCTTTGAGTCCCACAGTGGGCCTGACTGAACCCCAAAATATTTGTTCTCATAGCGCAGTGATAACAAAGGCACCCAAAAACACTTATACCTGTACCCAAGAAGTTTCATGAAGATCAGTTCATAAATACGAGCCGTATATAGAGGTTGACAAAAAACTGATTGGACCTAATTTCAGTACAAAATGGCCACTGGCAGCCATCTTGAATTTTGGACCGCACCCAGAAACACTCGCTCTCGTCCCAAGGTGATAACAAAGGTACCCAAGACGTTTCGTGAAGATCGGTTCATAAATACAGACTCTAGCACGAGCCGTATTGATATGTGTACTTACTGTGTGTAAGTAGCACTGAAAAAATCAAAGTTCATCTAATTTGCATAATTTCTGCACGAGAAAAAACCCCGCATTATATGTGATGTATCCCATGGTACTAAACATTCACACAAAAAATTATTCAAATCAGCTCTTTCATATGGAAGTTCCGTGCAAAAATCTGATTGCACCAAATTTTGTACAAAATGGCTGCCATCGGCCATCTTGAATTTCGGACCGGACCCCAAAACACTCGTTCTCGTCCCACGGTGATAACAAAGGTACCCAAGGAGTTTCGTAAAGATCGGTTCATAAATACGGCCTCTAGCCCGAACCGTATTGGGATTTGCACTCACAGTGCTGAAAGTAACACTAAATAAATCAAAGTTAGCCTAATTTGCATAATTTACGCACAAGAAAAAAACCCATATTATATGTAATGTATCCTATGGTACTAAACATTCGTACGAAAAATTATTCAAATCAGAGCTTTCATATGGAAGTTCTGTGCAAAAATCTGATTGCCCCTAATTTTGTACAAAATGGCTGCCAGCGGCCATCTTGAATTTCCGACCAGACCCCAAAACAATCGTTCTCGTCTCATAGTGATAACAAAGGTACCCATGATGTTTCGTAAAGATCGGTTCATAAATACGGCCTCTAGCCCGAGCCGTATAGGGATTTGCACTTACAGTGCTGAAAGTAACACTAAATAAATCAAAGTTAGTCTAATTTGCATAATATAAGCACGAGAAAAAAAAAACATATGATATGTAATGTATCTCATGGTACTAAACACTCATACGAAAAATTATTCAAATCAGAGCTTTCATATGGAAGTTCTGTACAAAAAAAAAAATTCTGCATCGTCGGTACAAAATGGCTGCTGGCAGCCATCTTGAATTTCGAACTGCACCCAAAAACACTCGTTCTCATCCCACGGTCATAACAAAGGTACCCAAGAAGTTTCGTAAAGATTTGTTCATAATTACGGCCTCTAGCCCGAGCCATAGCAGCTTGGAACTTACAGCTCTGAAAGTAACACTAAATAAATCAAAGTCAGTCTAATTTGCATAATTTACGCAAGAGAAAAAAAACCCGTATTATATGTGATGTATCCCATGGTACTAAACATTTATACAAAACTTTATTCAAATCAGAACTTTCATACAGAAGTTCTGTACAAAAAACTGATTTTTGCATCATCGGTACAAAATGGCCGCTGGCAGCCATCTTGAATTTCGGACCACACCTAAAAACACTCGTTCCCGTCCCAGGGTCATAACAAAGGTACACAAGAAGTTTCGTAAAGATCGGTTCATAAATACGACCTCTAGCCCGAGCCATAGCCAATTGTTGACGTACGGACAAATGGACAGACGGACAGACGGACGGACGGACGGACAGACGGACGACGGACGACGGGCCATGACAATAGCTCAAATTTGACTTCGTCAAAGTTGAGCTAAAAATGAAATGGCAAAATTGAAGATCATTTGTTTCAAAGTTATTTTGTGAAACTTCAACATAACAGCATGGTGTGTGCACAACATCAGAGCAATCCATGCATTTTTAAATGTGAACTATAAGACTGGCTTAAAGAAGAATGTTGATACACAACACAAGTTTAAAGGTTATTGCAAACCACAACTTTTTTCACAGAAATGAATGCTAATAGGTGACTCTTGTCTAGAGGTCTCGTCGAATGATTACGCCAAGTTCAAAAACGATCCTAAGATAAATGTGTCCTATAGGTCATGTCAAAGAAGAATGTTGATGCATAAATGCAATAAATTCAAAGATTGTTGCCAACAGCAACAGTTTTTGATGGAAATGAAAAGAAAATCGATAGGTTCTATCTTGGTCACCCTAAATAAGCATACCATGTTTCAAAACAATCCGATAAGGAATGCGCCCTCTGAAAAATTCATAAATATGTCCTGTGCCGAGTGCAAAAGGGATAAGTTGCTGCACAAATTTGAAAGACTGGCGCTAACGACGGTAAAGTTTTATGGAAACGAAAGAAAATAAATAGCTCCATCTAGAGGTCACCATAAACACACATACCAAGTTTCAAAGCGATCCGATCATAAATGTGCCCTGTAGGGCATGTCAGAGGAATATATTGATGCCTGACTACATTAATTTTGAAGGTTGCTGTCAAGTTAATGCCAACGGCAACGTTTTTTTTTTGACGGAAATTGAAGAAAATCGATAGCTCCCATCTAGAGGTCGCCCGGAACAAGCATACCAAGTTTCAACGTGATCCGATCATAAATGTGCCATGTAGGGTGTGCCAAAGGGAAATATGGATGCATAACTAAACTAAGTTCAAAGGCTATTGCCATTGGCAACATTTTTCAACGGAAATGGAAGAAAATTGATAGCTCCCATCTAGAGGTCACCTCAAGCACACCAAGTTTCAAAGCGGTCCAATCATAAATGTGCCCTGCAGTATGCGCCAAATGGAAACATTGATACATAACTGCCAACCGCAACTTTTTTCTGACAGAAAAGGAAGAAAATCGTTAGCTCCCATCTAGAGGTCACCCCAAAGAAGAATACTGAGTTTCAAAGCGATCCGATCATAAATGTGCACTGTAGGGCGTGCCAAAGGAATACACGGATGCCTAACTATACTAATTTCATAGGTTGTTGCCAACAGTGACATTTTTTTTAGGAAATGGAAGAAAATCGTTAACTCCCATCTAGAAGTCAGCCCAAACAAGCATACCAAGTTTCAGAGCCATTCAATCATAACTGTGCCACGCAGTGTGTGCTAAAGGGAAATATTGATACATAAGTGCACTAAATTCATCGATGGTCATTGCCAACAGCAACTATTTTTGAAGGAAATGGAAGAAAATCGACAGCTCCCATCTAGAGGGCACTCTAAACAGGCATACCATGTTTCAAAGTAATTCGATCATAAATGTGCCCTGTAGGGCGTGCCAAAGAGAAATATTGATGCCTGACTAAAGTAAGTTCAAAGGCCGTTGCCAGCGGCAACATGTTTTGACCAAAAGGGGAGAAAATCAATAGCTCCCATCTAGTGGTCACCCCAAACAAGCACCCCAAGTTTCAAAGCCATCCGATCAAAAATGTGGCCTGCAGGGTGTGCCAAAGGGAAATATTGATGCATAACTGCACGAAGTTTATCGAAGGTCGTTGTCAAAAACAACTATTTTTGAGGGAAAAGGAAGAAAATCAATAGCCCCCATCTAGTGGTCACCCCAAACAAGCACCCCAAGTTTCAAAGCCATCCGATCACAAATGTGCCCTGTAGGACATTCCAAAGGAATATATTTGACTAAACTAAGTTCAAAGGTCGTTGCCAGCGGCAACATTGTTTGACGGAAACGGAAGAAAATTGATAGCTCCCATCTAGAGATCTCCCCAAACAAGCACACCAAGTATCAAAACGATCCGATCATAAATGTGCCCTGCGTGGTGTGCCAAAGGAAAATATTGATGCATAACTGCACTACGTTCAGCGCAGGCTGATGCCAGCGGCAACATGTTCTGATGGAAATGGAAAAAAATCGACAGCTCCCATCTAGAGGTCACCCCAAACAAGCATACCAGGTTTCAAAGCAATCCGATCATAAATGTGCCCTGTAGGATGTGCTGACTAAACTAGGTTCAAAGATCGTTGCCAGCGGCAACATTCTTTTTACGAAAATGGACGAAAATCGATAGCTCCCATCTAGAGGTCACCCCAAACAAGTATACCGAGTTTCAAATCGATCCGATCATAAATGCGACTGTGCGGTGTGCCAAAAGAAATTGTGGACGTATGTACGTACGTGAGAAGTGACAGTAATAGCTCAGCTTGACTTTATCAAGTTATAGCTAAAAATTCAGAAGCTGGAAGTTTACAATATTTTTCCCAGTCAGCTTGAACATTTCAATATTACTGTCGAAACCCATTAAAAATAAGAAAACGGCGTTTCACCGTCTTTTTATGTTCTGTAATTTATTTTCTGTTTAACCCTTTACCTAACGTGAAAAGCAGACGACACTTGCAAAAAAAATTCTTGAATAACTAATTTTTTTCATTTTTTTGTCTCAAAAACATAGGTTATGACCCCTCGTTGGAACGAGCTCGACGAGCTCGTTCCAACGAGGGGTCATAACCTATGTTTTTGAGACAAAAAATGAAAAAAAAAGTGAAAATTAATTGGCGATTTTTGAGAATAGCGCTGGCCGGTTTTGGCCGTTACGTTGGGTAAAGGGTTAACATATCAACAGTGTGTGCATCATGCCATAGAATACAGAAACTGTCCTTTCCATTAACCCTTTGCATTCTGATGTTAAAGTTGCTAAGTTTTCAGCAGCAAATATTTCCCATAATGCAGGTTGATATTTTAACCAAATATATCTTGTTTGACGGAGCTCAGTGAGCTCTGTCAACGAAGATATATTTGGTTAAATTCATAGTTAAACAAGAGAAAAACAGAGTAACTGGAGAAAATTCTGTTGCACACTACCAGAGTGCTGGGGATTAAAACAAGAGGCCCCAGGGGGCCTGAGAGTGCTCACCTGACAAGGTAGACTAAATATCAACCCAGGTAATTGATTTGAACAAGTTACATCTGCCCCTCCTAAGAAAAGCTTACACCAAATATCCAAAGATTCTGACTGGTGGATCTAAAAAAGAAGATTTTAAAGAATATGCATCATATTGAACTAAGTTATAATTCTGGCTCCCACAGGGAGCCCAAATATGAACCCAGGGACTTGGCTTTAACAAACTTGACCCCCCCCCCCCCCCTTCAAGGATGTTGCACACCAAATATCAAAACATTCCGACTGCTGGATCTGAAGAAGATTTTTTTTAAAAAAATTCCTCATTTTGAGCTAAGTTACAATTCGAGCTTCCGAAGTGAGCCCAAATATTGACCTAGGGACATGACTTGAACAAATTTGAATCTTACCCCCTAAGGATGCTGCATACCAAATATCAAAAGCATTCTGACTGCTAGATCTGAAGAAGAGGATTTTTAAGGAAAATTCCTCATTCTGAACTAAGTTTTCATTCGGGCTTCCACAGTGAGCCCAAATATGAACCCAGGGACTTGGCTTGAAAAAACTTGAATCTCAACCTCTAAGGATATTGCATGCCATTTATCAAAACATTCCGACTGCTGAATCGGAAGAAGAAGATTTTTAAAGAAAAATTCCTGATATTGAAATAAGTCATAATTCGGGCTTCCACATGGAGCCCAAATATGAACCCAGGGACTTGGCTTTAACAAACTTGAATCCCCCCCCCCCCCCCCCAAGACTGCTGGATCTGAAGAACAAGATTTTTTAAGAAAATTTCTCATTTTGAACTAAGTTACATTTCGAGCTCCCACAGTGAACCCAAATATGGACCTAGGGACATGGCTTAAACACAATCGTGAATCCCCCCCCCCCCCCCCCCCCCAAGGATGCTGCATACCAAATACCAAAACATTCCGACAGCTGGATTTCAAGACGAAGAATTTTAAAGAAAATTCCTCAGTTTGAACTAAGTTATAATTCGGGCTCCCACAGTGAGCCCAGGGACTTGGCTTGAACAAACTTGAATTTCACCCCCCCCCCCCCCCCCCCCAAGCATGCTGCATACCCAATATCAAAAGATTCTGCCTGCTGGATCTTGAGAAGAAGATTTTTAAAGAAATTTGCCTGAAATGCACTAAGTTCAAATTCGGGCTTCTATAGTGAGCCCAAATATGAATCCAGGGGGCCGATTTGTACAACCTTGAATCAGATCCACCCCACAATGTTGCATACCAAATATTAAAAGATTCTGCCTGCTGGATCTGGAGAAGAAGATTTTTTAAGAAATTTGCCTGAAATGCACTAAGTTCAAATTCGGGCTTCTATAGTGAGCCCAAATATGAATCCAGGGGGCCGATTTGAACAAACCTTAATCTGACCCCCCCCCCCCCCCCCCCCCAACCCTAGAGATGATGTATATGAAATAGGAAAGAATTCTGCTTGGTGGATTTGAAGAAGAAGATTTTTTGGAATTTTGGAAAGTAATTCATGGGTGCTATCAGAGTTATGCCCCTTGTGGTGCCCGCTGTGGGTGCGGCTAGTTTATTTGTACCAGTTGGAATTGACATATGATAGGGAACATGCACACCAAATTTGGTTCGATTTGATCCAGTAGTTTGTGAGGAGTAGTCGATAATGTAAAGTTCACGACGGACGACGACGGACGGCAAGTGATGAGCTAAGCTCCCTTCGGTGAGCTGATAAAAAAAATCTAGGTGAGACTGGCTAATGTTTTTCCGAGGAAGAATAAAAACAAATTACTGTAGAAAGCCATTTGCTAGACAAAGAGCCAAAGCGGACACTTTATTGTTGGTATAGGTGTAATTCTGATAGATATTCTTTACCCTTTAAACTCTAGTGGTATCTTCCATGTCAGTTCAATGGCAGCAATTAGAAGAGTCCATATTCATTATTTGGGGTAGACCGATCAGTATTTTCAACGTGCAGCCTCGGGCTGCACGTTGAAAATACTGATTGGTCTACCCCACAATATTTACTGAACAGCCATCCTATTTAATGACGTATAATGTGTCTGGCCAGAAAATGGGTCACTGGGGTTCAAAGGGTTTTAATGACGAATTATCTATGAACCAGTTGCTTTCTAATTAGCTTGTCATAAAAGCCAAGTTTTCCTTTTGTTACTTTCAATAAACGAAAACTTCATACAACTGTCTGATGTTTTCGTTTATTAAAAGTAACAAAAGAAAATTTGACTTTATTGTCTACTGATGTTATAGAAGTTTTATCAACAATAACGTGCTTGTTAATTGCATCTTTCTCGCGTGTCTAATAATTTCAAGGAAGATAACTTTATCGGCAGTCGATTTCCATGACAATATAATTCAGGGATGGAAAATGGCATCTGAGAGACTAAGTTTTCGCATTTCCTTTTCGACAGGTGAGATTTTTAAGTGTTCTGGACAGGAAAGTGGTGAGAATTTCGAGTGAATCGTGACGCAGTCGCAATCAGGTCACAATTCTGTGTCAGCATTTCAAATGGCAGCACGGCGGGATCCGCACCGTTCATGATAGCGATCACGGTTGTTTAATATTTTCTGCTATTTCCATTATGAAATTATTTGCACATTGGGATTTTTTTCGAAGAAACCGAAAAAAATCCGTGAAATATGCCTTTCCATAATTGCAAAAACAGATTTTGCAATTGCAAAGAAAGCAAGGATATATAAACGCACGTAACCAACGTGAAAAGAATCATTATTACACGCCAAGAATCTGAAAAAAAAAATCGTTATGTTCGTGACATTCCAAATAGAGTTCTGGATTTATCGTCAATATCGTTGGAACGCATTCGAATTATTTATTAAGTTATGGCTAATTGAAGGAAAGAGGGCAGGTGAATTCATCAGAGACCAAGCAAGCTAATAACACTAGTTCTGAATTTTTCGCAATGACAATTTGGATGCCAGTTTCAAATAAAATTACCATCATTAATGTTTCGGTGTCCTGCGACAGTTCCATGAGGGTGAACTCATTTTCTTAAACCTGCAGCCCTATCTATTTTACTGCACTCAAATGAAATAGTCTACCCAACACGCGGGCGGGTTTATTTGGTTATTGGGGGATAAAGGACATTTCCAACAACCAGGATCATAAGAAGTTGACACACCATGATGGTACCTCAGCCGTCGAAGTGACGTTCCACTTTACAGGCCTTCCACCACAGGCGTTGGCTCCGGGTCCTATTTTACTTTACCACAGAAAACAAGCAATGTTCCACATCCCGGTATTCCCATCGGGAAAGCTATGGTTTGGAAACAAAAGATGGAAAAAAATAATAAAATGAATGGCTATTTTTATGTATTGTGCTGACTGGATTATTCCGTTAACCCCTTACCTAACGTAACGGCCAAAACCGGCCAGGGCTATTCACAAAAATCGCCAATTAATTTTCATTATTTTTTTTATTTTTTGTCTCAAAAACATAGGTTATGACCCCTCTTTGGGACGAGCTCGTTCCAAAGAGGGGTCATAACCTATGTTTTGGAGACAAAAAATGAAAACAATTAGTTATTTAAGAATTTTGTTTGCAAGTGTCGTCTGCTTTTCATGTTAAGTAAAGGGTTAAGGTAGATACTGGATTGAAGTGACATAGACTATAGCGGCATTCCATTCGCTACGTTCGATTAAAGTGTTTAATTCCGGGAGTACTAAGAGAATGTACTGCACCTAAAACACATGCAATGTGGGTGGACTTCTCCATTGCATATCATAATCATAATCATAATCCATACTATGCGCAAGCCAAGTTTCATCCAACAGACATACGAGTTGAACCTGCAAGTCTCTTAGCTGAAACGTTTGGTTTTGTTTCTCATGCAAATTGGGAGTTACGGTCTGGGTTAGAATTTCACCCCACAGACATTTTAGTGGTAAGTTGGTAACCCACTATCAGCCTATTGCGTCCTTTGTACTCTTTCATTACCGTGTGGATCAATGTCAGACATAGTTTGTTCATTAAGGCTTTTTACTGGTTCAAACATATGTTATGTTGAGCTTCAAAACATTACCCTCTTCATTAACAGACGACAGCTGTAAGAGAGGGTCTTGAATACCTAAAATTATATTACGACCTTTGGGTCCACGTTTGGACTGGATAAACAAGGGTAAAGATCTCCCAGTAATACTGTAGAAAACGAGCTGGGTTTTATTTCAGTTACTAAAGTTGGTAAAGGCCAAGAATAGAGGACCGCGCGTTTTTTAAGAAAATAAAACATATTTCACAACTTTTTTGAGTTACTTATGATTCTAAGACATGTTTTACACAAGATTAGCCCAAAACACCGATACCCACTCACAAAAATAATCACTTTTAACCCTTTTCTCTGTGACGGGTTTTTGAAACAAAATGAATTTCTGATTGCGTTCTGAAATGGAGCTGTGGATGTTTCATTGTGACGTCACAGGGGAGCAATCATTACCTTTTTGCATGCTAGGATCAGTTTAGGATGGGTACGGGTTAGCTAACCCGTACCCATCCTAAACTGACCCTAATGCATTGGTCGCCGTATTCTAATCATTGCCTTCTTTGCGTACTAGGGTCAGTTTAGGTTGGGTACGGGAGGCTAACCCGTATCCATCCCAAACTTACCCAAATTCGTTCTCCCATTGTAATTACACCCTTGTATACTCCGATCAAGTGGAGTATACACGATAGCGGAAAAAAACAAAGAATCGCGTACCTGTTTACCGCAGGTTTTGTTGTTGAAATTGTTTGGAGAATAAAGTTAACGGAATGTAAAAAGGGTTAAAAGTGATGATATTTGTCAGTAGGTATCGCCGTTTTGGGCTAATTTTGTGTAAAACATGTCTTAGAATGATAAGAAACTCCAAAAGAGTTGTAAAAAATGTTTTAATATCTTAAAAAACGCGCGGTCCTCTATTCTTGGCCTTTACCCTAAAATTGACTTATTTAAATTTCCAAAGGACCATTGGAGTCCCAGGTCCACACTCACGGCTTGAAATGTCAAAACATTTCCTGGGGAGTTTCCCCGGACTCCCACCAACGAGGGGACAACCCTCGCGTGCTCTGCTCTTCCCAGCCTGTGCCTGCGGCAGTCGCCACGACCAATTAAACCCAAATTTTTATTACCCTCCCTCTCCGTAGCATGGATTTTAATGTGAAAGGGTCTTTATACCTAACTGAACTCGCGAAATTTCCAGGCGTTTCTTTTCAAATTGACGCGGAAGTATTGAATGGGTTTTATAGATCTATTTTCCTCATGTATATAAAGCAGAAGTTCACATTACTAAATATCCGGTATAAAATACTCAAGCTGTAAAGACTGAGAAATCAATTTGCCTTAAATCAGTCCCATACGCTTTACAAGCATTTTTGTAAAGAAAAGCTACGATATGTAATCAGTAATTGGTTAAGACAATCCCAGAACTTTATACACAAGCGACATTGCTAACTTTTTCAGGCTTAAATATTTATTTATTTATTGGTGAATTTTTTTTCAGGCTTTAAAATGTGTCCCGATGCAGAACTCCTTCTGCGAAAATCACTTTTCAGTTCTTAACCCTTTAACTAACATGAAAAGCAGAAGACACCTGCAAACAAAATTCTTGAATAACTAATTTTTTCATTTTTTGAATCAAAAATATTGGTTATGGCCCCTCTGTGGAACGAGCTCGACGAGCTCGTTCCAAAGAGGGGTCATAACCTATGTTTTTGAGACAAAAAATGAAAAAAAATAATGAAATTTAATTGGCGATTTTTGTGAATAGCGCTGGCCTGTTTTGACCGTTACGTTGGGTAAAGGGTTAAATTAAATAATTTAGAATTTGAAAGTGATTTTATACATACCCTCTCCACTGCAGCCAGCACATATTCCATAGTAAAAAAATAAACCCTATAATTATATATTTACAAGAGTTCAACTCGCAGGTGTCTAGTTCAAATTTCGCTTGAGTTTTTGTCTCATAACCAAGGTGTAGAACGCATGTTCCAAAATGCCGTGTTTTGGAGATCTTTCTGATGGAAGTTACAGTTGACTTTTGGTAATTTTGCTGATGGAAGTTACAGTTAATACAGTACATTGGCAGTGGTTTCTAGTGAAGTCTTGGCTGCCTGTATGATGTTTCAATAAACGTTTGAAACATTCTATTGACATCTTGCATTATCGTTGGATATTCCAAATAAAAAAGAGGGTTATCTGATGACTTTTGAACCTAAAAAAATGCAATTTACATTTGATGTGTTTTTGTAGGGAATTCCCTGAAAAATATGTGCACGTGACCGGTACTTCCCTTGCTGTCAGTTTTTCTCTCTAATTTGTTGCATGACCTCATGTTTTCGGGTCAGAAAAAGTTGTCTGAAGGCAAAACTTGACAAAGATATTTGATTGCCAAAATTAAAGTGAGGCGATCATATTTTTTTTCGCCTGAACGTTATAATGGTCGCCTATGGGAATCTATTTCGTTCCGTGATACCTTTTAATAATAAAGGGACAAAAAACAAATAAACATTTAGCGAGATTCAAAGTTGACTCTCATTGTTTTCCTTGCGCGCATCATTTGCGCGCTTCTCGCATGAATTTGAAGACCTGTTTTTTATCTTGAGGAGAACTAAATTGAAAAACACCAACATCTTCAGAGTATACCACAGTAAAATCCACTCAATATGAAACGTTGTCTGACTGTTGCTCTTAAATTTATATGTGACTTTCTTTATACAATTATATATATATCAAAATCCATTTCAAAAGCTGATAGTGAATTTCGACCAGATCGCGACAAGGTCGCGATCTGGGCGAAATAATCTGCCCGCTTTCCTCTCTACCAAAATCTCATGTGTCGAAAAAGACATGCAAGAACAAGTGTATGAGATGCTATTTTCGGGGGAGGGGTAGGCAGTCTTAATTTTACAGAATTGTATTTAGGAATTCTTGACCGACTGGTGTAAGTGTGTCGCGACCAAATCGCGATATGATCGCAAGAGAGATCACTTATGTGATCGCAGCACTGTATGCTGCGAAATAAAGTATTATTCATTCATTCAAGTCTTAGTTTTACATTGTGTTTACTGATGTTTTTGTGTTAAAACGGGGCACAGTAGGAGCGGAGGTGTGTTATATATCGGAAATTTACAGGACTATCGAACATTGTTGGGTTTTTAGACCTGTGGTTTGGGTAGATATCAATTCAAACAGGTGGAGATAATTGCCAGTTAGATCCAGTAGGTGCGTGTTTAGACGTGCATTTTTTCCGAGAATTTCCATTTAAGGTACGGATACACTCTCCCCTAATAATGGGATCAAGGGCCTAGACTTTCCGAACAATATCGGCGATACAATATGCCGCAGCAAGCCGTCTGTGGCACATTGAACATTTATCAGATTCTCTCATAATAACCCGTGCAAGTGTGCATAATAATAATAATAACACTTTGGCCAGCCGCTGATTTGTCGCGGTTCTCGGACGAGAAGGCCTTGGTTACCCGTGTACTCCCAACTGCTTCCCTATTCCCATGCTTCTCCTCTCCTCCCAACACTCGGAGACCAACTGCTTGATGACACCCTTGGCCCCATTCTTCCCAATCTCTCCGATTAGCATATTAACCCTCTCCTTTGAGTCTCCCCCTAACCACATGCCCTTCATTCTCCTATCCCACTTCCCCATTATACTCCCAGTGAATCTTATTCTTTTAGACTAGTACTTCGGGCATTCTAGAAGAAAGTGTTCCAGGGTCTCCACCACATACATATAAACAATTATATGATTGGCACACGTGATTGTAGATAAATAAAGCCATTGTACAATAAACACCTCAGCCGTGGCGAACAATCTGGAGAAGACTTGAGTCTTGAGATTAGGCTGCTCGTATATAGTAAGATACTTATTCTTTCTCGGACTGTATTTTCTAAAGTCTACGTGGTAAGTATGTAGCACTGATCCGAGTAAAGGTCTGGTCTTAAAGCGCATTTCATGCTTTCGAAAAGCAGCAAGGACAAATCCTCATTAACCCTTCACCCAACGTAACGGTCAAAACCGGCCAGCGCTATTCTCAAAAATCGCCAATTAATTTTCATTATTTTTTCATTTTCTGTCGCAAAAACATAGGTTATGATTCCTCGTTGGAACGAGCTCGGTGTGCTCGTTCCAACGAGGGTCAAAACCTATGTTTTTGACACAAAAAATGGAAAAAAATTAGTTATTCAAAAAATGTTTTGCAAGTGTCGTCTGCTTTTCATGTTAGGTAAAGGGTAAAGGTATCAGGATTGCGAAATACCTTACATGAAAGGGGTGGGGGTTGGGGAAAAGCAGGGAAGAGGAGTAGCGCGAAACTTGCTACAAGGTAAGTCCCTCAGTAATGCTAGATACCTATCGTTTTAATAATTTACAACTAGTAGCATCATGCCTTTACCAAGTTTTAAAATTTTACGCTTATGCTCCATGTGGAGGGGCAGATAGATAGCTGAAATAATATCATTCATAAAACGACGCACGCAGACCTACGTTAGATTAGTAGTGATCAGGCATTCATATGTATGCTTGTGCACATGAAACAATGTGATCAGGCACTCATTCTTGTGCAGGCATACGCTTGCTAATACATGACTGCGCGGTTGAGGTCTATGTACCAATGTACTTACGCACAGTACCCATCTTCACATGCAACACAATATATGCCAGGCATGTGCAGAAGAAGATAGATATGCATATGCTCACAAGGTCCAACGCATATACGTCCGCACATGCACACACATGCACATTCGCACATATACGTATATACACATGCGCATGTGTTATCGAGGAGATTATATGGCCTATTGGAACACGCGTCACTGATGTGAATCACAAATTTCTGCCAGACTGTCAATGGTCTCGCTCAACCGTCAGAAAATGTTTCCAACACCATCGTGTTAAATAGGAAAGGATCATTTAATTTACCTACAGAAGGCCTATAATTTATCAGAAATTTCTCCAAACGTGCAAATGCATGCCAGTTGGCTATTTTGTAGTTTACATGAAACTTACGGTAGTTTACACGAAACTTACGGCCAGATTTTTTAAGTGCTCTTGAAATTATCAAATGTCCAGTGCATATAATAAACAGAAAATCTCAACTTTTGAAGTGGATATCACAATCATTTAACCCTTTAGTTTAAACAGTATTTATTGAAGCATTTGTTTCAATGTATACACTTCACAATAATTGTTCAAAGAAGTAAATCGTCAATGTACATGATACAGTAGTATACAGAAAGGCAATAAATATAAGAAAACAGGTTTCTGAGTAGAAAAGGGATTCGACAGAAAGCTTACAGCTTATGTAAGTCGTCTCCCCAGCACATTTGAAAAATTACTCCTTCAGGTGGTATAAATCTGTAATAGAGCTCACGTATCGTTTCGTGAAGGCCCGGCCCCCTCCAATCTGAAAAGGAGGAAGACGACCCCGACCGCCAGTCAACGATTCGTGAGATTGTTTAAACTTTAGATTGAATAGGGTAAGGAAAGAAAGAGCCGGAAGAAAAGATGATCAAAAAAAGAGAGGAGAAGATTCAGAGAAATAACAGAGCAAAACCTAATTTGGCCAACTTGAACACTAAATATGTTAACTTAAAACTCCATAGCGCAATAAGTACGGTATTTGATTCTTACTTTTAGTTCCTTTGATAAGAGTTTTGCATACTAGACTCGGTGGTGTTGAGGCGTGAGTGGGCCTTCTACTCAAGACATAGGTCAGTGGGTCCTATTTCACCAGTTGTACAGAACATGATTACCGAGGTACAGAAAGAGCAATGCTTCAGGAACGGTGTTCCCACGTGGGGCAGGGTGGGGTACAGTAATTGAGCGGTAACTCAATGGAATCGTTTGCTTGATAGAATGAAGTCATGTACCGTTTCAAAGATAAGACGGTTGTCCTCATTATTCAAGAACTCGGAGCCAAACAGGAGCATGGGTGAGTCTACTGCAAAGGGGAGTAAATTAATCGTATAGTTGCGAGCGTTTGAGAACACCGGACAATGCAGGAGGAAGTGATCAGTAGTTTCGCGCTCTCCACACTGACAAGAGGGGTTGGGTGATAAGTGATTGTCATATAGGTGAGAATTAAGACTACTGCAGTGCAATCGAAGCCTGCAATGATAAATTTGAGCCGCTCGAGATTTCGCGTCACTGTAGAACCTTGGGGGTCTTTGGTTCCCATTGCTCAGGAAGGTCTTAAAGTTGATCAATGATGAGTTCTCGCGTACAGGTAAGGGTAGCTTATTCCATAGGTCTGTAACGCTTGGGATGAACGAGGACTGATACAATTGGGTTCGGCAAAAGGGAACGCGGTGGTTTTGACTTGATCGAAGGCTAAATGATGAGTTCGTCTCGGAGACGAGTGGGGGGACTTTATTTGAAATATGTGGAGGTGACATACGGTGATACATTTTGAAAAACTGAATTAATTTATGTTTGCGACGTCTTTCTTGAAGGGAGTCCCATCGTGTTTCAGAATACAGCAAGGACTTACTGGCACTAATTGTTGCTCCCGTAATGATTCGGGCTGCTGCAATCTGTATTTTTTCTAGTTCCGCAATGTTGGATACGGAACAATTATCCCAGACAGTATCCGCATATTCCAGAAGGGGTCTAATGAAGGCAAAGTATATTTTTTCTAAGACACTTCGATCGAGATAAAATTTGTGTCTCCTCAGCATGTCTAACCGAGACCAGGCTTTCGAGCAGATGTGGTCAACGTGGTCGTTCCATGTACATGTGCTATTTAGTATGACCCCCAGATGTTTATGTTCGGAAACTTCCGATATCTGTGACCCCCCTAGATATAAGGGTGGGTGAGAGTTGGGATTGTTTTTACGTGATATAAGCAAACTCTCTGTTTTATTGGGATTGAACTCAACCAACCATGTTTTGGCCCAATGCTCAATTAACCCTTTACCAAAAATGAAAAAAAATTAGTTATTCAAGAATTATTTTTGCAAGTGTCGTCTGCTTTTCAAGTTAGGTAAAGGATTAAGCTGTGAGGACAGGACAAAAGAAAAAATGTAAAAAAGTATATTGATGACGGTGAAAAAACGAATATGTTGATAGTGTGCACACTTTTCACAGCAAAGCGAACTGAATATTTAGAACATATTTTATCTATTGATGACTAAAAACAGTTGCTGATATTAAAAGTGTTTGATGATGTCAAACCTGTTACACCAGAGTCAGAGCGTGGCACGCTTCGTCAAATATCATCGATGGGTGATGTTACCGCGTTGATGGAGGCAGATGGAGGGGCGACGTTTTTCAAAGACGTTCCAGCAAATCCAGTTATAAAGCAATCAGTTTCTCACATTGATATTACACCTGAACGCATTTTGACTGTGTTGTTTATTTGCACATACAGACGGGTCTTTGGGCGGTAATTCTCGTCAAATCACCGAAGTTAAGCAACGTCGAGCCCGGTTAGTCCTCGGATGAGTGACCATCTGAGCGATCGATTCGGACTCCCGCGCTGTGTCCTTGGGCAAGGCACTTAACCCCGATTGTCCACATGGGGGCACGATGACGCCGTGTACTAAGGCGTATTGCACGTCGATGGTGTGCATGTCTTCAACCAATCTGACCCTGCCTGTGCTGCAGTGTGGAGTTACGATATTGGGGAGCTGGTAGCTGCTCGTCGTTGCTCGGTGGTTCTCTCCGGGTACTCCGGCTTCCTCCACCCGTAAAACTGTCATGGTCATGATTAGCTATTGTGCATAAGTATGTGACCTTAAACACCAATAAATAAATAAATAATATTGGACGGTAAGTATACGTATACAACCAGGTGTTTTGGTGGCAATTATGTCGTAAAATGTTATTTTCGTCCTTACTGGTGAATCAAATCCGGTATCTACTCAAACACTGTACATATCAACTTCAACATATCAGCAATAAACTTTTGCAATAACAACAACTGGAACAGTATATCTGTAAATACAAATGCATTGATTTTGTAATTAACTGCATAATAATCGGCTTCCTGTTTGTGTTTTTTTTATAATTATGCACATCTGCCACGAAGCTTTGTGTGTTTATTATATTCACTGGATGTATGTCTCATTTGACACGGGACTTAGTTCAGTTAAAATCATTAACCCTTAAACAATGTGTACCAGAGCGAAAATGTCGTATTGAATACACTGTCCACATGAATCAAGTCTGAAATTGTAAAGATGCTCGGCAATAATCCAAATGCTATAGCCTCAGAGTGGTCAGTAAATTATTAAATTCTACAACCTAATAGAGAATTGGTAAATTATTTAACCCTACAGCCATTTAGGGCTGTAGTATTAAAATTGTTTACTTACAGTGCAGTCGCCCTGGTTTGGTCGTATTCCACACGTGGTCCGTGATGTCCACGCAGGCGTTTACTAGGTAATAAAAAATCATCATCAGCAAAATTTTAATTAATGAAGCTCCGGGTTGTAACCGGTGATTCATTAATTAAATTTTTGATGATTATTCCTATAATTAGTGTTCGGGGTCTTCATTGCGTCCGTGGAAATATTGCCCACCCGCGGAAAGTGACCAGACCACGGCTGCTATTCTGTATATTTCCTATCGGAATAATGTAGTGTTGTCCGTCAGTCGACTGTTAAATATTGTTTAGTAAAAACTTTATCACCAACTGTTCTTCGAAATGACATTCGCAAAAATTACCTCCATTTCTGTTTCACCACATCTTCTGTACGAAATGACATCTGGCAAACGGAACAAAACCACAATCGGTTAGTTTTTCGGAAACAAGAATACAAGATTTTCCAGTTTTATGACAAATGAAGTGGAAGCACTTTAATTTACTAGATAATCACTTATTGACATTGTATCTTGCAATTTTCCACAGACAATACCCAAAGACTCAAAACGGACTTTATCCCGAATTGTGGGTACCAGAGCTAAAAGGCTTCATATTCTGTGGATGAACTTCAATTAATTTTTGGTGTGATATTATTAAGTCAGGGTGGATTTGCCCTGTTACAATTAATGGGAGAGTACCTATAGGCACTCTCCCATTAATTGTAACCAGGCAATAATATGTGAACAGAATTCTGGCAACCAAACAAAACTTTGCACGCTACCAGTTAACAGAGGCGCCACGCTTTTTTACAGGACGCCATTTGCTACAGTTTTTTGTATCTTTTTTTATCAAGAAAACTCTCAAACACATGCATAAAATAAAACCCTAAAATACTTTAAATAGCATACATTGTAATGTACACGTTCTTTTTAAAGTAAATTTCTACCATATTTGATGATAAAAATGTTTTTCGTCTTGATGGGCTTCGTCTTGTTGGGATCGTCTTGTTGGGATATTTTACCAATTCGTCTTGTTGGGATTCGTCTTGTTGGGATGATACCTTTATAACTTCATTACTGCTGGGTGCGCACGAGGCAACAAAAGGCAGTGTTTGGGTAATTCAAATCCCACTGAGGAATAACTAAATTAATTTCTTTGTACCATCTATGATTTTCCACTAGTTTCGAATACTCAGTCGTGTCTCTCTTCCACGTAGAGCATTCAATAGACCTTTTCACACTCTAGATGCGTTGTGTTGAGAGTGTTCCCAGCGTTGCACAACAGTAATTAATAATGATTATTTCTACTCAGTTTCAACGGTTGACATTGTGTGATATCTCTGACATAAGCCTTCTTGTAGAACAGACACAATATTAACTGCACTAAAACCTATCTGCATGTTGAAGAACAAAAACCTAAAATAATTTATTGTGTTTTTAACACAACGAATTTAACGGAACTAAACCATAAAACAAAAAATAAAAAGGTATCAAAACAAAACAAAAAAACCCAAATCCGAAAAATACTGATAATGTAAGATACTTTGTGGTCACGCATCTTTCAGGATAGAAAACCGCTGGTTTGTCTGAAAAGTGGAATAATACGAGTGCAAGCAAGTTCAGAAACAGAGAAAAGTGAAAGCCAACGAATCACCCTATTTATCTTAGATGATAATATACAAACGTTCTAGTGGAGTAAATTGTTGACTGTGTTTAAAATACCATTAGCACCAACAAATTAGTAGAGCTGTCACATAATCGATTAGTATATGTGCGCAATAGCACTGAAGCCAGAGGTTTTCCAAACCATGAATCACCGGGTGTAAACCGTTCTCGTTAGTTTAATATTTAACCTAACAGAACTTGCGGACGATACTCGCAAAAAATCTCTGGAATAAATAAAAGAAACATTCCCTTCTTCCTTCAAAATATAGCTGATGGTCCCTCAATGGAACGAGCTCGGAGATAATAATAATAACTGAATAATAACTAATAAAATTTGAAAGGCGATTTTTGTGACTATGAATGGCCGGATATGTATGTTACGTTAAGTAAAAAGGTTAAAGGTTAGGTGTGCTTTCCTTATTTTTATTGATTGGGCTTTAACGACACTTTCGAAGCCAGGGTCACCTCGTGTCGGTGACAGTTTTACGGGTGTTGGAATACGGAGTACCCGAAGAGAATCACCGAGCAACTGTCAGGCTCCCAGGGGACAAAACCCCCTCATGTCAAAACCCCCTCAGTCAAAACCCCCTCGGACAAAACACCCTCAAGACAAAACCCCCTCACCTTAACTGAAACAATGGACAAAACCCCCTCATTCAGAAAAACGACATGCAGACATTACCCCATGGATGGGTGGATATTCTTCCATGGAGGCATACATACCCTATGTGACATTTTCCTATCGGACACTTCCCCCATTTGACATAAATGTTGGTTTTGTGAATGAGAAACAACTAACTCTTGGCAAGTTTTAATTTTTTTTATTCATATATTTCAAACGTGAAAAATTATTTACACAACACTGAGGACAGAGTATATTTTAGCACATTTTAAGCACTTTTGTAAAACAATTCTAGTAACAAAAGAGCACATGGCATATTTCAGTCGCACGCACATTTGTATAATTCTATTGACAAAATAGAAAAATACTTTTAGCACTAAAATAAATCATAGAAAAAATTAAGAATTTCAATTTTGTAGATAAAATTATACAAATGTGGTTGTTACTGGAACAAGCTCAAGGAGCTTGTTTCAGTCGCACACACATTTGTATAATTCTATTGACAAAATAGAAAAAATACTTTTAGCACTAAAATAAATGAATAGAATAGGGGCGGTACATGTAATATCATTGCCCTTTTACCCTTTTACTGGTAACCAAGATAGAGTGGATTGTTTTAAAATCGAATACAATAATCAATTTGTTTCAGAAAGTCCCTAACACCTAGCATTCCATTATTTCTTCGTACACATAGTTTTTGAAGTTTCTCTTGAAGTTTTTTGGTGCTTTCCCCTGGCGCTGTGATGGAAGCGCACCTCTTTCACTTCTCAAGAGTGCTGTTGAGACCAACATCTGATCTTTTTTCAAACTGTCAATTGTTCTCCAAATGGTTGGATGTGCATTTCCAACTAGCTTTTTGAAACCATTGTTCCAACCCTCACATATATTGTTAGTGCGTGCACCCCCTTGCATTGTAATACCATGAACATTCCAAACTGGAGGTGGAAACCTAGGTGGAACACGTCTCATTCTAATTGCAGGCATAGTCCCTTCGGCTCTAGATGGTGGTTGAATGGCTCTAAACGAGCCTGACACATATGTACTGTCAAAATAATCTAGAAGTGATTCAAAGCCCTCAGGTGTAACATCGCGAAGGTGAGAAATACCTTCTGGAATATTATCCACTGGTAAAAAAGCAAGCCCGTCTATCATGCCACAAAATAATTTTGCACTGTTGTCTTCCCTATAGCGTGTGACTAAACCAAGGTTTTGTATCTTTCTCCAAGTACTTTGGGTAAGATGGAAAAAACATCCATGAATTACAACATGTGAGCCAAACGTTGCTGTCACAGCATCTCAAAGTCCATTGTAACTTCTGTTGGATCAACTTGAAATCCTAACGTGTCACAGTGATTCAAAATGGCATTAAAAAATTCTTCGTATGTGGATTGAGTTTTGTTACATAATAAGGCATATACACAAGCAACTGACCTTTCACCAAGGGGAGCATGGATAACATACAGCTTGTTGAAAAGCACAGGAGTCACATCAAATGTCCCATCCATAAACCAAGATGGGGTTTCAGCAAGATGCCTCAAACCTTCCCTTGAAGCAAAAACTAACATCCGGTTTACACTGTTGACACCATTGTCATACACCAGGAAAGAATTACCGTCGAGTGTTTGTGTCCATTCTTCCTCAATTGATAGATCCGATAGAGACTTTGGAGCTTTTGGAAGATGTTTAGCACGTTCACGCCGAAGAGAGCGTTTCAAATTGTCTGCTTCTCCCAGAGCTGCTCGAACATCAATTTGAGATGAGGCAATTGAATCTGTTATCAGCTGAGTTAATGTACCACGAGAATTTGGAGCCCGCTCTTTCATCTGTGCACGTAACTTAGTAGCTGCCAAGGCACACTCATTGGAACTATGTGAATGAGGAGTTGAGCTTTTGACAGAGTTCATTTCTAGATCAGTTGTGACAGTACCTGTACAGTCGTACGCAGCTCTGCTGGAACATTCCCACCTGACAGTATTTTTACGTGAGTACTTCTTGGTATACATGTGGCCATCTAAAATTAGTTTTTTCCCTCCTTTGTTGTTTTTAATAAACTCCATAATGACTCTGTGTGCAGCAGAGAAAATAATTCCCAACTGAATGAATGAAAGGTTTTAGCGCGCCGAAGGCGCGCAGGGACGATGTGGGATTTACAAATCCCTTGCGACCCGGTTAGCCTTATTTTATTTCACTTGGATCTTGGATCACACAGGCCTAGCTTTCCTATTGCCTCAAATGGGGTCTGAAGGGGTATGCACGCGGTTAGAATTCCTGGCAGCTAATTCCCAACTGTGAAGATGAATATCAATATATAGAGATACAGGTGGAGAGGAGGGGCAAGATGTTGAAAAAATACAAAAAAACTTATAACCACACATACAGCAAAGCTTTACTTCAAAAAGCAAGAGACAATATGCAAGCTAATATCCAGATGGCTTTGTTCACACTAGTGATCGTTATAAAAACAACTACTAAAACCCAACGTATAGACACACACACAGCAAAGTTTTACTTCAAAAAGCAAGAGTCAAAAATGTAAGCTAATATCCAGATGGCTTTGTACATACTAGTGACTGTTATGAAAACAACTATTGTTTTACCAGCTAGTAATTGTTATAAAAACACCTAAGCAGTAACAAAAGTATCATTGAAGAAGTAATTTCAATTTCATTTTTTTTTACTCAGGATGAAATCACTAAAAAAATAACCTGAGGGGGTTTTGTCATTTCGTTCACTCAGGAAAAAAATAGAGGGGTTTTGTCTTGAGAGGGTTTTGGCCTGAGGGTTTTTTTCTACCATTTCAAAAAATGAGGGGGTTTTGTCTTGAGGTAGGAGGTTTTGCCTTCAGAGGGTTTGAGGGGGTTTTGGCCGAGGGGGTTTTGTCTTGAGGGTTTTTTTTTCCTGAGGGGGTTTTGGCTACCAATTCAAAAAATGAGGGGGTTTTGGTCGAGGGGGTTTTGTCCTGAGGGGGTTTGTCATTTCGTTCACTCAGGAAAAAAATAGGGGGGTTTTGTCTTGAGAGGGTTTTGGCCTGAGGGTTTTTTTCTACCATTTCAAAAAATGAGGGGGTTTTGTCTTGAGGTAGGAGGTTTTGCCTTCAGAGGGTTTGAGGGGGTTTTGGCCGAGGGGGTTTTGTCTTGAGGGTTTTTTTTCCTGAGGGGGTTTTGGCTACCAATTCAAAAAATGAGGGGGTTTTGGCCGAGGGGGTTTTGTCTTGAGGGGGTTTTGTCCTGTTACCGGCAACATACTAACTCCACACACTCATTGGTTGAAAACAAGTGCACCATCGACGTGCAGTACGCATTAATAGACAACGCCACCTTGCCCCACGTGGGCAATGGGGGAGGGGGGGGGTGAAGTGTCTTGTCCAAGGACCAAGGTTGCCGCAGGTGGGATTCGAACCGAGGACCTCTCGGCTTGCGGGCAGCACCTCTCCCTACTGAGCCACAGCGCCCCCGTGCTTTCCTTGGAAAATTATAAACATCTGTCCCCTGGAAAACCCACCCACAGTTTTAAGCGAAAATGCCCCTCTATACAGTAGCTGGAAACGACGAATGACCAAACTAAAGCTGAAAGTACTTTCTATAATTTATTCTTATGCATTGAAATGTAGAATGGATATTCACACCAACAGGATTGAAACCAATAAGTCACGTCTGACATTGCGACTGTGGAGAATATTGCTGCTTTTCACAATTAAAATGATACACATTAGTTCTAACCGAGACAAAGTGCTAACTTATTATATTGCAGATTTGTCCTCCAGAGATCGTCTAGTTTCACCAGTGAACATGAACTATTATACCACTTTGCCCGTCCCAACTGGTCGATCGAATCCACCCGGAGATATGTACAAAAAAACACAATTCAAAGTACTACTTTAATGTAGCGATGGCAAGCTGTGTTTTGGATGCAGAATATGCAAACTCCCTATTATTCAAGAAGTAAAGCATGCGGTTCGTAGACATTTCGCCTCCTGAGTTCCATTGTGTTCTATGTGCCTACTGGCACATAGAACACATTGGAACTCAGGGAACGATTTTACATCGATGGGAAGTCCGGCGTTCAGCAGTACTCTGCTTATGTCACTCATCTCATAGCTCTAGACAACCCATCTTTGATTTGACTATGAGCCGTGTCACCTCATTGTCAAGTCGCCTAAGCATTCATTCTCGATTTTGGGGCACCGAAAGATTTTGTGGGCCGGGAGGGAGATGGGGCGGTAAATATTCAAAAGGGGCATTTAACTTGCTTGGTCCAGCCATATCGGAAGAGACGGATACACAAATGGTACATGATGAGAATTATCGACGCGAAACACAATGCTCTACTGCAGGCTTTATGGCGTCTGACACGCCGTACCTTAACCCTTACCCAAAGCAGACGCTAGCAAAATTAATTATTTTAAATATTATTTTTTTCAAATTTTTCAAAAATATAAAAAAAAAAAACTATCAAGTGACCCCTCATTGGAACGAGTTCAACGATAAAGTGCTAATGGACCAACTGCAACGACGATAGATGCCCATTGGAAACAGAGTCACCATTGACATTTTATTTTTCAATGTTTTCCTTTCAAAACACAGTTGTGTCTCCACACGGGAATGACCTCCGTGGCAACAATTCTTGACCTCCCTATTCTCTAGTAGGAAGGGACCTTCAGCCTACGCGTAGTGTGTCTCTCTCTTTACAAAACCATTTTATATCCCGATTGGACGGTATGCTTGGTCACCATGAACCCCACAATAATACAATCGCAGGTTAGCGCACCTCAAAATGTTGATGTTTAGAAGCCCGGAAAACAGCTGGAAGCAAAGAGGCCAACGGCCATACAAATCCATGATTGTGTGGGAAATATAATATTCTGAGAGCATTCTATGAACTACGAGACATCTAGCGAGAAGCTTATCACTCTGAGAGCACGATAGCAAAAGGGTCTGTGTTAGAATCAATTTATTTAACAATATAGATAGAATGTGATACAAAATAATAATCGTGGTTCATCACGACACATTATTATAACCTGCAGTAGAGATTTGCCGGCTAGTTGTGATCCCATTTTTGGACACCACCTAAAATCTGATACAAATCACAGGACATGCACATTATCATGATAATTCATTTATCTAACAATTATGTCACATACACAGATTAAATCTTAAAATTATTAATACAGTTTTGGGACATAATGTTGGGCGAGAAAAAAGTTTAAAAAACCCATATTTATGGAACTATATTGTTTTGCACTCTGATAAACAATGAGTAACGTGGTCACCACAATTTTCAAAGTTTTGTTGTCAAATTATTCACTCTCAGTGTCACTTCCTATGATGATCCGCTTGAATTTACGAGTGTGCGACGTGGGTACATCCTCTGCCGGATATGTGTAATATTGAATTGTGCAGTTTCTATTTATTGTTATTTTTTCACCAATCGCAGGTAACTGTCACTGTCGCATTACCGGAAACGAGTCGTCTATATAATACGGAATCAGAATGAGCCGTCTATATGATACGGAATCGGAACACATTATGTGATACGTACCGTTTCTCATGGTTTTCAGACCGAATCTGTATGATTGTTTGATAAATTTACAGAAGAGAACAACACCACTATCTATACCGTAGGGTGATGACATAGCCAGATTGGCTGTCTACCTGCCGTCTCCCATTGATGTTGGCCAAGTTGTCAGCACTGCACTCAAGCCGTAAGGAAATAGTTATTTGTGAAACTGAATTATTACATAAGTTGTTTGGCAACCACCTTTTCTAAAATGTTGGATATAAAGGGTAGATTGGAAACAAGACGATAATTTTTCAGAGTCCAGGGAACGCGTGGATTGGAAGCCATTCTAGTGCTCTAGTACGGGTTCTGCTAATATGTAGCAATTCTGATTGTCTTGTAGTTCTTTGTGAGGTGTGCCCTGATTGTGTAAAGAAGGAATGGAATGACGAAGGAAGTTCCCCCTTTTCCCAATCGAATATGAAGAGGCAAGCTTGGAGTGTGAACAGATCGTGAATTTTGAGTATTTTATTTTTGGCAAACAACATTATATCTAGAATTATTAATAATACGATCTGAGCGTTTCTGCATGATAAGAATTTTTCTAATTGCTCGTGCGTTACCCCATATTTGGATTCCATATAATAGATGACTGTGGATAAGGGCAAAATATTGCGTTTTCACCTTGTTTAGAACGTAATTTATCCGTCCTATTTAGAGCACACTTGTGAGCTGTGAGCACTGTGTAAAAGGTTATCGTCAATGTTAATGCCAAGGAATTTCAGTGATTTTTCAGTTTCATTTTGTCCTACTCGGTTTATATTTTTGTCATGTATCTGTATGTTTAGATTTTCTATGCCTCTCGTATTACGAGTTGGGTTTATAACGACATACTTAGTTTTACTTGCATTCAAAACAAGCCGGTTAGTTGAGAACCAGTCGCTTAGCCCGGAGATAAGTAATAACGGGTAGATGATTGATAAGAGCCGAAGTAATCAACTATAGCACTGGTCAGTTGATAATTATCCTTGGCAAGTGATTGGCAATTGTGGTTCTCACAATGTGCCCAGTCTATTCTCCGGTTCAGTGGTCCACGAATTGGAAACTTGCTGGTTGGGTCATGTAGTTTCTACTTGTCTAAGAGGTGAATGTATGAACCGGAGTCCAACTACCTCGTGTTCATCTATGAGATCAGCCCGTGAGTACTGTAGATATTATTATTTTTATTTATTTATTTATTGGTGTTTAGGATGACTTGTTTCCACACAATGGCTAATCGTGACCACTCCACAACCTGGAGATAGAGGAAAGTTTAGTCAATCGTTTATACCCATGTTGCCCATTTTAGAGGACTTCCACTCCTGGCATTGATGCCCGAGTCCTATTTTAACAGCAAAGCAGAGCTAGTATACCACAGTAAACAAACTACTGCTTCACCTCCTGGGGTTCTCGCCGGGGGGCGGTCTGAAGATAGTCAATAATAAAAACAAATCCAGCTGCACAGTTTATCGCAACTTTCTACAGACGTTTGTTATAAAATTTCCGGTATCCAATCTTATCATTTAAAGTGTTTGGGTGGTTTTCGTCTTATCTGTCGAGACATACAAAACTGTTTACATTTTCCCAAATGAACTCAATCACACATATTACATAACGCAAAACCGAAGCCTTTTTTCAATGAAACTGATTTCATCACGACCATACACTTCAAACAGATTTTAACGAAATAAGAAACGTCGTTTATGCACATCTATAATGCTTTACCCTTTCAAACAGGCATGCATAAATTTTGCGTTAACTCTTTACCCAACGTAACGGTCAAAACCGGCCAGCGCTATTCTCAAAAATCGCCAATTAATTTTCATTATTGTTTCATTTTTTGTCTCAAAAACATAGGTTATGACCCTCGTTGGAACGAGCTCGTTCCAACGAGTGGTCATAACCTGTTTTTGAGACAAAAAATGAAAAAAATTAGGTATTCGAGAATATGCAAGTGTCGTCTGCTTTTCATGTTAGGTAAAGGGTTAAGAAAAAAATGGCAGCCCGTGAGTGGACAACATGATCAGCACCTAAGTGTACATTGGATAAGTGGTAATTTAATCCTACAGCCCTACAGGGGTGAAGGATTAAATTATTACCGAACATCCACACAAATTCTAGGCAGACTCGGCCATTTCTGTAAAGCGGTAGGATTGAATTATTACCGAACATCACAAACACTTTTTCATTATGCTATCCCCCTGCCTACAGTCAAATTTGTAACCCAAATATTTATGCACACACCCGCACATCCAGTTATTTATTTAATGGGGATTAACGACACTTTCGACAGCCTTGTGTCGTACAGTTTTTTATGAGTGAAGGAAGCCGGAGTACGCGGAGAGAACCACGAGAACCGGCGAGTAACTGCCAGACACCCCAACGTACTAACTCCTGACAAGCAGGGTTAACATTAGTCGCAGTCAAGTTTACCATCTACGTGCAGAACGCCTCAGTACACAGCGCCACCCTGCCCTATTGACAAATTAATAAAGTCTGAACGGCGATATATGAAAATGGTGGGTGGTCGTATATGGACGTTATGTTACGTAATGGGTTTATATGGTATCGTCAGCATTCAATAGTGCCAGACAGTTTACGATTTGGGTGTTTAATGTTCTTGCCCCACGACTTCATTCGTACCTTGGACTCCGAGGTGCTAACAACTGAACAATGGAGCTACCACTTGTAATACAAGAAACACTTGTCAGAGTGAAGGCTACCCTTGCCACCACCTGGAGTATCCAGGTGCTCAAGGGTAAAATTCACCTGACAGTGGATTTTGACAAAGAACCTGAACCGCCGTCCTTGGAGAGGTGTAGCACCTTTCGTGAGGGGATTCCCCCCCCCCCCCCCCCCCCACTGGTCACCCTCCTTGCGCACGGACAAACTGGATATAGACCGCCGGAGCGATACAGCCACCACCAAGAAGATAAGGAAGAGAAAGAAGGGACCCTCCGACAGACGACGAGATGCCCGCCGAATGACGGAGTTCCTGGAGAAGAAGAAGAAGGAAAACGAAGAGAAGGAGGCAAGTGAGGGCGTCATAGGTTCAACACCTGTCAACCCTGACCAACCCCTATCCAGCTCGGCACCCCCTTCCCAGAAGGATGGTTCGGAGGACTGTGGTTCGTTAGGTGACAGATCAATCTCTAACCCATCTGGCTCTTCATCTGAAGAGGAGATGGAGGAGGAAGATCTGTCTATGGTGCAGGAAGTTGTCCCAGACGACGCACCTTCCACCCCTCCTGCTCTTGCTTCTTCGGCTTCTTTGGACCAGGAGTCCGACCATGAGGAGAGCTTCCCGGAGTCCGCGGAGGCATTCCTTGGGGAGGAGATTCAGGATGACACTACCCGAGCCACGGTCCAGGACAATTACAACTACTTCATCGAAAGAAAATTTCCAGCACACTCAATCAGGACAATCCTCTCAATCAACCTCAAAAAATCTCAAGAAACAGCAGCTAGGGTCAGGCCGTTCTATGCCAAATAAAAACCTACTCCTCCTCCAGATGCAACAACGCCACCAACATCAATCTCTCCGACACATCCTCCTCCCACCAAGAAAAAACCGCAGGAGACATAGACGCCGCTGATCACCCTCACCCTTTCCCTCCTTTGCCACGCTCAGACATAGCACAAATATTATACAGCCAACGAGGGTCGAAAGGGGCTTCCTCTCCAAACGGTCCCTGCGCGCCTCCGGCGCGCGAAACCATTTGATTTGATATGATTAGCCATTCAGACGATTTACATTTACGTGCACTGATACAGGTACGGAAATCGTATTGCTCGGCATTCGCACGACAAAACTGCTCTTTAAAAAGTTTCAGGAGACATGTCAACCCATCCACGCCCTCTTCCGGAAAGTCCGTCCCTACATTTTTAATCCTATTCGCTACTGGGTGTTTCGTATCAAAATAATAATTCATATCCAAACAATAATTCACACCTTCGCCGAGAAGCGAAAAGACCATTTTGTCAGTCTTGGAGTTTGAAGGGTCAGTTGTCAAAATAGTATATTTAAACAATTACTTACGATTTGAGATTCAAGAAATCATACAATCCTTAATCACAAGAGTCAGAAAGACTGAAAAGGGTTTGTTTTCTTTGAAATAACCTGTTGCGAAATCACCATATGTAAAACACCTTGACTTGATCTCTCTGATAACGCAGTTAATATATAAGTTACTGTGTTGTGCATTCTATAGTCTCCGATGTTTTTTATTATTGTTCTCTATTTAAATATTGTTCTCTATTTATATTTGCAACATACGGCCGACATAGTTTAAGCCATACAGTCACAAAGGGAACAGATGTTTATGTAATAAAGTAGGTTTGGTGCAGGGTGTAGGCAGGATTTCTCAAGAGAGGCGGGGGATAATATTTTGGTTTTCGTGGTCCATCGCGTCTGCCACAAGTAAAAACAAAGCTGGGGAGAGGAAGAGAGGGATGTTCCCTCTCCTCGGTGGGGTTCGCGAGACTTCCACTGGGAAATGTTTCAAAATTTCAAGCCCATGAGAGCGAATCTGTGACCCCAATGCTCTCTTTAGGGAATTTCAATAAATGAATTTTGTAGACTGAAATAAATTCCGCATGGTTTTCTACTGTGGATCTCAACGACTGTTTACCTAATCCTGTGGACGTACCGTATCAAAACAAAAACTCATATTGCGGACTTCGGGTTCAAGTTTGGACTAATATTTGACAACAGTGGACCATTTTGAAGTTTTGAGGAGGGTTACATTATCATTATTAACCCGTGGGTACAGCCCTGTGGTAAGAGCAGTGAGATTATTTTCTTCTTCTTTTATCTCAGCATACCTCTCAAACTACAGTTTTGAATGAGGTCTTCGAGATCCTCCAACTGAAAGCTCGCGAAATAAATAATAAATGTGAAGGATAACGTTTTTTCTCGGTATCTTTAAAATCATTTCTGAATAATAGAGGATATAGCTGTTCAGGTCGAAGATCTGAAAACTGGTAAATCCATACTCTCGTATTAATATTTATTATCAAAGGTTCCTTCTGCTCTCGCGTAAAAAAGAACTCAAAACCAATATGACACCATTGTTCTAATGTATTGTTAGGTGACAAATTGTTGGAAAGGGCTCAAGGAGCAGTTTGTTATCTCACAACATTTCACAAAAGACAAAGATTTGATATTTTACAACATTATTTCAAATTAATGCAAAGGGTAAGGCAAGGTGCGGTGGTGTGTACCGTGGGAATGCATCATTATTACTCTCATACGACTCGGATCATTCACCAGGCACCAAGCGTAACTCTGTTACATTCTTTTCAACCTCGCATGGTATCAAAAAAGCCTTTTAAGGTCTTTTCAGTGCACACTACTTCACTGTCTATCTTTTCACAGTGACACTGAAAAAGTAGTTTTGATTTCCTCCTTTTTATTTAACCCTTTTACCTAACATGAAAAGCAGACGACACTTGCAAACATAATTCTTGAATAACTAATTTTTTTCGTTTTTTGTGTCAAAAACATAGGTTATGACCTCTCTTTGGAACGAGCTCGTCGAGCTCGTTCCAAAGAGGGGTCATAGCCAGTGTTTTCGAGACAAAAGATGAAAAAAATAATGAAAATTAACTGGCGATTTTTGTGAATAACGCTGGCCGGTTTTGGTCGTTACATTGGGTAAAGGGTTAACCTAAGGCTGCTGTCACGTCACGTATTGTACTTGTTCCGTGTTCTTGTTCAGTGCTTATTAGGTGGAGACAGCTAGCTATAAACTTTCACCTATCCACTGAATCCACTGTATTCTTTTATGTACATTATATTATGTTCCTAATAAATATTGTTTAAATTAAAACAATACAAAAAGATCAGTACAATCTATCATTCGATGATCACAGTTTACGATGATTGCCGATTGGATTTGTGTTTGGGAATACTGCAAGCAAGTGGATGTTTGTGCAACAACTTTAGTTGCCTTGGATACAAAACTCAAACTTCAAACTGTGGTTGCTCATAAGGGGCATACGTTTAGGATATCTTAGGGAACAAGTCGAAGGTTAAGGTAACCGTTACTGTAAATAAACTTAAAGGTTAAGGTAATTGTGAATGTAAGTAAACTTTTAAATTTTAAACAGTAACTTAGTTTCTTTTTGCCCACAATACACATACTTCAAATATGAGTCGTCAAAAAAAGGCTAACGTTTAAGCTTTTGGACCCTGATGGTATATTACATGTCAGTGCAGTGTCATCAACTGGTAGAATCTATATTCGTTACTTGGGTGAAGGCCAATCAATATTTTCAACGTGCAACCTTGGGACTGCACGTTGAAAAAACCAAATGATTGGTCCACCATACAAATTCTCTGAGCAGCTATCTACTTTATGATTTCAGGTCGTATCACGATCCTGTGCCACAAAAGCGGCCCTTCGGTCAAAGGGTTAAGGCAACAGTGACCTCGAATTTTAACCCATCATTCCCAAAAGCAGTTCTGAACATCTGCCCATAATCACCAACCTATTATGGAGTTAACGTGTTGTAAACACGAGGTAACTCATTTATTGAGCGGAAACTGAAAGTCTGTGTTTAGTGACACTGACCTTGTCCTTCGACCCACTGACGACAAAACAAAAGCAATCCAAAACAGCGACTCCTCACCAGCATCCTAGTTATGAAGTCTGGGCATTGTATGCCCAATATAATTAAAGTTATCCGTCTTAAGGTGAAATTGTGTACGTTATGGGGGCATAAAGCCAATGTAAAACGCCACTTTTTCGTCGAGGATGAAGACAGACTACCATCTCGGGCATTTTCGGTTTCAGCTTTCAGTTTGTTTCAAAGTAGGATAAATTCGTTAAACCTTTACCCAACGTTAACCCTTTACCCAACCAAAAACGACCAGCGCTATTCATAAAATTGCCATTCAAGTTTTAGTATTTTTTCATTTTTTTGCCTAAATCATAGCTTATGACCCCTTACTGGAACGAGCTCGTTGAGCTCGTTCCAGTAAGGGGTCATAAGCTGTGTTTTTGACACAACAAATGAAAATAAATTGTTATTCAGTAATTCTGTTTGAAAGAGTCGCTGCTTTTCATGTTCGGTAAAGAGTTAACATTATACATAATTTTCTAGTTTACTACTCATTTCCCCTTTATCAGTTGTTAATGGGACAAATAAGGTTTGATTGCAGGTAACATTTACTATTTATTTATTGGTGTTTAAGGTCACATACTTATGCACAATGGCTAATCATGACCGTGACAGTTTTACGGGTGGAGGAAGCCGGAGTACCCGGAGAGAACCACCGAGCAACGACGAGCAGCTGCCAGCTCCCCAACATCGTAACTCCGCACTGCAGCACAGGCAGGGTTAGATTGGTTGAAGACATGCGCACGATCGACGTGCAGTACGCCTTAGTACACGGCGTCATCGTGCCCCCTTGTGGACAATCGGGGTTAAGTGCCTTGCCCAAGGACACAGCGCGGGAGTGCGAATCGATCGCTCAGACGGTCACCCATCCGAGGACTAACCGGGCTCGACGTTGCTTAACTTCGGTGATCTGACGAGAACCGGTTACCGCAACGCCACCGCGCCCCCGGTTACAGGTAACAACCAGTGTACATATTCAGTGGGAGGTGGAAGGTAATCTCTTGGATTTATAGACTGTGTTGCTCATATAAAACTTAATACCTTTTTCGGGAATGTATTACAATGAACTTGTCGAAATTGTGAAGTGGGAATGAGCGTCAGGATTTTAGGGAGGGGGTTCAACGATTAGCCCCAATCGTCTTAAGATGCATATAGAGTGAGTTGCACTTGTATAGAGTCTATCAGAAAGTGAGTTGTCGTTCTTGGACTAGCTGCTTCCGGTTGCTATTTGCGGTATTGTCAATATTACGACTCCATTTGATAGCATAATGTTCATTTTTTTAGGGAGAACACCACAGAACCCTTTTCCACCAACCCACCCCAGCCGGGGTGGGTTGGTGGAGGAGGGTCCTAGGTGTTCTGCCCTAGGAACGATTTTGCATATCTATCACCATGACTATCAGCATTGGCATGTACATTGCACATCATACAAATCGACCATTGACAACTCTTCCAGTCTAAAATAGTTATGACGCCCAGTTACGCAACGCACGCTCCGAAACAAATAATTTCGCATGCCAACCGGATGTAATTTATATTAGTTTCTACAGGGAGAAGAGTTATAGGAATCAAGTGGCGATAACATATTTATCGATAAAGCCGATAGTGCTGGTTAAGCAGTATTCCTGGTATGAAGTTGCAGGATGTAACTATTCTTATTTCAAGCAGAGCCACTGAGTATAATGGTTGGTCGCTCAGCTGAGACAATCATGGGTAGGAATCAGTTTCCATTGGATTTGGTTCTAGAGATAATGACGACCTGCGGCCAATACTATACAACTTTTACAATTGTATTTTCACGAATTGAATTTTCTACAAGTGAATATAAATGAAGG
The DNA here is from genome assembly GCA_031216915.1 of Pictodentalium vernedei. NCBI lineage: Eukaryota > Metazoa > Mollusca > Scaphopoda > Dentaliida > Dentaliidae > Pictodentalium > Pictodentalium vernedei. Next base: position 241,406,115 of record CM062293.1, on the reverse strand, counting down.
AAATGAATCATTAGCGTTTCAAAAGATATGTCAATTTGTCTACTGGCATATTGCCACATCTTTGAAAATGCTAATTGTTCATTCAAAGCCATAACTAGAAAAAAATACAATTCTAGACAAGAGCTCCCAAGGGGCCTTAATCGCTCACCTGACAAAGTGGTTCAAAGAAGTATTTTGGGTCACATTCAGTTAATCATGGTTCATCAATACCAACGAGGAATAAAGTCATCAAATTATTCATAACTCCAGTGTCTATGCCAGATGATTACTATCATAGGTTTTCCTGGCTGCTTCCAATTCTATCAGTAGTAGACAGGCACTGCCAAACGTTCAAGGATATTTCACTGCAACGACTGCAGTGTTATGTTACTGCGGTCACTGCACCCACCCCCAATAGAGACGCCCAAATATTAACCCAAGGACCCGATTCGAAACTGAATCTGACCCCTCTAGAGATGTTGTATACCAAATACGAAAGGATTCCGACTGGTGGACCTGAAGAAGAGGGTTTTTAAAGAAAATCTTCTAATATTGCACTGAGTTAAAATTCGGGCTTCCACAGGGAGCCCAAATATTAACTCAGGAACTCGATTTGAACAGACTTGAATCTGACCCCCCCCCCCCCCCTAGAGCTGTTGTACACCAAATATCAAGATTTTAATGGATGGTTCTGGAGACGAAAATTGTTCAAGAAATTCCATCATATTGCACTAAGTTAAAATTCAGGCTCACATAGGGAGCCTAACTATTAAGCCAGGGACTCGATTTGAACAAACTTGAATCCCCTCCCCCAAAGATGATGTATACCAAATATGAAAGCATTTTGATTGGTGGTTCTGAAGAAGATTTTTAAAGAGATTTCCTCATATTGAACTAACTTAACATTTGGGCTACCATAGCGAGCTCAAATATTAAATTAGGGAGCCGATTTGAACAAATTTGAATCTGACCCCCCTAGAGATGTTGTATACCAAATACGAAAGCATTCTGACGGGTGGATCTGAAGAAAAAGATTTTTAAAAAATATCACCATATTGCACTAAGTTAACTAATAGCCCAGTGACTTGGTTTGAACAATCTTAAATCTGCCCTCATAAAATGATGTACACTAAACATTAAAAATTCTGACTGGTGGTTTTCAAGAAGATTTTTAAAAATTGTTCCCCATACTGCCCTAAGTTAAAAATTCGGGCTCCTGTATTGATCCCAAATATGAACGAAGGGCTTCATTTTAATAAACTTGTATCTGACTCCCCTATGGATGGTGAATACCAAATATTAAAAAATTCTGACAATTGGTTCTGGAGAAATTTTATAAAAAAATTTTTTGCAAATATGCTGGCTCAGCATTTTTTCAGACCAAATATTAATCCAGGCACTCAGTTTGAACAAAGTTGAATCTGACCCTCCTAGAGATGTTGTATACCAAATATGAAAGCATTCTGACTGGTGGATCTGAAGAAGAAGATTTTTAAAAAAGCATCCTTATATTGCACTGTTAAAATTCGGTCTCCCATAGGGAGCCCAAATATTAACCCAGGGATTCGATTTGAACAAGCTCGAATCTCACCCCCAAAGAGATGTTGTACACCAAATACGAAAGGATTCTGACTGGTGGATCTGAAGAAGAGGATTTTGAAAGAAATTTCCTCATATTGCACTAAGTTAAAATTCGGGCTCCCATAAATATTAACCCAGGCACTCGGTTTGAACAAAGTTGAATCTGACCCTCCTAGAGAGTCCAAATATCGACCCAGGGACCAGAATTGAACAAACTTCAATCTGCCCCCCCCCCCCCCCCCCTTCGGGATACTGTATACCAAATATGAAATGATTCTGACTGGTGGAACTGAAGAAGAAGATTTTTAAAGAAATTTCCTCATTAAGTGCTAATTTAAAACTTGGGCTCCAATAGAGAGCCCAAATATTAATTCAGGAATCTGACTTGAACAAACTAAAACCTGACCCCCCCCCCCTCCCCCCAGAGATGTTACATATAAAATATGAAAGCATTCTGACTGGTGGATCTGAAGAAGATGATTTTTAAATTAAGTTTTCTCCTATCGCACCAAGTTAAAATTCGGGCTCCATAGGGAGCCCAAATATTAACTCAGGGACTCGATTTGAACAAATTTGAATCTGATCCCCCTAGAGATGTTATATACCAAATATCAAAAGTTTCTGCTTGATGGTTCTGGAGAAGAAGATTTTTTTTAATTTTGGAAGACAATTTATGGGTGCTCTCAGAGTAATGCCCCTTGTTGTTCCCTCTGTGGGCGAAGCAACATTATTTTTTGAACGAACTTGAATTGACATATGATGAGGATCATGCATATCAAATTTGGATCAATTCGGTCCAGTGGTTTATGAGGAGGAGTCGATAATGTAAAGTTCACGCCAGACGGACTACGGACGGACGACGGACTCCGGACGACGGACAGAAAGTGATCACTGAAGCTCCCTCTGACTTTCAGTCAGGTGCGCTAAACATACAATTGTAAAAGTTTTATAGTATTGGCCCTTGGATGTCTGTCTGAAGTTACACGAAAGAATTCCAGTGGAGGTGACTCAAGTTTCATTTAAACCAGATTTATCAAATCAATAAGACCAAAAGATCCTCTTGGAGGAAGTCAATTTCTTCTATATCTTTCTTGGTAAAAGTACTTCAGTTTCAGTTTGGGTAGAATGTGGTTGCAAGCCGCGAGATCCTTGGTTCGAATCCCACTCGCGGTAACCGCATTATGTTCTTGGGCAAGATATTTAATCCAAATTGCCCACCTGGGGGCACGGTGACGCTGTGTACCAAGACGTACTGCACGTCGATGACGTACTTGTCTTCAACCAATACTTGTGTGGAGTTAGTACGTAGGGGAGTCGGACAGATGCTAGCCGTTGCTCGGTGGTTCTCTCTGGGTATTCCGGCTTCATCCACCCGTAAAACTGTCCGACACGAGGTGACCCTGGCCATCGAAAGTGTCGTTAAACTCCAATAAATAAATAAATGGGTAAAATGTGTTCCCTGGGACTGTCAAAATGCGTACTTTGAAGTACATGTTATAATTGACCACGGAACTGTTAAAATATCAAAATGTTGATTCCATTTAAAAAGTGACGTTCCTGTCGGAAAGTTGGTTGACAAATTCCTTAGTGGATGGAATTAGAGCTGGGAGGTTGTTGAATTTTGCCTCGGGTTCGATGTCTCTTCGGATTTTAACAGAAGAATCGGCTTACAGTTTCGGGGTTTTTTTTAATTTAAGTTTATAAGAAGTAACTAAAAGAAAGGGTAAAAAATCATTGTTAATATAAAATGGTTGTTTCCCAGATTGGAATGCCAAGGAAAATCCTTGAAATTCAGTGCGGTTTCTGGCTCACAGGAAGGGAAACAGCTGGGGCGAAAAACCCCCGAACATGAAGTCAAATATTCCTGTTTTGAGATGTTGTGTCAAATCACAGGCCTTCAAAGCTATAATTATAATACAGAAAACAAAAACTATGGATAAAAGTGATATATATTAAATAAAAGTCTTTCATTCCATACATTTCACCAACATCCATTTTATATCCTGTTTTATTCATAACAATCTGAGCTTCGTGGTCACATTTACGAGTGTCGGGGCAAAAATATGTGACTTAATCGCCATCATTTTTTTTAAATTCCACCTTCATTTAAATGTTGTTTCATTGTGAATAAAATATACGGTAAGCAATTAACACTTACGCTGCCGAAAGCGACTACTGTCACCTATTTTATGATGATTACCTGTAAGTTCTGGTATGCGCAGATCAAACCTGCCATCTGATTAATTGTTGGAAAGGGCTCAGAGAGCCCTTTCCAACAATTAATCAGATGATAGAGTTTCAAGTATGTCATACATTTTATTAAACTTCTTCGCATACAAACGTACATAGAGGGCTCCATATATGGATAAAGTGGGCGTCGCAGTAAAAGGGTTAAACAATATACATTGATTAGTCAGTTCAAATATTGACTCGTAATTCACTGCGGCTTAACAGGAGAAAAATTGGTTACAATTGGTGTACAGTAATTCACAATGATTCCGTAAGATGTTGCAAATTTACAACTGAAAAATCCATACTCAACGGCCGTATTTCAAACAGTGGCTAATACTGCTTTTTATTTTGTAGTGCCGATTCATAGTTGGGGCGTGTGATCCAGAAAAGTTCAGAATTGAATTAAAACAGGTTAAAAAAATGATGCTTCATTCACCGACAAAGAGAAAAATGACCAACTCCCAAAGCCAAAGGCCCAAATATTCCCCTGTATGGAATCGGGGCGTGTTAAGAAACACCAACAACTAAAAGAAAGACAAAACTTGGTCAAAACAATGTGAGCCATCAAAAAGGGAATTACACGTTATTGCCCATTTAGTCCGGTCGCAGGTCATGGATGCGTGTTTTGTCGTATAAAGTTTTTTCTCAATGGATTCTGAAAATTAAGGTATCTGACATCAACATTCAATCGGCTGACCATCTGTCAGCCTTGAGCAATTTTTTTTATAGAGCCCCAAAATTTATACCCCATCCCGAATTTCAGTAAAATACCACTTTTTACTCCGATGTCATTAGATCTCACAAAAATGCGACAGAATCTTCACAATGAGATGCCAATAGCCGAAGGGTTCCGAACACATCACTTAACCATTAACTTCTCCAGAAAAAATCCGAAATGGCAGCCAATATGGCGGCCGGAAGTAGCAAATTTATGGATTTTCACCATTTTTTTCGAAATAATCTGCTATAAGTGCCCAATGACTGTCCAAGATTCATTCCTCGCGCATATAAATGATGCAAATTGATAGCTCCATGATATTTGATGACAATCAGGGGTATCAATGGTGTATATAAACGGGAAAATGATTATCAAATCTATGAAGTGAAAAAGTCGTCAAAATAAGATTTCCTGCCATATAATACAAGAAGTCACAAAAATTGTTAGAAAACTCGGCTTGAGGTTCATAGACTTGGAGATGTCTCCCCAATTTAGTTCTCTACCTCGATTTATATCATTTACGCATTGGATTCACTATAAAATACCCGAATTTCCACCAAAATGACGCCGAAAGTAGTAAAATTGTGGATTTTGATATTTTTTGCGAATGAAGTCTATACCAGTATGCCCCGGCTGCCAACATACATTTTGCTGGACATAAAAACTATGCAAAATTATAGTGCAATGATATTAACTACATTTTGAGGAATAATGGAAACAAATGAGCAGGAGAAAAACCGATATCGCAGACTATGGAGTGAAAAAAATGTCAAAACTGGATTTCAACCTAATACCAGAAATCCCAAATATGGTCACATAGCCAGCCTGATGAGATGCAGAGTGAGAGATGTTTTATCTACTAAGTATTCAATCTGGACTTTATCAAGAAAAGATCAACATGGTCACCGATATCCTCATCCTCACGGTCCATCTGGATCATTAGACTGATTCACCGTGACATCAACTGCTGAAACCGTTTGTTCATTGCAACATTCAATTGTTGCATTACACGCACAGAATATTGTGCATGCCAAGTGAGAGGAATAGCATCCACACCTGCTAGTTTTGCAAGGATGTTTGCTGGAACAGGAACAACGTACCATACGCAAAACAGAGTCGGGGGCCACCGGTATACCACTTGGTAGAGTTAAGGGTGATAACGTTTTCGAGACTTCATCTCTGACGAATCCGAACTCCCAAGGATCAAGATCTGGTGGAGCTGGGTCTAAGGCATGTTTCCACGTGCATACCTGAAGATGGGCACGTTTTACATTCTCTGTGAATGCTTCGGTTGTTGGGGGCAGGGTACATAAAGGAGGAACTTTTGTGGCACCCTTATTGCCTATTTGCGATTTCCAAACACTGATTCGCGATTCTGACATGGTGCCCATATACTTGCAACCATAGCATGAAGATATGAATCGTGTAGCTTGATGAAGTACTTCCGACCAAGGGGCATTGACACAACCAACGGACGTTAGAGAAGTTTCGCCGGATCTCAAGACTTTCAACATACGACCTTTTCCAATTCCAAAACAACCACCAACTGTGTCGCAGCCAGGGATAGCATGGGCGGCAAGCAAGTTTGGTATGATACTTCTATGTTCTTCAACGGTCGCTGCAATATCAACAACTGACTTCCCCTTTATTGGGGATTCCATGAACATACTACATGACAGGTTTTGTTCGAGATAGTGATGTAGAAGCAATGTGTATACATCTGTGTCGTCTGCAAGAACTATACAATGTTGTGGTCATCAGCAGCTCTGATGGCTTGCTGAACGATTATGTTATCTGCTTCTTCGGGCATAGTTTCGATGTCACGCCTCTCAATAACTATACCTCTATCGATTTCAAAGGGTGAAGCGTCCTGGCCAGTAACAAATAGCGCGTGTTGTTGAGTGTTATCAACAGCAAACTGTGTGTCACGTCTGAAATGATCAACAATAATGCTTATCAACTGTTTCTTATTTTCAGTTACCGTGAGAACCAATTTCTGAGAAGGTAATGGTGACGTTGCGGTCAACGTGAATTTCCGAAACAAGCTTCACCACTTCTTTTTGCCCTAGTCGTACATTTAGTACTGAATTCATTGTATCTGTCAAACACAAGATATGTATCTCCAACCAATAACCGACGCTTTACATGCTCTTGAAATCGCTGGACAAAATCGTTCACGTTCGGGTGACATAATTTATTGGGAGCAGGCCAATGGGGTATCCAAAGAAGTGCACACCCGTCTATAATAGTGCACGTTGACACATTGATATCAGACTCAGACATGTCGGTGTTTGGAATCATAACTGCGGTATCAGACTTCATGACCGATTTAGTTTTGGATATCCGCATGTCACCATTGTCATTGAAAAGAGCTGTTGGAATGGGTGATAACTTGTATGAGAGTATATCATTTATACTAATTTCCCTGGAGCTGGCTTGAAGTCCCATCACCCGAGAGTAAATCAGATTGCTGTCACATGTTTTGTGCTCGCCCAACTTGACTGACTTTTTCATAACTGCCATTGTTTCAACGGGCCTTGATATAATACAATAGAACCCACTCGGGAGTTTCTTCTCGAAATCAGTCAACGTCTGTCTACCAAGTGTTACAGCCATGTCCAAGTTCACAGTGCGATTAGCATGCTGACCACTGACAATATTGACTATCTAATCCGGGTGACGCTTGGGTTGAAGGGGGTGTACGATTGTCGCGAGTTTGTTTCTAAGTCCCTCACGATCAGCGCAATCAGCAGCAATTCTCGCAGTCATCTCCTCTTTGTGTTCGAGCACTGCTCGATTCGCGACGTCTGATTCCCTAACCTCCGCGAGACCATTCAAAAGTTGACCACAATTGTGAAGGCTTAATGCCCACACTTTCAGAGTTTCTGGTTTTAATGTGATGCCAATGATGCCAGACTTACCATGGCCATAACGCATGAAAGTGGATTCGATATACATATCGCTCCAAATGCAATTCCAAATGCCATTAACATGTCTCATCACACGCGATCCCTTCAGAAATTGTGTCAACACTTCTTGTGGAAGTCGTTCCATGTCCCTCAGATAATACAAGCCATATCTAGCATAGTTGACATGGCCGGATGCAAAGAAGTAAGGGAGCATTTGTTTTACAGTTGCCAAATGCAAGGGCCAGTCCCCTTCCCTCTCAGCCCTTACGTACTTCATCATTATAAGAACTGGTCTTATGAAGCAGTCCACCCAAACATTGCAAGTCCTGCTCTGGTCTGATATTTTACTCAATGTGTCAATGAAATCTTCCGGGCAGACAACATCATCTCTACTAACGATATCTCTAAGCAGCTCTTCTGCCAACAACCGAAATGCACGCATATTTTGAGGAAACTTCTTCCCGCTTAGCATTTTGGCTACTCCGCCGAACACAGACTCAAGAATTTCAGATAAACCCGTGTTCTCCATCAAGTTGCCAACAGCACCAAGAAAACTCATTAACATATGCATGCCTCCCAACCTCGGAATCAATGTTCCGAAGTGATCGTGATTTGACCACAGAACATCCAACGCTACTTTATATAGCTGTTGATCAGCAGTGAATAAAGTATATTTCTGCCCAGTCAACTCAGTTAGACGCATTGCATCTAACATGGCGGTTGAAATTGTATCTGGATCAGCCGGTGGCATGTCAATCAATGGTAAGTACACAGCCTTCGTCTCTGGTTGCGGGGATTGCCCACTTTGTCGGGATGACCTGGTGTTGTAGCAATTGAACTCAGGACAGTTAGGTTTCGTTAAAATATCCTTCAAAAATTCAAGGTCATTGTCCAACGCCCTTCGTTCTGCCATGACCATGCGAACCAATACTTGGAGCTGAGGTACTTCTTTGCGGATTAAGCAATGAGGGACTTCTGGCTTCTTTGGTACATCGAACGTTGACTTTTCAGTGTTGTAATCAACTGGTTTAGCCATGTCGAGTTTAGTGACTCTCGGTATCATTGGAGAGGGAGAATCTCTCTTCGTGCTAGGTTGCGTCATCAAAACTGCCAACGAGTGTGTGCTGAGCTTGCCGTTTTGTGAATATATATCGGCATCGAAGTTATCAACAACAAACTGTATCAACCCATCTTCCGAAGTAGTGATTGTGGTCAGGTTGTTACTCTTTGAGGCGAGTACGGCTGCCGATGTTTTAAACCGTAACAACTCATCATACGTGCATGTAACTCCAAAGTCGTTCAAGGACTTGACCAATTCCTTTGAATCGCGGAGTGATACAGCTAAACTAATTTGCAATGGTGTAGGGACACCTTTGATGGCAGAAGTTATCATATTACCTATCATAAGTGCCGTAAGTGTGTTGTCAAGTTTTGGCGATAAGCTACCAAGAAAGTCTGTTACAGTTTGACTTGAATACTCGAAAAGGGTTGTCTTATCTAAAGTTGACTTGTAATTGTTCCCATCTAGTTCAATGTTTTCGACATCCTTAGAAATTTCTGTGCAAAGAGTCTTTATGGCCACGGGGACATCATTTTTGAAATCACTATCAATTCTCAGGAGCGAACCCACTCGAGATGTGATTGCAATTATTGTAGCGATTGACGGTGAGCTGAGGAGCAATAATTCTTCGTTGAAGAAATCTGGCAATTTGGAGACAAGGAGCCTCCGAGACAGACTCTCTCCGCCATTTTCAACATAGATTCCATGCAATTCAACAGAACTCCAACTGAGAGATAGATAGATAGATAGATCTTTATTTTGCAGTATACTAGTACATTGATTACAAAATAACATTACAACAAACATGAACATAAGCTAGTATACGGCATGGAAATGGCATAGCCTATAAGGCTGTCTTCCTGCCATTCCCGTAAAAAGAAAGATATCAAGTTTCTTTGGCATCAGTGTATCAAAGTGCTTTCCCAAAGACGGGGTTGTCTGATCTTTTATTTATAATTCTGGGGGGCTAGAATGTATTTGAGAATTAAGGGATGGGGGTAGGAGGATGAGATGTCAGAAGCTTACAGCTGGCGGATGACACAGTCGGGGCACGTTGGGTTGTCACATTTGGAGTTAGGACGCGAATAATTATTCAAGGCTTTATCAATTAAGGACTTTTTAAATCGGGGTCTATTTAATTGCTGGATTTGTGGGTCTATACTATTCCAGGTTCTTGGGAAGGAGTGTAATGGCAGCACAGCAGAGAACTGTGTTCTTGGTTTGCGGGTATCTAATTTACCGGTTTGCCTTGTATTCATTCCTGAGGGGTTTCTATATACTTGAAAGGTATCATCGAATGACATAGGGAGTTTTTTGTTCGTCCAGTCGTGCATAAAAAGTGAGACGTGAAGGCTGTAGAGATCATTGAATTTCAGAATGCCACAATCTCTGAAAAGGTGATCTGTATGAGAGAGATATGATTTTTTTGTTATGACCCGGACAGCTCTTTTTTGTAGTTTTAGAATTCTACTGGTGTGGGTCGAATGGCCCCAGACCTGGATACCATATATTAGATGACACTGAATCAGTGAGAAGTATAAAGTTTTCATTACCTTCGTGGGCAAGAAGTTCTTTGCCCTATTTAGTACAAAAATTGCACTTGCTATTCTTGAGCACACCACAGATATATGCTCTTTAAATTTCATATTTTCATCCATATGTACGCCAAGAAATTTTATAGTTGTTTGTTCTTGCTCGTTACCAACTGGCTCAATATTTGTATTGTTTAGAAATAGTTTAATATCGTTTACCTTATACGAATCGTTTTGTGGATGAAGTAGCATATATTTGGTTTTAGTAGGGTTGAGGGTTAGTTTGTTGGCAGAACACCAGTGGTTTATTTTGTCAAGTTCGGAATTTATACTTTCTGTAAGGGTGTTAAGATTGTTACTTGACCTATAGGCCGTTGTGTCGTCAGCAAAGGAAAGTAAACTGAGTTCTGTAGATTCGTTAATATCGTTGATGTACAGTAGAAATAAAAGTGGGCCAAGAATGGACCCCTGTGGCACTCCTGTATTTATTGGTAACGTTTCTGAAATGGTATTCAAGAATGAAACAAATTGGCTTCGTTCAGATAGATAACTTTGAAACCACTGATGGGCAATACCTCTAATACCATAGTATCCTAGTTTCTGGAGTAGGATCGAGTGGTCAATGGTGTCGAATGCCTTGGAGAAGTCTAGAAATATGGAAAGGGTGCAATTCTTTGTTGGTTTGTCATTTTCCGTTACCACGCTATTCAGTAGGTGCAATATAGGGTGGACAGTTGAGTGTTTTGTTCTGAACCCAAACTGGTACTTATATAAGATTTTATGTTTGTCTATGAAATCCACTAGCCTTTTATACATTAACTTTTCAAGTATTTTTGAGAACGTCGGGAGAATACTAATGGGGCGATAGTTATTAAACATTTGAGAGTTACCAGACTTGAAGACTGGTATGACTTTGGCTATTTTCATTTTGGTTGGCACATGACCGGATGAAAATGAAGTGTTGATGATGTGTGTTAATGGGCTGGCGACCTCACAAGCGACGGCTTTCAAAAGTTTTGTAGACATTTCATCTCGAGCTCTTGTTGGCTTTGAAGACAATTTGGAGATACTATAGATAACCTCCTGTGTATTCGTTGGCGTTACAAATAGTGAGTTTTCATTATTGTGCTTCATATAATGTGAAAAGTGAATATTTGTGTCGGGCACTTGGTCACCTACTGATTTCCCAATATTCGCAAAGAATGCATTGAACTTGTCAGCAATTTGTTTGGGGTCGTTTAAAGTGATATTGTTATCGACAAAGGTATTTGGGGGCTCAGTTTTCCGATCCAATTTATTAATGGCTTTACGTAATATTTGCCATGTTTTTTTGAGGTCGTGTTTATTATCTAACAAGATATTATGATAGTAGTCTGACTTGCTTGCGCGTTTGGCACGATTGAAGATGTGACAGAACTGTTTGTAGTTCGCGATATTTTGGGTTGTTGGAGATTTCAAATTTTTCCTGTATAGCTTTTGTTTGTGTAGGGAAGACTCTAATAATCCGGCCGTCATCCAGGGCTCGCGTCTCATATATTTAGAATGTACCGATGGTATTTCTAATGGGAAGGCTTCATTAAATGCTTTGTAAAATGTATCGATGAACAAGTCGTATGCTAGGGTGACATCGGATGTGTCGAAAACGTCGGAAAAATCACTGCCTAATAGGAGCCTCTTGAAGTGGTCAATATTTTCTTTCTTAAAGGAGCGGTTATGACTTTGTGTTGGGCGTGCATTTTGTTTTTCCAAGTTGCCAATGCAGAACGTTGCAAAGTGATCACTGATATCCGAAATGACAATCCCTGATACGTGTGTAGTGGAGTCATTACTAAAGATATGATCAATAAGAGTTGCAGAAGTTTCGGTAACTCTCGTCGGCTTAGTGATGAGGGGCAAGAAGCCTGAGCTAAATATAGAGTCAATAAAAAGTTCAGTTTTGTTGTGACTAGTGAAGTTGAGTAGGTCAATATTGAAATCGCCCATAAGGTAGGCTTTTTTATTCTCCAGGTTGATTTTATTCAATAGTTCGGACATTGTGGACAAGAAAAGGTCAAGGTCGGCTTTTGGTGCGGTGTTGGGTCTATAAATGATTCCAATAATGCATTTCTTTTTAGAGGTTGTTTCGATGAAAAGAGATTCAAATACGTGAGGTATGAAAATTGACAAATCACTTCGTTGTTTGAAGCTAATGTTGTCATTAATAAATAATCCAACACCCCCTCTGCCATCATCATCTGTTGGTCGTGTTTGATGAATTAAAGGGTGATAGCCTTCGAGTTCAAAACATATATCTTTTTTTACTTCAAATATTTCAGTAAGCCCCACAACATCAAATATATTTTTCCTAGGGTACATGTCACATAAAAGATTTTGAATGTTCTCAAAGTTAGCATTCAAACTTCGGCAGTTCAAATTAAAAAGTGAGAATGACTTAGTTTTTTCTGGTATTTGCTTGCTAAAATTTTCTGGTATATAATACTTACAGCTCGAATTGTCAATAGTGTAGGGCGGGTCAGTGTCACTACCATCTATACCCAGTGAAGTGTTGAACTTGGATATGAAGTCATAAGCGTCAGAATTCTGAATCTCATCAAATGGAATATTATTAGCCATAGTCCACGATCAAGTAAAATTTACAAAAGAAGTCGAGCACTTGCGAGAACGCACTGATGCCAAAGAAGTATGTCAGGGGACAAGAAGTCATAGAATGACGGGAATACCCTTTAAAAGATATGGTCCAACGTATAAGACAAGTAGAGAAACCAGATGTTAAAAGACACCGTACTCTAATTCTTTCGTGTAGACACGCTCACTTGTGCCCACACAAATGCGGGTAATCACACACGCACGCAATCAAACACCTACGCACTTAGTAAACATCCTGCCAGCAAATACAGGGTGGTTGGAAACATATACCCGAGAGCATATATATGCCTGAATATCAATGGGCATGCAGTCGCATACCCATGATGTGGATTCATTTAGTGGGTAGCTCTGCAATATTGAATCTGTGACGAGGTAGTCAGATTGCATGTATCTTACATTTTGACTATGGTCGTCGGATGGGTGAAAGAGATGGGGTGGTGGTACACATGTCTTTTCGGTTTCAAATTAGATACCAAATTTGCGTGCCAAATTTGCGTGTTGTGCGCGTTTTCATACACACAAAACAGTCGCCGCGGATCGACGTCAATCCGGGGGATTCATCTAATGGGTAGTCACACAATATCACTCCTGTGATGGACAAGGTGACAGAAGACTTTCTGTGTATCTGCTGACTAAGGTTGTCGGGGAGGTGAAGGGTAGGTACACATTGTCGCGTGCGAACCACAAGACTCGATTTTCCACTGGAAGACAGAACCCCATGGTTCCCACGCGACGATATGTTGGCCCACTTTCAAATTAGTTATCTAATGTGCGTGTTGCGCTCACACCGGCCTCAATCCAGGTGGATTCATCTAATGGGATGTCACGCAATATCAATCCTGTGATGGGCAGGATGATGGAAGACTTGCAGTGTATCTGTTGACTATGGTAGTCGGGGAGGCGAAGGGTAGGAACACATTGTCGCGTGGGAACCAAATGACTCCACCTTCCGCTGGAAGATAGAAGAACCCTAAGGTTCCCACGCGACGATATGTTGGTCCACTTTCAAATTAGTTATCCAATTTGCGTGTTGCGCACGTTTTCAATGTAACACAAAAAACTCGCCTTTACTTGGCTGCATAAGGGTGTATACACATAGATCCTTTTACCCACACATTCGTGCAGATGCACGCATGTTTACAGGGATGTGCTCATTTGCTTACATGAATGTGTGGAATTTTAAATACAGGCAGCACACCTTAAACTGTAACACGACGTGTACAGCGATCGTTTCCATATTCAAGGGAGGTGATATTTAAGGATATGGGATTGGGATACCAATTGTTTCATTTGGGCACGTATATGGGAAGATTTCCAACGTAATAAGTCACACATAAGGCGGTATACACATAGATCCATTCACCTGCATACTCGTGCAGATGCACGTGTGTTCGCTGAGGTGCATTCATTAGCATACATAAATGCGTAGAATTTCAAATACATGTGTCGACGATGGTCGTCGGAGAGGTGAGGGGGATGAAGGGGTGGAGGGGGTTAGGGGTTGGATGCACATCGTCGCGTGAGGACCACAAGACTCCAGTTTCCACTGGAAGATAGAACCCTATGGTTCCCACGCGACGATATGTTAGCTCACTATCAAAATAGTTATCCAATTTGCGTGTTGGGCACGCTTTCAGTGTCACACAAAGACAACTCGCATATACAGGATTGCAAAGGGGGGGGGGGGGGGGGGTATACACACTGATCCTTTTACCCACATACTCGTGCAGATGCTTTCCCGTGCATGCCTGTAAGAGTGCATTCGGATGGCTAAATAATTTTTGGAGGGTACAGTGATAAAGGGTGGAAATTTAGGGCACGCTGTGTGTATACGAAGTACTATATAAGATAGTTGGGTGGATGAAGTGGAATGAAGGAGAAACAGTGGTACTATTTAAATCGAATGAAAAAAACAGAGGTCCTTTTTTAACTGCTTGAGGGCGAGATTTTTGGTGGTCTAAATTTGTTCTTCCAAACCCGCTCTGCCACAAACCACCGGAGAGCGCCCACATTCACCCTCCAACAATCTGCAATACAACAAGTTTATATAAACAAAATATTTTGTTTTGCGTTTAACTGAACACGTGCACGTTCACATTTGATATATTGGTGAAAGAATGAACATTACCTAATTTGTTTTCCAAAGACTTTTCTATCTCAGACTATTGGAGACCGCCCACTGGCACCCTCCAACAATTTGTAACAGAGCAAACTTATGTAAACAAAATATTTTTTGCGTTTGAAAGAACGCGTATACATGCGCAGTTTATGTACTGGGGAAAGCATAAACATTACCTAATTTGTCATTTAAGAATTGTTCCATCTCGAATAGGCACTATATAACATGTCGCAATAAAATAAACTTGCATAAACAAACGTATACGTGCACATTTGCTTTACCCGGGAAAGAATGAGAATTACCTAATTTGTTGTTCAAAGATTATTGCATCTCAAACAATTGGAGACTGCCCATAGGCACCCCCAATAATCCGCCATTGAACGGACTTATATATACAAAATACTTGCTGCGTTCCACTGAGCATGCAAACGTGCACATTTGATGTATCGAGGAAAGAACGACCATGACCTAATTTGTTATTCAAAACCTGTTCTATCTCAAACCAATGGAGACTGCCGATTGGAACTCTCCAATAATTTGCCACAGAACAGGCTTATGTAAACAAAGTATTTTTTGCGTTTGACTGAACATGAAACATGAGCAAGGAAAATGTTGTCCGTCCTGGTACAGGTTACATATGTAATAAAATGTTTATCTGTTTTAAGCTGATGATATGAACATATGGAAAAGTTGTTAATGATTAGGTATCTATTGCACACTCATTAATTGCGAGAACATGCTTATACATGCATGCACTTACATGCACATATGCAGAGCAGTTCGCAAAGGGAGGCAAAGGAAAAAGGATACAAAAATACACAAGCATGGTGGGGAGGGGGGGTGGGGTGCTAATCAACCCCCGAGCATTACATCAACCTCGATAAGTTCATATATGAATCCGTGGTAGATGTGGAGGTGAATGTAGTAAAGGAAAAACTGTGGTCCTATCGGAGTCGAAAGAGAACAATAGTCCAATGTAACTGATTGAGAGCTAGATGATTTTTCGTGGTCTAATTTGTCACATAAAACTCGATCCATTACAAGCCATTGGAAAATGCCCATGGACATTCTCCAATAATTTGCAATACAGCAAACTTATATAAACCAAATATGGTTTGAGTCCGACCGAATATGAAACATAAACATGGAAAATGTTGACTTTTGTTCTGGGTAAATGATTGGTTAAAAATGTGCGGGGTGGGGGGTGCATAACTAGTGAATGAGTAGATCGAAACTTTGCCAAGCATTATGCAAACTAATATAAACCAAATATGGTTTGCGCCCGACCGAAAATGGAAAATGTTGACTGTTGTTCTGGGTAAATGAATTGGTATTAATGTGTGTGTGTGGGGGGGGGGGGGGGGGGGGGTAGTGAATGGATAGATCGAAACTTTGCCAAGCATTATGCATAAATACACCAGTATGGGATGGTGGGGGGGGGGGGGGGGGGGTCTTCATCAACCCAGAGCATAAAAGCGATACTTATATGAACCAAATATGGTTTGCGCCCGACCGAAAATGGAAAGTGTTGACTGTTGTTCTGGGTAAATGAATTGGTATTAATGTGGGAGGGGGGGGGGGGGTAGTGAATTAATAGATCGAAGCATTATGCAAAAATATACCAGTATGGGATGGTGGGGGGGGGGGGGGCTGGGGGGGCTGGGGGATGTCTTCATCAACCCAGAGCATAACAGCGACCTCGATAAATTCATATATAAATTCGTGTATATGTGGATGGAGACGGAGCAAATGAAAAGGAGTGGTCCTATGTAACTGAAAAGGAGTGGTCCTATGTAACTGAAAAGGAGTGATCCTATGTAACTGATTGGGCATGAGATCATTTTTGGTAGTCACATAAAACTTGTTCTTCCACTACAAACCAATAATTTGCAATAGAGCAGACCTATATGAGCAAAATATTGTTTATGTTTGACTGAATATAAAACGTAAACATGGAAAATGTTGGCTTTTGCTCTAGTACTGGTAACACATTCATGTTATGTGTTTATAGATGATGGCGTGAACATTCGGAACATTCGGAAAAGTTAATAATGGTTGTTCTTTTTGTTTGCATCCACATGCAAGTATTTACATACATATGTGGGTAGTAGTGGTAAGTGAATAGATCTAAACTCTGCCAAGTCGGAAAGGAGAGTATGTATGCACAAATTTACCTATATGGGGGGGGGGGGGGGGGGGGGTTCTTCTCCAACCCCGAGCACGGCTGCAACCTCGATAAATTCATGCATAAATTCGTGTGTATGTGGATGTGCATACACACACACACACGCGCGCGCGCACACAAATAATTATATATGCGCGCGCATGTGCACGTATGTGTATAAATTTTTCATAATCAAGGTCTCTATATAGGTAATTTATTGCACATAAAAAGAATTCGGAGATATGCGAGGAATCAAGACACTATGGGTGTTGGTGTGACTTCCTACTCGACATATTCTTTCCATCTCCCAGATACAGATTCCCTAAACTCCAGAATGACTCTTACACCGGCGACTCTGATTCTGGTTTTGAAATGTTTATCGGTCCTCAGCTTATAGGCTATAGTAGATAGTCTGCCCCGCTCTCTTTTCAGAGAGGGAGGTAAGTCAGTTCTAATGCTTTTCCTTGTCCCCTTAAGCTTGGGAGCGGCCTTTAACATGTCCTGTTTATCTCTATCATTCCCTAGTCTAATGATTAACGGTTTGGGTGGTGGTGGTGCTGAGTTTGAATTGCCAATATTGGAGGAGGGGAGCCGGTGTATATTAACAGCACGACTCACAACACGGGATGCATCGGAATCGCTATATCGTAAGTCTTCCTTGAGAAACTGTTCAACTCTGCAGTATGGATCTTCTCCAGAGAGAGTTGTCTTTCTTCATAAAATCTAAAACAGCTTGGATGGGTGGTTCGATATCGGATGGAGCAACTGATAATGCTGCCGATCTTTTGCTTGCAACGACTGATCTTTCTCCCATGAATGACTGACGACAATAAGAATGGTAGCGAGCGTCAGCTGCGTGCAAATCACTAACAGCCTGATTGACTCTAATGCGGACTTTAATGGACCAATTGTCACTACGGTCGTCGCACTTCTGAAGAATTTCCGCTCTCGGCGTGGAGGTACCTTGTTTAATGTGAGTTTGTCGGAAGACATAAGCTGGTCTCCATCTAGAGGGATCCTTTTTATCTTTCTCAACTTTACATTCGCGCCCACAAAATAAGCAATCAACCAAGAAGTTGAAAGTGCTGACGTCTGAACAACATCTGGTGATTTTCTTAGGAGGTGGTCCGTCGTGAACTTCCTCATTTGCACCACGCTTTTGCTTAGCTCGTGCTACGTTTCGTGGGTGTATTCATTTATCGATACATTGTCTATGAGCATCGAGCGTGATATCATTGTCGGCCTCGAACCTCGGACGCAAATCAAGACATAGACCGTCGCCATAGATCTCACTATTCGCAATGACCTTCCGTATTCTTGTAGCCAATACTTTGACAAAGCGTTTCTCGCTCGAATCAGAGCACTTATAAATATCTGAAAAATAGCACCTTTTCGACATAATATTCTGACAATTTACTGTCAAGCTTCAAAGAACAAATTAACCGGAGAACTTCACTCGGTCAAAAACGGATTACAATGTCAACAATAAAGAAACAAGAAACGAATTGAATAATTTCAATAGAACAAAATGTGAATAAAAGTGGTAATCTATTATTAATTTCAGCCAGTAAGCACGATCGAAACTGATACGAAAACCCAACAATGAATATTTATGTATTATTTATTGGTGTTTAAGGTCACATACTTATGCACAATGGCTAATCGTGACCGTGACAGTTTTACGGGTGGAGGAAGCCGGAGTACCCGGCGAGAACCACCGAGCAACGACGAGCAGCTGTCAGCTCTCCAACATCGTAACTCTGAACTCTGCACCGCAGCACAGGCAGGGTTAGATTGGTTGAAGACATGCGCACCATCGACGTGCAGTACGCCTCAGTACACAGCGTCACCGTGCCTCCATGTAGGCAATCGGGGTGAAGTGTCTTGCCCAAGGACACAACGCGGTTGCCGCAGGTCCAACAATGAATGGAAGCGAAAGTACGTCTTCACACGTTGAGTGATCAGATATCACTGATTTGAATGTGGTGGATTTTTGAACATCCTTACTCGCTTAGTATCAGGTGTAGTAAAGAGCGCTGTTTGCTGCGAACAACGCTCTTTATTCGTGTTGTTCAGGAATTTACTGCCTGAGACATCGTAAGAACACCTATCCCGAGTAGTGTGTATGTGATTCCATGACAAAACTCGATCCTCCGTCCGTAACTATTATATATATGACCGTTGGTACAGCTACCAGAAATGTATTGAAATTTTAGCCTCCGTCTGGTTATAGTGTCATTCGGTGAAAGCGCTATATCGATCGAAGTATTCAACACATGGTGCCCATTTTGGTATCATCATGAGCACAAATGGATGCTCCATGATGGCAGAGCATGAGCTGGCACAATTAAGATACAATTTGTTTCACAGAATAAACGATTTATGGTGCAACTGAGAAAAAAAGTTAAAATTTCGACATGACGATCCGACACGGCGGCCATATTGGATTTGTGTGTGTCGTTATAATTTTGAATTCTGGAGTATATGATACTACAAACCATGCCAAGTGTACAAATAGTAAGGTTTACCGATAAATTTCATGTTAGAAATGAGAATTTACAGAATATTCAAATATAGGTGTTTTCACATTTGGTATCAAATTCGGGGTAGGGTATATACCTTTTCAAGACTCTATAAAAAAATTGCTCAAGGCTGACAGATGGTCAGCCGATTGAATATTGTTCTCAAATGTCTAAATTTGCAAAATCCATCGAGAAATAAACTTTATACGCCAAAACAAGCGTTCGTGATTTTCGGGGGTTTGACGACCAGACTAATTCCAAGGAAGGGAGCATTAGTTCGTGTGAAGTATTTCCACACATGGCTTGGAATTTCATATTTCTCATCCACTGTTAAAGACGCGAACGCTCTCTCTCTCTCTTTCCAGTAACCTGGAGCGATGTTTGTTTTAGGAAATGTTCGGTCGAGATCTTCCGTTGTTTTCACTAACCGACAACACAATTCGGCTTCGGTTAACCTCCAAGCTCGAGATCGAATTTCATCTTTCCATATACTGTGGATCAACTAGGAAACTGCAGGTTAAAAGTCCTGAGTATGTCTACAATTCACTTTTGACGGGTTTTATTACTCCCCCACACACATCTACTACATTTACGCCGTCAGACGCACAAAACCTCATTCACTCTTCACACAGAACTCACTAGACACACCACATTTGCCCTGTCTATATGGTTTTCTTTAACACCAAACAGAAACATGTCAATCTAAGCTGATAGATCTGGAGCCTTTTTTCCACAATGATTGATGGCATGATCAAGTAAATCCATATGCAAATATTTCGCAGAAACAGAATACATTCACGAAATCTCCTAAATCTCATGCAATAGATTAGCCGATAAATGAGCTTGTTGGCATATCATACACTTCTATGTTGATGCATTTAACGTAATTTACTAACGAACCAACTGCCAAATATGTTTTTATTTCACTCGTGTTACTTGTGAATAGCATTTAATAGCACGAGAACTGTTTGTACGAATATATATAGGTTGGCACCACCTTGTGGTTTTCCGAGATGGTGTACTGAAGTCAGGACAAGTCGATATATGCCAGAGACAATACACCATCTCGGAAACACACATGGTGGAAATAACCAATGTACAATATTCCTCCCTTCGTGACTTATTCGCATAATGAAGGGATTGGGTAGTTTAACCCTTTACCCAACGCAGACGATATCAAAATTTATTATTTTAAATATCATTTTTTCAATTTTTTAAAAAAGTGTCAACAAAACCATATCATGTGACCCCCTCGTTGGAAGGAGCTCGACGAGCTCGTTCCAACGAGAGGTCACATGGTATGGTTTTGTTGAAATTTGTTGAAAAATAATATTTTTTCAACTGCTGAATTTGCATATTACGCGCGCGGATGCGGGCGATTCGTTGGGTAAAGGGTGAAACGGAATCTGTTTTACCAATCATTCAAAATCTATGAACTGATTTTTTATGAATGAAGCTCGTGACGTCATGGTATTGTGTTCTTGTGCTGTGCATGACGTGATCCCCATTCATTGTTCTACATGTACTATAACCGTCGAAGTTTCTGGAGTGTTTCAGTTATGTGTTTCTTTGTTTTATTTTTTATGTTTAAAGCATGTTAGGACAAAATTCAAAATCTGAACATGGCAAAACAGGAGCAATTGCTGAAGACCATTTATACCACCACTGCAGTGCTAGATCGATGAAGCGTGAATTAAAAAACAAAGTAAGGACCGTAACTCCGTTGAAAACAAGTGGGAACCTTTTGATAATATGCACAGGAGCGGCTTGTCGCGGGGGTCCTCATACCAAATTGCACTGAAATCCATCCATTCACTTCGGCTATATCGCTGCTGACGAAAAAATCATAAAAATTGACAAACCAAGGACCGTAACTCTGATGAAAAATATGCAGGTAATTTTTTTGTATAACATGTGCGGGAGCAACTTGTCACAAGAACCTCTTATACCCTGTCAAGGTGATAGCTTGAATTTTCGATTTTTGTGGTTTAAAAGTGTATACAATTTTTATAATTTTTCTCCTTCGGTCTAAAAGCCAAAGATAGGTTTTTGACGGGCCTCGAAAAAACGATTTATCAAGTAGGCCATCTGTGTAAATAAATCAGTGAAGGCTCATAAAAGTGATAACTGTAATGGAGAGGAATCTCAAAAGGACTCTGAAACGCCAGTTAGCACTTATCTGGTCTGAAACAACGATCTTGCCTTATAAGCTTCAAACAAAAGACGCTCGTTCAGCCATCCAAGGTGATCAGTTATCTAATTATATGATCATTAGTGGCGATTATCTCCTAATAATTGGTAGCGCACGTATAGGCCCTGTATCCCCTCTTTCTGTCAAGTGAATTGTCACAAATGTCAAAGTATAGCTAACTTAAAAGAATTTGAAAGAGAATATTCAATTAAGATTGATCTAAGCGGCCAAGTTCAAGAGAAAAAATTAAAATGTGAATTAATGTTCTGGCTATCGAAAAAAAATCGGGGATTTCTCGAAAAAATCATTCCAGTCTGAAGGCGTGTAAGATTGTCGGTCGTAGACGAGCGAGGAGCTGGGGATGTCCCATGCTATAGGTTAGAGGAGGTGCCGCATCGATGCGAAAGTATAGGCATGTTGTAACGTAATGGGAGCCACAGAGCTCATATTTAGAATACGAACAGTCCCGGGCCAAGCCGGTGGCTATATCTGAGTGTAGAATCAGAAATAAGAAGTACGAGCTCAGGGAGCTATTTGCATTTAGGTAGATGGTATTACCTGTTGCAGAAGCAAGCCATATGTAGGCAGAGTAGGCTTTGCCTGTATGGACATTATTCTGAGATCAATGTAGGGGAGCGTTTAACCCCATTGGTGGTGGCGACTGCTTGAGTGAAAAGCTTCCAGTAAAGTGACAATAAGCTAATGGCCGTGCTACTGCAGTGATAGGGTGACATTCCGTCACTTGCTAGAGGGAAGGCGATATAGTAAAGTAAAAATACGTTAGTGGCCGTACGACGGCAGTGAAAGTGTGAAGTGAAAAGGCGACCAAAGTCCAAACATGTCTAGACGTTTTCACTTGTATTAGAGGAAATACGTTCATGTTGTTAGATAAAATCGCTTGCTTGACTCTGTGTGCTCGCTGACTTTGATTAACTCTTTACCCAACGTAACGGCAAAAACCGGCCAGCGCTATTCTCAAAAATCGCCAATTAATTTTCATTATTTTTTCATTTTTGTCTCAAAAGCATAGGTTATGACCCCTCGTTGGGACGAGTTCGTCGAGCTCGTTCCAATGAGGGATCGTAACCTATGTTTTTGAGACACAAAATGAAAAAAAATGTTATTCCAGAATTTTTTTTGCAAGTGTCGTCTGCTTTTCATGTTAGGTAAAGGGTTAAAATTTCTTCTCTTCCAATTCATCTTCGCATAATTTTGAAAAATGCTAAAGATTCCAACTGTTTCGTTTCAGTCTCAAGACCAGTTTTCATGATTGACGTCCGATAAACAAAAATACATAACGTTGATGTGTTCACGATCTCAGCTATGGGGCCACGCAGAACTAATGGTACTCAGCATAGTTGTGATATGCCCGGTATCTTTATCTAAGTTATTTTACTTCCATAACTTTAGTATAATGTTTTTAATGTGTAGGTAAACACCCCATAATTTGATAACACAATTAAAACTAGAAGTTCTGTCATGAAATGTGCACAAATAGCACGTCGATCTGCGCGTTAATCAACGCGTTATGACCATAGTAAGGCTATCAAATTCTGAACATATGGCCTGTGCACAAGCAAAGCTTCAGCTAATGGACCTCCGGGTAACCCGGAGGTCCACTGACAGAAACATTGCCTGTGTGTGATATGAGTAACCAGGTGAACCTACTGTGCTTTGGATGCCATGCGAAATGACAATTGCGCGCAATTCCTACGCGCAATTAAGCCTAGATAAGCACACAGTTCGTGACAGGACTTCTAGTTTTAACTGTAGTTCATAACTTGCGGTTATAAACTATTATCAAATCATAAAGTGTTATTAGCCTTGAATACCAGGTTAATAAATTTAAGAAAGTCCAATTAACACGGCTGCAGGTTGAATATATTTATTGATCGAGAACCTTAGCATTCATATAATCGAACTGAGAATTCTTTAAAACCCCTGTAGAGAGGGGCACTGTTCAGCTTAATCGGAGATCTACATTTGACATCGGTTATATTTGTCTCTCCAGTGGCAACATAGGCAAGACATGCCTTTGCATTCTACACAGCGCACGTGCCATCGTTCACGAGGAGCGCGTCACAGCTTTTTCATTATAACGTCCAGTTAATGGATGTTTTTATCACACAATATTGTATTTATTTATATATTTATTGGTGTTTAAGGTCACATACTTCTGCACAATGGCTAATCATGACCACGAGAGTTTTACGGGTGGAGGAAGCCCGAGTACCCGGAGAGAACCACTGAGCAACGGCGAGCAACTGTCAGCTCCCCAACATACTAACTCCACACAAGCAGGGTTAGCATTGGTTGAAGACAAGTGCACCATCGACGTGCAGAACGCCTTAGTATACAACGTCACCGTGCCCCCAGTGGGCAATGGGGGTGAAGTGTCTTTCCCAAGGACACAACGCGGTTGCCGCAGGTGGGATTCGAACCGAGGACCTCTCAGCTTGCAGCCTGCACCTCTACCTACTGAGCCACCGCCCCCCCCCCCCCCCCCCACAGTATTGTATACCTAACCTATTGCGGTGTATTTTGGGCATGGTGAAAGAAAATCACTTCTAATCTGCCCGGACAGTTTAGTAATGTGCGCGGACAGATTCAATAATACTTGCAGGCAGCCGAAAATAGTGATTCTGGATACGGACTATTCAGTATCGGGTCGATCGCCCCAATGTTACTCGCACCTGAATGGTTTACGCAATTCGGTTCGTCACTAAGTGATTAGACCATAGGTTTATTCGTCTCGGCCTGATAATTGAGGAGATTGCCATGTTTAGACTTTTGCCCCTAAGATGAATATCTTCCCAAAATAAATCACACGTGAAACATATTTATTTTTTTATTTATTTGGGCTTAACGACGCTTTAGACAGGCAGGGTCACCTCGTATTGGACAGTTTTACGGATGAAGGAAACCGGAGAGAACCACCGAGCAACGGTGAGAAACTGCCAGACTTACCATCGTACTAACTCCACCTAAGCAGGGTTAGCATTGGTTGGAGACAAGTGCACCGTCGACGTGCAGTATGTCTTTGTACACAGGTCCACCGTGTCAGCCACGTGGGCAATCGGGATTAAGTGCCTTACCCAAGGACACAACGCTCTTGCACCTGGTGGGGATCGAACCGTGGACCTTTCGGTTTGAAGTCCAATGCCGTAACCACTGAACCACCGCGCTCCCCACGTGGAACATAAACAGGGCATTAAGTCTTGTGAGAAACTGGTTGACGTGAACTCGAATTACTCGATTCAAAGTTAAATAAAATCAATATTTGTATATGAGGTGCATAATTTAAGTTTTATGGATAGTATCAATTCGTCCCCTGAGGTCCAATGTGTTCTATGTGCCAGCAGGCACATAGAACACATTGGAACTCAGTGGGCGAATTGTAGAATTAATAATATGGTAAATCTGAGTCGAAAACGAAACCTTTGGTTGAGAACAAATTAAATTATGACTTCTTATAGTCTGAATCAAGTTGTGTATTTTCGTTTCTTTACAAAACAAACTATCATCACAGAAATCTGCCAATCTAATTGTGCTGCTAAATAAATTATTGTCAACACCGGTCATTCACAGGTTTGCATACTTAGGTTAGGCGTTAGGAAATAAGTGAAATATGAAGCTATTGACGATAGCTATCTTGTCTTCTCCATTTCGCTTCTTGCTTGTTTGTTTTCTGGGTAAGGGTCACGTGACCAACTCGGAAAATCCTGATAATGTCTTCGAAAATAAAGTCTATACTCGTGTAGTTTACCCAACCAGTCCTTTTTCAAATTGTTAGACCTGCTTACACTCTTCTACAAATCAGCTTTAAGATGTATTCTGTTATTCGAAAACGACAGTGGGACGAACGACCTGATACCGAATACCCCATATCCACATTCGAACGTTACTTAATAGGCCCAAGGCAAATTACTCGATCTGCCCGGGTAGATTATTCAATCTGATCAGGTAGATTATTCAATCTGCCCGGGAAGTTAAATTTTGGTTTTACTATGTTCCAAAAGCACTAAATAAAACAGATGTCAATTTCCCGACATCTTACTCCTAATAATATATACTACTCAAAGTTTGCTAAGCACATCATTGTGAAATTTGCTTGTGACATATTTGCGATATTTTTGGTGGATATGATTGAGGAATGTATTGAGATGGTCACCAGTGTTTACATTAGCTCTCCTGACAGGCAGACTTTTTGTGACAGTCATTTTCATGATGTTTTCGTGTACTGTCTACATGTACATGACATGTGTAGGGTATTCAATCTTCATTTCAACACAAACCCTTGTGATTTAATGATTGAATATGGCAAATTCAAATGTAAGAAGACATTTGTCTGAAGCAGAAATGTGGCGGGCTGTAGGGATAGTGGAGCAAGGGGCTACCAATCGTCAGGTTGGTGAAGCCCTTGGTGTGCACCGTACGATGATCACCAGAGCCTGGGCAAGATTTCAGCAGTATAACACACTAGTAAGACACTAGCAGAGACAAGGCAACATCTGTAGCTAAAGACCGGTTTTTGATCATTCAGGCCAGTAAGAGCCGCTTTGCCACAGCAACATAGCTTCGCAGTGACCTTCAGAATGCATCCGGGGTAAATGTTTCGACGCAGACTATCCGGGCAAGGTTGCACGAAGGTGGTCTCCGATCGAGAAGACCATGTATTCGCATTACGCTGACCCAGAACCACCACCAGGCACGATATGAATGAGCCATGAATCGCGTTGGATGGACCAGAGAAGATTGGCGACCTGTCCTTTTTACAGATGAGTCAAGGTACTGTCTAGACCACATAGATAGGAGTTCTAGGGTATGGAGAAGACCGTGCAGTCGACATTGCTGAGCACGACTGCTATGTTGGATCATGTTCTGGGGCGGCATCAGCAGGGATGGACGTACAGAGCTCTGTGTCCATGAACGTGGTACATTGACTGCACAGCTGTATACTGTTGAGATTCTGGATGTCCACGTCAGATTGTATGCAGGTGCAGTGAGTGATAGATTCATTCTGATGGACGATAATGCCCGTCCTCGTGTTGCCCATGCTGTCGGGGAGTACCGACAGAGGGAGGGGATTCAGCGTATGGACTGACCAGCAAGATCCCTGACCTCAATCCAATCGAACATGTCTGGGATGAGTTGCAGCTTGCAATTTCAGCCCGTCCAGTTCAGCCAAGAAGTGTCCAGGAGCTTGGTGCCATGCTGGTCCAAGAATGGAACAACATCCCACGAAGGACCACCAGGAACCTGATTGGGAGCATGAGAAGGCGTTGTCAATCTGTAATTAACGCTAATGTGTCTCATACTTGATATTGAACCCATACCAGTTCGCTCCGTTAATTTGGCAAATTGAAAAATTTCCTCTTTTACCAATAATATCCATTTTCCATGGTTATCGTATTCAAAAGCTAAAAAATAATGTCGAACACAAATAAAATCTTAATTTCTGTACTTAAATCATTAAATATATAATTAAATAAAATATCTATACACTTTTCATTACAATATTTTAAATAAAACGTAAAACAGGTAGTTGGATATACTTGGTGCTTAGCAAACTTTGAGTAGTATATAACAGACGTGTGTATGATTTTGAGAGGGAGATTGTGTGAGGGGATGTTTATGAGAGAGGGAGTGAGTGTCTATGAGAGGAAGTGTGGGTGAGGGTGTGAGAGTGCATTTCCTTAACAAATAGTAATGAAAGTCTTTGTTCACCTCGAGTATAAAATCATTTGTTAAAATCATTACCTCGCTCAGTCGATTATTTCGATACAGAGAGAGGAGGGTTTGTGGCCCGCTGTGCGCGTAAGTTGGTGAATTTAAAACGAAGTTTGGTTTTTATGTTGGTAACATACTGCGAACGGATTTTGGATGTTCAAACAAAAAGAATGAAAGTCACGCTTGTACTTTTAACCACGTTCTTTTTACAGCTTCTGAGGATGATATTTCCGCTGAGTATGGAGTTGGTTAATTAAGTACTCGCGGTTGGATATCTGAACAATAGACATCGACTACCAACTACACGGAAACGTTAACTGGTTGAGTGGTAGAAGCCACTATCAGGGCTTTAAAAAATGAGGCTATCAGAGGAAAAGCCAACATTCTCCTAGGCCCATTTTTCCTATCCAGTCAAACACAAATAATATTTTGTTCATATAAATTTGTTTTATGACAAATTATTGAAGAGTGCCTATGGGCACTCTTCAATAATTTGTAATAAAACAAATTTTGATGAACAAATTCAGACCACCAGAAACATTTAAACACATTTAAATAAAGATATGTTTGACGGGCCGTGTAGAAGTTGTGAACGGGGTTTGGATATTTAAAAAAATACGTTCCGCTTCTGGTTTTTAAGAACGCTCTTCATTAACTTTGATGTTTTCAGTAACTATTTTGGGTTGTGTGTGTGCAAGCAATGAACATCTGTTTCTAAATACAGAGGGCTGGAAACGTAAAACACATCTAAATACTGGTTATGTTTCATGGTCTTATCTCTAGAAATGTTTGATTAAATTATCTGGGGCGCGGTGGCTCTGTAGGTAGAGGTGCAGGCTGCAAGCCGAGAGGTCCTCGGTTCGAATCCCACCTGCGGCAACCGCGTTGTGTCCTTGGGCAAGACACTTCACCCCCATTGCCCACGTGGGGGCACGGTGACGCTGTGTACTAAGGCGTACTGCACGTCGATGGTGCACTTGTCTTCAACCAATGCTAACCCTGCCTGTGTGGAGTTAGTATGTTGGGGAGCTGACAGTTGCTCGCCGTTGCTCGGTGGTTCTCTCTGGGTACTCCGGCTTCCTCCACCCGTAAAACTGTTATGGTCATGATTAGCCATTGTGTAGAAATATGTGACCTTACTTAAACACCAATAATAAATAAATAAATATGATTAAATTATCACTGCTCCTCACTGTCAATTTGATGTTGGTTGTGTCGTCTGCTTCTCAACTCCAGATGTTTCTTCCGCAAAATTGTATGCTTACATACAGAAAGGATGAACTATTATTTACTTTGGCACATAAAGGATTATATAAACCCAGCCATTAATATAAACACAATCTTCTTGTGTATTCGTGGAAACTTAATATTACTTTTGTATTTTTGGCAATGTCAAAATACGAACCATGCTTATGGAGATCTTTGCCCTGACTACACTCGGTAGATAGAGTGTGGGTTTGTTTGCACTTTAAATTCTTGAATAACTAAAATACATTTTAAGACTAGGTTCATTGAAACCAGCTCGTCGCGCTTTAGCTATGTTTTCAAGGGCAAAATGTAGTTTTTATCCCGCACAAACCTGTAATTTAACAAAACAAATTCGACAGATTTCTAGACACCCACCATTTTATTGCACCAAGGTGGCACCAAATCTGTGGTTACCCTTTCATGGAATCTCTCTCATGTTATCACATTTTTCTCTGAGGTCATAAACACAAGAATAATAGGGCCTAAGTAACCATTACTCGGAATGAAAACCTTCCGAAGTGGAACAAACACACACACGACCACCCTTGCCTGTTTGAATTTGTCTGTTATTTCCTGATATTACTCTGCAAATTACCTCTAACACTGAACATTATGGTGATAAAATAAAGTATTGTGGATTAACAGAGGTACAGTGTTGATGAAGGAAATACAATCGGTACAGCTTTATTCTACATTAGAGACCTTACTACGGGCATGTGGTACCATTACCATATTCTCTATCAGTAACATCACCTTATCAGCTGGCGTGCGGACTAAATCCATTTATCTAGAAGATCAGTCCCCTTCATAATCGCCGTCAATTTTGGCCTCCTGGGGAAGATAGTGGTACTTGTCCACCAATGGTTGAGGCATGGGATCACATACCAATCAGGCGTAGCACATTAACAACCATCACCTGAGGTAAAGGTCGTACGTAAAGGGAGCTGTACTAACTGAAAGAGGTATATATAATTCGTATTGTCGCATCAATTCTCCTGTTATCAGTGGTGTGTGCTGTGGTACGAAATTCCAAATGGAAACCCTTTCCCCGACGTATCGGATGCATCCGTCCGTATAATTTAAAAATTGTATAGTTTAAATTTTGTTTCAAGTTTCAATCAAACCATATGATGTCACCTCTCATTGGAACGAGTTCGCCAAGCTCGTTCCAATGAGATCACATGGACAGTTTTATAGAATTTGTTTTTAAATATTTGAAAAAAATAATTAAAATTAGAAACGAAGTTTGGTTTTTATGCTGGTATATCACGTGAGTTGGTAAAGGGTTAACACGACATTAACCCTTTTAAACTGTTCTGCCTAATTTTTTGAAAAAGATAAAACTTGACCTTCTTTGACCAGGCAACAAAATAAGCACCATATTGGAAAGGAGGATAACAATTGTAGGATTAAATAATTACTGAACCTCCCTTCAAATACAAACAAAAACAACGTAAAGCATGGCATATGTCTCCGATGGTGTCATAAAAGGGACGGTAAGTCTCTCATGGGCATAAGCCACCGACGGTGCCATAAAAGGGAACGTAAGTCTCTCGGGTGCATGACCAAATCAAAAGGAAGCTTCCTGTAGACACCAATAATGCATCCAAAAAAGGAATTGAGTCAACAATCATTAGTTATTGGACGGAAACCAAATTCAATATAGCGGCCATATTGAATTGGCCAGCTGATCGAAAATCAAAAGAAAGCTTCCTCAAGACACCAATAATGCATAACCGAAAACTGAAATTGATTCGAGTCAATACTCATAGTTATTGGACGGAAACTAAATTCAAGATGTCCACCATCAAAGCCATAATGAATTGGCCACTGACGGCCATCTTGGTTCAGCTGACTGTTCCAGCTTCCTCTAGACATCAACAATGCATTATTTAAAAATATAAATGATTTGAGTGAGCATTCATTAGTTATTGGACGCAAACCAAATTCAATATGGCGGCCATATTTAATTGGCTAGCTGGACAAAAATCGAAAGAAAGCTTCCTCAAGACACCAATAAAGCATAACCAAAAACTAAAATTGATTCGAGTCAGTACTCATAGTTATTGGACGGAAACGAAATTCAAGATGGCCGCCATAATGAATTGGCCACTGGCGGCCATCTTAGATCAGCTGACTTGTCGAAATTTGAAAGGAAGCTTCCTCTAGACACCAACAATGCATAGTTGAAAAATAAAAATGATTGAAGTCAGCATTCACTAATTATTGGACAGAAACCAAATTCAATATTGCTGTCATGGCGGCCAAACTGAATTGGCTAGCTGGACCAAAATCGAAAAAAGCATTGTATAGTCATCCACAAGTTACCCCTAAAATTATGATTTGATCAAATAAGCGGTTCTTTTGTTATTTGATGGAAACCAAAAGTTAACGAATGGACGCCGGACGACGGACGGACGTGGTGAAAACATAATGCTCCCGAGAGAATCTCTCGGAGGGCGTAAAAAGACTGGCCCATTACCCAGTCGACAGTAGTGCATAAGAAAACACAATTCAGGGCGTCAGTGATTTAAGGGTTAACCCAAGATCTCAGGCCATCAGTATAATTCTCTTGGGAATCCGTCGCCGTTGTGGCTGTTTGTTTATTCACTTTCTATGGAGTTTGCACGCAGACTATCGTTGATTTAATGTGACGTCGCTTTACTCACAATGATATACATACATTCTTTCGTGCTCTACTCATATATATTCCAATCAGTAAGTATTTAATTCGCCTTGAGAACATCACGACAGTAGCACAATTTGTGGAACTTCGTGGCGTAATCATAAAACTACAGTTGTGGTGAGTTTTCATTCATAATTATTCAGTAAGCAAACATGTTTAACCCTTTACCCAACGTAACGACCAAAACCGGCCATCGCGATTCTCAAAAATCGCCAATTAATTTTCATTATTTTTTCATTTTTTGTCTCAAAAACATAGGTTATGACCCCTCGGTGGAACGAGCTCGTTGAGCTCGTTCCAAAGAGGGGTCATAACCTATGTTTCTGACACAATAAATGAAAAAATTAGTTATTCAAGAATTTTTTTTGCAAGTGTCGTCTGCTTTTCATGTTAGGTAAAGGATTAACATTGGTTAAGTTGGCACTATCCAATCAAATGTAACAGAGCAATATATGATGAAATTAAATCTGCGCTCAAGAAAAATGTAGCACTCTACCAGTTATAGACCAAAATCAGAATTCTGAAAATAATTCCCTTCTGTACATGAAGGCGTTTTTTGAGTTGTATGGGAGTTATATGTCCAGGACGCCTGAAGCTGGTGATGATGAGTGCAAGACGTGACGGCCTATTTTTTATTCAGCTCCTTTTTACACCCCCCCCCCCCCCCCACCCCTACGTGCATATTTTCTACTACCGTTCTCAGATACCCCCCCCCCC
Source organism: Pictodentalium vernedei (assembly GCA_031216915.1). NCBI lineage: Eukaryota > Metazoa > Mollusca > Scaphopoda > Dentaliida > Dentaliidae > Pictodentalium > Pictodentalium vernedei. The sequence continues at coordinate 241,374,081 of CM062293.1, read as the reverse complement.
CCCCCCCACTAAAATCCACAATAAACTTATAAACTTAGTAGACACAGCTGTCTTTAGGATGGGGGGGGGGGGGGTCATAATGTTCTTAAACTGGTACCACCAATTTAAACCTCTGTTCATTATCAGGCTTGGCCAGAGCAGGTGTACATATACGGGAACAAATTTTCATTTGAATTGTTCTGTCAGTATTCTCAGGTGTTTGCTACACACTAAAAACTAAAGTGTTAAAACTGACACTTTCAAGGTGTTAAACATATTCTAACTCTTAGGGTTTGATTTTAACACTCAAAGTGCAATGCTTTAAGCACTTAGACATTACAATCGTCAGACATCTGAAACTTGAATGGATGGCACTTCCCATGTGTCTAGCATTGGTGGTTCTTCCAGAATCGTCCATAATTTGATTTGCGCTTGGTGGGTACATAACTAAAAGGATACAACGCAGATGACGCGGATCAGGCTCGAGAGTTCGAGCCTGATCCGCGTCGTCTGCGTTGTTTCCTTTTAAGTGTCGCGACATTACACTTGTCAAGTGGTATTATTGTCAACACCTGTCAAGTTCTGGGATATCTGCACTTGAACAAAGTGCTAGTTCAGCATTTACTAAGTGTTAAATACAGCACTTCAATTGTAGTTTTTAACACTTTAGTTTTTAGCGTGTACTTTCCTCTTCTATCCATACAAATTCTATTAATAAATAAATAACTTGGGTTGAATTTAGTGCATCAGAGAGAATTTTCCCAAAATATTGTCTGCACATTTTCTACATTTCGAACAAGACACCCACCCCCTACTAACGTGTGACATTTTCGCAGATTAAGCCCAATATTCTCACATATAAAGCCTGCTGATGTTGTATTTATGTTAAGAGTGTGATGTACAACATCATCTTTAAGGTTTGAAACACAAATGATGGTATATATTAGCTGATATATTGATATATTTCTAAAAAATTCAAAAAATTGCACAAGTTGGAAATGCACATTTTTGGCGCACTCAAGAGACCCACCCACCCCCACGTCACGTCTTGCAAATTTTTGGTGCCCCCCCCCCCCCCCCCCTGCTGTGGCAGGCTAATAAGAAGTGAGCTGAACCCTCTTAGCGGGCTGAGATAAAGACATGAACCAAGGTTTCCAACGGTTCAGAGAAATATAGTGACGAAGATGGCTCAAATTTCTAAGTTGTTTTAAACAACGTCTGCAAGGTGTGTTTACATATTTCTTCATCGATAGATGAGAGTCAAATATCAACCAAATGTAGTGAGCACTATTTGATACGAGTTTGTGTGGAATATTTCTGAATACAACAGACTTAATTTGAAATTCTGCCGGCATTCACCAGAATGCCGTCAGAATTTCAAATCAAGTTACTCAATCTACCTGATATCATTACTACCTTAGTCTTGTCAACATTCATTTTAGCACTTCACTAAACATGAAAAGAACACGACACTTGCAAAACAAGTCTCGAATATTTGAACTATTATTTTTCATTTATTCCTCAAAAACATAAAAACAAAATGAGAAAATAATAAAATTTGAATGATGATTTTTGTGAATTGCGCTGGCTGATTTTGTCCACTACGTAAAGTGAAGGGTTAAGTCTATATCACATGTCATACAGTTATGGAACCTCTGCACACAATCTTCCATCTTAGTATGTATATCGTCCCTTGAGTGTGACAACGCAAAATCTGTAAGGCTTTTGCAGTGCAGATGTCGCATTGCTTCACTGAAGGGACGATATCAGACTCGCTTGAAAAGTTTCGTGACAAGTACAACTCAGTGTCATTTGGATACAGATGGTAAGGAATACCAAACCGCCTCTGCAATTGTCCCAGTAAAAATGCGTATGATGTGAATAGTGTAGGCCTCAGAATGGAGCTAGGAGGAACCCCGCCCTGAGAGATTTACTATCCGAGTTCCGTTTGAAATCGTTACTTTTGGCTCACGTAGCCGGAGAGAGGATCGGAACCTGGCTAGACATATCCCATCAATTCTAATCTCTCTTCTTGAGTCGGTAGCAGCTTTGTGCTTTCAAATTACACAGCGTTTGCGGGGAAGAGAAAAAATATGGAAACAGGTATTTTATGAAATTTTGTAAGAGAACGGGATTGGGACGACAGGAATGACTTTACCCATTGTGAGTAGCAATAACAGGAAAATCGACAGTGTTGGAGGAAGAGCTAAAAGGCAGAGGGCAAATGATAGATTGTGGTGCAATGGTAGATGCACTGCGCAGGAGTGTTTCGTGCGGTGGTAAACAAAAAGAAAACTTGAACAAATGGTTTTTAATTTTTGAACAAATTTCAAAACTGGACAAAGTTACTTTTCCCTTTGAAATAAAAAAAAGAAGAAAAGTCTTTTTTAATAAAAAGTAGACACACGGTATTCCTAACTGGTTATCGTTTGCTACACCAAATGTAGCTGTGTTCAGCTTCAACTTAGCGCATAGGGCTTGTATAGTCGAAAAACAACAATGTGCAATATATGTTGACCTCAATTGCCACCGCTTTCTGTCACAAAATTAACTTGGTCCAGCATTTAAAATCGCTCTTGAATTCTCTAGAGTTTGCAGTCCAATGGCTGTCAGTTCAACTCCAAAGTTTAAAGACAAGAGAAGGTTAAATTATTTCATCTCTCTCTCTCTCTCTCTCTCTCTCTCTCTCTCTCTCTGTTGTTTAATAAACGAGAAGTTCAAGCTGAATGCTTGCACAATCAAAACATTTATGCAATGCATTTGAAAATAACGCAATACTCCAGAGAGAATAGCTTGGATGAATAACGAAATGATTTTGTCGGCAGTGATGTACTTAGCTGTCAAATAATGCAATTTAGATTTTCCATTTTACCACAGAACCATGCCTTGTGATGCAACGCTGATACGGAATTATTGAGGCCGTTGCCAACATAATAATGCGAAATCGTTTTTTCAATAAATTCATCATGTTTTCACTTTCATGGAATAAAGTATGTACATTAGTGAGATTAGAAGGTTCAAACATTATTAAAAGAGGTAGAAAATAACAAGCACAATTAATCACATAACAGTGGGCGGTGGGAGGATTGCCTTAATGGTACGGATAAAAGTTTTGTGGAACACATACATTGAGACACGTTCACTCGGAGTTTTAAAGAAACTATTGTTCGGCCCATACGCCTCTAATGGCGCGAATGGTTATCTCAGTAGAGGTAGCCACTCTCTTGTAAATTGTAACAAGGCAAACATACGCGAACAAATTTTGGCGACCGAGAATAATTTAGCACTCTATCTGACTCTGCGAATTAAAACATCCGGTTGGAAAATTTTGACTCGGGACGGGGGTGAGGGTTCTAATGGAATTTACCTCTTGGTTGAAATTATGTACTGGTGGTCGGAATTTTACCCACGGGGGATACATTGGAAATCAAGAGGTGGATAACACCCCCCCCCCCCCCCACCGCCCCATCACCAACGTTCCCAGTCAGTAGAGATTAATCGCGAGGATAACATTACGCGCGATGCGATAAATAAATTATTAATGATTTTCTTCGGGAATTTCTACGTACGTTGTGTAAGACGCTTAATTTAAGTATTGCTGAAAAATAAAGATACACGCTGACAACATTCAAACCAATGGAAACACAATATCACTGATTATCAAATTGTCGCGACGATTCGTTTCATTCTGCAGCTATTACACCCAACTCACTTACGTATCTCTGGCCAAATGCGTCTGTATGTAGGGGAGGTAAATCCGCCCACTACCAACATTAACTCCGGTGAACCTGCCTTTACAAAGAATATTAACCCTTTACCCAACGTAACGGCAAAACCAACCAGCGCTATTCTCAAAAATCGCCAATTAATTTTCATTATTTTTTTCATTTTTTGTCTCAAAAACAAAGGTTATGACCCCTCGCTGGAACGAGCTCGTCGACCTCGTTCCAACGAGGGGTCATAACCTATGTTTTTGAGACAAAAAATGAAAAAATGAGTTATTCAAGAATTTTGTTTGCAAGTGTCGTCTGCTTTTCATGTTAGGTAAAGGGTTAAACATGAGCATATCATAACGTTCACCTAACGAATCGAATGCATCAGCCCGCGAAATTTATAAATTAATCAGTTCAAAAAAATATTTTTTCAATAAATTTCAACAAAACCATATCATGTGCTAATGAAGGGTCACATGATTTGGTTTTGTTGAAGTGTTTGAGAATTATTTTAAAAAAAATAACTAATATTACAAATTTTGATATCTTGTCCATTAGGTAAAGGGTGAAGCAAAAACGACAGTGATGAATTGGTGTATTGTTGTTTGCTTACATCAACCATGACAACAAAACATCTATGAACAACTAATTGGAAATAATTTTTAGAGCGATATTTTCAGAAAAAAATTCTTGAAGTTTTTTTGTACGCTCTGTACAAACGTTCTGTTGTTGAGTGATAAGCTTAAATTGCTTTTTGTTATTTCACTTCTGTCAACATCGACTCGAATTGGTAGCGTGAATATTAGGTAAAATAAATTATTCTTTGATCCGTGGTTAGCAGAAGCCATATGTTAATCTCTTAATTAATCGGACATCAACATTATCCATGAAAACAGGTGCACATGTAATTATTTTTATCACGCAGATCGGCAAACTGGCAAAGATAATCAACCTCACTGTCACTCGCTGTCTCGATGCCTGCGAACCCAACAGAGTCAAAGGTCTCCATAAGTCAATGCCGAAGGCTTCCAAGAGATACCGCTCAGACTCCCCCGGGGTATTCCTTGATAATATAAAAAGGAGTAGCAAGATTTGGCTAAAGCAGTGTTCACCGTAAGGTTCAAACTCCAGCCCGGTGGCTGTTTTTGGCTATGGACGTGTTAATGAGTTGTGAGACTAGCGGGTCTAACATATAGTTTAGAATAGGCGAGAAGTTATTAGGCTAAGTGGCGCGGGGGGGGGGGGGGGGGGGGGCGTTGAGAGCCATAAGCGAAGTTTAACGTATAGCGTGAAGTAAAGTTAGTTGGAGGGAGCTATCGAGAGCTCGAACATGTTACTTAATTGGAGGGAGCTATCGAGAGCTCGAACAGTTGACTTAATTGGAGCTATCGAGAGCTGGAACATTTGACTTAAGCTAGGAGCACAGAGTGAGCTGAGTGGAAGCCAGGCAAACCACATGTGTGAACATTATTCGTTTAAACTGTAGACGGAGAGTGGTTTAGGCGGTACAAAACTGTAAAAGGGAGTAACAATATACTATCACACGTGTAAAGTGAGACAGATGAGTTGGCGACAGGAGTTGAGGAACAAATTGAGCATACTTAAAGGTGGAAGCAACTCTAAATAAACTAAAGGTTATGTGTACAATTGCATGGGAAGTGAGAGGACGACCAGGAGCTGAGGAACAACAAGAGACGACCAGGCGGCAGCAGTGAACGCGAGGTACCCCGGAAAGAGCTCGAACTTTCGGGGTGGGGAAAATTCATCTGTGATTTGTTTTGTGCTGTGAATATAGTTTCATGGATTGTTCTTGATGCGTACATGTGAGCACATAATAGTGTTTTATTTTCATTAAATTATATTCAGATGATACCCGTCGGTTATGTTTTTAAATATCATGTCACTGACACCTTAAGATGACAAATCTGCCCCAACACAACCACAACACCGCGATGTGGATAGACTTATGTTCACTTAAAAGCCCGGCTGTCCCCTCCAAGTACGACCGAGCTCTAGAGTGATCGTAAATCTTACATATCTGTCCCATCATGTTGTGACAACTTCGCTCTTACTTGTGTGCTGAAGGACAACAGCCAGCAGATATACAACACACTCTAGCAGTTCCTGTCAAACACAGTGTGGGGTGGTTATTTCTACAAAGTTAACATCACGTATACAGTCCCCATGTCGCCAGGGGATTAACTCATGCACAGACTGCCGTTAGGTGATGTTTTAAAACCCAATCATGAGACATTTTGCAACTTATTCACTGCTTGTCGAGTTCTTGGAACTTGAAAAGGTGTAAATAAATTGTGTGATCAGCATTTGACAAATTTTGCACGAGGTTGCGAACCATATGGCAATTTATATACATGCCAGCCACTCCACATTGCGAAAATTCACCAAAGCGTGCATTGCAGTCGAAACCTTTACGCTCTTAAGGGGCAAAAAGTGCATTAGCGTTTGACTGGCCAGTCCATAACCCGCCATATGGCTCGAACCCTAGTGCAAGTTTTGTTGTATATACCGAAACTCATTCTGCCCAAACCATATTGCTTCATCATTCATCACAAACATGTATCTATATAATTGCTGGCAGTTCATTGTGCTCTACAGATAAGAATGAAGAATTTGTATAAGGTTATAAGACAAGACCGAACGTTATACTAATACTGTCTGCGGGACGTTTCTGGTTTCATTAAACCAACAAGTTTCAACGATGTGTATCAAGAGGCAAAACCACTTTTTCGGATTTCTTTGCCCGAACAAGAGAAGCGTTGCTATGACTTTGCTAAGGCACGTGCAACACCATATGGAGACAATGGTTACTATTGGTATCTAAGATGCAAACTTGGTCAGCGTTGTTCGGAACCATGCGTGGATGATGTCACTCCCTCTTGACAAATGTGTTAGTCTTATCATTCATTAAATCCTTATTATTGACAATAACATTCTACATAGGCCTTATCACTGTACTCGCACTTGCCTTGTGCCCTAACTACAAGTGTGCAGAGTACCTCTTTAGCAGAGACGGTATTGTAGATTTGAAGAGCTGGCATCCACATAAATCCCATGTATGCCGACATAATCATGAACTTGTTTTCTGCTAATTTTCTTATCTGTGTGTTATCGACGAGACTCTCAGCACCTATGTTTTCTCCGTTAACCATTTACCCGACGCAGATTTTATCAAAATTTATTATTTTCAATATTATTTTTTCAAATTTTTCAAAAGATTTCAGCAAAATCATGTCATGTGACCCTCATCGTCGAGCTCGTTCCGATGATGGGTAACATGATATAGTTTTATTGTTTTTCAACTGCTGAATTTGCATATTGCCCTGGCGGGTGTGGCCGATTCGTTAGGTAAAGAGTTAACTTAGACGCATGGGAAAATCCGTCTGGTCTGAACCGATGTATTTGAATTCATCAGTAAAGAACTCAGAACAGAAAACACAAGTACAGTAGACGGGTGGCTTGTTCCCTTCAACTTCAGCAAACCACATCGAACCTGAACTACATGACATGACTTCCAAGATATTCTCTTTTTTTCTCGCGCACCTGAGGTCTATGTCTTCAAGGAAATGTATCCGAAAGAGAAAAACGGACTGAATTGCGAAGCAAACACAGCTGGCCTCTGAGATGTGAAGTAGGGCTGTCACGATTTTTTAATTTGGGAATCGATTAATCGTCGCAAATAATCCATCATAATCGATTAATCGTACCTAGATGCCCCCGCCCCCTCTCCCTCTCTTTGAAGTCGTTAAAATGACGTTCAAGTCAGTTGAACTACCTCAAGTAAACAACGAAGACGATCCTCTTTTAGGTACATTCAAACTTTGATGTTCTGAACTTTTGAACCGCCAGTGTAATAATCAAGACCGGTCGTCAGTTGCGAACTTCGCATCTGACGTCCGGTCTTGATTATTACACTGACGATTCAAAAGTTCAGAACATCAAAGCATTGAATGTTCCTAAAAGACAATTGCTACTAACGGCTTCTTGGGGTTTAACGTCGACGTTCTTGACCTTTTACCTTTAGAAACAATAGTTTTTTCATCAATATTTTTTTTAATTATTAAACGTCCAAAACGGAGTAAAATTTACTGATTCTTCGACAACGAAAAATACTAATCGATTTCGGCATGACCGATCGACAATCGATTGATCGATTAATCGTGACAGCCCTAATGTGAAGAGGAAAAATATAGATGGCGATAACAAATCCACCGATCCAAAAAACAATATACGCCAATGAAGTTATTTTCTTTCAAGCCAAGGGGATTATATTTACAAACTATCTTAAGGATATGTAGAGACACAATGGCGTGTATATAAGAGAGTCATTTTGGGCTGCCGGTCTCCCATCAAGGATTTTGCCAGAAATTTAGAGTTTTGTTGGATGTGTTCTTCACACGAAGTTCCATGCACTCTGTTTTACCACCGTCTGTCAGTCCAGCAGATTACCAGAATACACATTACAGACATTTATTGAACATTTTACAAGTTGGGGAAAAAACAATCCAATAATGGGAGGAATGATGTAGACCATATGATTTTCGACAAAATTTAGTGATCCTGTGGCGTGCGGCGATGCTTTACTTAGCTACTTTCTGTCGAAACCTTTATGGTTCCCAGTGCCCTCCACTGAAACAAGTATTTATACAGCCGTTGGGACTGCGTGTTCCGAACACCTCTTGCAAGCGTTCATTGTGACGAAAACTTCCCGCTATTTTTCGGGGCAGAATATTACTCATGCACAGCGCTTTCATTTATTCTCGAGGGACATCAACACTTTTACCGCGGTACGCGATTATTTTTGACAAGAAAAACCAGCAATAGTCAACGATCACCACGGGGAATAACAACTCGACAAAAATGATACGTACGAAACGCGGTGATGCGGATTGATCTCTTTACTTCAGCAAGTGGAGTGAAATAATTTGCTCAAGGATACATTACATTTGACTCAAAAGTTCGAATCGAACTCATCGTAATCCGATTAGGAGTTCGATCACTAACAAATGGGACAAAGCTCTTCTGACATACTCACGGAAGGTAAATATTCTCTTTCAGTTAATCCATGTACACAATATTGGCACTTCAAACACGGAATACAAATAGTTTGCTTTCATAAAATGTAACACGAAATAAATAGACTGCAAAATTAACAACTCATATGTGCAGAAAATTAGTGACATTTCAACCCTACAATCTTATAGGATTGCATGATTACAGATCCCCTCTTAAAACTTCACAACTTTGGACTACCCCAAATAATGAATATAGACTCTTCTAATTGCTGCCATTGGACTGGCAAGGAAGATACCACTAGAGTTCAAAGGGTTAACAATCACTCACCTATGATGATATGGAATGGATACGGATATTGATATATCGTCCCTTGAGTGCAACAAGGCTACACCTGCAATGCTAACGCATTGGAGATAACGCCTTGTTGCACTCAAGGGGCGGTATATTTTATTCATCAATACACCAAAAAAACAACACATTTCCATGAAATGCACGTACTGAAAATATGAATGTCAAAGAGAATCCAATAAACTACTATTGTATACAGACAGGGAACGGCATAGCCAACTGTCTGTCTTCCTGCCTTCCCCTCGGAAAATGGGAGAAGAGGAATGGAGTTATGGATGGTCCAACTGTGTTGTGTCACTTAATCCCGACTGCCCACGTGGGGACACGCTGGCGCTGTGTACTAAAGCGTGCTGCACGTCGATGGTGCACTTGTCTTCAACCAATGCTAACCTGCCTGTGTGGAGTTGCTACGTCGGGGAGTCTAACAGTTGCACATCGTTGCTCGGTGGTTAGGGTATTCCGGTTTCCTCCACCCGAAAAATTGTCCGACACGAGGTGACCCTGGCTGTCGACCGGGTCTTTAAACCACAATATATAAAATAAATACAAAATACAAGAGTAAAGACCGAATGGATACCGAGTATGCATTTAAACCTTCCAAAGTTACAGACAAACAAATGAAGCGAACAGCGAAAAAGCTTCAAGTCACGCTACGGTAATGTTTCTTCCAAGTTAACGTGATTACTTGGTTTTAAAACTGATGGAAGAACGTGACCTGCTTCGCACGTTTTTACTTGATCTATCGCCTGACGCCTTCCAACTAACACTGAACTTCAGTGTGAATGCATCATCGCTTACTAATAGCCATCATTCATTCAGCTCAGATACTCTGAAGAAATGAAGTTTTCAATATCCAATTTTCAAAATTGGAAACGACAGTGTTTTTTTAACAGATCTTTTTCGGCTTTAATTATCGTATTTATTCAATTTTGTAAAGGTATTTCAACTAAAAATGCGGGATTCGCCCCAAAAGTAAATAATAAAATTGCTGAGCAGTCAACACAAGAGGCGATTAGATGAGTTATTATGTAACAGGTTATCAGCAATTATTTATTCCCACAGTCTTATTGGGGAAGCAAATCGGTTTATTATAACCAGTTTCACTGCCGTCCACGTGGAATAAAGCATTACTTTTATGACAGTGGTCTTCGATCTTATTTCCTGGTAGAGTGCTAAATTAGTTTTGGTCGACCAAATCTGTAGACGTGTCTTTGCGTTGTTACATTTTTTGGAGAGTGCCTAGAGGCACTCTTCCATAAACTGTAACAAGGTAAATCTAAGTGGACAAAATAATTTCACTTCAAAGATAATATGAAACACACAAAATATGATACCTTCAAATTGTGGTACCCGTACTTCAAAATAAAGCCCAAATATCGGCTTTCGCTACTCTACTAGTTAAAAGGAAATATCATCTTTTATTTCAAATGCGGCAGAACAAACATAATTTGGGTTTGGTACCCAATAGTTAAGGAATAGTGCATGGCTTGGAGTTGACTACGTCCATATAGTGCCCAGTGAGGTGGTGTAGTTCCCGCCGCGAAGCGGAGGGAACTACACCACCTCACTGGGCACTATACGGGCGTAGTCAACGACAAGACATGCACTAATCCTTATATTATATCGAACACCCATCAAGAAAAACATCTGTCCAATTTGTTAATCTATTACCAAGGCCCTACCAACCAGCGTTATATAGAAAAAAATACCATTTAGTTTTCAAAAAACATATTCTTCTTCCAAAACACGGCTTATTGATATGAGCAGAAGACAAATTTTGAATCGTTCGGCAAGGGTAAACAAAACATTTTCCCCAAACGGAACTGTGTATTCTAGAATCGCGCAACTCGCGAATGAAAGCTATAATTTTCGAAATTTTGACAACGCAGTTTGATAATTTCCACACATTTGTCACACATGTACATTACCGAATGGGTCAGTGCGGGATACAAACCTCCGAAGATTCAAATGAATTCCATTATTTATTCGTTTACTGCCCAAAACAAACAATTAAATAACGAAATAATATGAGCAGCGAAACAAATGATTTTTAATATCCGGACGCGTTCTCATGAATGTTGTACCCAGGTATGGATCTCTTCGAAACGAGATATGGATCATCTTCTCAAGGAATAAAATGAACGCCTCGGGAAATGTGACTTCAACAACGAAAAAGCGATACATTTTTCCACAATGATTTCTTTCCGGGTCGTTTTGTGGATGCTGTGCCTATGTGAATCGATATTTAAATTTAGCCTGATTAGTTTTATTCGCCCAGTATGAAAAGAAAACTGATATAGTATTGTGCTAAAAATAGAAAACGTGTAGTGCCTGGGTATAGTGCCTGGTCAGTTCTGTGGATGCAAACTACACGAAACAGGAGTGCAGCATTCGTCCAATCAGGAGCAGAGAAGGTCACGTGAGATATAATATTAAATGATAAAGTTGTAGAGTAGTCTACACCAGGGGCGACTAAATGAGTTATCAGGTAACAAGTTATCGGTAATTATTCATTATCACAGTCTTATTTAGGATGGCAAATCATTTTATATAACCAATTCCACTGTAGTCCACATGGAATAATACATTACTTGTATGACAGTGGTATTCGATCTTGTTAACCGATAAAGTGCTACATTATTTTTGGGCGGTCAAATCTGTACACATATCTTTGCCTTGTTACATTTTAACGGAGAGTCGGTGGCTCAGTTGGTAGAGGTGCAGGCTGCAAGCCGAGAGGTCCTCGGTTCGAATCCCACCTGCGGCAACCGCGTTGTGTCCTTGGGCAAGACACTTAATCTCCACTGCCTGTGTGGGGGCACGGTGACACCGTGTACTAAGGCGTACTGCACGTCGATGGTGCGCATGTCTCCAACCAATCTAATTCTGCCTGTGCTGCAGTGCGGAGTTACGATGTTGGGGAGCTGGCACCTGCTCGTCGTTCCTCGGTGGTTCTCTCCGGGTACTCCGGCTTCCTCCACCCGTAAAACTGTCACGGTCATGATTAGCCATTGTGCATAAATATGTAACCTTAAAACATCAATAAATAAATTAATAAGGGAGAGTCCCAATAGGATCTCTACCATTTTTTATATTTATTGATTTATTGGGGTTTAAGGTCACATACTTATGCACAATGGCTAATCGTGACCGTGACAGTTTTACGGATGGAGGAAGCCAGAGTACCCGTAGGGAACCACCGAGCAACGACGAGCAACTGTCAGCTCCTCAACATTCTAACTCTGTTCAAGCTCCGCTCAAGCAGGGTTACAGCGGTTGAAGACACGTGCACCATCGACGTGCAGTACGTCTTAGTACACGGCGTCATCGTGCCCCCATGTAGGCAACCGGAATGAAGTGCCTTGCCCAAGGACACAACGTGGGTCGTCCCGGACGGGGATCGAATTCGGGACCTCTAGCATAGAAGTCCAACAGTCTATCACTGAGCCACCGCACTCCCGGACTCTCCCATAAATTGTGGAAAGGTAAATCTAAGTGGACAAATTAATTTCACTTCAAAGATAATATGAAGCACACAGAATATGAAGCCTTCAAGCTGTGTTACCCACACCTCAGAATAAAGCCCAAATATAGACTTTCAGTACCCTACCAGTTAAAGAGGAAATCAGATCTTTTATTCCAAATGCGACAAAACTAACATAATTTAAACCTTCATGAAACGCAATGGCCATATCCACCGAGATCGTTCCAATGAGATCTTAGAAGCTTCGTGTTCAAGGGAAAAATGAAAATATTTAATTTTTGAAGAAATTTTGGGGGGCAATCGTCGATCCTAGTTGTGTTAGATCAATAGTTTACTCCTTTGAATTTTTTTCTTCTATAGAAGTACAATTTCTTTTACACTTCGGTGTAAACAAATTTTAGTGAAGATTAATTTCTTTTCACTGCAGCCTAACCCTTTCAGAAGACTAAACATATTTTTTGGCGTAAAGCAAATGTTTGTAGCCCGTGAGTAGACAACACAGTGGACACATTAGTGTATAGGATGATCAGTGATAATTGAATCCTACAGCACTAAAGGGCTGAAGGATTAAATTCTTTCTGAACCTCCCCAATAATACAAGATGATTCGCCATTTTCACTGTATATTGTTGTATGTGATATGATACCATTTAGACATCTGGGTGGAAACTGTTAACTTACACATCTCTTCTATTACAGTGGGAGTGGTGAGAAGCGTTATGGTAACATTAAACGTACATTAATGAAACAAGTAGGGGACGTTAGTAGGGGTGGGGTGGGGGTAATGTTTCTCAAATAACATGATAAGCATGGTGTCCTGACAGAAATGTAAACAATATTCTTCTTCCGTACTGAACATATCAAACACAAGTTGACTGCAAGGTCCAATGTCCCCCCGTCGCAGTAAATTCCATTGTCTGTGGACTGTTTCTGCAGACAGTTTATGTTACATAGAACAGTAAATGCGCGAAGGCTATCAAAGAAACATACTTCTTTTCAACCAATTAAAGGACTCACAGTATTGATCAGAAACAGAAATAAAACAATGACAAATTAATTAAAATTGCGGTGTTCAACAGAAGCTGAAATGAAAAATAACAAAATAAAGTAATAAGGGGCAGAACTCAAGTAATTACGAACGGATAATGGTGAAATCAAACTCCATCAAGTACTTACGTACCAAAGTATATTACCACATAAAATTGGATGAGCATTGACAGAAAGGTGAAACAATCAGTGCTCACAACCTGATGAAGAAAAACAATAATAACTTTTATTAACATGGGACATAACTAGTTTTACAAACCCTCTCCAAAATGGACAACATGGCTTATTAACCCTTTACCCAACGTAACGGCCAAAACCGGCCAGCGCTTTCTCAAAAATCGCCAATTAATTTTCATTATTTTTTCATTTTTTGTCTCAAAAACATAGGTTATGACCCCTCGTTGGAACGAGCTCGTTGAGCACGTTCCAACGAGGGGTCATAACCTATGTTTTTGAGACAAAAAATGAAACAAAATAGTTATTCAAGAATTTTTTTTGTAAGTGTCGTCTGCTTTTCATGTTAGGTAAAGGGTTAACGCTCAACCCCTGGTCTTGAGTTGATACTCATGTTGTTTTCATGATCAGCCATTGTGAAACAATATATTACCTTAAACACCAATAAATAAATAAATATTCCCATTACAATATCTCCACTGCAATATCAGATTACGTTGTTTGCATATATGTAATGCAAAGTCATTCCCCAAATCGAGTCCATGCGTAAATAAACCCCTCGATTATACGTAAAACGTCGAATATTCGAAGATAGGGCTTCTAACCAAAAAAAAATTGAAACGAAAATATCAGATCCTTTGCGTTGCTTAGGTTCAAATGAAGAATTACTAATATAATTTGGACATTTATTCAAGTGTCATTTGTGTTGTTTCGTTTTCGGTCGATGTTACCCGACTTTGCAACAAAACACACCCACTCGGGTTCGTTTACTTACGGTGGACACCGTTTAAACACGAACGCGTGTGATATTGTGTTGTATTCTGAACTCAGTATTTGTACACGTTTTGAGTTCCGGCTTGACAATGCTTTCATTCATCGGACTCGTCAAGACACTGGCTACCCGCAACAGCAGAACATCAAGACACTGCTATGACCTTCTTTCAGTTCTGGCCTTTTACGTATGGAACGTCATCAACAAGCGAGCCCGACAGGTTTCTTACCTCCCGTTAACACATAACCGCTGAGATTTTTCAAAAATATTCTATCAAAACTAGTCACGGCTGCTAGGGCCGACTATCGTGTATTATATATCCAACTGACGGCATCCAATGAACGTACGTAAATATGGCCACGTGATATCGATGCGCATTATGAAGAATCAAGTGACCATATTGGGTATCAACAGTTGGATATGTAATTCAGTCTGTACTTATAAAATAGAAAGAGGTCTGCAGATGATTAATAATTCTGCATGCCAGTTCGAAACTGATTCAGTCAATTACAGAAAATAATTGGCAGTAAAAATTAATGAATAATGAAAATAGAAGCAGCATTCACGGTTCATTTAAAAAATGTGTACATGAAATTTGAAATTTATGTTCAAACAAGGGTACAATATGTTATGATTTTGCAAATTCTTGAGGTAAGTTGTCTCTCGGGAACGAGGAGATGCTGAAGAAGTGAGTTTTTTTCATTAAGTTCAGTTGAAAAGGACCCCCTGCGGCCACTGTAACACCACAACACGTATTTACGGCCAAGCATCAGGATAGTTTTAACCACTTCAATACTTATTGCTGATTGAGACTGCCTTATACAATATTGGTTATAACGAGTAGGCGAATTCATTTTGTATTTGCAATGAGGTTCAGTAATAATTTAGAGCTTATTTTAAAAAATTGTTTGTTTTGTTTCTTGTTAATTTGTGTTAAAACAACGGCACAAACTCGAGAGGTAAGTTACCTCTCAGGCGGTAGTGAAAAAGTGAGTTTTCTGTACACCTTAGTTGAAAAATTACCTTTCCAGACAATTGTAAGCCCATTTTACGCATCACCATGAAGACAGTTTTAATCATTTCAATACTTAGCTCCAGAATATCATTGTCTTTTCACTAATACTACCTATCGAATTGGGCTGCCACGATTAATCGATCAATCGATTGTCGATCGGTCATGCCGAAATCGATTAGTATTTTTCCTTTTTGGCGACTTCAAAGAGAGAGAGGAGGGGTCATCTAGGTAAGATTAATCGATTATTTGCGAAGATTAATCGACTCCCAAATTAAAAAAATCGCGACAGCCCTACTATCGAATAGGCGAATTCATTTTTTATTTGCAAATTTGTAAATTATTACCGATTCTCCCAAACTTGCTATCAATTATGTTGTTTGGTCGTGGCAACCAAATTTTCTTGTACGCAAAATTTATACATACCGTTTGAAGAGGATAAAATTTCATTTCATTAGATGATACATAGTTTTTCGGGTCGTGCGCGGCTATCGATTCGTGGAGTCTTTTCCGACCTTCGTTATACGAATTTAAACATGGGGCGATGGGTACACAGCAAGTATGGACAATAAGACATGGATTTGTTTGGCCAATGCGCATATTTGTTGCTGCTAATAGATTTATTCTTTCAACAACGTAACACTGGTTAAATGAGATAAACTGTAATGATTTGTGCTGTTTGTCGGTATCAAAGAGATAAGGTTAAGGAGACGACAGGAGGACAGCCACTGTGGGAGGTCCTGTCCTTGTAATTGTCTACCAGAGAATCAAATCGTCATGTATATCGTTTTTATCATTAATTTATACTTTCCACTTGCTTCCTAATTCAATGTATCTTACCAATGGTACTTTTATTACAGACATATTACACTAATTAATTGATTGTTAGGGTAGACTGGGTAATGTTTTCAACCTGCAGCAGCCTGCAACCGCAAGACTGTAGGTTGCAAATATCAACAAACTTATCCAACAATAAGAATTTTACATCGATAGTGAATTATAAACTGCCTTTCGCGATTACAAATTGGACGTTTTCCTGTAAAAAGAGATTTACATCAAAACGTTTTTGTATATCTATTTTTAGTATACAATGCGATAAAAATGGCAAGCGTGTTTAAGAATAATAACTTCCAGAGCAGAATTCAAACGAATTGCATCTGTATTAATGTATACAAAAATATAACAATTCACCGGCAGAAATGAATAATTTAGATCTCAATCCAGTAGTACAGAAATATTTCTTCATACTTATCAGTAATACAAGATGCTTCCAAAATGTATTGATTGTGATGGAATAATATAAACAGCCTAAATCCGTATAGAAGCAAAACCAATGTACAGTCAACGACAGAATTAGAGGTATTTACATCATATAACGTCATTTGTTATACGGAACAACAAAAACGAAACCGCCCTATCATCTTTTTTTGTCATTAAAATATCATTTTCAACATCAAAACTGCTTGGACATTGACTGGTTAGGAAGAAACACTTTATTTTATTTTCATTCGTTTTTCTTCCCCCAAAACAAATCGTATTCCCACTCCCACTCGCCAAAAAAGTATTCGATTCCCAGCATCATATTCCACTCTCAACAATGATGGACTAGTTTCGTATTGTTTGCACATCAGTTGAGTTGAATCAATTAATTATGAAGGTTTTGGGGGGGAAAACAAATAAGGAGAAAATACAACAAGACAGTCTAACGACATCCATACCCCCGACAACTTTTAGGTTATTTTGGGAATAATCTCATTATCGACCTGGACATGTATTCATAGCCAATAATGTCATTCACCAAATATCATTTAATTTCTTTAATCGCAACTGAAGATATCTTCCAAAAACCTGCAATGTGGGTAAATTCAAAGCCGACAAGGGCTATAACTCTGGAAAAATTATTCGAATCAAAACTTCCTTTCCATATCCACATGTACACATCATACTCATATTGCACACCAAGTTTCGTAAACATCCTATGAAAAATGCAGGGGGAATTAAGTGGACAGGTATTTATGACGGAACTTTTGCTATTACCAAGGGCCGTAACCACGCAAAATTCGTCGCATCGAAAATTCCTGACCATATGTATACCTACACTTGAATCTCATACTTCAGACCAAGTTTCGTAAAAATCCAATACAAAATGTAGGAGTTAAGCGAACAAGCCTTTGTTATGGAAATTTTGCTATTTCCAAGAGCAGTAACCACGCAAAATTCGTCGCATTGAAAATTCCTGACCACATGCACTGATACTTCAGACCAAGTTTCCTAAAGTCCACTGGAAACTGTAGGAGAAGTTAAGCGGACAAAGTTTGTGACGGACGGACAGACACCATTTCAATATTCCCAATAACCCCCTTCCAACTTTGTCGGCGGGGATAATAAATACGAAAGTTCACTGGTCGGATTCGTGTAGGACTTTATCCTCTCGTGTACCCCGCGGAATATTTCACTCGACTAACGCCTCGTGAAATAATCCCCCGCGCGCCACACTCGAGGATAAAAAATCGTACTCGAATTCGAGCAGTGAAGTATTGTCTATTTATTCAGTATAGTATAACCCTAATCTTCTCTACGGGGACACTATACCTGATTGACGAACCAACTAATGTGATGACGTGTCCCGAGGGACGAAATCTGAAAAACACCCCCATTGCCCACGTGGGGGCGATGTGTACTAAGGCGTACTGCACGTCGATGGTGCACCTGTCTTCAATCAATATTAATCCTGCTTGTGTGGAGTTAGTATGTTTGCGGAGCTGACAGTTGCTCGCCGATGCTTGGTGGTTCTCTCCGGGTACTCCGGCATCCTTCACCCGTAAAACTGTCGTGGTCATGATTAGTCACTGTGCAGAAATATGTGACCTTAAACACCAATAAATGAATAATAAAAAAGCAAACATCAATGAAATTTGATTGATTTAGCCAATGAAATGTCACATCCAACGCATCTCAAAAACACCAAATCATATGAGTGGTATGTGACGAATGATCTGGGGGATATCTTAGAATCTTACAGGCTCAACTCATGATTCATATTATTTACTTATTGGTGTTTAAGGTCACATATTTATGCACAAAGGCTAATCATGACCGTGACAGTTTTACGGGTGGAGAAAGCCCGAGTAACCGGAAAGAACCACCGAGAAACGGCGAGCAACTGTCAGGTCCCCAACATACTAACTCCACTCAAGCAGCGTTAGCATTGGTTGAAGACAAGTGCACCATCGACGTGCAGTACGCCTTAGTACACAACGCCACCGTACCCCCACGTGGGCAATGGAGATGAAGTGTCTTGCCCAAGGACACAACGCGGTTGCCGCAGATGGGATTCGAACCGAGCTCCTCTCGGCTTGCAGTCTGCTCCTCTACCTACTGAGAAACCGCACTCCCTCATGATTCATAAACATAGGGTCGGGATTATCTCGTAGAAAAGAGTATTGTTACAGTTCTGTGATCATAAAAGCACAAAGACTCTTGATCGAATCGTGACTAGGTCGCGATCAGGTCTAAATTACGTTTCCACACTTCTACATGTACCTACCGCACAATAGAATGGAATAAATGCGCGACGAAAAAAGAATATAAGAATTTTGAATCCGAGAATCTGTTTTAGTTTGTCGTGATGATATCTTAATTTCGCAATATTTTATTTACGAAATCTCGACCCACTGGTGGAGAAATGTGTCACGACTCGATCGCATTCTGATCGAGAAAAATTCTACTTTTTGTGATCACAGTACTATATAAGGACTGAATATATCAACGGATTTGAAAGAAGAGTGCACCAAAGTAGTTATCACCACTTCGTCTCTGAGTTCCAATGTGTTATATAGGTCTACTGGCACATAGAGCACATTGGAACTCGGGGGACAACTTGTTCCTAGACCACAAGACGAAACGTAATATAATAATAATAATAATATACACAATTATATAGCACCAAAATTATAGTTCTGAAGATGTAGAACCATATTCTAAGGCGCTGTACATGTTACTGAGCTCGTGCAAATATACAAACGGAATATATACAGTATCTTACAGTACACAACATCACTTATAGGCTTTTTGAACAGGTATGTTTTGAGATCTTTCTTGAAAAGGTTGACATTTGACAGTCTTTTTAGGTGTTCTGGTTAATTATTCCACAAGTGAGGGCCAGCAAATGAGAATGACCTATCTCATAATGTCTTACACCTATGTTTTGGAACATGTAGCAGCATTTTACCATCGGACCTCAGGTTGTATTGAAACACATTCTTGGTATTAAGGAGTTCTTCTAAGTAGGCTGGTGACATGTTGTTTGTGTCTTAAAAACTTATAATAAAGTTTTGAAAATTATTCTGTACTTGACTGGCAGCAAGTGCATATTCCTCAGAACAGGAGTGATGTGTTGAGATCATGATACCCTACATACCACTCGGGCTGATGCATTTAGTACCATCTGCAGGCGAGAGTACTGATATTGTGTAAGTTGTACAGTAAGGCATTACAATAATTCAAATGTGAAGTTACAAAGGCACAGACTAGTGTTTTTATTGAGTCTTTGTTGAGGAACTGTCTAATCTGTTTAACTTTGTATAGACCTCTGAAAGCCGTATTGCAAATATTTGTACAGACATGGTAGAGTCGAAGAAGGCACCAAGACTACGTACACTGTTACTTGCACTGATTTATCATTAATTTGTTTGAAACCATCCATGCGCGAATGTCCGAAATACATGATTCAATAGTTTCTTGAGCTTTAGTTTGATCCTTGCTTGATGGTCGAAAAGAGAAATAGACCTGTGTGTCATCAGCATAACCATGGACGTCAAGCAGGTGAGATTCAGTGATGGTGAACATTTTTGAAATATAGAATAGAAACAGAACTATTGTCAACTTCCGATTCCTAACACTCCAACCGATCAGTTTCTAAAGATACTGAAACAAGAAGCCGACAAAGATAATGTAAAGAAGAAACTGTTGCTCTGAATCATTGACGGTGGAGTGTATCCAAACAGTCCACAGAACATCAATAAAAGTTTGAACACCACCTCAACAGCCATATTAAAGATGTACTCGACAAAGTTGAAGCAAGAGAAAAGGCATCTCCATCTCTCAAAAAGTGTTAGTGGAGCCGATGGTATGATAAACATGAACATATTCGGATTCACAGATAATTATTAGCACGCCCAGTTCAAAAAGAGAAATGATGAGATTTCTAAACGTCTTCACCAAGAAAAGAACTACGGCCTTTTGATTTTCCAGAAGAGGTAAATACCACTGACCAGACAGCAATTATAAAACTATGCCTCGTTTATAGACCAAAGATAATGAAAATTAGATCTCAACCTTCGGAAAATGAACACAAATGCCTGAATGTTTTAAAGGTGCTCAAATAGAGTAATGGCAACCACGGTTTTCGGAGATCAGCGCTGGATAAATTTATATCAGAAGTGTTTAAAAAACTCTACAGGACTGTAGGACAAGCGAAGGGAAGAAAGACTTCTAGCATAAGACTTCTGCTGCGAAAAAACCCCAAACATGATAAATTATCTACAAACAAACCAACTCTGCCCTAATAGCAATCAAAGAAAGAAAAAGAAACGAGGCCCAAAAGAAGACTTCAACAGAAAGAAAAGACCTTCCAGATTAAACGAATCCAAGAAACGTATAATACCCCAACCTAGCTACGTTCAAAGGAAGCGCGGATCTATTTAACCCTTTACCCAACGCAGACGATATCAAAATTTATTATTTTAAATATCATTTTTTCAAATTTTTCAAAACATTTCAACAAAACCATATCATGTGACCCATCGTTGGAACGAGCTCGAGGAGAAAGAAAAGACCTTCCAGATTAAACGAATCCAAGAAATGTATAATACAAATACCCCAACCTAGCTACGTTCAAAGGAAGCGCGGATCTATTTAAGAGCAAAGTATGACGAGAAAATACACCAGTCATCGCCCAGATGAAACTATCACGAATGACGCAAAACAAATATTCATCAGCTTCCACTATAATTGCTACAAAATTTGCGTAATTCCAGAGATATATTTCTGAGATGAGAGGTCTTAGATAAAAAAAATCTACATACCACTCAGAGACGTCTTTGATGATGAAGCCCGGAAGACTGATATAAAAGCTTTGGGCAAATATTTACCCAATATCTGACAGGCTTGTAGGGAAATACCACTAACGATTTGTTGAACAATATGGATAAGTATACTTTCACAGGGTTGGTATTGTTTGATACATGGCGACTTCGACAAATACTGTCACTTCATGGTAGTCCTACAGAGTCATCTCACTCAGACTGTAAACAAAAAAACGTAGTTTGTTACCGATAAGCGTTTTGTCGAAAACAACACCAGGTAAATTGAAGATAAACGACCGAGGGAGGCGAGTGTTCGTCAGTCTTCGTAAGTCTATATACATACGTTCATGATCTTCGTTAGTCTAATAAACGTTTCAGAGACTTTCAGTAGGCCAGTATGAAGTGATGCTTGATCAGGTGGATAACTAGAGCCATGGAGAAGATCTTCTATTCGATTCGAAATCGTTCGGATTCGAGTCGCGCTGATTCGAAAATTTTCGAATAGTCGAGATGTTCTAAAACTCTTCAACAAGTGCCTCACCCTCTGAACTCCACTTCTATCATCAGGTCTCCTATACAGGAGACCTGCTGATGGAAGAAGAGTTGAAGGAGGCTCACTTTTGAAGAGCGATGGGACTCGATAGAAGAGTCGGATTGATATCCTCTTCCACTTTCGACCCGGAATTTGAGATTCACAGGGCTCAATCTTTTACTTTTTATGGAACAAGAAAGGATTAAGAGAAGGTAACCCTAGTTACCGAACGGAAAATTGTAAGACAAAAACTTACTAAGGGGACCATTAAAAATCAGCTGGCTGTCCTGTAATCTTATTGTGATGTTTGGCCTTTCCACAATACTTGATTCCTAGACAAATATGTCCAAGAAGTTACTCGACGGTAGAGATCTTTACAAAAACCCATGTATGGCCATCTAATGCCGCGATGGGCGCAGGTTGTGCACTGAGTTGGTAACACACTGTTTAACGTAACACGCGAGAGACTCGAGTAGCAAAGAAGTCACTTCTCAGATGACGTGACTTAAGTAGTGTACTGCGGAGTGTTCGAATGGCATCAATTGTGCGTGTCTTTGTACTGTATTTTTGAATACACATTGTCCGCAGGTAGAAAAACACAACTGGGAAATCGTAGTCATTCGTAGACGTTGTTGGCCTCGATAAGTACAGGAGTCAAACGGTCCATATATCATGGCTGTGGATGAGGAAGCACATCCAAGTCACAATGATTTCAAGGGCACAACCCCATCTTTGCAGAAGGGGCTAAAAACGAATAACTCTCTGTGTCACATACCAGGAGTGCTGAGGCAGGGATAAAACGTGAATGTCAATTGTAGTTTGGTACCGAGGGGATATAAGAGTAAAGAGTGTTGTACACCGACAGACAAGGAATTTAGATCTGAAATATGAAATTGGTAATATTCAGAACAAATAAAAACACACATGTGATTGCCCCTTATATACATCCGAAGAGTCAGATTTTCTTTCAGTTAACCAATGTTCCCACATATGGTGTCTACGTTTATTGAACAGCCTCGTTTCTATTATTTTTGAAAGCGGTTTCATGTGAGAAAAGTGGCCCAAAACTATAGAATTTGACAACCTTCGAATCATACATGAGTGTAGCTAAAACATAGTGCGTCGGGGTAAGCAGAAAGAGGATCTTGACTTAAGAAAATACGACCCAACAAAGAACACGTGGCTTGTCTTGTGATATATTTTTAACACCTGCGGTAGTTTCGGTAGGACAGAGAATTTTCAAGGAAAATAGACTCAAACAACACCCGAACATGATACATTCTTGACTATAGAAATGACCAAAACTGAATTCGTGAAATTTCTCTTCACAAAAGTACCTGTAAAGACTTAAAAGCTTGGAACACATTCGCGACGGAATTCACGCCACATGAATTCGATAAGGCGAACCTCGCGCACTTCAGAATTGAACATGGCCATCTTTCGGGATTCTAGAGTCACTCAGAGAACACATATTGTGCATGCTCGTTAATACTACGTAGCGCTTTGGTAACGATAATAATTCAATTACGCGCCGCCGGGCTGCCATGACAACATACTTAAACGTTATTCTTGTAAAACTATGAAGTCAATTCCAAACCAGGGTCCAGTAAACCAGGACCCAAAATCATATTCCTATCACTTGTATTCCTAAAATGTATTTCGTGTCTCCCCCCCCCCCCCCACCCCACAAAAAACCCACAAAACAAACACACAAAAATAACAACAAAGAACACATGTTTTTGTGTTCACCCATGATATCGGTATAACTGTTGTTTGAATAAGAAAACAGTCTTCCTGTTAACAACTTACACACTGATGTGGAAATAGCGAAAATTAAACCCACAGATTTTCCCCACAATGCAACTGGCAATTTAATGTTGTTTGACGGGGCTTGCTGAGCTCTGTCAAACAAGATTGAATTGGTTAAATTCCTGATTGCATTATGGGAAAGATTTGTCACACGAACAAGCCAGAAAATAAGCAGACTGTCATCTGCTAAATGAGGACCTCAGAGGGTGAATTTAGTGATGCTACCCTGCAAAGCAGGGTAGCATCAATACATTTACCCTCTGTGAACCTCAATTTGAATCAGGGTCTCAAAACTAAACACAGAGAGGTGCCCAGAGAATACATTGGCCCATTGTATGAGATAGCATCATCAAATTCACCCTCTGGGAACCTCATTCTGCAAATGTAAGACTGCTTATTATCAGGCCTGTACGCGAAATTCGGAATTTTGACATCACATCAGCGTGAAGATGTGTTAAGTGGAATGTTTCAATGTTCAATAAATAAACAGAATCAGAACGTTCATCCTAATTGTGTTCGGTCATAAATAGAAAATATTGTTATTTATGTGATGAAACATGACAACTGCTGATAAGGGTGAACAGCACTTTGCGGGTAATTTTTTCATACAATAGACGTCAGCTCGAAGAAAACTAATCATCTCCTGACATCAACAAATTTCGACCGTAATGCCTCCGATTATCGACAGAGCAATAAAGAGTATTACTGGATACATCTCAGAAACAAAACCCTTTACCAACAAGCTCATTGGCAGAGGGTTTCGTCCGCTCAAACAAACGCTCCTTTTGAGCCGAGAGCCCTTTATCGGGGGATCTGTGACGGAAAATAACATCGCAAATGCTTCCACGAGGATTCATTTCACACGTAATTTTTACCATTTACCTGAAATGCCCAGCCAACGACAATAATTACATTGTTCGGATGAATAACTAAACTTTTTCCAATATTGCTGCCAATGCATAGTTTTTGACACCTCATTGAAACGAGCTCGTAGGGATCGTTTCAATGCGCAGTCATGAACTGTGTTTAGTAATCGAGAATTGAGAAGATAACAAACTTTGAATGAAGATTATGATGTATCGCGGTGGGTGAAAGTTCCACTCCGTTGGGTAACTAGTTGGCAACTTTCTCCAAGCGTACCTCAATCTCCCTTTAATGGAAAGGGACATCCTCTCCCACACTAACCTCCGTGTTTCAGGTGATGCCTTCGCATCACGAAAATGAACGCCTCGCATGAAATCACCCGCACGAACATGATCAAGTGATCTAAATCTGACGATTATTACATAAAAATGCCTTCCAGTCTCTGTTTTCAAAAATATTTTTTTTTGCTTTTGTGGCTCATTGGTTAGAGCACTGGACTTTATATTGACAGTTCGACGGTTTGATCCTGACCAGCGAAAAATGCGCTTGTGTACTTGGTCCAGCTGCTTAATCGGTTGCCCACGTGAGGCATGGTGGTGCTGTGTACTAAGGAGTACTGCATATCGATGGCGCACTTTCCTTCAACCACTGCAAGAAGAGGTAATAAGTTGCAGAGTCTGGCAGTTGCTCGCCGCTACTCAGAAATTCTCTTCTGGTGCTCCGACTCCTTCCATCCGTAACAACTGTTCGACACCATGTCATCCTGGTCGCTGAAAGTGTCTTTAAGCCTCAGTAAACAAACTTTTGATTTGCAAAACATAAGTTATGACAAAGCATTGGAATGGGCTCGATCAGAACGTTCCTGTGACGAATCATGAACTGTACATCAACTCGTTCAACACTGTATTCTGAATGGAATCGTCCAACTATACTGTTTTCAGCAAATGGATGAATTAAATTTGCATATGTAAAGGGGAGTATTAGTAATTTAATTGTACATCCCTATAGGGTTGTTGAATTGAGGTATTACTGATCCTCGATACGGATTTGTTGCTCAATGTACTGGCGGCTCTTGTGACCTGCCAATCGAAAATTTTGTATCAAATCGAATCTAGCATTGATTCTCACCGATCTTCAAGTTGCAGAAAGTGCACCTTCTTACAACCGTACGTATTACCTGGAGCCAATACTATAAAACATTTACAACTGTATTTTCTATAATTGTATTTTCTACCTATTAATATAACAGACTAAAATGAATCATTACCATTTTAAAAGATATGGCAATTTGCCATTTGGCAAATTGCCATATCTTTGAAATGTTAATGGTTCATTTTAACACATTTGAAATCAAAACTAGAAAAAACAATTCTAGAAAATGCAATTATAAAAGTTTTATAGTATTGGCCCCTGGTCTCTACTCAAGTTTTGTGCTCAAATGCAACTCATTTGCATGGGCAAATCAATAAACAAACCCCGAAATAGTCCAGAAATGGAATCAAAGTTATGTCGGAAGTGGAATCTTATTGAACTCTTCGTCTTTCATCAGGCCTCCTGTGCAAGAGACCTGATGAAAGAAGAGGAATTCAGAGGATTAGACACTTGGTATAAGAGTTTGAGAATATCTCAACTATTCGATAATTTCCGAATCAGCACGGCTCTATACGAATCGAATCATCGGAATAAATTCGAATCGAATTTCGAAGCCTCTCGGGGGCTACTAAATCAACACTACATCCTCACCCCACCCTGGTTCTCATAATATAATTTTTAGGAAAAAGAGAACGCCCGATAAAATTGCTAAACAAAAAAATACGGCTCATGCACTTGTTTGGGTACTGATAGCTCAGCCGATGCTGGAAATAGTCGGATGGAAAGGGGAGGCGAAATCACATGCCCTCTAATATTACACCCCACATGTCCTCAAATGCGAGAACATTTCAGAGGAATTTCAAGTCTTAAGAAATCTCAACTTCCCGTTGCATTGTTCCTCGAAACAGAAAATGGATGCCCTAATTCGAATCAATATCCATTGTCTGACCAGGTCCGTTGAAATGTGAATAAAAACTCCATTGTACTGGAAGGCGAGATCTGAATAAATTGACAAAGAAATAACATAATTCTCTTGTTACCGCGACGTTTTCTACAATTTTGCTGCCAGAAAGATAGAATTTTATCAATAATCTGATCATGTCCAATTCTAAATGTCAGCAAAATGAAAAATGAGCGTGTGCAGGTACAATCGGATTATTCAAGTCCCTGCGCCACTTAATATGTAATATTCAAGACAGACCAATTCCTTCGAGCAAATGATTTAACAGAAATTAAATCAAATTCGTCAATCTTAGTTGGTTGACAGAATGTAACTGAGTCAAAGCGCATCGGGACAAACACCAGAAAACTGTACAGTACTGTGATCTCAAAAGCGGACATATTCTCGATTAGAATGCGATCTGGTCGCGATAATTTCACACCAGTAGATGAAGATTTCATAAAGAAAATATTGCGAAAGCATTACTGAATGCATAAGAAAAACCAAACGAAAATAGCATCTGGGCGCAAAGTTTTCGTATTTCTAATTCGACGGGTGGGAATCTAAAATATTGGTGGTGGGGATCGCGGAGGCTCACTCGTTGAAGAACTGGACTTTAAGCGAAAGATCAACGAGGTTCGATTCTGATCGTGCCATTGCCTATGTAGGCGCACAGTGACGCTGTTTACTGAGGTGCACTGCACGGCGACGGTGCACTTGCCTTCATATAATGGGGAGTCTGACGATTGCTCGCCGCTGCTCGGTGGTTCTATCCGGGTACTCCAGCTTTCTCCACACGTAAAAATGTCTAACTCGGAATGGCCCTGGCTGTTAACCAACGAAACGGCCAAAACCGGCCAACGCTATTCACAAAAATCGCCAATTAATTTTCATTCTTTTTTTTATTTTTTGTCTCAAAAACATAGGTTATGACCCCTCATTAGAACGAGCGCGTTCCAATGAGGGGTCATAACCTATGTTTTTGAGACAAAAAATTTAAAAAAAATTAGTTATTCAAGAATTTTGTTTACAAGTGTCGTCTGCTTTTCAGGTTAGGTAAAGGGTTAAAAGTGTAGTTAAACCACAATAAGCACACACACAACCAATATTGGTGGTAGGAAAGCACCACGGGCAATGTATTTCGCTCGTGACAAGGCCGGTCGAAATTCTCTGTAAACTTATCTGATTACTGTAGTTGATGTTCAACACAGTTTATTAGTGGCCTAATATGGTATATATGGTGTCAGCTATATTATTAGTTACACAGTTTATTGGTGGCCTAATATGGTATATATGGTGTTAGCTAATTTCATGTTGGACGAGAGCGAAGCTCGAGTGCAATATGAAATTAACTGACACCATATATACCATATTTGGCCACCAACAAACTGTGTAACGAATATATCTTACCGACTGCTGCATCGATGCCCAGAACTAATAACAACAGCGATCAAAATTAAATGAGAGAATTCTCACAATGTGTTCACGTGTCTTTGCCTAGTTGCAATTTATGGGAGGCACTCTCCCATAAATTGTAACAAGGCAAATTCATACACACCAGTTTCATTTGGAAGGTAACATGACACACATCCACAGAATATGAAGCCCTTTAAGTTGCCAAACCTGCACTTCAGACCAAATATGGGCTTCCAACACTCAATCTTTCAATTTGAAGCGTTTATCGGCTGCCGCCATTTTGAATAATCAATAAACAAAGGGGAGATTACCCATAGCTGTCAGCGTATATTGATGTTGACAGGCAGTATATGGTTTTATATGCAGTCTGCATGTGACGTCTTTGAACCAATGAAGTTCCCAGATATTTGTAGGAGGTAAGATATAAACCCCTGTCCAGACTGCTGGGGTTGCTGGACTCCAACTTCTCTCTAAGCACAAGCTGCCAGATATATTTCAAATCAAGAGATTGTAAAGACCACGCTACTTGTTTGTAAGCTCAGGGTGTGTGATGCAAAATCAAATTTATCACCTATCACAATCTAGTAGCACGTTGCGGAAAATATTATCCGCAACGCGTCTAAACACGTGACGTCGGACGTCGACCTAGCATCGTAACATTGTGATTGAGTTGGTTTTGAGAGTAGAATTGAATTAATCTTCTCTGTTTTTTAAGCCATCTTTTTCATAAACTCCCCCGTGTGAATCCCAGAAAGTAAAGCAGTGCTTGTTTACTGTGGTAAACAAGCTCTTGATTTACTGGTACAATCGGACCCAGTCACCAATATTTGGGGTTGAAGTCCTCTAAAATGGGCAACATGAGTTTAAACGAAGGATTAAACATGACCCCCGCCAGGTTGCTATCACAATTAGCCATAGTCCATAAATATGTGATCTTCAACACCAATAAATAAATAAACAAATAAATAAACAAATAAATAAATAAATAAATAAATAAATAAATAAATAAATAAATAAATAAACTGTGCACCTTACAGAACTAGCAGACATTTGCAAAAATATTTCCCGACTAACTAAAAGTTTTCATTTTTTTGCCTCGAAAGCTTAGTGTTCGAGGCAAAAATAGATAAAATTAGGTTGACGACTTTTGAAAATAGCGCTAATCGGCTTTGATAGTTACTTTGGTAAAGGGTTAAATTACACTTTAAGTGATAAACAGAATCTCAAATTCGCCGCGACTTGACATGGAATTTTTGATCCTCGTTCATAAAAAGGATCCGAAACTCAGATCAATTTTAGTGAACTCGGTATGGATAATTTTATATGAAATCGCCATTCATTAGAGATCTTCTATGTAATAAACCGGATTATTGATTTGGAGTTTGTGTCACCTTAACCTCTGAACCCTGGTGGTATCTTCCATACCAGTTCAATGGCAGCAATTAGAAAAGTCCATATTCATTATTTCGGGGTGACCAATCAATATTTTGAACGTGCAGCCTTGGGGCTGCGCGTTGAAAATATTGATTGGTCCTCCCAACATATTTACTGAACAGCCTTCCTATATAATGACGTTATGGCGTATCGTGTTTCTGGCCGGAAAAGCGGCCGCTCAGGTTCAAAGGGTTAGGTTTCAAGGACAAGAGAACAGCGACACTACTCCTTCATTTGGCAGACACGCGCACTTCATTCTTGTTGAACATACCTAGTACAAATACCATTAGCAAAAACGGTTTTGATTTTGCTGGTCATTTGAAAACTGTACTATTCAAATATATCTTAGACAAGATAAAAATCTTAAGAATATCAACCCTTGGGTTGACAATGCATCAAAATGCAGTCTTAAAGCTCAATACATGGAGATAAGGGATGTTCCAAAAAGTAATCTCACTGAAAGAATATAACCATCGTGTTTAGAAAATGGCATCAGATCAAAAGCTGACCACAGATGAAGTTCATGTACATTGCAATTCTGCCAGGTTGGAAAGTTCCATTTGATCCAGTGTGGACTATGACGAAAGCAATTAGGCATTAAGTTTCATTTCCAACAACCAAGCCGCATCAAGTACGAGCCTGTTTTCAAGGACACGCGAAGTTTCTTATCCTTGGAATACTCGCATCTTGAATGTATAATACTTGCATCTTGAGTGTTTGTTATTGAGTCATGTTCACAAATATTAGGCATATCTATTTTGTAGCTCTGTATGGACAGTTTTCAAATAACAGCATTCTACCAGCGGCAATTTTCGAAAAAGAAACTTGAGTTCGTTCGTTCATGAATTCATAAAATGAAAGATCGTGACTTCAAGGAAGCCATAAAAAGTCACTACATATATAATCCCATTAAATGCTGAAGTTATCTGTTGTCCGTCTTAGATCTGTTGCCCATCTTAGAGTATCTGTCGAAAATCACGGGACTATTTAGTCATAAGAAGGTACCCTTTTGCTTTTTCGTCATCTGTTTGAACACCTCTACTGGCCTTTGTTCCCATGTTTCCTTGTTAGCCAAATTTGTTTCGTATCATGTTTCGGCCAAGATCCACCTTAGAGGATTAACAGGTTAGTGTTCAAAAGTTCAACGAAATGCAAAAATCCTAAAAATTATATTCACATAGATCAATGTAACACCTGTATCGTTTTTACGCAATCCTAATACCGCAAAACCGGCCTCTTCCTCGATCAGGTGGCAAGGCTTTTAAATCAGTGGACCGAGATTTCATAAAACAGTTATTGCGAACTCATGTCTGAAGCAAGAAAAAAAAACGAAAAGAGCATCTTGTCCTGTCTGAGCTGCAATATTTTCGAGTTACACTCGTGTGTTTCTACTTTGTGTCGGCAGGAAAAAGAACAAAGAATTTCGACCAGATCGTGGCTAAATAGCGATCTGGCCAAATTTCACTGCCCGCTTGTGTAACAACTGTACTGTCTTTTTTTGTCAGGCAATGATTTGATGTCAGCGTTTATGCAATTTTATATTATGTATACGAAATGTGCAATGAGATTGGAAAGGTATTGAAAGTATATACATTTTGACAGGAAAGACATCTTGGCATTCAAGTCTGTGAGCTGAGGAAACACTGGACACTGGATTAGTAAGGTTGAAGAGGAAAACTTTATTTTTCATTCAAGTTCAAGCTCGTTATTTGACAAGGACTGGCAAGCAAGGTTTCAAATTTACTTTATAACAGTTTTCTTTGGTCTCATAGCAACAGTTAGCAACTCCGATGTGACTGATCTGAGGACAGTATGATTGAAAAGGACGATATCATTCAGAAGCAGAGCACTGAATATGTTAACCCACCTCAACACTGCTTACAGGGAATGGTTTCTTCAATCGCCATTTAGAAACAGGAACTGCAAAATGAAATGTTGTCTCGGGTAAATTAATTAACATGTTCCACCTGTGTCTGCAAAACATAGTATATTACCCCAAATTGGAACAACGTTCTTGCGCTGATTCCAGTGAGGGGTAATAAGCTATATTTTGAGGCAAAATATGAATATTTTTAGTTATCCTAGATTAGTTTGGCAAATGTCGTGTAAGAGTTAAATTCGTTTTGGGCATAGTACAATATCAATGGAATTGTAGCGGTGTGGCAACTTCAGGAACTTTCCAAGCTTATTTTTCCTTCGCTGATAATACAAGCGACTGATTTTTTCTGTTGGAACTGTACTTGCGATTATACTAAAAAAGAGAAGGTACACACTTTTGCAGAGGCATCAAGACGTCCGGTAAAAATCTCTTCGAATTGGGTATGACGGTAACTATTCTATCGTGTACCTTCTCCGATGAGAAGAATATTTCTCATCACTGTCGTAAAATGGTAGACGATCGCGTTTTCTTCACCCCTGAAAAAAAACAACGTGTGGATAGGATAACCATTGATCTCAATAAAATTGGACTGATGGAACGTCAGCGAAAAACGTCGTCACTCAGTCTCTCGCTCCCACACTAAAGATGCCGTCAGTTCAATGCACGTTGGAATTCCTCACAATCCATGGCGTTTGATGACGGGAAAGCTGATACGCTGTGACTGTAATCACAGCGAAACAGCTTTAACTTCATCAAAAGTCATGGTGTTTACTTAGCCCGAAAACTTGTTACACGGTGTCAATTTCACAATCTTAGAACTTGTTTTTGTCAGTAATAATTAAAATGTTGTAAATATTCAATTTGCATTGATGCGACAAATGTGCCCATCATCAACAAAATTCATTTTTCACAGACAGCGAAGTACAGTCTTTAAAAAGCGATCGGCGGTTTCGCGGAGTCAGAAAATTGAAAACCTTCAAGAAAATTTATTGTTGTTGCGCATTGTTCATTTATGACAACATTCATCACCCCCTACAAGATGACGTCAGGCGAGACACTTTTCTGTATGTGACCAATGATCGTCCCATCAATCCGGCCGTATAGAGATCAGTTGGGATAACCTACCAGCTACCAATTTACGATATATTCGCTTTAAGTTGAATGTTCCAATAAGACTTCTGGTGTATCAATCATGAATGTCAACTGTGTCAACTTGAGGGGACCATTTCGAAACTAAAGGAGATTGATATAAACTTGTGATAATCGACACATGGCACTAACCTTGAAATGCAGAGTCCCGGTTTTTTTCACCATAACTTTTCAGAAATACAGACGCACTTCTTTTTCATAACGTTAAGTAGTATATCATGAATGAAAATGTACTCATTTGCCGGAACAATTTGCGGAGCAGTTAGTGACGCCATAGTGCGACGCACGATAGGTGTCATGATGCGGGTTGCTGTACTACTATTACTAGCGTGGGTGAGCAACCGTGATGTGGCGTTATTTCCATGTTAAAACTGGATGTTATCGCGCATTTCCAGTAGATGTTGTTTTGAGTGTCACTCGTTTAGGTAGTCATATTATGGGGGTCCACCAAGTTCGATTTTTATGGTTCCTCGTAGTTGCTATGGGTAGGAGTATATAAAAAGGGTGCCCTGGGGTCTGTTCGATTTAACGTCAGTATTTTTGCTAAATTGGATTCATATTGTTATTCACTAAGTGTGGAGTCCATCTAACAGCTAAAAGAATGAAACCCACACACTAAACTCCCTTTTTGGAAATCCAATCACGTGTCTTTATGTAATTTACGCTTTTCCGAATTTATCAGAACTGGGAAACATGTGAATAAGTCCTGTGTTTGGCCCTTACAACCCTGTACGCGTAATTATTTTGAATGAGAGATAATTCGATTTTCGGTTATCAAACATCATAATGGATAATAAATAGTCATGTTAAATTAGTAAACGCTTCAATCTACGACCCCACAAGGCCTAATATCTCTACGACAAATGCAAAATGAATTAGCCCAGTTGCTGTTCTAAGGACTGTTCAACGATCCCATTCAAAACTGGAGATGACATTATAACCTGTAGACTATGTTCAGGGTGCTATTGATTTTTTTTTTATGAAATCAGGCCATGGCTGCCTTAAAGCAGCCATGGCTTGATTTTATGAAAAATTTAATTTATTAATCAATAAATCACAGATAAGAGAACTACCTCTGTTTGTATGGGTATATTTTGTTCACAAGAGCCAGAAATACACCCAGACTGGGGAACACAGCATTTTGTACTAGGGCAGAACAATCCGCTTTCCGTGGGCAAAGGTTAAAGTGGTGATGGAATACGCGCATTCTAGGGCTAGGATGCTTAGGTCAGTACGGTATTCAGACCTCGTCGCTTTGTCGATTGTTGTTCCCTTGAGCCTCTCAGACCGACCTTTCTCTCTCTCACTCTTTCTTTCCTTTAATATGATTATATGTATAATATCTCTGAATCTACTGACAAGTGTATAATGATGACCTTTGTGTTTCTATCAGATATTTCTCATCCGAGTGCACACATCAGGCCTGCGGCGAAATCATTGAGGGCCAATTCCCAATTAATAACTAAGCAACGCCCCGAAGATAATTTCATGAATACTCTGTAATTGCCAGTTGTTAGCATAAACAATAACACGGTGGTGAATACACTAAGGTCGAAGAATCAGAGGTTATGGCCAAATGCCAAGAGGAAATTACTCCTGCATCGATAGACATTATACCGTTCGACAGCTGAATTGATTTTTCTGTTTCCCTCCATTGTTAAATTACTTTCAGAGCAGTTCAAATGAAGAGAATTCAACATGTAAATTCCTGATAAAAATGAATATTCATTTTCATGATCAAACTCCAGTTAACGTGTGTGGCAGGATTTCATTAACATCAGCATGTTAACAAACAGCTGGAACGTGGAAAAATACCACGAAGTTTCTCACTGAGTTCGATTGAATACGAATGTTAAAAGTGAATTTCGAAAATCTGCAAATAAAAGCATGCGTGTTTGGTAAGCGTGGCACACGGTGTGGTCATCGGGGGATATATATAGCTATATATATGAGCTCGTTCCAATGGGGGTGGGGGGTGGAGGGTCACAAGATATGATTTTGTTGAATTTTTTGGAAATTAGAATACTAAATTGTGATATCGTGTCTGTTGGGAAAAGCGGTGAGTAGCATTTGAATTTCAAATTTCTTTTTCGGGTTCATAAAAAATGCCTGTTGTCTCGGTTAAAACTGTATACAGTTGCCTTGAACCTTTGCTATCCCTGGATAAACTTATTGAGCGCGTACACGTTCAAGTTCAAAATTCCAAAAAGATGGCGCTGTAACAGTATAAATGCGTGTTGTTCAATCTTGAATGTTTCCAGTGATTCAGGTACAAAAGCATAAAAGTAATGTGTTTACATAATTTAATAATTATACTTTTGAGAAGTGTTCTTTTTCCTTTTTTGTATATTGAAACGAACAAGGTCTCTCGTAAACGTATTTCGAAAACTTTTAATGTTCTATAAATAGTAACGTATAGAAACCGCAGCCAATTTATACAGCCTCAAGATACAGATTTTGTATCAGGAGCCCCTGATGCATTCGGGTAATTACGGACCCAATATATACTTTTTGTAAGATAAATCTTCAAAACTGGTACGGACAACACACCGACAATAAAGCCGATTGTTATTAAAAAGCATCATGGTACCCCCAGCTTTTGTCCCGATATAATGTTCTATGACAAAAAATTAGGTGTAACATTGATTGCACTTTTCTTCTAAGGAACAGATGAAGACTTTCACTGCCTGTGCCGTAGACATGAATATCAAAGGTAGTATGATATAGGGGTGGGTAGGTGGCGTTCTGTGGGGAAAAATAGAACTGTTGCGTTTCACTTTGAACCTGAGTTTATTATTATTCAAGAAACACGTTATTATTCATTTATTGGGATTTAACGACACATTCGACAGCCATGGTCACCTCGGGTCGGACAGTTTTACGCGTGGAAGAAGCCGGAGTACCGGGGAGGACCAACCAAAAAATAACGCGCAACTGTCAGACTCCCCAACGTACTAACTCCACACAAGCAGGTTTAGCAGTGGTTGAAGACAAGTGTACCATCCATCGAAGTGCAGTATGCCTTACTACACAACGCCACCGTGCCCCCACGTGGGCAATTGGGATTATGTGCCTTGCCGAACCGAGAAACACGTTAATGTTAATGAAGTTGGCCCACAACCCTTTTCTTTCTGAGTGTGACCGTCTAACGCAATATTCTTTACAACAAAATGAGCGAATGTTGTTTCAACGTCTTTTATACCATGCTAGCCTATGTTACTACATGTGAAAAGCCTGTATGTTAAATTTTAGTTTTTAACCACACTACCGATGTAAAGCTTCTACTGCGGTTAAAAAAATTTACACCTATAGTCGGAAGTTCATCCAACTTGACCTTTGGCATGACACAATTTGTCAACATTCGATACATTCACACTTCGCGATGTTTCATTCAAACATACGACATTTTGCGGTACTATCTACTACGTGCAATGACTTATTAAGTTTAAAATACCTATAATTAAATATTTAAAATAAAATTTACGAATTTTTAATAATAATCTGATTGAAAAGGAAGGTAAATTCAATCAATATTGACGATGTCTCTGGCTGTCAATCAAGCATTCACGTGCAACTGGTGGTACTGCCCACCGGCGCAGATGTAAACAAAACAAACCCGTACGTTTGCGAAAGAAAGTGTCGTTTTTACTCCATTTCAAGTGACAAATTCCATTATTTATTAAGAGCATGGTATAAATAAAACAAATAGGTATTAAGACCGGTAATTAGATTTAAACCACTCATAGAAAAAGGGGTTTAACCACTCGGCTAGCCGAGTGGTTAAACCCCTTATCCTACTCGTGGTTCAAATCTGATTAGCGGTCCTGGTACATATTTATTTTATGTATTATTGAGGGACAGGACAGATTTTCCTTTAACCTTTAAGTCCCCTTAAAATCCCAAACTGCCCCTCTTAAATTGCTTTGAAAAAGTTGCCCCAGCGTGTATTCTTCCCGGAGTACTCTATCGTTAGGCTGCATTTATCTTGACAATATTTTATATCATTGTTTCCTGTACAGGAAGCCAACGATGATGAAGAAACAATGTTGAGTCATCTGCAGCTGTGAAAATATATATATACAGTAGTTATTATCGAAAAATTAATCTGTGCATTTAAGGGTTAAACAAAAAATTCATGCATACGGGTATCCGCACACGATTTTCTAAAAGAAAAATATTACCATACAATTCTTAGTAACTACAACAACACTTGGAGGTGGGATATATAACGTGCTACTTCCATTTTTGGATGCGACTCCCTCTCTCTTCCCGCCCCTTATCAACGCCCATGGGAGTGCTTGATTTGTTGCGAGAAGAGCAAATCAGTATAGCACCCCCTAATTCTAATACTCTGCTCAAAATAACATTTGTTTGAAAAAGTGTATCCATCACAGCTTTTCTTGTGATTAAGATGTAAAAGAGAAACTCTGAACGCGCGCAACGTGGCCAGTTTACGTCATCTAATATTCTTTTAATATGAAAACTTCTCTCTTATGTCACGACTCACTATTTGTACAGACACCGACACCTAATTATACACTTTACAGTTACTGAGACGAAATCCTGAGATAACAAGTATCGTGGCTTTTTTATCAGTCGATAACGAACAAAGTTTTAACAGGAAGCTCTATTTCATTCCTAGAAACGAGGTACAGCAATGTATTTTCAAAGAAATGTCTGCTTCATTACAACCCAGATATGTGCTACTATCTCACTCCCACTCTCCCGGATGAACTAGGTACGTTTGCCCTGATCAAGTTCCGCCGATTTGTTTGGGCGTATCAAAAGCATACCTTGCTACGCCGTAAAGAGATCAGCACCCAATCAATACGCATAGTGAAGCACTAATCACAGTTGTTACGCAAGATACTTGGCGAGAATAACCTGGCAAAAATTTCTGGGAGAGAAATTCCATTTGTGGACTTGAATGTGTGTGAAGGGGAGTAATGTTACCGAACACATGATGTGACATTAGGGAGTTGCTAATGCCATCCTGACAGTGCCATAACGGCTCAAAACCCTCTGCTGTTTACTTCATATATGAGCCATACTGACATAAAAAGAGTAAAGTAAATAGACAGAACGTGATGTGTGTTTGAATTGGTGGGCATTTTACATAACGAGTTGGAATGGCGAAGTCATATTTCGTGTTCTGTGTTTATTACAGACGCCCATACATTAAAATTCATTTAAATAAACAATTTTTATTCCCGATGTTTAAACCCAAAGCTGAAGAGTCCGTTATTTTTGTTTGAAGCTGTACTGATCAAATGGATCGATAAAAAAATCAAAACAAACTTTTAGAAAACGAATCGAAATTACTTTCGTTATCTTTTCTATTGGGCGTGTTTGTTGTTGGAAATGATTGTTTTTTAATATTATCTCATTTTTGTTAACTTATTTTTTTTGTGAACCGACTTTATTTTGCTTTGGACGTTTTCATTTTCACACTACGCGACAGACGATCGATAATTGTATAACGAAAGTTGGAAACTTTTCGAAGCGTAACTAATGACTCGACGGGAAAGGAACTAGTCTAAATGGTGAAAAAGTTCCGGCTCGTGCATCACCAGTTAAATACAGAAACACTCATGTCATAGCGGCGTTTCCGTTAAATACAAGTGTTTAAAGTTTAATGGATGTGTAATAATGCAGTTGTTGGAATAATTACAGACATGAGATCGTTCAGCACTTGGACACCACGAAGCTTCGAAATTGATTTGAAATCATTTCGGATTCTTTGAGTAGAATCGACCCGAATCGGGATTTTCGAATGTTCATAGAGATGCTTTCAAAATAGGCCCCTGCGAAATTCGAAATTCGATTCGAAACTCAATATTCGATTCGAAATTGGAAATTCGAATATTTTCGAATATACTTCGGCCATAACCGTGTATGTTTACAGATTGTAATTGAACACATTATTTTACATTGTGTATTGTTCTGAGTAAAAACGAAACAGACTTGTAGCGGGAACAGTGTTTGTAGCTACAAATGTACAACAGTTGTAGCTGCATTGTTACAAACACTATTACCGCTACAACTGTTCATTTCAACTTATTGTGCATGATGACCCGTAACCAAGCAGTTCGACTTCATTCGGCGTTGATTTATTGTTTCGTTTCAGTCAATCCGCATTTTTATTTAAAACAAATGGCTTCACAACCGAATGGAGTCGATCCGATTTGAAACGACTTTTTGTCCAAGAAAACATGTGATAAAAGTGATGTATCAGCCCTATCGGACAGGTTCGTTTAAAATGTTTATTGCTGCAGTTTCGAAGCTCTAAAGCGAACAATTCCAATAGTTTCAATCAATAGCTAGTATATTGCTTTATATCTCAATTTATAGTGTGGGAAAGGATGACGTGAAAAATGAACTCTACATAATCGTGTGTCTTTTAATAATCGGGGTTATTATTTTAGAAAAGAAGCTTTTTTTTGATGACGTATCCATGAACCCTTTACCCAACGAATCGCCCGCATCCGCCCGCGTAATATGCAAATTCAGCAGCTGAAAATATATTATTTTTCGAAAAATTTCAATAAAACCATATCATGTGACCCCTCTTTGGAACGAGCTCGTCGAGCTCGTTCCAAAGAGGGGTCACATTATATGGTTTTGTTGAATTTTTTTGAAAAATTTTAAAAAATGATATTTAAAATAATAAATTTTGAAATCGTCTGCATTGGGTAAAGGGTTAACTGTGAATCAATTCGAAGTTCGATTCGAAATTCGATTCGTTTACACTAATTCGATTCGATCAAAATCGGCAATTCGCAGATCCCTAAGTCTAACAGAGAATACTCATTTCCTGACACGCTTACGTTTACCTTATAACAGTCGCAATCATAAATGGGTTAAGCTTCTGATATCGCTCGGTGATAATATACACTGCGTTAGCGTTCCGGCCTCGTATACTCCAGCCGTATGGGTACGAGTATTGACGTCGATACAAACAAAAGATGGAATACGGTAATACCACACAGCGCTGGTTTGAAATATCAATTTGGTATTTTTGCATAATAATGTGCCTGAAATAGAGTTTATGCATCCAGCTGCTCTGAACTATAAACCACATGCACTCTCTCCATATGTATTTTGTTATTCGAACAATACTCACGCGCCCGACTTGCTCATTGTAATCTGAATGGATGAAGTCTTACCTGTTAAAGAAATGAAAAGCGTGTTAGAAGAACTTATTTAAGTAACTTGTGTAATATGTACATTCTCCTCCGTCTCAATTATCAAAAACAAAAAAAAACAACATATTATTAATCTTGTTAATATTTTAGTCTCGAGTATCCATATTGTAACTCTCTTATAATTTTATCCATAGGCTTAACTCCAACGGATGGACAGCATATACCCCCCCCCCCCCCCCCCATTAACCCTTTGAACACGTAAGACCGATTTTTCGGTCCAAGGCTTAATTTCGTTCCATTTTTGTCTTTTTTAAGAGGTCAAAACACAGGGCATTGATGATAAAATAATAACTGCAGTCTGCAGACGGCTGCAGACTGAAGTTATTATCTTATCATCCCTGTATATTGATATTGGACTGACCCATCTCAAAGTAAGTGTACACAAAGGCGATACCATTCCAGGAAACGAGGATTCAAAGGGTTAATGCGCATAACTTTGAAGGTTTTCAACGCTCATGAGTTTTACCTCGACAGTACTGTTTACATGGAAGTCAAATGAATTTTCAAAAGATGGAATGGTTGTCTATGCTCTGGTTTACCCAAAACTCAAAAGGGAGGGTCGAAGCTGAGGCGTAACTTCACCCTGAAGCAAATGAATGAATGAGTGCGTTACAAACACGGTCTTGATTTATTGATAGGGTCTCACGGTTTGCTAACCAAATCGGATCAAGATAAACTAAATAAAATGCAAGAACAACTTTCAAACAGTTTGTATTCGACAAAGGTTTGGATTGGGGTAATCGGCGTTTTTAACAGCTGTTGGCAGTCATAACGCGGTAATCCCGTTGGATCACTTGTATTCGTTAGAAAAACTCTGTTCTTATAACAAGTGCACCCAATGCACAGCACTATGAGCACAAACGTGGCCAGATAATTTTGATCGGATCGCGATCTGGTCGAAATTCTATATCCGCCCCTCCCCTCCTCTCCCATCAAGACACTGTAGAATCTCACCTGTCCAAAAATAAGTGCGACTTCATGAAATCTGAGATGCTGCTTTTGTCTGTTTTTTTTGTTTTTTTGATGGGGGTCCTGATTTTGCAGAATTTTATTCAGGAAATCTCGACCCACTTGTGTAAGTGAGTGTATCGCAGTCAAATCGCGACCCTGTCACGGAAACGAGAGTTTGGTGATCACAATACTGTTTAACAGACATTCACTCCGTGAAGAGTGGGTAAATCAAACCAGACAGAAGTAACGATTTTTTTCCATTGTGGCCTAGATCCGTTGTATTATTACAGATATCATCAAATTATTAACAGCGTGTTGAACAACAATATATACACCCACAGTGATAGAAATATCGATAATATTTGTTTTCTGTTCCGTTGAGTAGAAAAACACAAGAAGTTCACAATCGTTCAAGCACACCTTCAGGGAAACATTGCTATTATCTCAGACCACTGTCTACGAACTGAAAAAAATCTTGCAGGTGAGATTCAGAAGAGTTGTTGTACAACCCATTCCGACCGGTATGCATATATTGTTACCGACAGTGATCCCGTATAAATTCAATATGACGACAATGACGGTATATTAATTGTCACTGTACGCCATTTTGTTTTTATCGCAAAAATCGCAGTCTGAATTCGACAAATTGGGACTTTAGAAAGTTTGTTTTCAGTAAAAAGCGTCGGAAAAAATCAGTAATTTTCTAGGCAATCAATGAAATGCTGAATTACACCCCTTGCATTGCATCACTACTGGCCTGCTTTTGTAAACAAAGGAAGGTCGATAGGAATCGTAAAGGAAAACATGAAACGGTTTACAAACACAAGTGATGATGACATTTCGGCAAAAAAAAGGCTGGCACAATAAATACTTTACGGGACGTTTAGTTAGCGCATACAGTGTCACACGAGGCTCAGTTCTGGTTATCGTTTCCAAGAAAGCTATTTTTGGAGATCCCTAAGAAATAATGTCCATGACTTTCAACTAAAAATGGTGAAATATATATTTATTATACGCTACCTAAAACGATAGCGGCAAACATCTAAAAACATTTTTTATATCAATTGTCACGATAGCTAATATAAAATATATCTCTAGAAGTGACGTGCAATATGCAGTACAGTACAGTCGCCGTGGGGTGGTCGTAATCGATACTTGGATAGTGATGTCCATGCACCAGGTAATGAAATTTATGATCAACAAAATTTTAATTAATTGCTGTTGATGTAATGTTATGTTCGGTCACTCACAGAGATACAAAGAGGATATCTAATGTTTTCTTGTGAATACCGGGATTTATCTCATGAGTGAGTGAGAGAATTCGTATTTTCACGAGCAGCTTGCTGCGAGTGAAAATACAAATTCTCTCACTCACGAATGAGATTAATCCCGGTATTCACAAGAAAACATTCGATTTTCTTTTTATTATACCCCTTTCATTTAAAGCTTCAACTGAAACGATCTAAACCGATGCCCATACCACGCAAGAAATCTGTTTACAATCAGCTGATCGCTGTTTCCGCTGACACAGATCTTGTAATACTCACCAGTGGAGCGAGAACAACTTGTGTTTTGCACTTGTGAAAATTCATTTGTAAATTTCAAGTTCACACGAAATATTAATCACCGAAGTGTTTGATCTCACTAGTGAGGGGAGAACGCAATGTATTTTTTACCGATTCCTATTATAATTAGACGTTAGGGGTGTAATAAACAGATATTCTTGCCTCGGTTCGTTTTCCGACCAACTGGAATATTCCAAACGAGTGAATCTAAATATACGCGAATGACTATTCAAAGGCTGCACTGAAACCAGACCTTAACAGCATCGAATTCCCCACAGAATTAGACTGATGGCTTGATAACTTGCCCACACCACTATATAGAATCTCACCTGTCGAAAAGGGACGTGAAAACTTTGCATCTAAAATGCTACAGCACAGTCACCGTGGACTGGTCGTAATCAACTCGTGGGTAGTCATGTCCACGCATGCGCTTACCAGGTAACAAAAATCACCAGCAAAATTTTACTCAATGAAGCATGGAGCATGAGCCGATCAGGTTGTGGTTCGGTTATATTACGGTACTGCATCTCTATGATTGATCGAACACCGCCTCACGGTATCCGTACAGTATAGCCGCCGTGGACTGGCCATAATCCACGTGTGGGCAGTGATGCCCACGCTTGTGTTTACCAGGTAATAAAAATCACCATCAGCAAAATTTTAATTGATGAAGCACCGGGTTATACCCGGTGCTTCATTAATTAAATTTTTGATGATTATTCCTATAATTGATGTTTGGAATCTAATATTATTGCGTCCGTGGAAATATTGCCCATCCGTGGAAAGTAACCAGTCCACGGCGGCCGTTCTGTAAGTTTTCACTGTGCGTTTTCGTCGTTTGCTGTTTTAATTAGACTTAAACATGCTTTGCTTGCAAGTAAAACACCACAACGTATATATTAATAACAATAACTACTAGTTTTAAGTAGGTACCAGTGTAATCTCAATCACAATCGATTCTCGCAAG
The DNA here is from genome assembly GCA_031216915.1 of Pictodentalium vernedei. NCBI lineage: Eukaryota > Metazoa > Mollusca > Scaphopoda > Dentaliida > Dentaliidae > Pictodentalium > Pictodentalium vernedei. Next base: position 241,330,630 of record CM062293.1, on the reverse strand, counting down.
GAAAACGGCGAGGGTCAACGTTGATTCTCGTAAAATGTCCACTGAATTCTCGTCAAACATTCTGAAAGTGTCTTCACAAGCATGGAAAATACTGCATATATTTTGCTCCCTGATTTTGAAGTCTTAAATTCTAGATGCCAGAATATATTGCTTTTTTCGTGAAATCAAGTGATGGTTGCTTTTCTAATACTGAGCAAGGGAGGAGCACAGTGACTCATTAACTAGAGCAATGGACTTTAAACCGGTAGGTCGAAGACCTGATCCTGAACCGAGTCATCTGCTCTGTGTCCTTGAGCAAGGTACTTAATCCAAATTGCTCACGTTGAAGCATAGTGACGCTGTGTACTATGGCGACTGCACGTCGACGATGCACTTGCCTTTAATCTTTTGAACCCTGGTGGTATCTTCCGTTTTGGTTCCATGGCAGCAATTGGAAGAGACCATGATCACTATTTAGGGGTAGACCAAGGGCTGCATGTTGAAAATATTGATTGGTCTACCCCACACATTCACTTGGCTGCCATCCTACGTGATGAGATGATGACGTATCACGTTCCCGGCCGAGAAGGCAACCTCTCGGTTGCAAAGGGATTTATACGCTTCTATTTCTGCTTGAAAGTGTCCGACAATTGCCCGCCGCTGTTTGATGGTCCTCTCTGGGTACTCTGGCTTCCTCAATCCATAAAACTGTCCGACACGATATGACCTTGGCCGTTGAAAGTCTTGTTAAACCCCTATAAACAAACAAACTTGAAGATTTAACTACATTGATTGAGAGGTCGTTGCAAACGATATTGTCCATTACAAATGAAGGAATTCATGTTGCATGATTAGAGAGATACGGTTGTGATTTAATCCTCAAGTCCTGTATAAGGCCATAGAATTAACTGGTTGAGTGCTAGAAGCCACTGTAAGGGCTTTCAAAAAATTGGGGTACCCAACAAAAACCAACATTTTCCTTGCGAACTTTTCATATTCAGTTAAACGCAAATAATATTTTGTTCACATAAATTTGTTTTATTACAAATTATTGCAGAGTGCCTGTAGGCACTCTTCAATAATTTGTAATTAAACAAATTTTGAATAATAAATTCACACCACCAAAAATAATCTAGCCCTGAGCAAGTTAAGTTATAACTCATCTTCCAATCTCATTTGTTATTCATTGTATCGTATCCTCGTTGTTGTCCAAATTTTCCTTCACTCATAAATTTTGTGTACAGTATTAACCCTTTACCTAACATGAAAGGCAGACGACACTTGCAAAAAATAATTCTTGAATAAATAATTTTTTTCCATTTTTTGTCTCAAAAACATAGGTTATGACCCCTCGGAACGAGCTCGACGAGCTCATTCCAAAGAGGGGTCATAACCTATGCTTTTGAGACAAAAAATTTAAAAAATAATAAAAATTAATTGGTGATTTTTGTGAATAGCGCTGGACGGTTTTGGCACTTACGTTGGGTAAAGGGTTAACAGGGTCAATGTTGCATCTACTTACTTGCTTGAGGACGTCAAACGGATAATACGAAAACAAACTATGAATGATATATTCAAATACCACTATTACGCACAATCTACGTCTTACTACCAATAAACGATTGAAGACGATAAGGGAAATTAACCTAAAATCTGTCACGATAATGTAATATTGACGATAAAATTGGCAACATATTATCGCATAGTATTCAACTCGACAGTAGACTATCATTACTGAAGTTGGAGGTGCCAATCGAATTATCGATCGGGGATAAGAGAGTGAAACTTTGCTTTTGAACAAGTAGCGTACCCCCAGGGCTTATCGGTATTACGTCTAATAACTTATTTTTTCTTGTTTCACAAGTTGTGACAAAATAGATCTTTGCCCATTAAATTGTTTTCAGGAATGGCACATCAAGTGCTCTTTCCGTCGAAAACATAGTGAAGCCTGAAGATTGGTAATGGAAGGATATGACGTTAACTTACTTAATCGCAAACGATATTTATCAGTTTGTTTTTATTGAGACTTTAACATGTACAACAGCCAGGGTCACGTATCGTCGGGCAGTTTGGATGGAGGAAGCCGATGTACCGAAGAGAACCACCGAGTCGCGACGAGCAACTCTCAGACTCTACAACTTAGTAACTTTGCTCAAGACTTTGAAGGCAAGCAACGTGCAGTACGGCTTTGCACGCCACGGGTTATCAGAATAAAGTGCCTTGCCCAAGGATACAAACCAGTTACCGTTTGTCGGGATCGGTTAAGAGTGCAAGTCACTAACCATTGAGCCATCGTGCTCCATATATTTATCAGTTTGGGGAGCACTAAATTTCGCCCCTTCAGTGTAATAAGACGCCATATGAAATACTTCAGCATTTCAGATGGCGCCGTGTTGCACTCAAAGGAATCGGAAGGGTGAAGGCACGTCAGGGGAAATATCTCCGTAAAAAACAAAATTAAGTCAACACACTTTTAATGCCAAAATGATACAGAGACTTACTTATTAGATACGATTTGATTTCCTAGAACTGTTAAATATCAAACTCGGTGGATATGGGCTCAAACTCGGCTGATATGACGCCGATCTCGGTGTTATGAACAAAATTAGAGCTGTCCCCTTGATGCGTTACAAGGCGCAACCAATTGTAAATACGTTATCGTTCACCATTAATCGGCGACCGCAATCGGGAAAATTGGTGTTACCAAGCATAAGGGAGTAGTTTGAGGCCAAGTTTCTGAAGAGTGATGGATTAATGATGGCAACAAGTAAGGGTTATGTGGATGAAGATAAAAAGAGAGTTGTCCAGCAAACTCAACGCAAAATAAGAGTTGAAATTGTAAGCGGAGATTTGCCGATGTGGGAGAAGAGAGAGTTCAGTGGGAGGGTCAACACGCTTAGATATCTGAACTAGGGGAAGAGTATAGTTCGGACTTTGTGAAAAGAATGGTTTAACCCCTAGCATTCTGGTAGTGCAACAAAATTTTCTCCAATCACTCTTTTTCTCTCTTGTTTACTTATGAATTCAACCAATTGTATCTTGTTTGACAGAGCTCATTGAGCTCTGTCAAACAAGATATATTTGGTTAAATATCCAACTGCATTATGGAAAATATTCACTGCTGAAAATTTTGCAATTTTGACATCAGAGTGCAGAAGGTTAATAAGTAAACAGGCTGTTAGTTGTTAGTGTCATATCGGCTGAGATATCAGCCCTCAGTGACTTCATATCAGTCCTCGATCTACGGCCTCGGGCTGATATGAAGTTACCTCGGACTGATATCTCGGCCGATATGAAACTAACCTCTAAATGCTATACTCGCTGAAAACAGGCAAGGCGAACGAAAAAATCTTTGGCCCTTTAAATCCAGTAAGCATAAAGATTTAGTGGTCGGTTAGCCACATAACGGAATGAATGTCATAGTGTTGAGAAGGGTCAGTACTAATTTAATGAAACAGCTCCACGGGAGGGGAATTGTAAAATATGCCAGTAGTTACGTCGAGACGACAGCGACGCGATCAAACTATGAATTGTTATACCAGACTTTTTTTTGAAAAAGTGGGCCATAATAAAGAACACAACGAGGGCAGGAATCAACGACCCGAGTGAGCGCTTTTCGAGAGTATTACGAGCGCTGTAGGCGCGAGTAACATTTAGGAAAACTCCAAGGCTCATTGATTCCTTTCCACGTACTCTGCCCGATTTGTGTTCTGGTTCTGTATTTTTATCTAACAACCAACTTGATTTGCAGCCCAAAACTCGGAAATAAACGTTTGTATCAACCCCTACCGCCCCCCCCCCCCCCCCCCCCACACACACACACCCGTTCCGTTTCTGTATCAGAGAGATTCAATTTCCGGTAAACACGCACTATCACATATATGCATTGGTATTCCGCATTAAAATATAGTTCCCTGACATTCAAAATTTTGACCAATTCCAACCCAGTTTAAACTGCAAAATGCGGGAAACGCGCTTCATGTAACGGGATTGGTAGATAAATGTATTATCATTACCACGTGCATGTCCTGTAATTTGTATCAGATTCTCGGTCGTGTTCACAATCGGGTTGAAACTCGCTCTAACGGGCTCGTTGCGATCCGATTGTAATCACGACCTCAACTCTGATACAAATTACAGGACATGCACGTGATAATGTATAGATGCCACGATTAAACTTAGATTTTTATAGCGGGTTATTTACTTTCTTGCTTGACACTTTTTTGTGTCGAATCATTTTATTTACGTCCTAAGGTTAATCAGATGCGTAACAACCAATCATATGTTTTCTTGCATGACGTTTTTGAACGTAGATTGAATTCCACGCGTGGTGTATCCAGCATATTTCTCAATGTATGTATTTTATCGGGTAACTCTGAATACACACAGCCATCGTGGTATAATGTAAATTCCTCAAAGTATTTGTAAATAATAATCTCTCGTTTGTTTATGCACATGAACGTAAATTGTTTTCGGTGAAGTCGACACTCTTTTAACACCCAAAGTAACTGACCCCGGAAAGAAATAATCTAGCCTAAATCACACGTCGGGGTTAGGTTGTGAGATATTGATCGTACCTGGGTGCAGTCAACAGTCTCTAAGAACAGGCTGCGCCACTCGATGATTGTACCTCTCCCTCCACCATACATTAAGCCCTGTCCACTGTGCTGAACAAAAATTTGCAGTAGGAACATATGCAGTGGCAACAATATGCCGCGAGACACTTATACCGCAATACATTGGATATAATTCCACACATATCTTCCGCAATCTTCACTTCATGTTATACAAAACAATATTTTATTCGTGCTGTTGTTAACAGTTAGTTAGTGTCAAGGAAATTGGGCCTTTGCATCATCAGTTTCTGTCGAAACTTTTATAATGTCGAATCCCAACTTTCTCTCCATGTACCCTTCTACTTGAAAAAGGCTTCAACATGAAGATTGTTATCTTATTACAGCAAACTTCTCGTAGAAGTAATATATTTTATAGTTCATTAACTACTAAAACACTGATGGTGTCTTCCATGTCAGTTGAATAGTCCACATTCATTATTTGGGGGTAGACCAATTATTTTCAACGTACAGCTCCAAGGCTGCACGTTGAAAATATTGTTTGGTTTACCCCTCAAATTCACGAAGCGGTCACTTAACCCTTTACTTAACGTAACGGCCAAAACCGGCCAGCGCTATTCTCAAAAATCGCCAATTAATTTTCATTATTTTTTCATTTTTTGTCTCTAAAACATAGGTTATGACCCCTCATTGGAACGAGCTCGTCGAGCTCGTTCCAATGAGAGGTCATAACCTATGTTTTTGAGACAAAAAATGAAAATAATAATTATTCAAGAATTTTTTTTGCAAGTGTCGTCTGCTTTTCATGTAGGTAAAGGGTTAATTTATGAAATTAGAACACCTCATGATCTTGGTCAGGAAAAAGGGTTTCCGGGTTCAAAGGATAAGATAGGAAGTGAATGCACAAACATATTTTTTTGTAAACTTTAATTTATGAACATAAAATTTGACATAACCCTTTTACGCAACGAACACGATATTAAAAATTGTTAATTTAATTATTTGCTTTCGAAGTTGGAAAAATATTTCAACAAAACCATATCATGTAACTCTTCATTGGAACGAGCATCCTTGTTTTGTCGAATGTTTTTTTAAAATGATCTATTTTCTAACTGCTCAATTTGTAATTACACGGATAGATACGGCCAATTCGTTCGGGAAAGGGTTAATTGTACAGAAATATTACAGAACATGAAATCCCAATAGAAACTAACTATACGGCATGGATCGCAGACCATGTTGTAGAGATGCGGTATATTAAGCCTCACAAAGTAGATCTTGTGTTTCAGGTCATGTTTTGTAAAAGTTGCATACGGGCGGGAGGTTTTTTATTTATTTTATTTTTTATTTTTGTAATTATTTCTTTGTTATCAAAAGTTTATGTTCTTCGTTTGTTTTATTATTGTGCCTCATAATCTACAGAATAGCATGGGTGTGGGTGTATTTCGTGCCTTGAGTGCAAGAAGGCTTTGCAATACTAAAGCATTGCAAAGCTTTGTTGCAGTCTAGGGACAAATTTATCTTTTAACTTGGATAAAATATCAGACATAAACTGTTCAGTTGTTATTTTTTAATGTTTGCATTGGTTATAAAATGAGAGCATGTGGCCGCCAATAGGACCACGCGGGAGGACCCGAGAAACATATTTTCAACTTGTTTAGGCCTTATGGCAACGTCATACTGCCTTGCGGCAATTTATTGTACATATATTCCCTAGTGTCATGGTCCAACTGCCACTGTGCAGAAGCCACAATCAGGACTCTGAAAAATTGCTTGTTTCGTGGTAAAGGCTCTGTATTATTTTGGATTCGTCTCATGTCCAGTTAGCACGAACCCCAATACAAGTGGAGAGGCATAAGTTTGTAAAACGCAACGGGCCTAGCATTGTTCGGCCCAGTGGAAGACAAATTGAAGAATGGATCCGAAGAAAGGATATTAAAGAAAGAGAAATGCACATAAACAGATAGCAGGGTTGATTCGACCCTGACTGTCTGGATCCAGTCACTGACCATCATGGATATTGTGCGCATGTACACAAGGGCATACTTGCATGTTGTGCGCATGTGCGATTGCAATATCGTATGTTCTGCGCAAGAGCGGCGACAATCGTCTATGTTGTGTTGTTACGCAGTGGATATCTTGGATGTTGAGCGCATGCGTGAACGTCATTTTGAATGTTTGTATGCTTGACCGGCAGCTATCAGTAACCCACGCAGTGGCATCTTGGATGTTTTGCACACAGTAAACAAGTACAGCTCTACTTTCCGGGGTATCCCCGGGAGCAGTTTTAACCCTTTACCCAACGAATCGGCCGCATCCGCCCGAGAAATATGCAAATTCAGCAGTTGAAAAAATATTACTTTTCAAAAACTTTCAACAAAACCATATCATGTGCCTCCTTGTTGGAACGAGCTCGTCGAGCTCGTTCCAACGAGGGGTCAAATGATATGGTTTTATTGAAATGTTTTGAGACAAAATTTAAAAAAATGAGATTTAAAATAATAAATTTTGATATCGTCTGCGTTGGGTAGAGGGTTAAAGAAAGATTTTAACACATACCACAACGCTTATGCTTCGCTAATATAGTGTCTAAATTTCCTGATAGAAGTATACGTACAATGAAATTGATATTGTATTCGAAAAATTAAGTTAGCCCTTTGGACCCGGGTAGTATATTTCATGCCAGTTCAAAGCCATCAACCGACAGAGTCATTACTATACCACACTAATTCACTGAACAACTATCCACTGTATGATTCAGGTTGCATCACGACCCTGGGCCAAGCCAGAAAATAAGCAGACTATCATCTGCAAAATGAGGTCCCCAGAGGGTGAATTTAGTGATTTACCCTCTGTGAACCTCAATCTGAATCAGGGTCTCAAAACTAAACAGAAAGAGGAACACGGATGATAAATTGGCCCACTATATGGGATAGCATCATCAAATTCACCCTCTTGGGACCTCATTCTGCAAATGTCAGGCTGCTTATTTTCAGGCCTGTCCTGGGCTAGAAAAGCGGCCTTTCGGGTTCATGGGGTTAACGTGGCTCATGGAATGGGTTAAAGAAACCCAATATCAGACCAAATGGAGGCGATCGTCCCATCAACACCGTCTGTATCCGCCATTGTCAGAAGGCGAACTGTCTTCTTAGCATTATTTTTCAGCAAAACACAAACATTCTTAGTTACTTCGAGTTTACTTTTCTGAGCCTTTGAGAATAAATATGTGTGTTATATCACTATTTGCGAAATGTTTGGGAAAAGGGATGGAGAAATGCATCATTTTCTTCTAAAACTCTACGCTTTCTTTTTTGGACTGGTGAGCCAGTAAGTATAACTAAATGTGGCGTAACTTAATAAGTTTGTTTGTGAAATAGTTATTTATTTGAGTTTAATGACACTTTCAACAGCCGAAGTGATGTCTTGTCGGAGAGTTTTAGGAGAGGCGGAAGCCGGAGAGGTCCACTGAGCAGCGTGTGTAACTGTCGGACTCTCCAAATTATTAACCCGGATATGCAGGGTTACACTCAAAAATCAGCTGGATTAAAAATTAAACCAAATCAACTGCGTTGAGTGAATATGAACCTACCTGCGTCATATTAACTCAACCCCGTTGATTTGGGTTCATTTTCAACCCAACTGATTTTAGAGTGTAGCGCCGATCAAAGACATGTGTACCATCGATATGCAGTTCGCTTTAGCCAACTGTGCCACCAGACTCCCAATTAGGCAATTGGGATTATGTGTCTTGCTCAGGAAGAGAAACCAGATGGCGCTGCTCAGGATCGAGCCTAAGACCTTTTGATCTGAAGTCCAGTGCTCCAACGAATGAGCCACCACGCCCCTGTCTGTGAAGCACTGCGCACAGTGAGATAACACACATACCCAATGGAACATCAAAATACAGCACATCGAAAGAAACTCCCTCAACATATTTATTTTCTCAGGAAAGAGAACAATAATCTCCAGAGTAATAAAGCGTTATTGTGTGTTAGGAGATAAGATGACACCAAAACTGGAAGCTTAAAGTAAGACAAACGCAGCAAAACATATCGATTCACAAATAATCAGCGACTTTAACTTAATAATGAACGGACAAGCAAATCTGACCAGAACAAACATCCGCAGTATCGATTGAGACGTCATTGATTTATTTCCCGTAACAATTGTCATTGCAAATTGTATTTAATGAATTTAACCCTCATTTGACAAGTTCTAACCTGAAAATAGGTATCTTTCAATCTTCTTTCTCCAACCCGATCGTCCACGTGGGGGCACGGTGGGGGCTGTGCACTGAAGTGTACAGCGCGTCGATGGTGCACTCGCCTTCGACTCCTGATAGCTCTGTTTGTGCTGGGTTATTAACCCTTTGGACCCGAGAGACCGCTTTTCCGACCAGGAACATGATATGTCATAACGTCATTAAATAGGATGGCTGTTCAGTAAAATGTGTGGGTAGACCAATCAATATTTTCAAATATTGATTGATCTACCCCAAATAATGAATATGGTCTCGTCTAATTGCTGGCACTAAACAGGCATGGAATATACCACTAGAGTTCAAAGGGTTAAGTTGCAGCGTCTAACAGTTGCCCGCCGCTACTCGGAAGTTCTCTCGGGATATTCTCGGGATATTCTGGCTTTCTCCACCGGTAAAACTGTCCGACACGATGTTACCATGGTAGGCGAAGTGTCGTTAAATCACTATAAGCAATCAAACAATATTCTTTCCCACTTGTCTAGTAAAGTCAACCCATTTCCCAAACAGATTAACCGTATTGACTATACATGGCTGACAATTATCGTCATTGCAAGAGATGTGCATAAAAGTTAGCTCCCCTTAATTTTCTAAATGTGTCCGAAGATTTAACAGAGACTATGGGTTTTCCAAAAAAAATTAAAATTTCGAAATGTTTATGAAGTTATATTATCGATGTACGCATCATTTCATAAACTTCGAGCATTTTCATTTGGAGTGATATGGCTTATACAATTTTTTTCACAATTTTTACAATTACAATCAGTTTAAATGTTTCAAAATTATTCTCCGTTTAAACCCATTTAAAAATAACAAAACGGCGCTTTTGCCATCTTTTGATGTTCTGTAACGTTTATATCTGTTCATTATATCAACAGCATGCGCATCGTCATATATAATACAGACACTTTCCATCCCATTAATATGAGAGTCTTGGAGGTAAGATTTGCTAAGTTTTTTCCTTGGAAGATTAAAAACTTGCAAATTACTATAAAAACACACATTCACTAAATAAGGCCCTAAGTGGACAGTTACTTGTTGTTTCTAATTAGCTCGCTGTAAAAAGCAAAGTTTCCTTTTATAACTTTTAATAATCGAAAACAACAGACAGCTCTTGAAGATGTCGGTTGTTTTCGTTCACTAAAAGTTACAAAATGAAATTTCGCTTTATTTTCTGCTGATATCATACGTGTTTTCTCAACAATTAGATGCCCCTTGGACCTTCCTCGCCTGTCTAATAATTTCAGCGACCGCAGCAAACAACACAAACAACACAGTTGTACTTACATTTGCGTATGTGTGTGTGTGTGGGTGGGTGGGTGGGTGGGGCGGGGGTATAAGTATATAAATAGGACCCATATGGCCGCTGGCTTGAATTACTACAATAATTAATATGTGGCGCATTCAATCAGTGGGGCTAGTACGACGAACGAAGAATATGTGAATCAGATACTCCGGCACACCTGCCGCATTCTGGCGATGAATTCATAAATGCCATACCCCTTTTTAGGCACACTTGCCGAGTCGAACAGTGGGGCGAATTCTGCAAGAGCGGTGGGAAAAGGGTGCTGCATTAACCAATCCACCAGCAGCATCAATGCAGAGTACCAGCGGAATTCGCTCCACAGAACGAGTTTTCCCCCATTTTATGGTACTCAATATGGTACTGAATTTACGGTACCAATTTATTCTCTGCTTATCTACTGTGAATATTTTTTTCTTTGCACGAAAGTTAATGCATAACGGGGTAAACAGTATAATGAAGTACAGTGGTCTCCACGCAGAAACCACCATACAGTATTAATATAGACATACCTTACAACTGTACACAATAGGGCTAAGAATCGTTTCCCTGGTCAAGAAGAACAGACGACCAGTTTCGTAATATAATTTCTCTTTATGAAATTAAACATTTTCGTTTTATTCATGCCTTCTAAAGATCATCATTTATTTGCGAAAAGTTTCATCACAAGCCGAGAAAATATCACATATACTGTTTTCCTGTCTCAATTCCGCTTAACTCACACACACGACATAGTCTTTTCTACACAGGATGTTGTGGTTGTTGGTTACATACATGAGCTCTTCAAGTAAGTTACGGTGACGGTTTCTAGCCAATAAGATCATACCCTGGGAAGAAAAGTCAAGAGGTTTGCGATATTTGTTACGATCGAAATCATATCGTGATGGGAAAAAAACTCCCAAGAAAGGGATTCCAGCCCACTTTTCTCTCGCTCATAAAAAAATATTGGTTAATGATACAAAAAGGAAGAAGCGAAAAGATGGCATCAATACCTGGTTTTATCAACTCTTTTATTTTTATTAAACCTGATGGAATTTTCCATGTCAGTTCAATGGTATTCATTATCTGGTGGTTAAGGGAGCACGGTGGCTCAGTTGTTAGAGCTTCAAGCTGTGTCCTAAATTGCCAACATGGGCCATAGCGAAAGTGTCGTTAATCTCAAATAAATAAACAAATAAACATCTCGTGGTAGACCAATTGATATCTTCAACGTGCAGCCAAGACGTTGAAAATATTGAATGGTCTACCCTACAAATTCATTGAGCAACCATCTACCCAATGAAATAGGTACGTACCATAAACCTCGACGGGAATAACAGGCTTCCGGTCTCAATGGATTAATGATACAACAATGGGATTATATATTTACAGGCACCTCTCAAGCTATTTTGGATACCACTCAGGCCTGAAAATAAGCCGACATTTGCAGAATGAGGTCCTCAGAGGATGAATTTGATCATGCTGTCCCATACAGTGGGTCAATTTATCCCCTGGGTACCTCGTTCTGTTTAGGTTTGAGACCCTGATTCAGTTTGAGGTTCACAGAGGGTAAATTTAGTGATGCTACCCTGCTGTGCAGGATAGCATCACTAAATTCACCCTCTGGGGACCTCATTTTGCAGATGTCAGTCTGCTTATTTTTTGGCTTGATACCACTGTATATTCTTATTATTGTTTACATTTTCTCCTGGTGTTTTGGTTTTATTTTAATGTCAAATAATCCGTATATCGATTTGGTTGCATTCATGTTAATATCTTGGAATGCGCGCAGTGTTATCCTTAAGTTCAAAGGAAATGAAATCCGCTCAAGACAATTAGGCCTAAAAAATAAAAAATATGTTTCTCAGCCACCCTCCCCCCCGCAGGATCCTTTTGACTGCCGCATGCTTTCTTTTTATAACCAATATAAACTTTAAAAAATAAAAATTAAATGGTTTATGTCTGATATTTTACCCAAGTTAAAAAAATTGATAAATTTGTCCCTTGAGTGCAAGAAAGCTTTGCAATGCTTTAGCACTGCAAAGTCTTCTTGCTCTCAAGGGACGAAATACACCACCACCCATGCTATTCCGTAGATTAGAGGCCTAAAACATAATCCAAGAACATAAAATTTTGATGGCAAAGAAATAATTACAGAAATAAAAAATAAAATAGACAAGAGGCCCCGGGGGGGGGGGGGGGGGGCTGAGGGCGCTCACCTGACAAGGTAGACTAAATATCAACCCAGGGAATTGATTTCAACGCATCTGCCCCTCCTAAGAAAAGCTTACACACCAAATATCCAAAGATTCTGACTGGTGGATCTAAAAAAAAAAAGAATTTTTAAAGAATATTCCTCATATTGAACAAAGTTATATATTTTGAACTAAGTTATCTTTCGGGCTTCCACAGTGAGCCCAAATATGAACCCAGGGACTTGGCTTTAACAAACTTGAATCTCACCCTCCAGCCCCCCCCCCCCCCCCCCCCCTCTCCAACCAAGGATGCTGCACACCAAATATCAAAACATTCCGACTGCTGGATCTGAAGAAGAAGATGTTTTAAGAAAATTTCTCATTTTGAACTAAGTTACAACTTGAGCTCCCACAGTGAGCTCAAATATGGATCTAGGGACATGGCTTAAACAAACTTGAATCTCACCCCCCTAAGGATGCTGCATACCAAATATCAAAACATTCCGACTGCTGGATCTGAAGAAGAAGATTTTTAAAGAAAATTCCTCAATTTGAACTAAGTTATCATTCGGGCACCCACAGTGAGCCCAAATATGAACCCAGGGACTTGGCTTGAGCAAATTTGAATCTCACCCCCCTAAGCATGCTGCATACCCAATATCAAAATATTCTGCCTGCCCGATCTTGAGAAGAAGATTTTTAAAGAAATTTGCCTGAAATGCACTAAGTTGAAATTCGGGCTCCTATACTGAGCCCAAATATGAACCCAGGAGCCCGATTTGTACAAACTTGAATCAGATTCACCCCACAATGTTGCATACCAAATATCAAAGGATTCTGCCTGCTGGATCTGGAGAAGAAGATTTTTTAAGAAATTTGCTTGAAATGCACTAAGTTCAAATTCGGGCTTCTATAGTGAGCCCAAATGTGAATCCAGGGGGCCGATTTGAACAAACCTGAATCTGCCCCCCCCCCCCTCCCCTAGAGATCATGTATACCAAATAGGAAAGAATTCTGCCTGGTGGATCTGAAGAAGAAGATTTTTTTTAATTTTGGAAAGAAATTCAAGGGTGCTATCAGAGTTATGCCCCTTGTGGTGCCCCCTGTGGGTGCGGCAAGTTTATTTGTACATGTTTGAATTGACATATGATAGGGAACATGCACACCAAATTTGGTTAAATTTGATCCAGTAGTTTGTGAGGAGTAGTCGATAATGTAAAGTTCACGACGGACGACGACAACGACGGACGGCAAGTGATAAGTTCAGCTCCCTTCGGTGAGCAAAAAACCGCTCGTCCGCATGCAATTTTACAAATAATGGCACGAGAAACAGAAGATCTACTTTAGGTGGCCGTATTAGATGTTGTAAGTCGTTACCACTATCGTCGACATTCCTGTCCAGCTTTAGTATGTTGAGGATCTGTTTCTGCTGACATATTCTAACGCTTTTGATCCACCCCTCCCCCAATCCTCGACGGAAATTGTTTGTATGATACGAGGTAAGAATCTACTTCAAATATTGAAAACATCGCAAATAAAAACGTCGGTACAAAACAGTCGCAAAATGTCTACGATGCTACATGATGTCGAATAGCAAAATATTAAAGGAAGTTCCTGCGAAGATTCAAAATTTGATTCCATTCGAAATCGTCTCATTTCGATTCGAGTCACGCTTATCAGGGAATTTTCGAATCATTGAGATGATCTCAAAAGTTCCAAATTCTCACCAGGAATCTCCACTTGAACTCTTCTTCTATCATCGGGGCGCCTGTACAGAAGACCCAACAATAGAAGAGTTACGGGAGGTTCTGCGTGCGAAATTATTTTGATTCCATTGTGAAATGTTCCGCTTTTTTTTTTGCTTGACTCACCCAAACAGACAAGTCACCGTTGAATACAATTCTAACCCTTTACCTAACGTAACGGCCAAAACCGGCCAGCGCTATTCTCAAAAATCGCCAATTAATTTTCATTATTTTTTCAATTTTTTGTCTCAAAAACATAGGTTATGACCCCTCGTTGGAACGAGCTCGTCGAGTTCGTTCCAACGAGGGGTCATAACCTATGTTTTTGAGACCAAAAATGAAAAAAAAATTAGTTATTCAAGAATATTTTTGCAAGTGTCGTCTGCTTTTCTGGTTAGGTAAAGGGTTACAGTGAATACTGACAATATTTACGGTTGTAAGAAGATGTTATACCTACGATCTGAAGAAGCGTGAAATTTGATTGGTGGATCAATTCGGTTTGAAATCCTCTACCCGACTCGATTCTGGATTCTATTCAACCCGAAAGTTGAGATTCGCAGGGCCCTCTGTCAACATCGTTTTGTTTCAGAACGGAAGTTTGAAATGTTTGAAAAGATCGACTATGTGGAGGAGAAATTTGTGATTTATGCAGCGTCTGGAAGAGGAAATTCGGGCCCAGGGTTGATTCTGTAACGAGCCCCCTTTCAAAAAGTGTCGGGATACTGATGCAGATGCCGAACTCATCTGTCGACAGTGCCGAGGGCACGGGCGATGGTAGGGTGGTTTGGAAGATTCTCCCCACCCCCACTAAAATAAAAAAATCACGTTATTTTTTGACCGTCAAAATGACGTTTTTAGCAGCATGTTTCAAATTTCCAAGTTCATCGGTGAGTATCCAGTGACCTTTAACTTTTGACTACACAATTCTTGAAGTGATAACTTTATTACGTCAAGTTGTTTTAATAAAGTTATTACCTCAAGAGGGGGCGCGGTGGCGTCGCGGTAACCGGTTCTCGTCAGATCACCGAAGTTAAGCAACGTCGAGCGCGGTTAGTTGGATGGGTGACCATTTCAGCGATTGATTCGCGCTCCCGCGTTGTGTCCTTGGGCAAGGCACTCCACCCCCGCTGGCCTACATGGGGGCACGATGATGCTGTGTACTAAGGCGTACTGCACGTCGATGGTGCGCATGTCTTCAACCAATCTAACTCTGCCTGTGCTGCAATGCGGAGTTACGATGTTGATGAGCTGACAGCTGCTCGTCGTTGCTCGGTGGTTCTCTCCGGGTACTCCGGCTTCCTCCACCCGTAAATCTGTCACCGACCTGATATGACCCTGGCTGTTAATGTGTCGGTAAACCCTAATAAAAAAAAATTACTTCAAGAATCACGCAGTCCAAAATTATAACCGTTGGTTAAGTGCAGAGCTCCATTCACGATACAGCCTCCTTCTTAACTATTGGCACAGGAGTAATAACCTTGGGGTGGGGGTAGTCCGAACATGACTTGAAAGACTGAATTTTAATTTTTTGGTTTGGAACGTCCTTTGGAAGGCAATGTTTGGACTGGGGGTGGTAGTCTAAACCAAAGAATCCTGGACTCCGGGGCAAAATCTGCCCCCCTCCCCCCAAAGCTTCGAGTCTGGGGTTACTACCCGGGCCTCCCACCCCCTCCCCTGACATGGATTTATAATGTTGCAAAGATTGTATATTGTGAAATTACAAAATCTGTTGTTCGTGCAGTTGTGACGTCATAGACCAAATCTCTCGTTTCGAGTAATCCCAATGAAACTAGATACGCACGAAAACATTAACGTCAAAGACATCCTAGTCGTCCGCAGAAATCAATATATGGTGATTATTATCGATTCCGTCAGTGAAAGAAAAAAAAAGAAATCTAAAATGCTGTGATAAATTGTAATTTTCTTCCATAGGCTATTCTCGTGTTCTGAGTCTTGAGTTTAATTTTCAGCCTACAACACGCACCACGCGAGGCAGGCTTGTATAAATTAGAACTTACGTCGTTGCGTGAATACAGATCATCTTAGCTTTGCAGGCAAACTCTTCTGGGAAAAGCTTCGAAATTCAATTGGATTCGAAATCGTGCCGATGAGCTGAGACTATTAAATTCTAGAGACGCTGACTCGAAAATTGTCCAGCCGAAGAGATGCTCTCAACGGTGTTTCCTCTTGACATGACCTATCATCAGGTCTCCTGTACAGGAGAAACATGAAAAGCAGACGACACTTGTAAAAAAAAATCTTGAATAACTAATTCTTCTCATTTTTTGTCTCAAAAACATAGGTTATGACCCCTCGTTGGAACGAGCTCGACGAGCTCGTTCCATCGAGGGGTTTCATAACCTATGTTTTTGAGACAAAAAATGAAAAAAATAATGAAAATTAATTGGCGATTTTTGAGAATAGCGCTGGCCGGTTTTTGCCGTTACGTTGGCTAAAGGATTAATACAATGGAAATTGACATTATTTGATATATTCCAATAAACAGCAGTAGCCGATTTACTTAAACGCCACGGTAATACCATTAACGAAAACTGCCCCGGGCAATTTCCTTATTGCTTCCGTCAAGGCTCGAGGATCAGTTCTTATGCTATTTGTCTCCGGTCGGTTATCCGCTAACAGATCAGAAACACCCAAAGTGACAGCCTCAACTAATAGACCAAGTGGACAATGGTTTACCGTAATAGTTTACGCCACGCAGATGATATTCTCGCTACTTGATATACTGTCAGGCCGGATCTCCGGGTATAAATGTGTATATATATGACTGTTAGGCAGACCGTAGGTTGGCGCCCGCGTGAGGAGGTGTGCCTGTTTGATATGCGCTAGTGTCTAAGACGCTGCAGAATCAGTCTTTTTATTGTTTATTGTTGAGTAATGCTATACCATTTGTACACTACGGTCGCGCAATAAAGTATTCTATTCTATTCCACGGTTATAGAAAGGTGCTGAGTGCGCTGTGTCTCGTTGGTTAGAACACTGGACTTTAAACCGAAAGGTCAAGGGTTCAATCCTGATCCGTTCCACCTGCGCTGTGCCTTTGAGCAGTAAACTTAATCCTGATTGTCCACGTGGGGGGGGGGGGGGGGGGGGACTGTGGCGCTGTTACGTATGCGTATGCCGATGGTACAGTTACCTTCAGATGCTGCTAAAGCTGCTTCTGCGGGGTTAGTAAGTTGGAGAGTCTGACAGTTTTACGCAGCTGCTTGGTGGTTCTCACCGGGTACTCCGACTTCCTCCGCCCGTAAAACTGACCGACACAAAATGACCCTGGCTGTTAAAAGTGTCGATAAACACTGATAGACATAAGTGGAAGTACTAATTACAACTCAAAAAGAGGTGAGATTTGATTCTAGGTTAGATTTGATTCGAAATCCTTTCCCTGAATCGATTTGACCCGAAATTTGAGATTCGCAGGGTAGTAACAGTCACGTGCATCTGCGTCAGTGTACAGTACATGGAGAGTGTATTATCAATACATCCCCCGCGGAGTGATTATTTCTCTCAAGCAATAAATGCTAATTTGTTTCAAAGCGTAATTAGCATAAGCAAAGTTTCATCCAATGGACCTCCGGGTTAAACCCTGAGGACCACTGGTTGAAACTTTGCTTGTGTTTCTGTACAAAATTTGAGAGCAGTACCTTGGGTGATATCTCCACTCCATGGTTGATTTGGTGACAATCCACCCTCCACGTACTGTATGTGATGAGCCGAGGAGCATAAAACACCAACCACATCTCAGTTCTTTTCTTCCGTTCATAAAGACGGTGGCACGATGTGGTGCATTTCACCCGTGAAAGGACAACGGCATGTTACAACATAGCATTTCCTCGATGAAGTCCGGAAGTACTTAGTTCGAGAATACTATCCACTACGGCTGCACGGTATATCGATAAACCGATATATACCGGTATTCAAACCACAATCGATTGAATACCGGTGTAATTACAAAAATATCAGTTTATTGTCATTATTTATTTACCCACAATTTAATTTTCAAGATGTCTTTAGTTTTTTATCTGTAGCCCCGAATGAATAATATTACCCCTTTATCCAAGGAATCGCATGCATGTGCCCTCGTAATATACAAATTCAGCAGTTGAAAAAATAATTTTAAAAAATTTCAACAAAAATATATCATGTGACCCCTCATTGGAACGAGCTCGTTGAGCTCGTTCCAATAAGGGGGTCACATGATATAGTTTTGTTGAAATCTTGGAGAAATATCTGATAA
Source organism: Pictodentalium vernedei (assembly GCA_031216915.1). Taxonomy (NCBI): domain Eukaryota; kingdom Metazoa; phylum Mollusca; class Scaphopoda; order Dentaliida; family Dentaliidae; genus Pictodentalium; species Pictodentalium vernedei. Next base: position 241,312,345 of record CM062293.1, on the reverse strand, counting down.
ACTAATTTTGAAAATAATAAATTTTGATATCGTCTACGTTGGGTGAAGGTTTTTCGAACCGCATCATCAAGGCTTGCTAATTCATTCCCACTGTGATGCCTCGAGTGTCGATTGTGGTACTTGTGTTCATATATCTGAACAGTTTTCGATACACCGGTATACCACGGTATTTTTTTTGAATACCCATACCGGTATTCAGTTTTGAATACCGTGCAGCCCTACTATCCACTAATTCAGACAAACAACAAATCATTCGATGTTTTTGTTTGACGCGAATGGGAGGCGAACAAACCGCCCTTCCACCAGTTGTGCACAGTACTCTACTGTGATCACCAAATGTGGTATTTCACCCGATCAGATTGCGATCGGGTGGCTACGCGCTTGTATACCATGGATTCAAGATTTCACATTGAAATATTGTGAAATCAAGACTGAATCACTAAAAATAAACGACAATAGCATCTAAGAATCAATGTTCTCACGTTTCTTTTCTGACGGGTGAGTGGTGTATGGCACAACACTGGAATCTCAGGACGAGGAGAAGAGTCCATTGGTCAGACGAGAATAGGTTCCTGCTTCACGTCACAGATGTTCGCATGAGAGTGTAGAGTCATAGAAATACTGCTTACGTGCCCAATAACATCAGACCTACTGTTTCTTATGGTGGAGGATCAGTAATGATCTGGGGATGCGTCTCTCGTGATTGTAAACTTTATTTGGTGACTGTACGTGGGAATCTCAGTGGTCATCAGTACATCCTGGACATTCTCAAACCGGTTGTAGTACCTCATTTTGACAACCACCCGTTGGCTACTTGCCCTGTATTCATGGACGACAATGCAAGGCCACATCGTTCCCATGCTGTGAGAGCATTCCTTCAGAACAACGCTATTACAACACTAACTTGGCCTGCAACGAGCCCCAATTTGAATGCCTTCGTGGTGGATACACCCTCCATGACGTCAGACACTGATACTGTGTTCTGGAGATCACAAGTTTCGTGTTTTGTCAATAATTGCCGACTTTGTTTCATCATGAACCGTTCAATCACCATACTTTTCGAGAGAACATTTTTCAATCAAAAACAATGAGAGATGTGTAATTAGCGCCATTAAAATACTGTATATTTTCATCACTGTGTTGTCTTTCATATTTCAATAGACCATTCTTTCCGTAAACAGTCACATTTGGCAATCTGAAAGATAGTATTAAAGTAATGACAGTTTCTATTAACACCACTGCGAAAAAACAGGGGTGCTTAGTTCCAGCTATATATGTGTGTACATAAACTGGTCAAACTATCTTTCTGGGAGGGAACTGGACTAAAGGTCCCTATTTATTTATTTATTGGTCTTTAAGGTCATATAGTTTTGCACAATGGCTAATCATGACCACAACATGAGTATCAATTCAAGCCCAGGGTGAGCGTTAATAAGCCATGTTGCCCATTTTAGAGAGGGTTTGCATCTCCCAAGCATTGGTGACTGGGTCCGATTTTACCAGTAAAACAGAGCCTGTTTACCGCAGTGAACAGGCACTGCTTCACTTCCCGGAATTCCCGCGGGGACAAAGGCCCCTATGGATTCTTGTCACAGTCTATACGACAAAGGGGCGAATACATCGTGTTCTCATTGTCATATTTTCTCTCTTATTGACTCGTCCACCGGACGAGTCAATGAGGGGGGAAATATGACAATGAGAAGACAACGTAGATTAGGAGAACTTTATTCATTTGTTACCTTAATTTATGGGGGTTTTTTTTGATTCAACAGACATGGCAACTGCTACCCTAGAACCCATAAGAATGGTCAAAGGGAAGTTTTGTCTGAACCCAGTGTTGATAATTACAGACAGGGCTTTTTGTAGTGAGTGGTGTCATGCAACTTGCTGGGTTTTTTTATCAAGTTGAGAAGCCTGACGTGTCATTTACAATATGTTCTTAACACATTGAAAAACTGAACCGAAACTGAGGGGTTTTCCTGAAACCAAGCCGCAACCGAATCTGAAAAATCAAGCTTTAAGGGTAAATATCCGATGTACCGATGCTTACAGTCACACTAATTCAAAGTCATATACTGAATAGCCCGAGAAGAAACGTCTATGGACATAAGGGTCACGGACAAAATGCCCGTAGAAGCAATGCTTACCAAACAAAGTGTCACTGGGCGAAATGTTCACAGACAAAATATCGATGAACAAAGTAAGCACAAGTTTTAAACTACTTTTTGTTCTTTTACATTAAAGCTGAACTTTTAGCACAGAAAAACCAAAGGAATTATAAAATTATGCGAACGGGTTTCAGGTTGCTTTCATCTTGACAGACTACTTGAAATTTAGATAGCAATCTATATATTTATTTATTCATTTATTGGATTTTAACGACACTATCGACAGTCAGGGTCACTTCGTGTCGGAATATGATAATTCATGCCCGGTTTTCGGATAAAATGTAGGAAGACTAATCTTTTAACTGCCTCTCACTGAATTTGTTTCTCGTTATTAATTTCGAAAAAACGAAGGTACATCTTATTTAAGACAAACGAAGTTTTGTTCTGAAAAGTGTATATATTTTATATTTAATTATATCTTTAATGATTTAACCACAGAAATTAAGATTTTGTTTGTGTTTGACATTATTTTTTAGCTTTTGAATATGATAACCAGGGAAAATGGATATTATTGGTAAAAGAGGAACTTTTTCAGATTTGCCAGAAAGTTGACGGAGCGAACTGATATGGGTTCAATATCGAGTATGAGATCCATTATTGTTATTTACAGCTTGACAACGCCTTCTCATGCTCCCAATCAGGTTCCAGATGGTCCTTTGTGGGATGCTGTTCCATTCTTGAACCAGCATGGCACCAAGCTCCTGAACACTTCTTGGTTGGACTGGACGGACTGAAATTGCAAGCTGCAACTCATTCCAGACATGTTCGATTGGATTGAGGTCAGGGGATCTTGCTGGCCAGTCAAAACGCTCAATCCCCTTCCTCTGTCGGTACTCCCGGACAGCATGGCAACCTGAGGACGGGCATTATCGTCAATCAGAATGAATCTATCACCCACTGCACCTGCATACAATCTGACGTGGACATCCAGGATCTCATCAATATACCGCTGCGCAGGCATTGTACCACGGTCAAGGACACAGAGCTCTGTACGTCATCCCAGCTGATGCCGCCACAGACCATTATTGACCCTCCACCATACCGGTCATGTTCAGCAATGTTGGCTGCATGGAATCGCTCTCCTGATCTTCTCCATACCCCAGAACGCCTATCTGTGTTGTCTAGGCAGTACCTTGACTCATGTGTAAACAGGACAGGTCGTCAATCTTCTCAGGTCCATCCAACGTGATCCATGGCCCATTCATATCGTGCCTGCGGTGGTTCTGGACATCTGAATGCAAATACATGGTCTTCTCGATCGGAGGCCACCTTCGTGCAACCTTGCCCGGATAGTCTGCGTCGAAACATTTACGCCGGATGCATTCTGAAGGTCACTGCGAAGCGAGGTTGCTGTGTCAAAGCGGTTCCTATGGTCCTGAATGATCAAAAACCGGTCTTCAGCTGCAGATGTTGCCCTGTCTCTGCCACCACCATGTCGTCTGACTGGTGGTGCCATACTGCTGAAATCTTGCACAGGCTCTGGTGATTATCGTATGGTGCACACCAAGGGCTTCACCAACCTGACGATGGGTAGCCCCTTCTTCCACCATCCCTGCAGCCCACCACATTTCTGCTTCAGACAAATGTCTTCTCACATTTGCATTCGCCATATTCAATCATTAAATCACAAGGTTTGTGTTGAAATGAAGACTGAATACCCTACACATCGCATGTACACGTTGACAGAGCACGAAAAATCATGGAAATAAGGGGTGCATTCTTTCCATGACTGTCACGAAAAGTCTGCCTGTCAAGAGAGCTAATGTAAACACTGGGGACCATCTCAATACATTCCTCAATCATACCCACAAAAATATCGCAAATATGTCACAAGAAAATTTCACATGTCAAATATGTGGTGCTTAACAAACTTTGAGTAGTATATTTATTTCTATAGTTATTAAATGGGTGAATTTCAGTTTCTTATATTATTCACCAGATACAATTGAAATTCTATCAAGTATGGGACAATGCACAACTGTAAAAGAGAATCGACCGGGCCGCGACTGGGCTGCGATCCGCTATAAATTAACCATCAACTTTCTTCCACACTATAATTAGAGGCTATTACTTCATTAGTTTCATATCGGACCGAACGTCGAAGGCTGATATGAAGTTTCCGAGAGCAGATATCTCGACCGATATGAAACTAACCAAGTAAGAACCTCTCTATTTATTAAACCAAAACAAATAATTAGAAGATCTGTCACTGACTTCAGACAGTGCTTTTGTTTCTCATTCTTTTCAAAAGTCGGACGTTTCTTCTTCTCCAAGTTCAGCTATTCGAACGTCACGGACTGGGGAAGCCGCGACGTTTGGTTAGCCGGACTATCTCTTCCCCCACTTCGGCAAATCCCTGCTTACGACTCTGAATTTTAGTTTGCGTGAATTTTTTGTACAACTCTCTCATTTCCTTCTCTTCATCCACCTAATCTTCACATAATGACATCATTAATTCCTCATCGTACTAACTATACGGGGGGAGCGCGGTGGCTCAGAGGTAGACTGTTGGACTTCTATGCTAGAGGTCCCCGAGTTCGATCCCCGTCCCGGGCCGACACACGCGTTGTGTCCTTGGACAAGGCACTTTATCCCGGCTGCCTACATGGGGCACGGCACGCCGTGTACTAAGGCCTACTACGTCGATGGTGCACGTGTCTTCAACTGCTGTAACCCTGATTGAGTGGAGCTTGAACAGAGTTAGAATGTTGAGGAGCTGACAGTTGCTCGTCGATGCTCGGTGGTTCTCCCCTGACACTTCCTTCACACGTGAAACTGTAAGGGTCACGATTAGCCACTGTGCATAAGTATGTGACCTTAAACACCAATAAATAAATACTAACTCTACTTCAAAGCATTCCACCAGGCCAATTTTCCTTTTTGCATTCGACTGCTAACTGAACATTTTGATGCAAACAAATTGGTTGCGCATAATAACGCATTAAGGAGACAACTCTAGCTTGGTTCATATCGACCGTGATCGGAGTCCTATCAGCCGAGTTTGAAGCCATATCAGCGAGTTTGATAATGGGCCAGTCCTGGGAAAGAAAACGCGGGAGTCCGAATTGATCGCTCAGATGGTCACCCATCAGAGAACTAACCAGGCTCGACGTTGCTTAACTTCGGTGATCTGACGAGAACCGAAGTCTTTGTATCATTTTGGCACTAAAAGAGTTGACTCTTTTATTGAGATTCTTTCCCTGACGTGCTTTCACCCTCCGATTCCCTTGAGTGCATCAAGGGGCCATCTGAAAATGCTGAAGCATTTCAGATGGCGTCTTGATGCATTCAATTAAGGGATGAAACTTAGTGCTCCCCGTAATGATAAATATATGGAACGCGATGGCTCCAGTGGTTAGTGCATTGTACTCTTAACCAAATGGTCGACGATTCGATCCTGACCAACGTAACTGTATTGTATCCTTGGGCAAGGCACTTTATTCCGATTACCTTCGACGTGCGAGGCAGTGCTGCGCGTCACTTGGCTCCAACTGCTGCTTGAGCAAAGTTACTAAGCTGGAGAGTCTGAAAGTTTCTCGCCAATGCTCGGTGGTTCTCTTCGGGTAATCCGGCTTCCTTCATCCAAACTGTCCGGCACGACGTGACTCTGGCCATATCAGTTTGAAGCCATTCAGCTGAGTGGAAGCGTGGTGGCTCAGTGGTTACGGCATTGAACATCAAACCGAAAGGTTCACGCTTCGATCCCCGACAGGGGTAACTGCGTTGTGTCCTCGGGCAAGGCATTTCATCCTGCTTGCCCGCATGGCGGAACGGTGGCGCTGGTGTACTAATGCGTACTGCACGTGGATGATGCACTTGTCATCAACCAATGCAAACCCCTGCTTGTGTGGAGTTAGTACGTTGGGCGTCTGGCATTTGCTTTGCCGTTGCTCGGTGGTTCTCTCCGGGTACATCGGCTTCCTCCACCCGTAAAACAGAGCGACACGATGAGGCCCTGGCCGTCGAAAGCGTCATTAAATCCCAATAAATAAGTAATAAATATATCACCTAAGCCAACTTCGATAATTGGCAATTCTTAGAAAGAAAGTCATATCTAACAAATAATGTGGAATGGCACATGTCGAAAATGCAAAACTCGGAAAAAACGTTTTGTATCAGCCGACCCCCCCCCCCCCCCCCCTCCTCCCCCAGTCCCGATTCCGCATCAGACAGATTCAATTTCCTGTAAACACCGCACTAACACTATCACATATATGCATTGTCATTACGCATTAAAATATTCAAAAATCAAAATTTTGATCAATTTTCAACGCAATTCAAACTGAAAAATGGGAAAAACTGGTTTTATATAACGGAATTGTTAGATAAATGTATTATCATGGCCATGTCATGTCCTGTAATTTGTATCGGATCGCAACTCGCCCTGAGGGGTTCCCGGCGATCCGATTGTGAACACGACATCGAATCTGATACAAATTACAGAACATGCACATGGTCATGATAATGTATATGAATAGGAGATACTATTTTCGTTTGTATTTATTGGTGTGGTCTTCATTTCGCAGTCTTTTATTTAGGAAATCGCGACCAACCGGTGAACGCGTGTCACGATCTGATCGCGAAAGAAACTACATTTGTGATCATATAGTGCCATATTTCCAAGGACGTTGCGTTAACCCTTTACCTAACATGAAAAGCAGATGACACTTGCAAAAATGATTTGTGAATAGCTAATTTTTTTCATTTTTTGTCTCAAAAAAATAGGTTATGGCCCCTCGTTGAGCTCGTTCCAACGAGGGGCCATAACCTATTTTTTTGAGACAAAAAATGAAAAAATAATGAAAATTAATTGGCGATTTTTGAGAATAGCGCTGACCGGTTTTGGCCGTTACGTTGGGTAAAGGGTTAATGGGCATTTTTTCTATGGATGCTTTTTCTGCGAACATTACATTCATGAACGCAATGTCCATGATTAGCCATGAACGTTTTGTCTTGATACTATGCTCAAATATCATTCTTGACGGTGGGAATTATAGAAGAAATTGATAAAAGTCGGAACACGTGGAATGCCCCCCCCCCCCCCCCCCCCCCCCTTCCTCTGCTCTAGTGTCATTGCGCAAACACTATATGTTAAATTTCCATTAATTCTTTTGGGCGTCTTATTTTTTCCGAGAGAGGGTTAATGATCTCACACTGGAATGGGCGTGTCGTACTCATTCAGCATTCAGCATTCAGGTGAGAGGTCAGTCTTTGTTTGTATTAAAAATGTAATTTTATATAATTTTATATAATAGAAATAAATACTAAAACTATCGTCTGAATACGGTGACAGTTTTACGGGGGGGGGGGGGGGCGGAGTACTCGGAGAGAACCACCGAGCAACGACGAGCAGCTGTCAGCTCTCCAACATCGTAACTCCGTACTCCAGAACAGGCAGGGCTAGATTGGTTGAAGACATGCGCACCATCGACGTGCAGTACGCCTTAGTACACATCGTCATCATACCCCCATGCAGGCAATCGGGGTTAAGTGCCTTGCCCAAGGATACAACGCGGGCCTCAACAGGAATAGTGGGTGGAATCGTCTCTAGTTTCTGCATGTTGGCAGGTACATATGTCATGATGCATCTTGCCGAATGACGAGTTGGTTTGTATCCTCAACTCTTTCGACACTGAATCTGTGAATGTTTTCATCCTTCTGAATACTACCCCAGTCTGTCTACTGAACACTGGCGAGTTTTTTTTCTGGTTTCATCGGGGATTCGCAAAAAATTGAACCTACTATCATCGCATTCGTGGGCACGAATAATTTTGTACATCACCTCGGCTCTTGCGGCACAGTCGCTTGTAAAAATACATAATTTTCTCATGCCCATACATGCAATTATCGCCAGCATACACGCCAAAAATTTCACTGGACCGCCCCGTCCCTAATTTGAAATATCTGAACTAGAAAAAATGAGGAAAACAGATACAGATTTATAAGAGGATATAAAATGTATGGAAATACAGTATCGTCATAAGAAATCGGACAGGGGAAAATTATTTATTTATTTATTTATTTAAAATGAGAATAGACTTCTTGAAGGACATTATGAAATGGATGAGGATACAGTATCGTCATAAGAAACTGCAGAGGGAATATTTATTTATTTATTTATTTATTTATTTATTTATTTATTTATTTATTTATTTATTTTATTGATGTTTAAAGTCACAGTCAGCACCTATATCATGTCCACAACATAGGTATGAAGTAAAGTTTAGCCAATTATTTGTACCTCCACTCCGCTAGTTACTGGGTTCTATTGTATCTTTAAAGCATAACTTTTAAACATTTTTCATGGGGATTGGAGCTCTGTTAACCCTTTACCTAACCTGAAAAGCAGACGACACTTGCAAAAATAATTCTCGAATAACTAATTTTTTTCATTTTTTGTCTCAAAAACATAGGTTATGGCCCCTCGTTGGAACGAGCTCGACGAGCTCGTCCAACGAGGGGTCATAACCTATGTTTTTGAGACAAAAAATGAAAAAAATAATGAAAATTAATTGGCGATTTTTGAGAATAGCGCTGGCCGGTTTTGGCCGGTACGTTAGGTAAAGGGTTAACAAGGTGCGATTTGGGAAATTCTTGACCATTCGTGAGATTGTTTTTTATAGAAGATTTAGTTTGTACAATACATGTAATTATAAATTATATTCAATGAAAACCCTGTCGTTCAGATGTGCCTTTTAGTATTTTTTGATTTGTTGAAGATGAAGTGTCCAAACGGGGGGGGGGGGGGGGGGGGGGGGGGCAGTGGCTCAGTAGGTGGTGGTGCAGGCTGCAAGAGGTCCTCGGTTCGAATCCCACCTGCGGCAACCGCGTTGTGTCCTTGGGCAAGACACTTCACCCCCATTGCCCACGTGGGGGCACGGTGGCGTTGTGTACTAAGACGTACTGCACGTCGATGGTGCACCTGTCTTCAACCAATGCTAACCCTGCTTGTGTGGGGTTGGTATGTTGGGGAGCCGACAGTTGCTCGCCGTTGCTCGGTGGTTCTCTCCGAGTACTCCGGCTTCCTCCACCCGTAAAACTGTCATGGTCATGATTAGCTATTGTGCAGAAATATGTGACCTTGAACACCAAAAAATAAATAAATAAATAAGAGTCCAAACAAATAGATTGTGGTCAGATATGCGCTCATGCTAGAATCCATACGACATTCTCTGAGTATCGGTTGAGCATCTGCAGACCCCATATTTCCCACCCACCCACATTTTACCATGCTCGATACTACATAAGCCTCCTTCCTGGGCCTTAACCTTCCACAACTATCAAAACCTGAAGTTGGTGTCGAAGCAGATATTTGAATTATTCAACTCACTAGTAAAAACTGGATTATACACTACAATGATCACAAAATTGGCTTCTTTCTTGATCAGATCGCGATCTGGTTGCTACATTGTCATTCGAGTCGGGATTTCGGGATTATGCGAAATCGAAACCGAATCGAGAAAAACAAACTAATATAACATGATCCGAGATTCAATGTTCTTGTGTTTCATTTTCGAATTGTTAGATTGCACAGCGTTTTGGGTAATATAGAGCAGATAATTTCTACCGCATCGCGACCCCGTCTGTCCGCCTCTATGATAACAATACTGTAGTCTTGAAATAACTGAACCAACATGTTGGCTGGATTGGGGGGCCTATTAGGAGGTTGCCCTATCCCTTTTACGTCCATGGTATTCGCTCTGTACTCAAACTTTGGTATTTATTATTTATTTATTGGTGTTTAATTTCACATACTTATGCACAATGGCTAATCGTGACCGTGAAAGTTGTATGGATGGGGAAGCCGGAGTATCCGGAGAGAACCACTGAGCATCGACGAGCAAACTGTCAGCTCCTCAACATTCTAACTGTTCAAGCTCCGCTCAAGCAGGGTTACAGCGGTTGAAGACACGTGCACCATCGACGTGCAGAACGCCTTTGTACACGGCGTCATCGTGCCCCCATATAGGCAACCGCGATAAAGTGCCTTGCCCAAGGACACAACGCCGGTCGTCCCGGACGGGGATCGAACTCGGGATCTCTAGCACAGAAGTCCAACAGTCTACCACTGAGCCACCGCGCTCCTCAAACTTTGGTAAAACAAATAAAATCGGCTCAAATACTCTGTATCTTCTCATCCTATTTTATAAGAATAGTTGAAGTGATAAAGATCATGTCCATTAATTATGGCGACAGAAGTAATATTTTTCCCATGGACTGGAACAAATCAATAGTTTCTCGGATTTTAAGGAAATGAGAAAATGCGTGTTATTTTCAAGAAAAACAATATCCTTTTCCATTGAGCGACCAAACTCCAGTGAAAGATTATTACACGTTTTTACATCGATTATATTATTTGACTCGCTCGCAAAAACAGATTAACTACACACAATGCACAGATAGGATACTTCGGAAAATTCATCTTCTCTGCGAGTTCAAGTCATGCTTCAAATTACAGAACAAGGAATACAATACGATGATATTTTTAATATCTTATTTTCTTACAATGCCGTTTCTTCATATATATTTCCAAAAACAAATACCTGACAGGAATTTAGCCTTTTATTTATTTATTGGTGTTTAAGGTCGCAACAACATCGTAACTCCGCACTGCAGCACAGGCAGGGTCAGATTGGTTGAAGACATGCGCACCACCGACGTGCAGCACGCCTTAGTACACGGCGTCATCGTGCCCCCATGTGGACAATCGGGGTTAAGTGCCTTGCCCACGGACACAACGCGGGAGTCCGAATCGATCGCTCAGACGGTCACCCATCCGAGGATTAACCGGGCTCGACGTTGCATAACTTCGGTGATCTGATGAGAACCGGTTACCGCAATGCCACCGCGCCCCCAGTTTAGCCTTTAAACGTCTTTTGAAGTGATATTCAGAATTTTAAGGGGAACAAAAATTCTGGATGTCAAAAAGTAGTGGAAAACACGGGAAACAGCAATTCGATGAGCGCGATAAGTAACAATTCAAACCTAAAGCCCTATGAGGATGTATGATTACAGCATTGCTGTTCCTTTCTAGATCATTAACCCTTTGAACTCTAGTGGTATCTTTCATGCCAGTTCAATGGCAGCAATCAGAAGAGTCCATATTCATTATTTGGGATAGAACAATCAATATTTTCAACGTGCAGCCTTGGGGCTGCACGTTGAAAATATTTATTGGTCTACCCCACACATTTACTGAACAGCCATCCTATTTAATGACGTATCATGTGGCTGGCCGGAAAGACGGCCGCTAGGGTTCAAAGGGTTAAATCAAAATAATTTTGCACGTTTTCGCATTCTCGTATATCTTTCATGAGCAAACGTTTTGAAGTTATATTTGAGTCCATCTATTCCACTTGGAGTCCGCTACTATGGCGATTCTAGTTTCACATTTGACCCCCATCCCCACTACCACCACCATCACCGCCAGCCGAGAAGTGATTAATCAAGCACTTTAACGGCGACAGAAGCAGTCCACAAGACCCGGAAGGTGTCGGGCCAAATATTTTTGAGATATACATTATGTAGCTTATTTTATGATGGCAACCAGAAATGTTCCCTCAATGCCGCTTCTCAAGCGATGATCATGTGACGTCATTGGCGTTAGCGTGTGCAGATTTTTGAGGCGATAATTTTACAAACGCGAAATAAAAACTCAATTATCTCCATACTAAATACTCTGGACAAACATTCCATCTTTTTTTTCTGTTCACATTTCAGTTGCCGTATTCAATTTTTAAATATTCACTGTTATATAATATATAAAATATTACAACAGTCATGGAATATTGATTGTCATATCAATATAGTTGATCAGACCAGGGCCAATACTATATAACACTTTTACAATAGCATTTTCCTAAAATGAATTTTCTACAAGAGAATATAAATGACGGAAAAAATCATTAGCATTTCAAAAGATGTGGCAATTTGCCAGTTGGCAAATTGCCACATCTTTGAAAATGCTAATGGTTCATTTCAATTAGTAATTTCCATAACAGGAAAATACAATTCTGAGAAATACAACTGTAAATGTTTAAGAGTATTGGCCCCTGATCAGTCAGATGAAACAAGACACCATGGGCGTCTTGTTTGATGTGGCTTATGTGGCCTCGTCAAATCGCCGGAATATGACAATCCAGACCAATTGACCATTGTTATGATTGTATTGATTAATTTGATTTTATTTGTTGTCCCCGTTCTGTTTCTGAGCGGATGCACAGCTAAATGGAATAAAGTTGACATACAATACAGATAGTTCAATTAGTTGAGATGCACCCACGTTGATACAAATACAGAAATCTACTTTCTGGCAGTTACAAAGTCACTTAACCCTTTGAACTCTAGTGGTATCTTCCCTGCCAGTTCAATGGCAGCAATTAGAAGAGTCCATATTCAATATTTGGGGTAGACCAATGAATATTTTCAATATGCAGCCTTGGGGCTGTAAGTTGAAAACATTGATTGGTCTACCCCACACATTTACTGAACAGGCATCCTATATAAAGACGTTATGACGTATCATGTTCCAGTCCGGAAAAAAACGGTCGCTAGGGTTCAAAGCCTTAAAGGCTAAGTAGTTGTTTGGTTTGAAGACTCTTTGAAACGTTCTTTTTGAAACTCCTTGAAATTTGTCTCCGGTCATGAGTTTGTGTTATATTGTATAACAGTATACTAAATAATTTCTCTAACACGACCATTATAACATTCTTGTTAAAAAGTATGATCGCATCATTTTAATTTGGGCGTTCAAATATCTTTGTCAAGTATAGCCCTTCAGACAACTTTTTTGTCCTCAAAACTGTGAGGGTTGGGGAGGGGGGGGGGGGGGGCACGCAACAAATAAGCGAGAAAAATTGACAGGAAAGAAACTACCGGTCACGGTCACCTTTTTCTGGGAATTCTCAACACAAACACACCAATAATCAATTGGTTCTTTAGAGCCCCACAATTCGTCAAATCAGCCCTCTTTCTCTCTGGAACAGTCAGCAATGATAAAAGATGTCTGTACAATACTTCTTGCTTCAAAAGTTTTTTTAAACAATATATATATTTTTTAAGCCTGCCTAGTATCGTAGATTGCATTATTTCCGGAAACGTTTCGTGGCGGACTCAAATATTTACCACTGTTGTACCACAACATGTAACTTTTCAGCCAATGTTATTTCGCCCCATGATAGCAACAATGCGCCATCTTCAATGCTTTAGCATTGCAGGTGACGCTTTGTTGCAGCCGAGAAACGATTTGTAATTCATTAACTTGCTTGCCTTGATTCATCTTAGGAGAGCTGCTAGTTTCTCGCCTAAAGCTTATTTCAGGAGTGTTTCTCTCTGCTCGCCATCATTTTTCTAATGTTCAGGTCTACTTTAAAGGTCGCCGAAGAGGCAAATCATACGAGGGAATCTGCGGTCACATATTGAGAGTGCAATGGCCGAAAGCCAAAAGAGAAATACAAGTTACACGTGACTGCATTTGAGTAGTGATGCCGCCTCCCCTACCATGATTCTCAAGTGGTAGTATCATTGTGTAAAATATATTGGTAAAGATAATGTTGGCCTAACCTATCTCTGTCTGTCTGTCTGTCTGTCTGTCTGTCTGTCTGTCTGTCTGTCTGTCTGTCTGTCTGTCTCTCTCACTCTATCTCAGCCACCCCCCCCCAGCCCCCCTCTCTCTCTCTCTCTCTCTCTCAGCTGTTTCCGGAAAAGGCTGGGATGGGGCACGTATATCTTATGTCCTTGGTTGGGCTGAAATTTGAGGCCCCCACACTTTATCCCTTTAATCGACCGCTACCGCTTGCGCTACTTACAAATTTAGGAGCCTAAAAAATAGAATTTGAGCTCGTTCCAATGAGGAGGTACACGATATGGTTTTGTTGAAATTTTGTGAAATATTTGAAAAAAAATATATTATAATAACAAATTTGAGATCGTGTGCATTGGGTAAAAGTTTAATGAAATGCCAAACCGAGATAAAAAAAATCGTTATATTTTATTTTATAGCATCGTGCGCAAGACATGTATTAGGTCCAGAACAGAACACTCTTCATCATTAGAGCGGAAAAGAGCTGCGGAGTTGATCGAACAAGCGTCACATCGTTTCAGTGTCCATGACATTCAGCTGACGACTCCTCTATTGGTTTTCATATCGACTCGATCATCCCCCACCGTCACGAGTTCTCTCATAGACGCGACAAATCTGTCATCCCTTAATTAACCTGTCAAAAATGTTTACCCTTAAACGGAAGTAATTCTTTATCTGATACGGACTTCACCAGTATCGACAGACAAGCGTAAAACATATAGGAAATATACGTTATGAACGCTAGAAAGATAATCAGATAAATTTGTTTAGAAAAGTATCCAGGGCAGATCATTGGAAAGTCGATCAGTCTACGGGCAGGAAGGTCTTGATATGAAATCGATTATTAGTCAATACTGGGAAAACAGTTTCTGATCCAATGGAGAGGGAGCATTTTATACATCAGACGCGACGCGAGCATTGCGCGCGATACGATCAACTGATGAATAACCATTGTCACTTTGCCATAGCTCTGCTCTGCATGTCAGAAAATAGCTATTTGTTGAACGGTATTTGCATATGATTTCGAGGGTATGACAAAGCACATTTCTGTTTGTACACTATACTGAACACTTGTACCCAAATGAAAAGATGAAAATGGCGGGAAATTCTAATTCAAATATTTAGTACTATGATACCAGATGTACTCTTATAACTTTTCACTCAATGTTATTTCGTCTCTTATTGCAACCAGCGTCATCAGTAATGCTTTAGCATTACAGATGGCGCCTTGTTGCACTCAAGGTATAATTTGTAATTCATTAACTAGCTTCCCTTGAGTCATCTTGGGAGAGCTGCTCCTAACACGTATAAAGTTTATTGCAGGAGTGTTTCTCTCTCTTCGCCATCACGTTTCTCATATCCGGGTCTACTTTAACCATTTACCTAACATGAAAAGCAGACGACACTTGCAAAACAAATTCTTGAATAACTAATTTTTTTCATTCTTTGTCTCAAAAACATAGGTTTTGACCCCTCGTTGGAACGAGCTCGACGAGCTCGTTCCAATGAGGGGTCATAACCTATGTTTTTGGGACAAAAAATGAAAATATACGGAAAATTAAATGGCGATTTTTGAGAATAACGCTGGCCGGTTTTGGCCGTTACGTTGAGTAAAGGGTTATGGGTCGAAAAAAGAGACATATCATACGAGGGAATCTTCAGTCGCAACTTCAGGGCGAAGAGACGATGAATGCAACCTGCTAATACCCACTAAAATGCAATGGCCGGAAGCATGAAGAGAAATACAAGTCGCTTGTAACCACATGGAGTCGTGAGCCCCCTCGGTGACGTAGTTGAGAAACAAAGCTATTTTAACACAGCGATACCTCAGATTTGAGCCTCGGTCAAAAACAAACCCAAACATAAACAATTAATGTATAATCAAACATTAAATCTCCGATTATAATTTGGACTCAAAGACTTGTGTTAAAATGTTATTCTATGTTTATACAGTACGGACGCCGTCGACTGATCACTTTCCATGGGTGGGCAATATTTCTACGGGCGCAATAAAATTAGATTCCAAACACTATTTACAGGAATAATCATCAAAAGTTTCATTAATGGAGCAGGGGGTTATGATTAAAACTTTGCTGGTGATGCTTTTATTACCTGGTAAACTCATGCATGGATTACGACCAGTCCATGGCAACTGTACTGTATGTTTTACATTGGATATTGAACATCGTTTACTCTGCCTTATTTCCATCTGTCGAAGGCTATTCTTTTGTTTGTGGACAACTCCAAGCTATGCAAGCAAGTGAAGTGCAGGCCCCCTTTGAAACTTTACGTCAACTGTGCTTTTTTGGTGCTTTACGTAAACAGAGAAGATTGGAATCAATAAAGCAGAACAGCATATGTCTGTGACGACACATGCAAGATAATAAAGTTACAAATAAAAAAAATAATCACTTATCGGGCACATGACTGCAGCCATATAGGCGACACATACCTTTAAGAAACTAAGGTTGTCCTCGAAGTTAAAAATCTCGGAGTCGAAGCTAAAAATCACGGAGTTGACCACAAAAACTCTTGGGTTTCATCTCATAAGAACTAACAACATGAGACACAAACGGCAGTCATCAGGATCAACGGCAGATCAAGTTTAAAGATCCGTACTAGTAAATTAATATCTGGTTCACAGCGTTGATTTTAAAAAAATCTACCAAATTTATTGCGGCTATCTGTCTCCTCTACCATTGCCATTTAAGCAAATCTGTGATACCGTCCTGTCATGACGCTTTTTGTATTGGTAAAGCACCTTTGGCCCAAAATGGACTTAGCTGTACAAAACATACAGGAGTCCGTTGGTTTGAGATGCGGGGCTACCGCGACGCCCAAAGAATTTTGTAGAAAATTGAAAGTTCTGCCCATTTTACTTCACTTTGAATCGATGGTCGTTCATAAGAAGAAAACTTGTCAATTAGAGACACATATCTTATTTAGTAGGTGTCATTTTCTTTCCTAGAATTACACATTATTAAGCTCCGCTGATATGACTTCTAACTCGGCTTATATGACGTCGATCTCGGTCGATATTAACCAAGCTAAAGTTATCCCCTCGATGCTTTACTAGTCACAACCATTTTGTTCACAGCGAAATCGTTCACCGTTATTCGTAGAAAGCAATCAATCAGTAAAATTGGCGTTACTTGGCAAAATGGTGTAGTGTTTGTATGGTGAGGAATGCTGGTACAGAAAGTAAGAATTAAAAGGATGAAGAGCCAAAGAGGAGAGCTATACACAAAAGTCAAAGCAAAATAAGATTCAGAGTCGTAAGCGGACATTCGTCGAAGTGAGAGAAGAGATAGTTAAGCTATGCAGGTCATTTTATACTGGAGGCGAACGCGAAGGCGACCACCGCGAATTCCCGCGCAAATTATCGTTCTTACTGAAAGCGGTGATACGCGCGGAAATTCTCAGTGTTAATAAACAATCATCCAGATATGTCATAGTACGCCCTTTGACCTCACCAGCTGATTGGTTGAATAGAATTGTTCGCGCGAACAATTCCCCAAAATTCGCAATGGGGGCAATCTCCGCGGTTTTCCGCGCGAACTGAAAATGGGCCGCGTTCGCGTTCGACCTTAGTATGAACGACTCCATTAAAACTGGTCTTAATAAAAACAAATGCGACCACAGCGGACGGAGTCGCGTTCGCCTCCAGTATAAAATGGCCTTACGAAGGTTCCGATAGCTGAACTTGGAGAAAACGAAACTTCAAACTTCATGAAAAGAATGAGAAACAATAAAACACTGTCAGAAAACTATAGCATATCTGAGAACACGGTGTAAGTATTTATTTGGGTTTAAAAAATAAAGAGGTTTTCACTAGATTAGTTTCATATCGGTCGAGATATCAGCCTTCGGTAATTTCACTTCGCCCTCCGGTCTCAGGCTGATAGGAAGTTACCTCGGGCTGATATCCCGGCCGATATGAAACTAACCAAATAATAACCTCTCATTATTGACATAAAAAGTACACACCAAGAGTATAAACCGTCTATTAACCCTTTTCCTAACATGAAAAGCAGACGACACTTGCAAACAAAATTATTGAATAACTAATTTTTTTTCATTTTTTGTCTCAAAAACATAGGTTATGACCCCTCACTGGAACGAACTCGACGAGCTCGTTCCAAAGAGGGATCATAACCTATGTTTTTGAGACAAAAAATGAAAAATTAATGAAAATTAATTGGCGATTTTTGAGCATAACGCTGGTCGGTTTTGGCCATTACGTTGGGTAAAGAGTTAATATGTGGAATTGAGGACTTGGTGTCGAGACCTTCGAGAGAAATTAGAGATGCCAGTATCACTGCACATTCGCTCCGCTACATAACAAAACAATGTAATCTCATGTATTCCAACCCCAAGGCGAAACATACAATGGCCGACTGTATTTTCACCCTTTCAACCCATGCCTATAAATTTTAACGTAAAAAAAACTCGTTGGTGGGTTAACAATAGTTAAAGAGGTTCAGTACTACTTTAGTCCTACAGCCCCACTGGGCTGTTGGATTAATTTATTACAGAACGACCACACAAATACAAAATGGATTCGTCCAAATTTCCCCCAATCCTTATAACCAGGACTGTACGCGTCAAACTCATTCGGGAATTCATTGCTGTAAAGGTTAATGCAATGAATAGTAGTGATGTTACTTTTCAGCTGGCACATTCGTCTTTGTGTAATCAAAGTTTGTTTTTTGTTTTACAACAAAGCGAGAATTCCTCATGGCATACTGTGCTCAGAATTCAAGCTGAAAAAGGTTGATTTATGTCTTTTGCATCGCTTGCACCATATGCATTGTGCAACAACCCAAATGATTTGAGACATCTGAGAACACTGCTACAGGCATGTTACTTTTCGCGATTTTTAAAAACGTTTCTGACAACACCTAACAACGATTCCTTGTTAACTATCGCGATAATGGAATTAACAGTCAGTACAATAAAACAAAAGGGTAATTCTTGTCCTGTTTTTGTCGGGATAAAATAACAAGATTGCAGTTATTTTAGAAGATGCTAGAATGTTACACCCTTTGTAAATCGATTCCGACAGATGGGTTGTTTATCTGGGGTGGGTTTTTTTTGTCAATTAAAACTGCACCGATTCATCTGGCTATAAAACGCTCATGCTTAACAGACAGTAAAGCATAGATGGGTTTTCTTGTTGGAGCGACATCATAATATTTCCGATTCCCACTACAGAGGAAATTCACAGACCTGCAGATTAAGGCGATATTACCCTAACTTTTTTATCTCCATTTTTAGGTTATCCTTCGACCAGCCTTCTTCGGTAAAACAAAGGTAAAGAGATGCGATTTATGTAGTGTTAGTGCAGTGCGGTTATACCACGTAGCAACCTGTTTCTGCTAGGGAGGTGATTGTCAAATAAATTTGTGTTATGCCACAGCGCATCAAAACCACAGGCAAAGGGCCGTTCTCCGAATTTAGGTAGGCCCGATGTGGCGATGCAATTCATTGATAATGTATGCCGGAAATTCTTCTGGAAATTGAGAGACTGGGAGATCAACAAAGATCATTTTTGTTCTCCAAAAATATGGATGCGATCTTGAAAAATTTGTAAAAGTTTGAGGCATGAGAATGAGTGTCACATTATGCTATGCATTATCGACCAAAAAGAAAAGTGAATGCTTCTACACCCTGAAGAATCATACACACTAAAAACTAAAGTGTTAAAACTGACACTTTCAATGTGTTAAACCCATTCTAACTCTTAGGGTTTGATTTTAACACTCAAAGTGCAATGCTTTAAGCACTTAGACATTACAATCGTCAGACATCTGAAACTTGAATGGATGGCACTTCCCATGTGTCTAGCATTGGTGGTTCTTCCAGAATCGTCCATAATTTAATTTGCGCTTGGTGGGTAGTTCGAGCCTGATCCGCGTCATCTGCGTTGTTTCCTTTTAAGTGTCACGACATTACACTTGTCAAGTGGTATTATTGTCAACACCTGTCAAGTTCTGGGATATCTACACTTGAACAAAGTGCTAGTTCAGCACTTAGTAAGAGTTAAATACAGCACTTCAAGTATAGTTTTTAACATTTTAGTTTTTAGCGTGTACATCTTCTCCAAAAAGTAAATCGAGTCCATGCCTCGGTCTTCAGATCTCAAACGACTTATTACAAAGCTAATTCAGCCCTAGGTTTCTTGAGAAGAAGTTTGAAATACTGCCCCATCGGCTGCAAGAAACTCTCATGCATAGCAACCTTACGTCCATACTAGAACATAGAGCTTTTATGTGGGATCCTTACACCGCAACCGACGCCACCAAACTGGAAAAAAAATCGGCAGCCCGTTTTACCACGAACGATAACAACCCGAAGGAAGAGGCCTGTGTCAATCAACTTTTAGAAAACGTGAAACTCCCACCGCTTTTAGAAAGAATAAAGCAATAACAATTCATATTCCTACAAACGTGGTTGAAGGGCTAGTACTAGTTTCACCTATTGAAACCTTCCTGACAGAGTCAAGAAATTTTCTAAATGGCAAAGCTAGTACTATCTGGTTGACACTCACAACGAAATGATGAAAAACAACAACAACAAAAACCTGCAAAAGACTTGTCAGATCAAAACAAAGAGAAACACACACAAGCCATAAATACACGATAACGTAATTTGCAATAACGGCAAAACGTTCCGGATTTTATCCCCCTGCTCTCTGATGTCAAAATGGCAAAGTTTTCAGCAGCAAATATTTCCCATAATGCAGGATGATATCTAACCAAATATACCTTGTTCGACAGAGCTCGGTAAGCTCTGTCAAACAAGATATAATTTGTTAAACTTGTAGTTAAACAAGAAAGAAACAGAGTTATTAGAGAAAATTCCGTTGCACTACCAGTGTGCTGTGGGTTAAACAGCAGTGCTCTGCAGTAAAAAACATTCCTTTTATTTTATAAGAACGTCCATCGAATGGACTAACCTCTGTATCCACTGATGCTGAAGTAAGTGCTTCTGGAATAGGCCGATCCAGTGATATATTGGAAAAAGAAAACCAAACTGCACTCCTCACCCATCGTGATAAACACCAATAGAATACTGTATGAGGTGAATCTTACAGATGCAGATACAACATTTCATGGTGTCCATCCTACATTAGGAGAGGGTGTCCTCTCCTTCATCTACGGAGGTTTCCAGAAGACACGGTCTCCTTGATTCTAACCGACATAAGGCAACTGGTTTTAGTGTAAGTATTAACCCTTTACCCAACGTAACGGCCAAAACCGGCCAGCGCTATTCTCAAAAATCGCCAATTAATTTTCAAAATATTTTCATTTTTTGTCTCAAAAACATAGGTTATGACCCCTCGTTGGAACGAGCTCGTCGAGCTCGTTCCAACGAGGGGTCATAACCTATGTTTTTGAGACAAAAAATGAAAAAATTTAGTTATTCAAGAATTTTTTTTGCAAGTGTCGTCTGCTTTTCATGTTAGGTAAAGGGTTAAGCAGACCACAGACAACAACATGTGTTTGTTCGCCATTGTTAACAGACAAGAACTTACCATTTCAATACCACTGTTCGCTTTTGCAACCTAGCGTGAGACATGTTTTATAAAAATAAATTGCACTCAATTAATCTGTGCTCACGAGTTAATATTTTCAACATGTACTCTAGAAATCCCTCAGTGCAAATAACCCGCAATTAATACTTTCAATCACGTAGTCTTACCACTCAATGCTAACAAATGGACAGCTACAAAATATTGCATCAACTACGTGACATGCATCAAAGGGCATATCTGTAGACGATATAGATTTAAACGGGTGCACCCAGAGGAGGAGTACTTTCTCACCCCCTTCCTTCCATTATAGTAACCTAATATTAACCCCCTGCACACAGATGTGAAAATACCTAAGTTTCCAGCAAAATGTGTTTTTCATAATCCAACTAGGAATTTAACCACCTTAATCTTGTTTGACAGCGTTCAATGAGCTCTGTTAAACAAGACTGATTTTGTTCAGATTCCTCGTTACATTATTAGGAAACTGCCACGTTGAACATCTGGTATTTCGACATCAGCGTGTAATGGGCTAATCAACAATAGTTCTTTGAAAATATATTTATTTATGTATTGATGTTTAACGCCACATTTGCATTTGAAACTATATGATGGTGATTCAAGTAGAACAAAGAACTCGAAAACAAAATTAAGGTCGTAATTTCGGTCCAACAATTTTTGATTGTTTATGTTTGTTTTAAACTGTCAGTGGCTTGACTGCTGTGTACTGATTCAGATCGTCTCATTGCAGCAGCAGTGAAGCAAGCGAAGAGTGTATTCGGCGACCAACTGGTAAAAACAATATGTTGAAAATAAAAGTCACCAACTATATCGTGTATGTTGCTTGTATAACACAAGAACGCCCCTAAAGGCCCCTGGTACTGGTCAAAGTTTGCTCTCCCTCACTACGGTTCACCATAACCTGAAAAGTTCTACTTCTCTGAACATAAATGGTACACACGTGCAGACATCGAGAAAAAAATAACTTCACGTTAGTTGTGGGCTCACAGAGCACTCAACGGTGGGGGTCAAAAAAGAATATTAACAACTGGTGGAAACTAAGAGTCATCTGAGAAGAGTCAACACACGATCCCAGAAGAATTGATTCTGGAATAGAAAATCATTTTGGTTCGATATGCAAATCAACATAAAACCTTCAAATTAATTTTCTCCGCATCCCTTCAGAGATGGAAGCAACATAATTCTTTTATAAACAGTAACGCGCTACCATCCCTACATAATGCATTATAATATTTCTTAGTACCCGGCTAACTTCAAATTTCGGGTCGAATCGAATCAAGCATAGCATTTTGAATCGAATCGAATGTCGAATGGAATCTCACGATTCTTCAAGTTTGTAAATATTGCACCTTCTTACAACAGTAAATAAATATTGCCAGTCTCAACTCGAGATAAGATTATTATGATCCCCGATGAGTCTGGAGGTGGGATGGGGAAATCTCACCCGAGGGGCAAGATATTTGAACCAGATCCGAGGCTTGCCGAGGGTCTGGTTCAAATATCTTGCCCCGAGGGTGAGATTTCCCCATTCCCACCTTAAGACTCATCGAGGATGATTTTTCTCCCCCACCATGCAGCGATTACGTTAGCCAGGGGTAATCGGGAGTCACGTGCTGATTCAATCAACTCATTTTGTATTCGTTGTTTTGAGAAACTGATGACACCATCGGAAAGAGCATGCACAAGTTATGTATATACCAAAGGTATATAACACGAAATCGATTAGGAATGGTGGCAGCTTGAGGGTTGAAGAGTTTTAGAGCATCGAACTTTGATCACACTGCATTCCGATGACGTCAATATGAATTAGTTGGTAGCAAGAAACTGATACGATATGCATAACGTCATAATAAAGTTATAAATGTATAACGTCACGTGGGTGGGTGGGAGTAGTCTCTCCCTGCTATCTCACCCTGGACACACGTATGTTACACATGCGGTGGGGGGAGAAAAGTGTTGTATTCAACGGCTACTCATTTGTCTGGGAACGTCAATCGGAAAATCGGAATATTCCAAGATGGATTCGGAACAGTTTCGGAATGGGGAAGGGAGGTGGGGGAGGTGGGGGCGGGGGGCTCTTTGAACACTTCTTCTATCATCAGGCCTCCTATACATGTGATATGAAACTTCACTTTGTTCAGTCTACTTGTTATGAGAAGGTTATAGCTCGACAAATCGGTGGAGCTCATGGATGTCGTCAGATAACAATATAAGTAGGGCACAAGTGCTCTTTCATTCGATCACCACGCGATCTGGTCGCAACAGATTTACAATGGTTGATGGAGATTTCATCAAAGAATATTACGGAAGCATGACTGAATCAAAAAAAAATAAAAAAAATAAACGAAAATAGGAAGTGAGATGCAGTGGTTTCACATTTCTTTTCCGACTGGTGATATTCTACAGTGTCATGGGGAGGAAAGTGTACAGAGAATTTCGAGTGGATCGCGACCCAGTCCGTTTTTGGAATGCTCATATAGTGATGCATCCTGGCTTGCTTGAAACTAATGTCTTGTGAGATCACAAACTAGGGAAAATAAAAACATAAACGTGCAATGGTCAGTTGCCGACTGTTTATCTGATTTTTCTGGAAATAATAACGAAAAATCTATCAATCTTAAGATAAAATAATCGATTTATCATCTTTCATGCAATGGCGTCAATGATGAAACACACATATTGCGATCTTGCATCGTGTGTTTCGCCTGTGCCTTAACTCAATTTTATTTATTTATTTATTTATTTATTTATTTATTTATTTATTTATTTATTTATTTATTTATTTATTTATTTATTTATTTATTTATTTATGTCGTAGGTAACAAACATAATTACATGAAATAAAATAACAAATAACATAATGTGATAAAAGACAAAACATGCGTACTAACTAGAATACTGGGAACATGACAGTCTTAATACTGATGGATTGATGATATGCACATTACGAGCTCGCCTACAAACGAACACGGGCATACCCACAAACAAACAAACAAACATATTTGTTCACATATTATATAAATATAAATATTGTCAAGTCTTCACGCAAGCATTATACGCAACGGCATAGCAAGCACAAATTGGGGGAAAAGTTTGTTGGGGATAAACAATTACTTGCGTCGGGCAATCACACGTCATTTGCAATTCTGTTGTGCAGTTGTGTCATGCTTCCTACTCGATCGTTGTACAATACAGTGCCTAACAATTACAGAACGAGTGCCCGACAAAGTCCCTCTCTGAAAAAAATATTGGAAAGGTGACACAGCCCCAGCATTTACGGCAATGTGTATAATGCAACGGTACCATAAAAAGCTGTGTTCTTGTACATGTCGATCTCCCAGATCAAACTTTTTGACGGCTTCTTCCGATTCGACATTAACTGTATTCAAAGAAAAATATGGGTACGTGACGACCATTACTTCTCCCCAGTTCCTTATTTGACATTCGTTATCAATCGATAAAATCGGTTGATAACGAATGCCAAATAAGGAACTGGTAATAAGTAACTGTTGTCACGTCCGTGAAAAATATAGTTCCTTCACCAATATGCTCCAACGATATGTTCGCCAAACAGATTACAAATTCATTGTGTCTTGTCTTACCGGACAAGTGAAAGAACGCAGCATCCTGGAAAAAGTCTGGTTTTTCAGCAAAAGTCACGTTTCGCGGTAAACACCGGATTTATTTGAATGTAATTATTGTGTTTTGCGCAGTTATCGAGACATAAGAACTATCACGTTCCTGACTTTACAGTAAATTTGATGATCGGATCTAATTCCCATCGGAATCGAATGTTCACCAGACAACACATTATGAATTGTGTGCAAATAAGACATTATTCTACCACGCATTTGCAATCAGCCCATCACTTCTCCTTGCTTGAAATGGTAATATATTACCGCAAAAGATGGTTTCCGCATATTTTAAATTATCTATAATTGCATTCACTTCACAAACCAATCTTTTCTTCTTCCGTACGTTTGCTGTCTAGATAGGCAAACATGCCAAGCTGAATCTTAAAGAAATCCTAATAGGCCTAGTATTAAATTTAACCAATGCCATAACAAAATGGCTAAAAGCGTCAGGTGATGTGCACAAAATAAATATCATACCAGTTTAGCGAAGTTTCGCAGTCGCTAATTCAGGCGGTCGGGGGACCTGAGTGCAACACACCGCCGATTCTTTTTCTTGACTTTGTATTACAGTATTGTGATCACAAAAGCGGACAGAGAATATCGATAAGATCGACTGGGTCGCGATTGGATCGAAATTATCTTCCTACTTTTCTCCCCACATCACTGCAGAATCCTACCCGTCGAACAGAAGTCGCGAGAATGGAGAAGAGAATATGAAGTGCTATTTTCGCTTGTTTTTCATGATTAAGTATTGATTTCGAAATCAGCCCGATCGTGATGTGATCAAGATCTGATCTCGAAAAATAACGTGTAATCACAGAACTGTGAGTGTACACACATGGAAATGATCGAGTTTTGTGCTTATGAACAATTCCATGAATTTGACATTTAATTTTACGAACTTAGTCCTTACACCACGTGATGACAGGAACCCCATGTACAAAGACATGACCCTGAATACACCAAAAAGTCACAACGGAAATGAAAGAATAACATGATAACATGGTACACCATGTATTCTCTCGGAATACCTTTGTATAGCAGGGTAATACTGGACAGAACTCAACGGGGATGGAGTCCGGAGAACAGAAATGAACGACGCGAGTTTGAGCTCAATGAGCGCCGTAGGAACACCTCCAAGGGTCATTGACTCCTGTCCAACATACTCTACCTGAGTTCGGTTCTGCATTTATTGCACGCATATGCTTTTATTTTCATAAAATACACGCTTTTTCTGCAAAAACCGATGCGAACAATATTTTTTTTGTATTGTCCTTGAACAATATGGATCACGTGCGCGAACTATTTAACTATTTCTATTTTACGTTTGGGTTATTTTTGGCAATAATTTATGTTTTTAATATTATTTTAGTAAACTGTATAGGCGTGCATTAAATAAAGAACAGCATACGCATTCGAACTATCATTTTTTACTGCTCGAGGTCGATTTCGGCGGAGGGATAATATTGAACAAGAAGCCGAAAGCTTCGAGTTCAATATTATCCCTCCGCCAAAATCGATTAATAATTTTTTAGTAAACTGTAGGCGTGCAATAAATACAGAACAGCATACGCGTTAGAACTGTCATTTTAACCGCACTCGATCGTTTTGGCGGAGGGATAATAGATTATCCCTCCGCCCAAATCGATCTCGTGCAGTAAAAGAATGACAGTCCGAACGCGAATGCTGTTCTGTCTAATTATACTACGATTAAACTTGGAATTGTTAAAGACCAATAAAAACCCATCGGCGGTCTGTTTACTTCCTTACGTGTTACTGTTGTTTTGTGTCGAAGCAGTTCATTCACGTCCTAACGTCAACCAGACGTGTAACGACCAATCAGATGCGTTCTGTATCGTATATTCCGGGCATGTTTATTAAAACGTTTTCTAACTCCTGTATTCTATCGGGTAAGGGTGAATACACACAACAATCGTTGCATAAACAATGTACCAAGGTTTCTGCGGGACAATGCGATGGTGTATCAAGTTATTTTTCCTACAAGCAGCAAGCAGAACACTGCAGCTTCTGGGGGGATGGGGTATTAGCGGCTGTCGACTTTTTGATGATTTAGGTTAGACTCACACGCCTCTCTAATTAGAATTCTTGTAGCCGCCCATGTTTACATTTTCTTCTTTCGACCATCGCCACCCTCTCATTAGAAGGAACTCTCGTCACGCCCGTCCCACAGAGGGGCCAATCACACGAGTTTTTTCCGCATTAGAGAGAATCAATCCGGACATTATATACTATGTTCAATTTTGTAAAAAGCATAAGTACAGTACTGTGATCTCTCGATTAGATCAAGAAGACCGGGTCGCGACACACTTGTACATCAGAGGGTCGAAATTGGGTTAATAAAATTTAGCGCAATCAAGAACAATTCACGAAAAACACACGACATTAGAATCTCGGCTCACAGCTCCCATATTTCCTTTCGACGGGAGAGATTCTGCGGGGCTGTTGAAGAAAAGCCGAAAGATAATATCCATCGGATCGCGACCTAAGCGCGATCCGATTATAATTTTCTGTCCGCTTTTATGATTACAGTACATGTACTTAAAATACATATAACTTATGAAATTTCCTTGGCCAAACAATGCTTCATGTGCATGATGGCGATGTTTGATGTTAAGTGTGCCGAACTGACATTTGGTGCGGCTTCGATTTGGTGAAAGGAACCGGTTTTCCTTTTTTGTTCGCTTTTTATCAAGTTGGTGCATCATTTCAAAATCAATGTCTGAAATTATTACAAAAGGTTCTATGGTATCACTTAAATATATTGTTGGACTGATCGCAAACAAATTCTTTCTTATTTTCTTCCCGAATCACGATTTGCTCGAACTTTTCCGTTCGCTGTTCTCCCCAAAACACTGTAAAATTTCCGCTGATGAAAAAGAAACGCTAAAATATTTCTTCTCAGATGTTAGTTTTGTTCTTTTTCTCTTGATTCAGTTTCACTGTGGTGATTCCTATATAGACGGTATGCTGTCTCCTAACGTTTTACAATGGCCTTCTTGAGACAGATTTTGTTAAATTTTAGCATCTTCCCATTTTCTCGTTGTCCCATTTTCTCTTGTAGAGTAACATAACCCTTTACCCGAAGTAAGGGCCATTACCGAACAGCGCTCTTCACAAAAATTACCATTTAGTTTTCATTATTTTTTATTTTTTGTCTCAAAAACATAGCTTATGGTCCTTCATTGGAACGGTCTCGTTGAGCTCGTTCCAAAGAGGGATCATAAGCTAGGTATTTGACGGAAAAAAAAAAAATAGTTATTCCAAGAATTCTGTTTGATAGAGTCATCTGCCTTTCTTGTCTGGTAAAAGGTTAACCTTACTGCTAATGCCTTTGGTTCCAGTGTATCAAATAAGTGACACTTGGTTTATGGTACTCGACGAGTGGGAGGATGTTCTGCAATCAACAGACAGTCCAACTGATCCCCGTATAACCCGGTTCACCGATTCCGTTACTACATACTGGGTTGAAGGTGAACACGGGACAGCAACGTGAATCATTTCGACATGGACGGGCCACGAACTACGAACCACGTAGAGGGGTGGCACCGAAAGCTTCAGCTATTCATCGCAGGTTCGCATCCAAACTTGTACAAAATGATAGACTTTATAAAAAAGGAACAAGCCTTTCATGAATCTACAGTTTTGCAACTTAACGGTGGTGGTAAAGTTGCACCAAAAAAAGAGAAAGTACAGAAAAATAGACAATAGCATTCGTCATTTCAAACGCATCTTTGAAGAGCGTCAGATAGGGGTACTTGAATATCAGGACGCAGTGTCTAAACGTTCAGGGTATTAACTTACTGTGTATGTATTTGTGTATACTTTGACATGTATGTTTTGAAAAAAAAAATCGAAAAAAATCGCCATGTTCGGAAGAGCACTCCCTCGAAGCAGGTTTATGTTTGGCTGTAATCCAAGAGGTATATATATATACTCCATGGAGTAGAGTCAAACACAAACGCCGCATCGAAGGGAGTATTCTCCCAAATATTGTGTTTGTGTTTCTTTTTTTTTCTTTTTTATATATATTGCTCATGTTCTTATAATAATTATTGAATGACATACAGAAATACAAGTTCACTGTGTATACAATTTTATTTTTGCTCTTGTTATTACTTATACACCCCGCCCGCAAACTGCGACATTCTCCAAACGTTAGCACTACAACTTTAGAACAAACTATAATCCTCTGCTCTTTGATGTATAGGATTATTCACACCTCCGTATACCACCTTTGGAAACAATAGCCGTCAGCAAACCGAGACGACCCCTAGTTTTTTACCAACCCCTCCAGAAAGTCGAAGCCTTCATCTTGAAGTTCGCAAACGAAAGTTACCTTTTTCTACTCTTGTATATCATCAACAGATTCTTTCTTCAACAATTTCAGATCTCATTTTCTCTCCTTCCAGCTCATTTTTTCAAACCTTATTGTCATCATCATCAAACACAATGTGCATTATCTGTTATGTGTTTTTATTTGAACTGAGGAACAAACACCAAGTGTGTTCTGTGGTAGCAGTCAACGGGATAAGATAGTTGACAACTTGGGAGACTTCTTTTAGACAGCCAAGTCGGTACTCTTGTCTCC
Source organism: Pictodentalium vernedei (assembly GCA_031216915.1). Lineage (NCBI taxonomy): Eukaryota > Metazoa > Mollusca > Scaphopoda > Dentaliida > Dentaliidae > Pictodentalium > Pictodentalium vernedei. Next base: position 241,282,797 of record CM062293.1, on the reverse strand, counting down.
CTGCAACATATGTATGTACCTAGCATAGAACACACTAAATAAGTTTTATTTTATTTTCATTCGTTTTTCTTCCCCCCAAAATAAATCGTATTCCCATTCCCACTCCCATTCCCCTAAAATGGTATTTCACTTCCAGCATCCTATTCCACTCTCAGCGATGACGGACTAGTTTTTCTATTGTTTACAAATCGATTGAGTTGAATCCATTATAAAGGGTTGTTATAAGGAGAAAATAAAATAATACGAAAGTTCACTGCACGGATTCGAGTACGATTTTATCCTCTCGTGGGCCTCGTGGATTATTTCACTTGGCTAACTCCTCGTGAAATAATCCTCCGCGCGCCTCACGCGAGGATACAAATCGTACTCGAATCCCAGCAGTGAACTATTGTCTATATATTCAATTATGCAATTACCCCCGTGAGGACCTCGGGGGGTGATGTGGTACTGTGGTAAACATTCTCTATTTTACTGAAAAAATAGGACACGGTCACGAATGCCTGGGGGTGTCCTCTAAAATGGGCAATATGGGTATAAACGATTGGCTGGCATTGGCATTATATCCATATTGCGGTCACCATTAGCTGTTGTGCCAAATATGTGACTTTAAACACCAATAAATAAATACACAGTTGAACCTTGTATGTACTGTGCGTACGCTGCAAAATAAAACATTCATTCATTCATTCATTCATTCATTCATTCATTCATTCATTCATTCATTCATTCATTCATTCATTCATCATTCAATGTAACAATAACTTGCTTTTTGGGGGCACTGTGGCTTTTTAACGACCCAACAGAAATGATTAAGAGCTCGATAGCCTTATCAGCGGCCCTAGGCGCAGTCAAGGCCGCTAATAAGGTGGGGTTGAGGTTGTTAATTATTTCTGGTGGCCGTTAATAAACCGCAATGTCTGACAAAGTCATGTTATTACTATGATAACTACTGCTACTAGTAAACGACAATAAATAACTGAAAGGGACTGACATGGAATTGTACAGTGGAATCAGATCACACAGGATTATTTTTAATAACTTAAAATATCAATACAAATCGTTAGTTCGGCTGTCTGAACTGCAGCAACGTCTGCTTTGTTTTCAAACAGAAGTCGAACGGTCACGTGGCTGTCACCTGGCCAGTCTTCGAAGAATTTATGAAACTTGAATGTGGTCGAACAGTAGTTGGAGCACGCAGCTTAGGGAGGACATACGCCTATCATAATCCCCGTGTGTAATCTCTTCGATACACGACCAAAACACTCTGAAATGAAACTTGTTTACACAATGTCACGGAGAATCGGATTTTGAGCTAAGAGAAATGCTGGGCACCATTAATTGGGCGTATCTCAATCATGTGACGTGTTGGGCTGTTATTGAGATGCTAACCCACAGGCAGCCAAACTTTAGGCAACTTTAACAATTTGAACACTGATGGTATCTTCCATTCCAGTTCAATGGCAACAATTAAAATAGTCCATATTCATTATTTGGGGTAGACCAATCAATATTTTCAACGTGCCGCCTCGGGGCGGCACTTTGAAAATATTAATTGGTTTACCCCACACGTTTACTGAACAGCTATACTATTTAATGACGTTATTGAGTATCATGTTTCCGTTCGAAAAGGCGGCCGCTAGGGTTCAACGGGTTAAAGTTCGAGTAAAATTTTGTTAACCCTTTACCCAACATAACGGCCAAAACCGGCCAGTGCTATTCTCAAAAATCGCCAATTAATTTTCAATATATTTTCATTTTTTGTCTCAAAAACATAGGTTATGACCCCTCGTTGGAACGAGCTCGACGAGCTCGTTCCAACGAGTTGTCATAACCTATGTTTTTGAGACAAAAAATGAAAAAAAATAGTTATTCAAGAATTTATTTTGCAAGTGTCGTCTTCTTTTCATGTTAGGTAAAGGGTTAATGTACAGAGACTCCCTGCAAAGCGGTAATAATATTGCTTATGACTCTTCTTAGAAACGAGCATGAAAAGTTCGTTCTAGTTTTAGATCATACCTATGATATGATAAAAAATAACAAATAAGCAAAATCTCAATGGTGATATTTCTGCACAGTAACCAGCTTGTTAGGTTGATGGTTAAAAAACCCTGCGAAGGTAACTTCTCAATCATTCTCCCATCCGTACGTGTACACACAGTGATCCATCATTATATCCGGCATTGTGTCAATCAATTTTCATATTGATTCAAAGTTAGCTGTCCTTTTTACATCATCTCATAAAGTACAATCATTCAATAGCATTTTGGAAGTAGTCCCACCTAAATGCACTTGTAGTCTTGCGCGGATTTCAACCTTGGTCTCTGGCAGTCCGTTTACATTTTGAACGTTGCGAATTGAAACAAATAGCGTATTTGAGTCTTGAACCGTTATTTCATTAAAATTCTATTACGGCTTCAGAATGTGTACGCCGTCAAATAACGCCGGCAAATAACGCATTACTTTCAACCCACGCGCCTTATTGGAAGTGCTGTTTGTTTCTGGGCTCATTTAAGGATCTCCAAGGAACGCGGTGACTCAGTGGTTAGAACACTGAACTTCAAACCCAAAGGTATTTGGTTAGATACTGCCCAGCGATGACTGGGTTGTGTCCTTGGGGAAAGCACTTAACCCTTTACCCAACGCAGACGATATCAAAATTTATTATTTTAAATATCATTTTTTTTTAATTTTTCAAAAAATTTCAACAAAACCATATCATGTGACCCCTCACTGGAACGAGCTCAATGAGCTCGTTCCAATGAGGGGTCACATGATATGGTTTTGTTGAATTATTTTGAAAAATTTAATTTTTTCAACAGCTCAATTTGCATATTACGCGGGCGGATGCGGGCGATTCGTTAGGTAAAGGGTTAATCCGGCAATTAATGCTGGCACAGTGGCACTGTGTATTAAGGTGCACTGCACGTCGATGGTGCACTTGTCTTCAATTAATGTTATCCCTGCTTGTACAAAGTTAGTATGTTGGGGAGTCTGGTAGTTTCTTGCCGCTGCTCGGCGATTTTCTCTGGGTACTCCGGCTTCCTCCGCCCGCAAAACTGTCCGACACGAGGTCATCCTGTTGAAAATGTCGTTAAACCTAAATAATAAAAAAGGGTCTCGTCAGGTTTTGGAGCAAGTGATACATACAATCTTCAACTCGTCACCAGTTTATATTGAAATTTACGACTCTCGTCTAGTAAATTTGTTATGGCTCGAGCTTTAGGCTCGACCCAGGCCTAATCTACTAGACGAAGTTCCTAAATTCCACTATAAACTCTTTGGAGATCCTCGATTTTCCAAACGTTGTAATGCGAGAGTTGCAATAAAGAGCTTACAAGTTTTCTTCTCCGTTGGTAATTCAAATTCAGACCAAGCGTGATACTTATGACGTGAACCTTACTGTAAAAAAAAAACAGTGTGCAAACTGAAACATAAAATAACAGATTATAATTATTCACGCGACGAATCATTGCGTCAACATTATATTCAGTGACCGTATGTTTCAATTTGGATATCGGAGTCTGCATGCTGATTATTTATTTATTTATTTATTTATTTATTTATTTATTTATTTATTTATTTCCTGTTTAAAAAATGAATGGAATTACAGCTTAACCCTTTGCGCCCGAGCGGCCGATTTCATTCCAGGATCCTGATAAGATAGACAATTTATTCGAGAATTTTTACGGTAGACCAATCAGTATTTTCAAGGCTGCCCGTTAATTGTTCTACCCTCAAACAACGAATATGGACTCTTCCAATTGATGACATTGAACTAGTAATGGAAGATACCATTAGGATTCTAGGGTTTAAAAGGTTGAACAAGATACAAATGCATAAAAAATGAAACATGTCTACGATAATAAATCTATCAACAATAATAATTTCTTTATGCAAAAACATCTCTCTCTCTCTCTCTCTCTCTCTCTCTCACACGCACATGCACACACACGCACACGCACACACACACACACACACACACACACTTTTATACCTGATCAGAAAGAGGAATTTTTTTCGGAACAAACGAAAAATCATTATCAGATCCGTAACCCCCTCTATTGTGATTCACAAAACATTATTTACCTTATCACATGTAAGCGCTGTCGGAAACAGTATTTTGGTCAAAGTCAAAATCCCTTCCGAGAACGTGTTACTAGACACAAACGGGATATAAAACATAATGCTGATGCCCCAGTAGCACAACATTTTAACCTTCCTGGCCATTCTTTGGGCGATTTCGAAATCCATCCTATTGAACAACCACCAATTAAAGATACATTAGAAGAAACAGATGAATTTAGAAAAAAACGTGAAGCTTTTTGGATCAATACGCTTCAAACCCTCTGGCCATTTGGTATGAACATATCAGAGGGAGAATGCGAAAGGAGGTCCATCATTCCTTTCACTTTAACATACAACAGAATGAATATCGAAATAGCAAAAATGTTAAAAGATGCATTCAATTTAACCAATGCTAAATTAAATGAACCTTTGAATCTTCGACCTGTCATCGCCTATAAGAAAAACAAAAGCTTGCATAACATCCTTGTAAGGACTAAATTGGAGCCCATCAATGAGTAACATCAATTATTGCCAGTCAGTTTAACCAGTTCCTAAGCTCATCACTTAGTTTAAATCAACTTTTTGTAATTTTTTTGTCATGTTTGAAACCCATCAGGGTTCAGTAAATGAAAACAATTTTTCGGCGGCATATTAAAAGAAAAAAAAACGTTTCAGTAGGAAATGTCTGTGCCAGTGCGATTTTTTAACCTCAAACACACACACATCGATTCTAATAGAACCTCTCTAACTGGGACCAGTTAACCAGTACTAGAACGTAAACATTTTAGATCACCAGTAGGGTGCTCCCCCTAACTTTCCGAGTAATGAAATATCAGGTGGAGAAGAGTAAATCAAAATGTAAAACGTCAAATATAACTAAAATTACCCCAGCCAATGTCTGCCCTACAAAGGGAAGGAGGCTAGTCCACTCCTAGTCCATAACCCATCCCAAAACTTGAAGTTGAAATGACATACTGCTTTTACTTACTATCTTTGTTTGGCAGTAAGACTCAAACGATTGGATTCACATTCTCTCTCAATATCCGAAACGGGAGTGTGAGAATCATTGCTTATTACCTCACGCGCAAAGCTCGAGTCCCATCCAATGTGTAAAAGGCCCCCAACTTGGTGCAGAGTTATCGATTGGCCAAATACACATGGTATTTGCCTGAACTTATCCAATCCAAATAGCTATAACTCTCTGCTATAAATAAATGAGAACGTATGGAAGTTATTAATTTCCAATAAATTAATTATAGGATTAATTTCCCTGAAAGCACTTCATTTACGGCAATTGGCCACAATGATGCTAAAGCAGGTCAATAAATAGCTATAGGATTATAGGATCCGGTTGCGGATGGGAAAGCAAAACTGATTACGTGGTTAATAAAACGGAAGGATTTATTTACTATTTGTCTGAAGAAACAATCAGAACTGATCAGCGTTTCGACATATATCTACGCAAGGGTCGTTAGTGTTTCGCAAACAGTATACAACTTATGCGATTGTATTTTTGAGAATTGTATATTGTAGCCTGAGGAGGTAAATGATAATAATGAGCCATTAGCAGTTTTAAAGACGTGGCAATACGCAGAAACGCACATACGTTTGAATGGGTTAAAATTATCACACGAGATTGCTTTGGCACAGGATATTGTCAGAACACATCTAACTACTTTGGAGGGGTGACATGGGGTTGTTTAGCCTCGCCATTAAAAATATTGGGGGACGAGCCAACAAGTTGGGTCGGAATCCAGGCACGGGCCAAACTCGGCTCACAGAGCTGAGTTGGGACCGCACTATGATTTTCTTCATTGCCGAGTGAACTCGAAATATAGGTTCGTTCTTCGTTAGGTGTGATTCCTAATCAATTCAGGCTGCGGAAAGGAAACAATGATTAAAGTAACAACGATTCCTTTATTTACATTTAAAATATACTCATTCCATATTCAACACATTTAACAATTTGATCAATACAAATTCAACGGCTTATCACAGGGGTTAAATAGTTTTTCATCAATTCAGTCTATCTATAGTCCTGTACTGGCGCTATAATACACTCTCAAAATGTCACTGTCGCGGACTCGCAACAGAAGCTTAAAACACCGAGTCTTAATCTTTTGCGTCTGCGCGCGTCTGAAGCTCTCACTGCCGGGGGATCCCGACTAGTAATGTTAATTACCTTGTGGCAACATAGTTCTGATTTGGATTCAGTTTATCCACTCTGTCGGCTAGTTTAGCAAGTCTACGTCACATACCTTATACATGTGTCCTTTGATAAAAGTCTCCTTGAATGTTCCTGTCCTTCAAAATACACACAGTTCATGCAGAACGCACAACTTCAATATGCGCTTTCGAGCTTGCGCGAATTGTCACTGTCGACCTTGGGTCGATATTCACAGCCAGTGGCGGCGCTACGGGGGGGGGGGGGGGGCATGGGGGCATTTGCCCCCCCCCCCCCCCCCAAACGAAGGCTTTGCCCCCCCCCCCCCCAATTGCTCCCCAACCATCTCGCATGCATTCCATCCACCCTCACACACAAACACATTCAGTCACTCTCTCTCACACACACACACACCCCTCTCTTTTTTTATTCCCAATAATTTCCCATACACACTTAGCCCAAAGCCTCAGGCTAGCTGATGAACACATCCAGGCAGTAGAGATTTAAAGACTCGGATGCAGATACTTATAAGTTATAATTAAGTTATGAGCCAACAAGTCTATCCATATCCCTTGTCTAAAGAAATTCATGGATTTCGCATTATGACAGACGGGCATTATGAGCTTCTCTCTCTCTCTCTCTCTCTCTCTCTCTCTCTCTCTCTCTCTCTCTCTCACGCACAGACCCACTAGACGCGGATCCAGGATTTTTTGAAAGGAGGACCGCTAATTACCATTACATTTATTTAGTCGAAACTTGGACCCAAAGTCCGTAATATAATCTTTTGGTTTGGTACGTCCACAGGACGTACCAAACCAAAAAAGTATATTACGGACTTTGGGTCCAAGTTTGGACTACCTCATAACAAAGTAATGATATGATCCTTTACGTATTTGCCCCCCTTCATGGGAGTCTGGCGCCGCCACTGTTCACAGCACTCTGGTACTAAAACAGGCTACTACACGATCAACCTCTGCGTTCCTAAGGGTTAATACCGCAATATAATAGCCTACACTTTGAGACAGGTGCGAGTCGATCCTCGCTAATGACATCTAAACTTAGCCGTTACTTGGGGTCGTAAGCTACCCTCTAAATTCGGGCTTGTAGCCCTCCTACGTCCACCTAATCTGATAATAGCGGCGTACAACGGGGCTTCGTGGATTGCCCAGCAATTCCACTCGCACGAGACCCTATGTGGCGTCTCACTCCTAAACGGCCGGAACCCAAGTCTCCCTGAAAAAGCTTGTCCCCCACATTTTATATTTCGTTTCGGGATGGTCAGATAGCAATATGTCAAGATGCCTAAACCTGGCACGTGACATTTCTTAAGATGAAATCACCTCTCGCCAATGCACATGTTATCAAGCGTATCCCGAGAAATAATATACTTGATAGCCGTGACGATTGAAAGTGTCGGTCACTTCGATGTTAATTGACTTTAGATAGCATGGAAACATTTTATGCTGACTAGTAATATACCAGAGAAGTATCCCACTGTGAATCGCCTAAGGCTAATTATCTTATTAAAACACGTGTGTGTACTACACAGAGAGAAGAAATATATACATATATCTGAACTTGAAAGTAGGGGAAGGGGGCCTCCTCACTTTTAGACTGGCTTTGCCCTGACAGATATCATGAGAGCCGAAGGCTCGAGTGATATCGTGGACCAAACAAATCGAGTGAGTTGGCGGGGTTCCAACCCTAATTTGCTTTTTTAATTTTTACGGAATTCAATTGGTCGAAACCAATCGACACCGATCAGTGTCACGGTCACGATGATCGAACTACAGATATTGACTGATCGGCGGGGAATAACACAACAAAAAGTTTTTAAATAGCTAATAAGTTTAGCACACGCCATCATTATATGACCAGTTGTGGAAAGTATTTGTCAAGGAACAAGCAGTCAGAATGTTATTTTTATTTTGGACATTTTTGACTCGAATCTGATTGTTTAAACAGATCTAAATGAGGAACTTGGAATTTCCAAGCAATCTCGACTGGCGCATTCGACCAATGATGACGTGATTTATTTAGACGTGTACTTTCTCTGTTTACGTTGGAAACGTAATCGAACGTGTATTGTATCACCACATGTGCGATACAACTTTATTTTTATCGTACAGGCAGAACAGTGGAAACCTCACGTTTTGCACAAAAAGGTGTGTGATAAATTTACATACCAGTGAATGGCCACTTATTTCAAAATGTTGTTGATTCATTCCATCCATTTCTAGTCAAAGAGAAAAAACACAAACAGAGGCAGCGGAAGCTCGATAAAAGTGGAGGGGCACAAATTTTAAAGGCTACTATGGTTCAGTCCAGTGGGGGATAAGTTACAATCGTATATCGGTAAATATACCATGACACACTATAGACTCGACTCTCGTTTATGCCGCGGTGTGGTCACTGTCCTGCCCATTTCTCCAACTTCAATCATCTTCCAACCCGAAGGCTGAAGTAGCAGAAACGGACAGAAGCGACCCAAAGTGGAATGTTTTGGTCAAGTGTTGTTTGGATTTACAGATAATAATATTACAGAAATGTTTGTACAATGACACATTTGTTTGCGCCCATTTAACTCATTGTGTAACGGCGCTGTTTGTCTTTGTAAAAAAGTGGAGGGGCACGTGTCCCTTGCCCCCCCCCCCCCCCCCCCCGTTCCGCCGCCTCTGGATACAAATCTGAAAAATCGCGACATCGACGCCGTAGCGGCGACAGGTGGTGCAATCTGCAAGTCCAAAAAATATTCTCAAGGGCAATTTACAGGTGATGGTGAAAAAAAAAACAAGAAAAATATTTGGAACAACATTTGCATCGGACATGGGCTAGACATGAATGCGATACACTTGCATATCAAATATGAAGTCATTGCACCAGGTAGTTTGAAAGTTATTCTTTTAGAAACTCGTTAGTCACAAAATTCTAAGTTCAGCAAGGGCCATAACTCTAAGAGAAATATTTGGAACAACACATGCATTGAACAGTGGCTAGACATCAATAAGATACACTTACATGCCAAATATAAAGTCATTCCATCAAGTATTTCAAAAGTTATTGAGTTTTGAAACTCGTTGGTCACAGACAGACCGGCCGACCGACAGACCGACAGGCAGACCGACAGACAGTCCGACAGACCTACATTGCCACTTATAGAGCTGCTAGTCGCAGCTAAAAACACAACTGAAAATGTTTTATAGGATTGGCCCCTGTGCTCTGCGTATTTCTTTGGCAAAAAAACCCCATTCATTTAATAAGTATTTATTATATTTCAAATACTTTAAAAAGATAGTGACAGCACATCCCTGACTCATATCGTTATGAAAATCGACTTTCGAAAAATTTATCTCCCTTGAAATTATCGGACGCGTGCAGAAGGTAAGGATCTGCGAATCACAATTTTTTTGGAATCGGATCTCGAATCGAATCGTGTCTCTGATATCTATATCGAATCGAATACCGAATCGAATCTTAAAAGACAGGCTATTTCATATTGCATCAAACGGAAGTTACGGAAGACTGAGTGAACACTTTAAACACCAAATAACTAAATATTCTCTGTGGCACCGTCGCTGAAACAGCTAGGCCCATTATCCATAGTTTTAGTTATTATTTATTTATTTATTGGTGTTTAAGGTCACATACTTATGCACAATGGCTAATCGTGACTTGACAGTTTTACGGGTGGAGGAAGCCGGAGTACCCGGAGAGAACCACCGAGCGTCGACGAGCAACTGTCAGCTCCTCAACATTCTCTGTTCAAGCTTCGTTCAAGCAGGGTTACAGCGGTTGAAGACATGTTCACCATCGACGTGCAGTAATCCTTCGTACAAGGCGTCATCGTGCCCCCATGTAGTCAACTGGGATAAAGTGCCTTGCCCAAGGACACAACGCGGGTCGTCCCGGACGGGGATCGAACTCGGGACCTCTAGCAGAGAAGTCCAACAGTCTACCACTGAGCCACCGCGCTCCACCACAGTTTTAGTTTTTGAAGACTTAACTTGTTACTATTCACGTTCTTAAGAACGTGAATAGTAACAAGTTAAGCCTTCAAAAATTAAAACTATGGATCATGTTCTGGGCAAAATTCACTATATACCTAACAATTAAACATTGTCAATTACTCAATTAAATAGGAATTGAGCTAACATGAATGCATTTTCTAATGACAATTTTATCCAATTTTTGTTGGAAATGTAACAGCTTGAAGTTAGTACGAGAGATTAGAAAATATCGAATCTTGTGACTGATTCATGATGATCTCAAAGTAGACTGTATAGTATCGATATCGAATCGAATTTCGAATATTCGCAGGACCCTAGAGGAAGGTCCAATTAAGCAAGTAACTGTTGAGAAAACGCCCATGACATCAGTAGAAAATAAAGCCGCGTTTCCTTCTGTTACTTTTAATAAACGAAAACAACAGACATCTCCCGGAGCTGTCTGTTGTTTTCATTATTAAACATAACAACAGAAAACTTGGGTCTTTTTGGCAAGTCAATTTGACTTAGCTAGTTTCTCAGATTATCCGTCATTATGAATATCTTTCATAACACCTCCCAACAATAATTGTTCACTTTGGCGCTTTATTTGGCGAATGTGTTTTTACAGTAATTTGCATCTTTTTATTAGAGACGTTTATATTAATGGAACGGGCAGTGTCTGTATTCCATGTCACGACGCACGCACTGTTGATATAATGAACAGGAAAAACGTTATAGAACAGCAAAAGATGGTGAATATGCAGTTTTCTTATTTTCAAAATGGGTTTCAACAGAAATTAATAGGCAAACGTTCAAACTGATTGGGGAAAAATTGTAAAAAGCCAGCTTATGCATTTTCATACTACTTCACAGGAAAATGCCTGAAGTGTTTAAAATGATGCGCACATCGATGATACAAATTTGCTTACATTCGGAAATTTCAATCTTTGTATGAAATTTCCATACCCTGAAGTGTCTCCACACCCTTAAGAGCTTTGGGAAATTAAGGGGAGCTAACTTTCCCGTAAATCTCTTCCACTGACGAAAATTGCCAGCCATGAACTGATCACGCGCATAATCACACAACAGATAATCAAACTGGAGTTTAACGGCACTTTCAACCGACAGGGTCATATAGTCACGGATAGTTTTACAGATGGAGGAAGCTGGAGTACCCAGGGTGGATCGTCGAGCAATGGCCAGCAACCGTCAAGATTCTTCAAGATACTGACACGACAGAAGCAGAGTTAGCAGCGGTTGAATGCAAGTGTACTGTCGACGAGCAGTGCGCCTTGGTACCCTGGTCCACCGTTCCCCGTACCCCAGGAGGACAATCGGGATTACGTACTTGCCTAAGGACACAACTCAGAAGGCGCGGATGAGGCACGAACCGTCGATCTTTCGGTTTTTTTTTTTTTTTGTTTTCTTTTAGTAGGGTTTAACGACACATTAACAGCCAGGGTCAGATCATGTCGGTGACAGTTTGACGGGTGGAGGCAGCCGGAGTACCCGGAGAGAACCACCGAGCAACGACGAGCAGCTGTCACCTCTCCAACATCGCAACCCTGAACTCTGCACCGCGGCACAGGCAGGGTTAGATTGGTTGAAGACATGCGCACCATCGACGTGCAGAACGTCTTAGTACACAGCGTCATCGTGCCCCCATGTAGGCAATCGTGGTTAACTGTCTTGCCCAAGGACACAACGCGGGAGCACGAATCAGTCGCTGAAATGGTCACCCATTCAACTACTAACCGCGCTCGACGTTGTTTAACTTTGGTGATCTTACGAGAACCGGTTACCGCGATGCCACCGAGCCCCCATCTTTCGGTTTAACTGGTTGAGTGCTGGAAGTTCACATTTGGGCCTTACTCTAAAGTGCAGATACTGCCACTCCAAAACTCAAAACTCTAAGAATGTCCTTCATATTATCTTTGAATCTAAATAATTTAGTCTGTATGGAATTTTTTGTTACAATTTATGGGAGAGTGCCTATAGGCACTCTCCCATAAATTGTAACAAGCCAAAGACTTGTGAACACATTTTGTTGACAAAAAATATAATTCAGAACTCTACCAGTTAAAGTCCAATGTTGTAATCATTGAGCTACCGCGCTCCTTAAACTGGCAAGCAAACAATTGAATGATCCACCTATGTGTGGAATTATGACAATTACAATCTCCTACTTATACATTGAGTGGGGGCAGGAGGAGGCAATGAATTTGCCCGACGGTTCTTATATTCACATATATTTGCGCCTTGGCGATTTATCATTGCTCTGTCTGGTCTGTGAAACTGTACTGTCTGAGCATCATTGTTTTGGGACAGAGGGGGGCTGACATTCATAAGATGTGTGTGTGGTGCGTTAGGGTATTCGATTGTGTATGTAGGGGAGGTGTTTGGAAGGGTGTGTGCGTGTGTGGGGGGGGGGATGGGGCATATATACAGAGATAAAGAGGGACTTGAAAATATGCCTATCTGTCAGACAAGATATATGAGAGACATGTGATGTTGACTCCGTGTGTAACCCTTTACCCATCGCAGACGATATCAAAATTTATTATTTTAAATATCATTTTTTAATTTTTTTCAAACAATTTCAACAAAACCTTTTCATGTGACTCCTCGTTGGAACGAGCTCGACGAGCTCGTTCCAACGAGGGGTCACATGATATGGTTTTGTTAAAATTGGTTTGAAAAATACTATTTTTTCAACTGCTGAATTTGCATATTACGCGGGCGGATGTGGCCGATTCGTTGGGTAAAGGGTTAAGGACTTAAATCTGGTACGTGACATATTGTCTTTTCATAAAGCAGACAACGTTTTATCACAAAATGTTAAAGCGACGAGCAAGTGTAGTGATTTGATCTCTAACTTCTTGAGCTAGGAAATTCCAATGTGATGCACTTATCAAAAATAAAAACAAGAGAGTCTAACGACATCCATACCCCCCCCCCCCCCCCCACCCACCCCGCCGAACTTTATGTTACGATAGAAATAATTTCATTATCGACCTGGACATGTATTCATACCCAATAATGTCACTCACCAAATATCATTTAATTTTTTTTAATCGCAACTGAAGATATCTTCCAAAAACCTGCAATTTTGGTAAATTCAAAGTCGACAAGGGCTTTAACTCTGGAAAAAAAATCGAATCGAAACTTCCTTTCCATATGCACATGTACACATCATACTGAACACCAAGTTTCGTAAACATCCAATGAAAAATGCAGAAGTTAAGCGGACAAGCATCTGTGATGGAAATTTTGCTATTTCCAAGGGCCATAACAAAGCAAAATTCGTCGCATCGAAAATTCCTGACCACATGCACATCTACACCCGATACTTGGACTTCAGGCCAAGTTTCGTAAAACTCCAATAAAAAATGTGGGAGGAGTTAAGCGGACAAGGCTTTGTAATGGAAATTTTGCTGTTTCCAAGAGCCATAACCATACAAAGTTCGTCACATCGAAAATTCATGACCACATGCTCATCTACACTTGATTCTGATACTTCAGACCAAGTTTCGTAAAAATCCACTGAAAACTGTAGGGGTTAGGCGGACAAAGTTTGTGACGGTCGGGCGGGCGGGCGGACACCATTTCAACATCCCTTTCCCGACTTCGTCGGAGGGGGATAACAACAGGCGATCATCTCAGGATAGTTAACAAGTTTCGTAAATCACAAGAACCTACTGAAACATTTTCCTGTCTTGTCGGAAACGAAGAGCCAGGCTTTCAACTAACTAGGTGTATTGAAGCATGACTACGTACAAAATACGTCATTTGACTATGTCAGATGTGTCATATTGGCATGACAATCACTGTCAGAATATTATTTACAGAACAGAACGTGTTACACCAAACTCGCATTTAGAATAAAATCCAATGCAGCGTATGATTATTAAATATCGACCGAAGTGCTACACTTCAAAGGACAAGCTAATATGAGATAACCAAACCCATTAGCATTGTCACCCGCCAATTTCAGCTTAAGTGTTATGAGTCAACATCGAAAGTACACTCAAAGCAAACATACCTTACACAACATCAAGTGAAAACGGGTTTGCGTTACGCAAACAAACTGGAGAGACAGTGGATTTCTGTAAAACACAGGCTGAGTGGAGTGTCCACTCAAACACTAGCTCACATACCCTCGAAAACATCTTAGACGAAAATCTAAGTTTGAGCCAATGGACCTCCGGGTTCAACCCGGCGGTCCAGTGGCTCAAACTTTGCATTTGCTCCATACTAGAATGTGACAACATGCATGCTACTGTAAATCCACCTTCAAGATCGTTGACTGAATCGAAACGAGCAATTACAACCAAATGATAAATAAATTTTAAAGGTACTTTTACACTTTTTGGTTTTGTAAACTGAGCAGCAAGAAATGTTGTGCTGACGATAAGACCTCGATGTTTCCGTGCTCGGTTTTGCGGATTGTCTGGTATACAAAGGCTCATTTTACTGGTAGCTGAGAGACGCGATCAAGAAATCCCTGGTACCTGTACCACATATATTCACCAGGTGTATGATTTTACTATTTTGTCCATTTTGTATGCCACTTGAAAAATTTAAGTTCGCATTTTTTGAAAATCGAGGCCTCATAGACCTTGAAACCGAAATTTTCTCGCTGGAATACCACAGTCCAATCCTTGTGTCTCTGGTAAACACATCAAATGCTCCAATGTGACACACTGTTGAAATAGTAATACAAAACAATGGCATAAATAGGAAGGGAGTCCTGGGCGACCAACAACACCATGGATGCTATAGGATGTTTATTACCCTGCGAATTGTTTACGCTTTCATGATGATCCATGCTCGCTAAAATATTTGCTAATTGTCAGTAAGTCTGGAGTGCAGGTTGTTTGACGTTCATTTTTTGGAAAATTAAAAAAAAAAAAATAAGACAGCGCCTTTCATTAAATATATGAGAGATGGCCGAGTATAAAAAACTTTCGGACAAGACTTAGCATCGCTACGTGCCAATTGTGATCTCGCAGCTCTCGCACCCACACAGTGAAAATCTATCTATGCCGCTGCTAGAAACCCTTGCTCACAGTGTGTCACCTAACCGTATTTCGTTAGCAAATGAAAAAAATACATAAAAGCATTTAGGATTATTTTGAAAATGTTTTCAGCCGAGGGCGTTGCGAAAGGGGGATTTGAGGCAGGCCTGAAAATAAGCAGTCTGACATTTGCACAATGAGGTCCCCAGAGGGTGAATTTGGTGATGCTATCCCATACAGTGGGCCAATTTATCCTCTGAGTATCTCTTTCTGTTTAGTTTTGAGACCCGGATTCAGATTGAGGTTATTTTATTTCCTTAATTTGACAGAATATTATGACACATTTCATCAAGATACATAAACGTGAAACAGGAAAGAGGATTCAGCAGCAAGCTATAGCTTATGAAAGCTGTCTCCTTGTAACAAATTACTCATACGAAGCAACAATACGAAGGAAGTTCAAACACAAACGATGAAAATGTGGAAATAAATTATCGTACACGGGTTGAACATAACAGAAAAGAGGAAGAGATATAGTGAAATGAGAGAGTGTGAGGATAGGAATGTAGGGTGAAGGTATAAAGAAGGAAAAGCTCAGGTTGTTTGAATGACAGTCTACATATTTTCTGGCTTCATTTGAGGTGACATCCCCCATAATTTTTCCAGTCGGAACGTTTTCGTCTGGGTGGGATTCTTAGATATCGATATGATCTAGCTAGTAAGCTTGCATTTTTTTACGAGGCAAGTTTTGATATTTGGTCTTATGTCACACATACAGTCGATCATACAAATGGACGGACGACTGTGGTATCCGCTTCACGCTGTTGGGGGCTCAGAGCTGGCCAGTTTGGAGTACGGTGCTTGTTTACTGAATAAGGAGTTGAGTCGCGACTGCTAAATAAATGTCTGTCTTATTATCCACAAAAACATTTTCGATGAGTCTGGAATATTTAAACTAAACTCCAGAGTAACTAATATTCCAGCTACATCATCAAGGCATGCCTTCGACGAAGGCATGCCTTGATGATGTAGCTGGAATATTTTATCAGTTGTAGCTGGAATATTTTATCAGTTGGGATTTGAGCCATCATTGTCGGGACAAATCAACACCCCCCCCCCCCCCCCCCAAATCTGTCATCTTCGCTACGCCCTTGTTCAAAGCAAATGAAGAGTCTTTGCTTTGTTGAACACACCTACCTAAAGCCGCCCCTCTCCACCCTGCGTCAAGGTACACGAACAGACACTATTATATTCTGTTGTCACTTCTCAAATATTTGATGAAGCGTTTAAAACACGCGCTTCATGGTGTACGGACTAAATAGTATCAAAACCCGGAACTCATTACTCGACTGCGAGAGAATTAACTGTTTAATAGCTACACTCCACCTCATTCCCCCATTCAAAGCACCATCAACTGGTACTTATTGTACCGAACACGTTCGTCAGTTCGCTGGAGTTCAGTTGAAGTCAAACGCGCTATATGATAATTGGATTCTGAAGACTGGAGAACTATTGTAGTGATGTTTGGATGCCACTTATTTCTTCTACTCAATTGCCTCAACTACATAGGCAAACTGATATGGCATGTCAAGTAAAATATAGAGCAGACAATTGGGAGTCCAACTTCTAGGAAGATTACATGACCCCTGTAGTCTACATAGCTTGCAAATGGAAAACCATAAGGACAAATAGACTGATTATATATATAGACTGCAGCCAATAGTCCATCATTTGGAAAAAACACAAGGGATGAAAAAGAGAGAACACAAGGGGAAACTAGAAACACCTACCGCCGCACTATCACACGACTAAATTAAGTTTTCGACAAAAATTAAAGTCGGGATATGCTCGGTCTTTTGGTGAATAATCAATTGAGGACAAGGAATCCCATTACCAAATATCACTGATCTGAAATAGCCACCGCATAGTTTTCAAAAATCAGACTAAACTTTCACAAATATTTGATGAAGCGTTTCAAACACGCGCTTCATGGTGTACGGACTGAATAGTATCAAAACCCGGATCATTTGCATATGAGCAAGATTAAACTTAATCTACGACTATTTTTTATTTAACCCTTTGAACCTATCGGTTAATCTACGACTATTTTTATTTAACCCTAAATATGGCGATCAGCCTTATTTACACAGTACGCGTGTCGATTTTCATTATATTGTTTTTCAATTTGTGGTTCCAAAACATAGCTTATGACGCCTCATCGGAACGAGCTCATTGAGCTCGTTCCAATGAGGGGATCATACGCTATATTTTGGGAAATTTACAGTTATTCAAAAATTACTTTCACAAATGTCGTTTTCTTTTCGTTTTCTGTGAGGAGTTTAATCTTGCTCATATGCAAATGATTACTAGCAGACCAGCGTACCTTTGCGTTACACTCCCTCCGGGGCACTGGATTGCACTTTGAGTATCTTAAGCGTGTCAGCTCTCTCAATATTTGTTTCCCAACCCCACAAATCGTCGAAATACAAGTACTTTCTGGGTTGTTTTCTTCTTCCAAAACATAGCTTATGATTCTATATTGGGGTGAGTTCGAGGTGCTCTGAAATTACTTCGAGTTATGAGGAAGTAGATATTGGTTTATTAGTTTTCATATCAGTCAAAGATAAATGATCCACGTTAATACATGCAGAAATGATTACCAAAGCCGAAAATCCTCGTAGAAATCACTGGAAGTATTACTTGAGTTCTGTGGTACACAAGTTCTGTATTGCTGGTATAATACTGGTATTGCTGGACGAAATTATCAATAACTCGTGTATGAATACACTAAGTGAGCAACATACGTTTACTTGATTTGCTACACTTGACTTATTTATTTATTTATTGATAATTAAGGTCACATATTTATGCTCAATGGCTAATCATGACCGGGACAGTTTTATGGGTGGAGGAAGCCGGAGTACCCGGAGAGAACCACCGAGCAACGACGAGCAGCTGCCAGCCCCCAACATCGTAACCCCGCACTGCATCACAGGCAGGGTTAGATTGGTTGAAGACATGCGTACCATCGACGTGCAGTACGCCTTAGTACACGACGTCATCGTGCCCCCACGCGGGCAATGGAGATGAGTGCCTTGCCCAAGGACACAACGCGGTTGCCGCAGCTGGGATTCGAACCGAGGACCTCTCGACTTGCAGCCTGCACCTCTACCTACTGAGCCACTGCGCTCCCCTACACTTGACTTAAAACAACTGTTGTGTCGTGATGTAGTTAATGGTGTATGGCCTTGCGAGGCTTCGAAATTCGATTAGGTTCGAAGTCGTTCTGATGATTTGATTAGATTTGAGTCACACTGATTGGGAAATTAGCGAATCACCGAAATGTTCTCAATATCCTACCAAATGTCTGCTTTTGAACTATCCTTCTATCACCAGGTCTCCTGTACAGGAGACCTGATGATGGAAGAAAAGTTCAAGAAGGTTCCGCTTCCGAAAGTAATTTATTTATTTATTTATTTATTTATTTATTAAGGTTTAATGACACTTTAACAGCCCAGGTCATATCGTATCGGTGACAGTTTTACGGGTGGGGGAAAGCCGGAGTACCTGGAGAGAACCACCGAGCAACGACGAGCAGCTGCCAGCTCTTCAACATCGTAACTCCGCACTGCAGCACAGGTTTAGATTGGTTGAATACATACGCACCATCGACGTCCAATGCGCCTTAGTACACGGCGTCATCGTACCCCCATGTTAACAATCGGGGCCCAAGGACACAACGCGGAAGTCCGAATCGATCGCACAGACGGTCACCCATCCAAGGACCAACCGGGCTCGACGTTGCTTAACTTGGGTGATCTGACGAGAACTGGTTACCACAACGCCACCGCGCTCACCTCCGAAAGTAATTAGATTCCGTTTGGCGTTTTGACTGACTGGCCACGAGTTACCGCTGAATAGAATACTGTAATGGAGAATGACAATATATATTTACGGTTGTAAAAACAAAGGTGCAATATCTGCAACTTAATTGCAGATTAGTGGGATTCGATTCGAGATTCGATTCGATTTGATTACCTCTGCCCGATCTGGGTTGGATTCGGTCATGCTCAGATGTTAAAACTGACCACAGTCGCCAATAAACAACATCAACTTCATAATACGCAGACAACAAGAATCAGATTATCGGTTAATCTACGACTAGTTGTATTTAACCCTTTGAACCCTAGCAGCCTTTTTACTCGACCAGGAACATGATATGTCATTACGTCATTAAATAGAATGGCTGTTCAGGAAATATGTGGGGTAGACCAATCAATATTTTCAATGTGCAGCCTTGAGGCTGCACGTTGAAAATATTGATTGGTCTACCCCAAATAATGAATATGGACTCTTCTAATTGCTGCCATTGAATTGGCATCGAAGATACCACTGGAAGGCTGCACGTTGAAAATATTGATTGGTCTACCCCAAATAATGAATATGGACTCTTCTGATTGTTGCCATTGAACTGGCATCGAAGGTACCACTAGAGTTCAAAGGGTTAAGGCTAGCTACATATTGAGATTCCGCATTCTACAGACTAGAATACTGAGGCAAGTTTAAGCTTTTGAAAAAGAGCAAATGTGATCATTCGTGTTGGATTAAAATATCTTGAGATGTCAACAACATAAAGTTACCAAATATCATTTTCTTAACTTGTTACGTCACACAAATTTTCGATATCTTATAAGATGCAAGTAAGGGTTCAAATTGGAGATTGTGTGCAACAACCATTTACTCAGATGAGTCGAAACGTTTATGACAGTCGAGATGCTCTCCGCCCCGCATGTATAGGAAGAACAGTTTTCGGTGCAGGTTTTTCAGACATTCGCAAACATCCCATTACATGATTATCAAAGTCTCTGTATCGGAGAACAGAACTCTTTTTTCATGAAAGCAAATGCCTGGGATTTTGCGCATACGCGCGAGTAGTTATTATTTCACAAAACTGAAACAGTTTTCTTCCTTCCTGACTCGACAGACAAGTCCACGGAGTTAACGAAGGGGGGCAACTGCTTGGAGTTTGGCGTCAATCTCTATAGTTTGAATGGTATCACTGTACTAAATATTTGGTAACAGGACAAAACCCCTTCAAGACAAAACCCCCTCACTTTCTGCAATGGTAGACAAAACCCCTTCATGACAAAACCCCCTCAGGTTATTGTTTTAAGTGATTCCATTTTAAGTAAAAAAAAAATTAAATTGAAATTACTTCTTCCTGTGAGTTGAATGAATGAATTTATTTATTTATTGGTGTTTAAGGTCACATATTTATGCACAATGGCTAATCATGACCGTGACAGTTTTACGGGTGGATGAAGCCGGAGTACCCGGAGAGAACCACCGAGCAACGACGTGCAGCTGCCAACTCCCCAACATCGTAACTCCGCACTGCAGCACAGGCAGGGCTAGATTGGTTGAAGACATGCGCACCATCGACGTGCAGTACGCCTTAGTACACGGCGTCATCGTGCCCCCATGTGGGCAATCGGGGTTAAGTGCCTTGCCCAAGGACACAACGCGGGAGTCCGAATCGATCGCTCAGACGGTCACCCATCCGAGGACTAACCGGGGTCGACGTTGCTTAACTTCGGGGATCTGATGAGAACCGATTACCGCAACGCCACCGCGCCCCCGAATGAATGAAAGGTTTTAGCGCGCCGAAGGCGTGCTGGGACGATGTGGGATTTACAAATCCCTTGCGACCCGGTTGGCCTTATTTTATTTCACTTGGATCACACAGGCCTAGCTTTCCTATTGCCTCAAATGGGGTCTGATGGGGTATGCACGAGGTTAGAATTCCCGGCAGTTTACGTTGGAGTGATAGATTGTCAAAAATCAATCCCTCAACGCCATTAAGACTACTAGAGAGTAGGCTCTATTCGGTTCCAGCCTGGCGATGGCAGAGGTTTGAGTCCCACCATGGTGGCGAGCCAGAATATAATGTTGTGCGATGGCAAATTTAAGGGAAGAAGAAAAAAAGAAAACCAAACAGCAACGCCGGTTTGGAAGCGGCCCCGGTATATGACCATAGCGGTTACAAAAAAGGAGTGGAGAAAGTTCCAACAGTTTAGTTTGAAAAACCAGGAGTCATCCATCAAGCCTCCTGGGAGATAGGATGCCGTATGTGATTATGAGGTATCTGGTTATCCTTCGGGAATTCCAAATGACTTTACAATCTGCTGTGGAGGATCCAATTTTGAGTTTTGGATGTGGCGCCACATTTCAATCATGGGTCATAATGCGAAGCATCTCCCGGTGAGCATAACGACGAGTTGTGACAGAACAGGAGAGATGTCCCTTTCTTGTCAGCGGAGTCAGGGCGAGCTTCCTCGGGGAAAATTTTGGAAAATAGAAGGTCAGTGAGGCCCTCCTCTTCAGTAGCCTCCTCTTTGGAGCTGTAGCTGTATACAAAGGGCACGTTATTATCCGCGATAACACATGAGCATCCACCACCAGAGATACTGGATGCTCGTGTGTTAACGCGGATAATACCTTGTTCCATGGTCTCGGTGCTTGTGAAAAGAAATGAGTTGCAAAAATGAGTGGTGGAGCGTGACGAAAACACTCTCACCTCAAGTGATGGTTAACAGGACCATTTTTACCACTAACGTGGAATTTGTTTACTACTGTGAACAAGGAAATGGAAATGAGATTAGGATACGTTGGATACAAGTGAGTTAATCTGGGTCAATTTACCTTCATGGCAAATACACCTGGAACTTAATTAAGCATCCCCTGAAATGTT
This sequence comes from Pictodentalium vernedei, assembly GCA_031216915.1. Classification (NCBI taxonomy): domain Eukaryota; kingdom Metazoa; phylum Mollusca; class Scaphopoda; order Dentaliida; family Dentaliidae; genus Pictodentalium; species Pictodentalium vernedei. Next base: position 241,260,813 of record CM062293.1, on the reverse strand, counting down.
TCATGACAGTGACGTTGCTGTTACTGATTACTATGTTTTAATGTTTGCCATGTCTTGCAGTACATTTCATATAGAGAAATAGGATGTTTCTGGTTGATAGCGTACCTCCAAACACATCCCCTGGTCCACGTGAAGCATGCTTCCAACGAATGTCACAAAAACACTATCATCCACATGCAATGTCTGGGTATAAAACAAGAAGATTTGTCACTTCTTTTATCAATAAATGTTGACATGGCAAGGAGGAGACTGTCAGAGGCACTAAGATGGCAAACCGTTGGCATGCATGCAACAGGCATGTCATTCAAAGCTACTGGAAGGCAACTTCTCAATAGTCATTCTGTCATCAGAAGACTTGACCGAAAACATCGACAAACCAACGAACCAACGATATTAAGGACAGGACCGACCAAGGCCTGGAGAATCCCGAAATACCTCTCCTCTGGAAGATCGGACTCTGGCACGTCTCGTTAGGCGTGACCCCTTTGCTTCAAGTGGGATTTTGAAGCGCCATTGTCTCCCCAACAGGCGTTTGTGAAACAGAACTGTCCAAAACCGTCTGGAAGCACTGGGTATGGGGCCCAGAATGGTCATCAAGCATCCAGCTCTGTCCGATCAGCATCAAAGACGTCGTTTGGAGTGGTGTATGGCACGACAACATTGGAATCTCAGGACGTGGAGGAGAGTCCATTGGTCAGACGAGAGTAGGTTCCTGTTTCACGTCACAGATGGTCGTATGGGAGTGTGGAGGCATAGAAATATTTGTTACGAACCCAGGAACATCAGACCTACTGTTCCTTATGGTGGAGGATCAGTAATGATCTGGGGATGCCTCTCTCATGATTGTAAACCGGATATGGTGACTGTATGTGTGAATCTCAATGGTCATCAGTACATCCGGAACATTCTATATCCGGTTGTCGTGCCTCATTTTGACAAGCACCCGTTGGCTACTCGCCCTTTATTCAAGGACGACACTGCAAGGCCACATCGTTCCCATGCTGTGAGAGCATTCCTCCAGGAAGCATGGACGTCGTGTGCAAGCAAGGGATCCGCCTGTGCAGAATTTGGCCGATTCGGAAGCTGCATTGCATGAGGAGTGGCAGCAGTCGCCTCTGGATCGTATAACAAGGCTCAATAGCAATAGCAATAGGAGGAGCGTTCAGTCTATCATCCGGGCTCGTGGTGGATACTCTCGCTACTGACGTCAGACACTGCTATTGTGTTCTGGAGATCACAGGTTACATTTTTTGTCAATAGTTACCGGCATTGTTTCATCATAGACCGTTCCAGCTCTATACTTGTCAAGAGAACATTTTTCCATCAAAAACATTAGTGGCAGATATGTGTAATTAGCGCCATTAAAATATTGCATATTTTCATCATTGTGTTGTCTTTCATTTGTCAATAGACCATTCTTTCCGCAAACAATCACTTTTGGCAATCTGAAATGTAGCATGAAAGTAATGACAGTTTCTATTAACACCACTGCGAAAAACAGGGGGTGCTTAATTAAGTTCCAGGTGTATTTGTACAAAAGGATTTTATGTGATGGTCATATTGAACAGAAAAAACAATTATTATGCGTACAAATATTCGCAACATGGAAGGAATTTGAAGACGTCGGTTGCGTTTTTCTGAAGACATTTGAGCTGAACAAAAAGAAACAGATAATTGATTGCAGATTACATATCCACTGCTATAAAATGATTTGCATATGAAGTTTCTACTGAAGAATTAATTCGTGTTGCGTTCACCTTCTACCCAAGGACACGAATTAACCTTTACAGCACTAAATACGTATGGTTCCTTACGTTTTATTTATGTTTCCCGACCATAGCTAATTACACTCTCATTGGATCGAGCTCCCCTCACCTTGTTTCACTCAAGAAGTTTAAGTTGTTGTTTGTTAAAAAAAACACTGACAATTCTGAATTATCCAGGGATTTTTTCTGTTCTGTATTTACAAATTGCTTTTTTAAAACTCACCCAATATTAAAGATGTATTCCATTAAACAAATGTGTTCGAGTGTCCTGATTACCAATCTGTGGTACAGTTGTCAAGACTGTACAATAAAACGACAAACTGATGTGTGATTCGGGGGAAAACAATAAACTTTAGAGAAATCAGCAACATAGCACATCCAAAATTGACTCAATTTGTATCTTAAAAACGCCCAATAATATTTTTCTCCCCTAGTTATAGTTTTGTACCTCGACCCCACAGTCTACAGCCCTTACTTTATGCCATTTATTTATATATTATTTATTTATAGGTGTTAAGGTAACTTTCAGCATCTTTGGCTATATCATGACTGCAACATAAGTAAGAAGTCAAGTTCAGCCAATCGTTTATACCAATGCTACTCGCATTGGAGGACTTCATCCAAGACGTTGGTTTTCGGGTCCCATTTTACCAGGAAAGCAGAACTCTGAAGATTCCGCTGACTGTGACAGAAGAGAGTATATGGTTATTAACTCAGTTCAAGATTGAGATGGTTGACTCCAGCGGCCACCATGACGTGATACCAAGCTCGTCCTAGAGGCATCGAAGTCAAAAGATCCCGTAATTGTCAGGGCAGCAGATGCAGGTGGCCAGATTCTCATGACTTATGCTTATTCTACTGGTAAACCATTACAAGATTGACTGATGAAGATTGACCACGAGAGGCATGCTAGGGTGAAAGCTATAAATACCAGTTTGGTGACGAGATGTGTCAAGTTCTTCCGCCTATCACAGCATCAAAATATTGAGTATCCTTCCATCAACGACAGGGGCTGGGAAGAAATGGAAGATGATATACGACCAAGTGGTTCAGCTGCATGCAATTCCCATTAAGCCTTTCAGTGACGAGCAGAAGATCAGCCCAGCCCCCAAAGAAGAAGAGAAGAATAAGACCTCAGCATAGTGAGAACAAAGGAGCAACAGTCTAGAAGAAAATGGGACTACCGACAGCGACATTGTTGAAGAACAGGGATCCACCTCTTCTTGCAGTATTCAACTTGTCCACTCATCAGATACACAGATGGACAGTGATTTGCAAATTAGCAAATAAACATTAACTTTGGACTCAGAGTTCTTAATATCATGTTCTAATCTTGAGCTTTATTATCATTTAAATAGTCCAATTTTGCTCTCAACGGATCAAGACAATATGTCACTGCTGTGATCACCTCAGGATTTGGACATCTAACACAACTGATATTGACGAATTTGAACTGTTAGTCCAAATCCTGAGGTAATCATAACAGTGATATGTTTCCCATGTGAGTATTCAAACAACATCGACGTTTGGTAACATGTGAACCCAATATTGGACACAAAAGGTTAATTAAAGCGGCAAAATAAGCACCATTAATTTATTTTGGAGTAATTTGGCGACCAATTTGTATTTTGGTGGCCATTTTGGATTTAAAGACAAATTTTGGGTAGCCCTTGATCCGAATTCATATGGTTATAGGATCAGGATGACAGAACCACTGAAAAAACACTGCTTTTAACACTAAGAAGCAGTATTATATCGATTTAAAGTACTTTTGGGGGCCATTTTGGATTTTGGCGGCCATATTGAATTTGGGGTAAATTTCAGGGTGGCCCTTAAGCTTATTCGAAAGAGTTATGGTTCAGGGTGATGAAACCGTCGAGAAAGCCTTGACAGGAAAAAGGACAGAGTTTATTTCGCTTATTTCCCTGATAGCTTTCGGGAAATAATTCCGATTTGTTTCGATTGTGAAAAATTCCAACTGAAACCGGCAACAAAGCCAAACTTGTATTCTGAGATAGTAACCAGTTATTATATAAACGTTTGGGATAATTTCGTGACGTAATTATTATAAAGCTCACGCCCACGAAAGATTTGGCAATGATGTTACAGGGGTAATACGGGGGAATATTTCCACTGTCCTGTGCATATGACTTCGTAGAACGTTCCAAACAGAGCTCCATTTTTACGGAGTCAAAATGGCGGGAATGCGACCTACCCACAAAATATTTCTTCCATATCGAATAGCGATCAGACCTTCAGTCATTAAGGTTATTTAATCTAAAACTTTTCCCAAGGCTGAAAGGGCTTGGAATTTTCTGATTAATCTACCAGACAACCCGTCGAACTTGACGTTTGACATATTAAATTTTTTTGCCCCTCCCCACTCCCCCCCCCCCCCCCCCCCTCACATTCAATGGATAATTGAACAAAATAATGAATCGGCGTTATGTATTTTTCTATTTATTTATTATTGGTGTTGAAGATAACTTCAACATCTTTGGTTATAGTTTGACCGCAATATAGATATATTGGTAGCTTTAGCCAAACGTTTATACCTATCCTGCAAACTTTAGAGGACTTCCACCAGACGCGTGTTTTCCGGATCTTATTTTTATCCGTGAACCTGAAATTATTTACCAAAGAAACAAGCACTGCTCCACCTCTGGGTTCCTCACGGGGTTGGATCGACGCTGCTCTGATATTCATTTCTCCCTCATTTTATTTTTAAATTTACGAAATATTTCTGAATAGGCGATTGAAAAATTAATTTAGCACGCGGTTTCAGGCAGACGATTATTCTTCTCATCAACGAGTGAGTGACAAATTCGTGACGTAACATTGTCAGAAGATTTGACAGACTAGACTGAGTGTGAACCCACTTCAGAAATGAGAAGATGACCGATTTAACACAGGGAAAGTAATAAAAGTACAGCTTAAGCACTCTGTTCATTTCCTGAGAAGTTTTTTATGTATAGTTCAAACATTAAAATACGACAGACAGACAGCAAGAGTGCATATAACAAATAGTATAATACTGTATTATTCAAGCATAGCCTCTTAGCTCTCAAGCCACTAATCTAATTCTGTAAGGATTCCACGCTATTATGGCCTGGACCAAGTCAAGCCATTAAATAGGTCATCACCTATGTCAAGATTCACTCGTCTAGCATATTTCAGTTGGTGGGAAAAGCGAACCTATGGTTTGCTTTTCCGTGCAACAGAGATATTCCAGAGGAAGTAATCTAAAAAAATAGCAGAAAGATTCATTTTCTTTGAATCGGCGCTAGAAATGTTGCTCAAACGAGACTTGATTTGACCGATGGTTTGAAGACATTACTCTCCACAGCCGTAGTTTTATAAATAGTTCCACTGATTGTTTTAATATCTTAGTATTTTCAATGCGAACTAAATACTTATGGATTAGAATATCTATAACTGGAGTACGAGAGTAGAAGGGCGTCGCATTACAGCAACAGTAGACTGCACGCATATTTCTACGAAAAGTGGATAAACAAACAGCCCATAACGGCCTCGAATTCCGAATAGAACTAGACTGGTGGCCTAAGAGATTGGCTTTGTCCGTCTGCTGTACTTTGGAAGCTATTTTAGAGTCGAAGCGAATAAGACGGATGATTTCGAATCGAATCGAATCTCGAATCGATTTTCGCGGTGTTTCAAATTGTATATGTTGCACCTTCTAAAACGGTAACTATTGCAAGTCTCCAGTCCAGTTTCGTATTCAATGGTGACTCGTCTGTGTGGGCAAGCCACTAAAAGGCGGTATACTTCAAAACGGAATCAAAGTAGTGTCGGAAGCGGAACCTCCTTGAACTCTTATTCTATCACCAGGTCTCCTTACAGGAGAACTGGTGATAGAAGAAGTGTCCAAGAGGAGATACCTGGTAGGGTTTTGAGAACATCCCGACGATTCAAAAACTACCAAATCAGCGCGACTCGATCCGCAGAGAATTGAATCACAGGGATTATTCGAACTCAAGGCTTTGTGGGGCAATAACTATACTATTATTATTACTGAGCAGTTGGGAAAAGAAGGGAAGATATATGTGAAAGTGAGAACAGGTCAAAATAGTTCTCATTACAAAATGGTCACATGAAAACAAATAACAAAACGGCGCTAAAAAACAGCTGAATTTTGAAGACATCCGTAGTTGAGTTCCAGCAAAGCTTACCAACATATTACTCAGCAGTGAAAGGATTAAACTAGAATATGACTGAGTGGTTGGCATACACAGGATGGTATTTGCAAGATATTTGATTAAGAAAGAAAACAAAGTGATTTTCTCCGTTACATACCCCCCGGGGGTATATTATCATATGTTGCACTCATTTTCTGCACACGTTCTGCGTTGGCGGATTCGTAAATAGCCTCGTCGGCGATATTGAACATATTATTTTTCAATATCATTGTCGGATAACTTAATAGGCTTAAGAATAAGTTTATTATGAAATCAAAGTAAATGGATTTATAGCTCTGATATTTTAATAACTTCGTATATATTTGCCACTCAAAACATGATGTAGTCTTTGTAACAGCGTTTGATTAATCTTTCGACGAGATTGAATGCAGTCTGCGATACTTCACTGTCTGGTGCGTCAGATATGGGTAAGGGAGCTGGTAGATATACAGCCCCATAACTATATTCCTGTAGTGAGGTGGAAGCCTGAACGGGTGAGACCCAGGTTTGTCCGATCATGACATTCAGTGATAATTTAAACCACATTTTATGGGATTTCCTAACTCCTGACTGAAGTCAATATTTCGTTCCTTGAGTTCAAGAAGGCGCCATCTGCAATCCGGAAGTATTGCAGATGACGCCTTATTGCACTCAAACGGCATTTTCAAACTCCAGAACCCAAAGATGACGGTAATATATTTCTAACACAAGGGGAGAGGGTACATTCGAATTTGATCGTCAGTTGGAAATTCACGGGTAGCGGTTGGAAAGGGAATGGGGGGACAAATGGTTTTCTCACAAGTAAGTGTTAAGTGAAGGTACAGTTAGGAATTCACAATGGGGGCACATGGGGCCAAACTCACCGAACAAAGACCCTCTTGCCACGTCTCCGTCAAAGCGAAACAACTGTTCAAGAAGGAAATTTGCCAACTACCTGGTGAGTGAAGTAACTCAGCTTGGGCATAAATACAGTACAAATTGTGGCAAACGGAATTCCGATGGAGAGAAGTCCAGAAATGGAATAATTCTGTGTTAGTTGTAAATCATTAATGGCGACACGAAAAAGTGAAAGACCAATTTGTTTTATTTATCCTGGAGATCTACACCTCATATGGTAGATGGACAAGTATTCAGGACATTTTTATTCGAGAACCCCCATTTTATCTTACAATAAGTATTATTGAGTACGTAATTACATCAATACATCGTATTTTGGAACTCTGATTCAAAATATATGTATCTTCCAACTGCAGAATATAAGCGCACGCTTATTTATGATTTGTTTACGTAACTATTTATAGAACATTACAACTTTAGAAAGGCGTTTGTAAGAAGCTGTATTACTTTTATGTTTTTGTATCTGAATCTTGGGGGAGTTTAACCCTTTACCCAACGTAACGGCCAAAACCGGCCAGCGCTATTCTCAAAAATCGCCAATTAATTTTCAAAATATTTTCATTTTTTGTCTCAAAAACATAGGTTATGACCCCTCGTTGGAACGAGCTCGTCGAGCTCGTTCCAACGAGGGGTCATAACCTATGTTTTTGAGACAAAAAATTAGTTATTCAAGAATTTTTTTTGCAAGTGTCGTCTGCTTTTCAGGTTAGGTAAAGGGTTAACTTAAAAACAACGCACAGTTTACAGCACACGGTGTTTTCGGAATTTTGAACAAACGCGCACATTAAGTTTATACTGGGATACAGAAAGTTCAAGGCAGCCGTATACAGTTTGCCGCGAAACGACCTGCGTTGCATGAGTGTGAAAATGAAATCTGAAGCTAAAAGGCCAGTAAGTGGCACTGTAGTTGAGAATTGTAAGATAAATGTATCATAACTATCATGTTTATGTACAAAATATTGTACCAGAGTCTCGCTCTTGTTTCTAAGGCTATATCTCACCTCGTCAAGTTATGCGGCATTTTACATTTTTTCTGAATTTCAATAATAGGGTTCATTTTAATATTAAAAAATGATTGTTTAATATTGCGTAATAAAACATAATCAACAAAGTCGCTTATTTGCCGGCGAATTCTTCTACCACCCGCGTTGTGTCCTTGGGCAAGGCACTTTATCCCGGTTGTCTACATGGGGGCACGATGACGCCGTGTACTAAGGCGCACTGCCCGTCGATGGTGAACATGTCTTCAACGGCTGTAACTCTGCTTGAGCGGAGCTTGAACAGAGTTAGAATGTTGAGGAGCTGACAGTTGCTCGTCGATGATCGGTGGTTCTCTCCGAGTACTCCGGCCTTCTCCACATGTAAAACTGTCACGGTCACGATTAGTCATTGTGCATAAGTATGTGACCTTAAACATTACTAAATAAATAAAATAAATTTCTTCTACCATTCTCAATGAAGTGCTCCCAATTACTGATTGCCATTGTCATTATCAATAATTACTCTGCGAAACATTGTCTGTTGAGGAAACATTCTTCGTGGTGGTGGTATAAATAGTCGGAAATATTCCGTTAGTGGTACATTCATAAGCTGATACGCCATGTAGGGTGGTACCAATTGGGATCAGACACCCTGATCACGATACCTTCCACGCTGTGTCATACAAAATACATATTACAGTACTATATTCATAAAAGCTCTCTCTCTCTCTGTGTCTCTGTCTCCGTCTTTCTCTCTCTCTCCCAGAGAGAGAGAGAGAAGGATAGAGAGAGAGAGAGGGAGAGAGAGACAGACACAGAGAGACAGACACAGAGAGAGACAGAGAGACAGAGAGATCAGTCTGTCTGTCTGTCTGTCTGTCTGTCTGTCTCTCTCTCTCTCTCTCTCGAGAGAGAGAGAGAGAGAGAGAGAGAGATCAGTTTGCGATCTGATTGTGACAAATTCGCACGATTTGGTCGAAAATTCATAAAAGAGTCTGTCTGTCTGTCTGTCTGTCTGTCTGTCTGTCTGTCTGTCTGTCTCTCTCTCTCTCTCTCTCTCTCTCTCTCTAGGGAGAGAGAGACACATACAGAGAGAGAGAGAGATCAGTTCGCGATCTGATTGTGACAAATTTATACCATTTGGTCGAAAATTTATAAATTGTTCTGTTTTGTTGGAGTTTAAGGACACTTTCGACGGCAAGAGTCACATCGTGTCGGAATGTTTCACAGGTAGAAGAAGTCGGAGTACCGGAGAGTATCACCGAGCAACGACGAGCAACTGTCAGACTCCCCAGTGTATTAACTCTGCACAAGCAGAGTTAATAGCGGTTGAAGACAAGTGCACCATCGACGAACAGTACGCCTTAGTACACCGCCCCTCAGTGCCCCCACGTCGGAAATCGGGATAAAGTGTCTTGCCCAAGGACACAAGGCAGTTAACCCAGGCCAAGATGTTGTAACCACAGAACCAACGCGCTGACGAAAATTCATAAACAAATCATTGTGAACTCAGAACTGAATCAAGAAAATCGATCAGAGGTGCAATATTTTATCGTCTCTTGTTCAGCAAGTGATTTTCTATTACTGCCGTTTCAGGAAAACAGAGAATTTCGACCAGATCGCGACTTTGTAGCGCTCCGGATGAAATTCTCTGTGCACTTTTGTAATTTGATGAAAACCTATAAAATTGTAGTCAATGTAATCTAGATTAGTCCCATCGAAAGGTGCCTCAAAGTGTCTTTCTGAACAAAAAAAAAGACTTTTTTCGTTGACGTTAACGCGGCTGCTGAGATATCGATCCTTCCATATCTTTCTCAACTTTGTACACGGTGACATTCACTGATATATTGATGACTTCCGTCGGTGACCTGTTATTTTCTACTTTATTTTTATATCTGAATTCAATTAACTCAGAAACGCCGTGTGTAGCAATGACATTTATTGACAGAAAACCTTTCTTGTTTAATTGCCATTCATATTGCAGATTGCGAACTGAGATAGCGAAAATACTTGTCAAGTTGAGAAATAAAACCTATATCTTCGTCGATAGACTTCATCAAAAGGTATCGACCTGGGCGGATATCGCGCTGTTATGAAACCAGTAATCTAAAAGTCCATCTCAAACGCGGTATGGTCGTACTTCGTTCGTACATATCACTCGACGTTAATGTACGGGAATTAAAGACCTTACATGATGTTTTGAATAAAGTGACATTCTTTTTCCACAGTAAAGGGTACCTCCTGCGGCAATGGAGGGAAAAACTGCAAACATTTTGCGAAAAGCGGTTAATGTGGCTTAGATATATTGCTAAGACTCATTGTAGAAAAACAACAGAATCATTTTGCGGTGCATTTGTTTATGATTAGCGATGCCCAACACCCAACAAAACACCTGCAAAAAGCTAAACCAGCAATTCGAACCAACGTACAGTTATACTCTACATGACAGTCATTCTTAATTCAGTTCCCCCGTCCTATTTGATTCTCATAAACATGGGCGAAAGGAATCATCCCAGTTGTGACAAACGAGTGACAGTTTCTGTAGTATATGAAATTTAACCCTTTGAACTCTGGTGGTATCTTCCATTCCAGTTCAATGGCAGCAATTAGAAGAGTCTATATTCATTATTTGAGGGAGACCAATCAACAGTGCTCAAAATAACTTTTTTTCTTGGCGTAGCAAAATGCTACACATTTCCAAAAAATGAATAGCATTTTGTAAAAATTACATAGCTATTTTTGTGTACCAGAGTTATGTTAAGCTGTTTTGTATTGAATTCTTCCAAGTAGATAGAATAGTTTCCATCCATTTTTGGGCATTTCCAAATGATCTGCAACACATGAAACATTTACTATGTTTTTCTTTAACTGAACTGCCTTTAAAGGTTGCATGGACTTGGATATTTTCAAATGGCGTCTTGGTTGTTTAATAGAGTTTACAAAATGGAAGTTGGGATTTTTAATTTGATGGGCTTGAAGTTATTTTTAATGGGCATTTTATGCAAAATGTTGTAAAAACAGGAAGAATTTAAACCAACAGAAATCATCTTACATATGAAGTTGCAAATGATGCTTGATGGAGAGTTAATCTGAGTTATGCCTGGAATGTTCCACAATCAGACGTAAAGCATCAGTAAACTAGTTTTCAAATTTGTTTGCAAATTTTCATTCACATTTTGCGAAACAAGATAATCAACTGCAGCCTAATAGGCTGCAGTTGATTATCTTGTATCGCAAAATGCTATACATAATTGAACATTGTGTAGCTTTTTGCAAGTTTTGCATAGCAAAAAGTGACGCGACACCGCTTATTTTGAGCCCTGCCAATCAATATTTTCAACGTGCAGCCTCGGGGCTGCACGTTGAAAATATTGATTGTGTCTTCCCCACACACTTACTGAACAGCCATACTATTTAATGAAGTTATGACGTATCATGTTCCTGGGCTTTAAAAGCGGCCTCTCGGGTTCCAAGGGTTAAACTGAAATCCCCGTGATGGGCCAAGAAGCTCAGTGGTATTTTGAAACTCGAGTCAAGGTCAGGTTATTAACCGGATTTCGACTGAAAATTTAGCCAGTAACCAACTTTAACTCTTTTGGCTGCTGTGAAAAATGTGTGCTCAATTTGCAAATCACGCGGATAGGTGCGGCCGATTCGTTAGGTAAAGGGTTTCAATTATACAAGACAAATGTATTCAAGAAGAAGTTGATTTCCATAAAAACAGGGAATACCAGTGGGTAGACCCGTTTGATTATTTTACGCGAAGAAATACATTTAACAGGAGGAATAGGGGCACGGTTATCGTTACTAGCCCACGAAAAGTTTTCCAAAACCTACACGCACATCGAGCACGTGATAAAAGAAAACTATTCGCACATTGCAAAATTTACCTGCAACCCAAGACCACGCTATAACGTCATATACAAAACGTAATTATTGAGTGTCAGGGTTTCTGTGCGGACCATTTGGGTGATAGGACTGAAGTCTGGGGGTAGTGACGCCACAGGAAAGGAGACAAAGATTTTGATAGTAGTTCAGTCTCACACTCATAACAACATACGAAAATATCATGAAGTTATGCTGTATCTCACAGGCACTCAACGTATTATCAGATTTGATCAATTTTAATAAAATATATATTATATTTTCAATACTAAAAAAGTAAAGGTATGACACTTCCCAGATCGAAATTTTCAACAATCTCTAAAATAGCGAATACCTCATCAGTAGTAGGAGATGTATGAAACGGGCCCCATTGGCAGGATCTCATGCACGATCTCATATGTGACGTCATAGTCACGTGACCTGGTGACGTCATGTTGGGTTGTCATGGTAACCCGCGCGAGCGGCCATGTTGTGACGTCATCTCCATAGTGATACGTGGTGTGAGTGCGCATGCGCAGCGCGTGTTGTTAGGGTGATACGAGTTTCCGTCGTCCATTTTGTATACTGGGGGCCTCCATCTTGGTTTCTATAGTAGCACGTGATTGCTATGTTACCTAAGGCCTACAATAGGACAGGGGTATGTTCGGAGGGTATGTTCGATTAAATCGGAGTATTTTCTGGAACGACTTCCCTGGATAATTACCACAAACAACCCGACAAACCTTCCAAATCACCAAAATCCACCCGAAATCACCGAAATTGACTTTATTTCCCCAATTGATCGGCTTAGCACGTAGTGCCATAGTACTAAGGGGGTATAAGGGGTACGTTCGATTGAATAGGAGTAATGTTCTGGCTTAGAAGTCTCCCAGAATCCCTTTTTTGGATCCCATGACGTGTTATTTTCCAATTAAGAATAGCACGTAGTGCTATAGGACAAATTTACCCAGAATTCTCTGCTTCTATCTATATATGCAATAGTTTACGTCTATCTGGCCATGTCCCTTTGTTCTAGAGTATACTCCAGTAGCGTAGAAGAGCCTATTATTTGGAACAGTTTATCATATTATTACTATACTTAGCAATTTCGGGTCTATTCTTGTTAGTTCTGACCCTATTCCAAGTACTCTTGTTGTTTCATTTATCTAGATCATTTATATAACCAACCAATCAGATTGCTTGATTTCCCATAACCTGTATGCAGAGTTATCTCCCTTCTGTATAACAAAAGCCAATATCATTCCCAAAGCCAATATCATTCCCAAAGCCAATAAGCTATAGAGCAGTTACTGATAAGTCATTGCTCGAACGACTCGAAGCTCATCGAGCAAATGAGCCTTATAGCTTTTGCTCGATCGAGTGACTCGGCATATTGCTCGAATGACTCGAAGTCCGTCGAGCAAATGAGCTATCGAGTAATTGCTCGTTCGAGTGATTCCTCGAACAACTCTTCGACTCATTTCAGTATTTGAGGATACCTATGCCCCGGCATTGTATTATTTGGGGATACCTATCGAGGATACCTTTTATAGGATACTTATCTGAGGATACTATTACCTATATCACAAGGCGTACCTATCCCAAATATCCCTTATAGGCTAAAGAGCAAGAGAGTAATTGCTCCATGAGCAATTGCTCGATCGACTCGAAGCTCATCGAGCAAATGAGCCTAAGATCAATTGCTCTATGAGCAATTGCTCGAACGACTCGAAGCTCATCGAGCAAATGAGCTATCGATTAATTGCTCGTTCGAGTGACTCCTCGAACGATTCTTGGACTCATTTCAGAAAAAAGGGGTGCCGAAGGCCATATGTTTTCCAAAAACGGGTGCCGAAATTGGGGTGCCTTCTGGAGAATCCCTTTTTTGTCAAATGAGCTATCGAGTAATTGCTCGATCGAGTGACTCGACATGCTGCTCGAACGACTCGAAACCCATCGAGCAAATGAGCTAACGAGCAATTGCTCGTTCGAGTGACTCCTCGAACGACTCTTAGACCCATTTCAGAAAAAGGGATTCCATAGCCATAGTCGTTTTCGAAAAAGGGATTCTGTAAAATGGGACTCCTATTCGAGTCCGTAAAATTTGGATTCCGTGTTTTAACATCGACACTCGAGGGTATGGAAAGGGATTGATAACAACCAATTCAACAATGACTACAAGACTCTGAACAAATACGACCAGTCACTACAAAACAACGAAGTAAACAAAAGAAAGTGAAAGAATGTCAAACTAGTTGGATTGATCGAACTAGTTGGACAGACTGAACAGATCTGAATTATGAACAGATACAAGACACCTGTTCGAATGAAATCGTAGTGAACAAAGATCCAACACAACTAAGATCGATGGGAACAGAACAAAGTGGAATCCCTTTTTCTGAAATGAGTCTAAGAGTCGTTCGAGGAGTCACTCGAACGAGCAATTGCTCGTTAGCTCATTTGCTCGATGGGATTCGAGTCGTTCGAGCAGCATGTCGAGTCACTCGATCGAGCAATTACTCGATAGCTCATTTGACAAAAAAGGGATTCTCCAGAAGGCACCCCAATTTCGGCACCCGTTTTTGGAAAACATATGGTCTTCGGCACCCCTTTTTTCTGAAATGAGTCCAAGAGTCGTTCGAGGAGTCACTCGAACGAGCAATTACTCGATAGCTCATTTGCTCGATGAGCTTCGAGTCGTTCGAGCAATTGCTCATAGAGCAATTGATCTTAGGCTCATTTGCTCGATGAGCTTCGAGTCGATCGAGCAATTGCTCATGGAGCAATTACTCTCTTGCTCTTTAGCCTATAAGGGATATTTGGGATAGGTATGCCTTGTGATATAGGTAATAGTATCCTCAGATAAGTATCCTATAAAAGGTATCCTCGATAGGTATCCTCAAATAATACAATGCCGGGGCATAGGTATCCTCAAATACTGAAATGAGTCGAAGAGTCGTTCGAGGAGTCACTCGAACGAGCAATTACTCGATAGCTCATTTGCTCGACGGACTTCGAGTCATTCGAGCAATATGCCGAGTTACTCGATCGAGCAATTGCTCTAAGGCTCATTTGCTCGATGAGCTTCGAGTCGTTCGAGCAATGACTTGTCAGTAACTGCTCTATAGCTTATTGGCTTTGGGAATGATATTGGCTTTGGGAATGATATTGGCTTTTGTTGTACAGAAGGGAGATAACTCTGCATACAGGTTATGGGAAATCAAGCAATCTGATTGGTTGGTTATATAAATGATCTAGATAAATGAAACAACAAGAGTACTTGGAATAGGGTCAGAACTAACAAGAATAGGCCCGAAATTGCTAAGTATAGTAATAATAAGATAAACTGTTCCAAATAATAGGCTCTTCTACGCTACTGGAGTATACTCTAGAACAAAGGAACATGGCCAGATAGACGTAAACTATTGCATATATAGATAGAAGCAGAGAATTCTGGGTAAATTTGTCCTATAGCACTACGTGCTATTCTTAATTGGGAAATAACACGTCATGGGATCCAAAAAAGGGATTCTGGGAGAATTTTAAGCCAGAACATTACTCCTATTCAATCGAACGTACCCCTTATACCCCCTTAGTACCATGGCACTACGTGCTAAGCCGATCAATTGGGGAAATAAAGTCAATTTCGGTGATTTCGGGTGGATTTTGGTGATTTGGAAGGATTGTCGGGTTGTTTGTGGTAATTATCCAGGGAAGTCGTTCCAGAAAATACTTCGATTCAATCGAACATACCCTCCGAACGTACCCCTGTCCTATTGTAGGCCTTAGGTAACATAGCAATCACGTGCTACTATAGAAACCAAGATGGAGGCCTCCAGTATACAAAATGGACGACGGAAACACGTATCACCCTAACAACACGCGCTGCGCATGCGCACTCACACCACGTATCACTATGGAGATGACGTCACAACATGGCCGCTCGCGCGGGTTACCATGACAACACAACATGACGTCACCAGGTCACGTGACTATGACGTCACATATGAGATCCTGCATGAGATCCTGCCAATGGGGCCCGTTTCATACATCTCCTACTACTCTCATCGATCTCGCTCAAATAAACGACAAAATGTCGTGTAATTCTCAGAGTCACTGAGATTTTG
The DNA here is from genome assembly GCA_031216915.1 of Pictodentalium vernedei. NCBI lineage: Eukaryota > Metazoa > Mollusca > Scaphopoda > Dentaliida > Dentaliidae > Pictodentalium > Pictodentalium vernedei. Next base: position 241,244,983 of record CM062293.1, on the reverse strand, counting down.
AGTCCAAGATTGACGAAAGGTGAATTTTATTCTCATTTTTTTCAGTTTTTATTGACTGAATCGAGACGATTGGCTATGCCACGCCCCGTGTTCATTGGTCAATATAAAATTCAACACATTATCTTTCACTCTAATTACAATTTATAGTAAACATTAAAAACGTGATCTGTGTAAACTGAAGTTCATTCGAAGATATCGCTTTCAGAAATCGAAATTGCTGCTGAAATTGGCCATAACATTATAATAACTGGACAGGCTGGTGTGGGAAAAACATTTTACCTCAACAAAATTAACATTGGACTAACCCATATGAACAAAAACGTTTATGCACTCGGCACAGGAATCACCGAAATGTTTTTGGAGGCATCCAGATGATTTTATGTGGAGATTTCTTTCACCCGCAACCGGTGCCTAATGTGTTTATTATATTAGGAGGGGGTGTGTGCTTATTATGTTATTTATTACTGACTATCGCTCAATACTGATTAAGTTCCATGTTACTGTGTTGTGGACATGATACAGCGAAAGATGCTGAAAGTGACCTTAAACACCAATTAACAAAAAGAAGAAAAAAAAAGAATTTTATAGCAGATTATTAAAAGTTGGAGAATATTTTTTGTGGATAAGCAAAAACTTATTGCAGCCCTCCTGTTAGCCTCACAAGAAATGAACCGAGGGGTCATAACTTCCAAGGAAGGAAAATGTACATTGTAGGATCTCTTTTGTAGTTGTTATTGGTTATTAAAGTGATTAAATCTGGTAACTCCAATGAATACATCAGAAATTGTTTTGGAAGAATTGACTGGGAATTCCCCCGTGGGAACTCAGGATGTTTGGCCGTGCCTTTTCACTGTGGTAAACAAGCTCAGCTTTACTGGAAAAATAGGACCTGGTAACCAACGTCTGAGGTGGTCGTCCTCTAAAGTGGGCAATGCGTACATGTATAACCCTTTACCTAACATGAAAAGCAGACGACACTTGCAAAAAAAAAGAATTCTTGAATAACTAATCTTTTTCATTTTTTCTCAAAAACATAGGTTATGACTTCTCATTGGAACGAGCTCGACGAGCTCGTTCCAAAGAGGGGTCATAACCTATGTTTTTGAGACAAAAAAATGAAAGAATAATGAAAATTAATTGGCGATTTTTGAGAATAGCGCTGGCCGGGTTTGGCCATTACGTTGGGTAAAGGGATAAATGATTGGTTAATCTTGACTTTATACTTGTTGTAACCATTTTATCGCCACAACAGAACATTAGATGCTGATTTGGTGCAAAGTGCAAATAAATAAATAAATAAATAAATAAATAAATAAATAAATAAATAAATAAATTGCGAAGTCAGATGTGTATTGTGCAATGCAATATCATAAAGTCATTCTTTGTGAACAAAGCACTACTTGGGTCTATATTCACAGAATGTTAGACTTTCATTGTGGTACTATCACTGTATTTCAGAAGTACATATACATAAACAAAACTTGAAAATTTAAAAGATGGAAACTTTGACAATGCATCTAAGTTTTCAATTTGTTATATAAGCAGAGATGTTAACTGTCTACTTCATGTGTAAACTTTTTTGTAAGTGGAGGATCAAAATATATTTGCTCACATTCTCAATAATTGAATAATATCAGGTACGGATGAAGGTTTGTAATAACTGTTGGGGAGAGCAACTATCCTTTAGTGTCTTCTCAAACTAAAACATGTTGTCAAGCTGTGTAAGGAGATTTGCGAATGGGTGTCCTTGCCAAAAGTTTGATTTTTTTTTAATATTATGATCCAATGAAAACTACCGTCACTGGTAAATTTTCTTGAAATCACAATGTAACATACAATACCAGCTGGACAGGTTGTAGGATAATCACAAGAACACATCTGCTACATTTTTCTCTGATGATAACGCTTGGCGGCATTTCATTGGAAGCTCCCAAAGAAATGATATTAAGGGTTGGAATAAACTTCAGAGAAACAATGCATTGAATATTTTCTTGTGTTTATTCTACAACTTATTTCAGCTCGTGCTGTACAAAAATTATGTGATCATTTGAACACTCACAGAGTGAAGTTTCTACCAAATAATAAATTATCTTCAGTGGAAAAACGTCGAAAATTCACAAGAATGATTTCAGCCACTGCATCTTAACCCTTTACCCAACGCAGACGATATCAAAATTTATTATTTTAAATATAATTTTTTTAAATTTTTCAAAAAATTTCAACAAAACCATATCATGTGACCCCATATCATGTGACCCCTCACATGATATGGTTTTGTTGAAATTTTTTGAAAAATAATATTTTTTCAACTACTGAATTTGCATATTACGCGGGCGGATGCGGGAGATTCGTTGGGTAAAGGGTTAAGGTGAAACACACAGTTCCAGAGGCTGAAACCAGACGAAGCAAAATTGATGATCATTGAGTGTTAACTTTCATCAAGTGATCTACAGTACGTGGAGAGTGGATTGTAACTAAATCACCCGCGGAGTGGAGTTATCACCCAAGCTATAACTTTCAAATTTTATACATATCGACAAAAAACACAAGCAATGTTTCAGCCAATGGACCTCCGGTTGGCTGAAACTTTGCTTGTGCTGGTTAGGCTTTGCAACAAATTTGCAATTGTTACTTGGGTGGAATCTCCACTCTGCGGGTGATTTAGTGATCATGCACTCTCCACGTACTGTACAATCTGATAATGTTCTGTTGTTTCTTGTGATTTTTTAAGAACATTTTCAATATTTCTTGGGCAGGAAATCTATCACACTATGTATTAATAACCCAACATATTGGTGATCTAAAAATTTGAAAGGGGGTTGGGTCACAACACAACTTAGTATGTGTTGGCAGGGAGCACACGAGGTGGGGTATCCCCGTCTTTGGTGGAGGGCCAGGGAGACTGTGGGAGTCTGGGGTAGTTACCCCAAGGCCAAGAACTTTGGGGGCCTGGGTTTGTTCCAGGAGTCCAGGATTCTTGGGTTAAGCCCCCCCCCCCCCCCAGTCTAAAACTATTTTAATTTTTTTTTTTTAAATTTGTTTGTTAAAATTAAAATCTAGGCTTTTAGGCCATGTTTGGACTAAGGCTCCCCCTCCAAGATTCTGATTCCTGTGCCAACAGTTAAGAAAGAGAACTACCGAGCAACGACGAGCAGCTGTCAGCTCCCCAACATCGTAACTCCGCACTGCAGCACAGGCAGGGTTAGATTGGTTGAAGACATGCGCACCATCGACGTGCAGTACGCTTTAGTACACGGCGTCATCGTGTCCCCGTGTGGACAATCGGGGTTAAGTGCCTTACCCAAGGACACAACGCAGGAGTCCGAATCGATCGCTCAGACGGTCACCCATCCAAGGACAAACCGGGCTCGACATTGCTTAACTTCGGTACTTTTGAGGTTACCGCAACGCCACCGCGCCCCCAGACAACCAATAAGCAGCCGCGTTGTATTTAATAAACCCCCCAGAAACATGGAGAATTGTTTTCACTGATGTTGACCAGTTACAACCAACATATTTCAAAACTACGTGCACGCCGCGCACGGCCAGAGCGTAAGCTACTTGCACAGATGAAAAATAACCTGCATTTTGTCAGTGTGCACGATACTTTTCGAACACTGCAGCCCATCGACGCTGTTGCCGTGTACCTTCAGTTCCAGTAATCGTGACCAGGAAGAGGTGGAATGTCCCAAGATACCAAAGTTTGAGGCGTATTGTTTTACAAGTTTCACTGGGAAGGGTAGGTCCCTCAGACCACACAGAGATTAAAGATAAACATACCAGCACCTTGGGAACAGACACGCGTCAATCCAGCTATATCTGGCCGATTCTCTGGAAAGTGTTGAAGAAAGGAAAAGGTTTACGACATATTCAGAATTTATATTAGACACTACCCATTTAAGAGTGATGTTCTTCAAGAAAACAAGAAATCGATTTTTTCTCATTTTGGGTTATCTTTTGTTGTCCACATAGTACGCATTGCAATCACTATAACGCTGAAGATTTACAAAACACACCAGAAACGAATAGATCAGCAGTTCGTCTCAATGGAGTGAATTTGTAAATATAGTATCACGCGATTTTACTCTTAAATGTCAACTCAAGACATTTTATATTTCATCCTGATGCTATAACTAAATAAAAAAATTAAATCAATAATTTACTTAGTGTATCGTTTCAAGGAATGTGGACATTTTTCGCGCAACATTTTTTAAGGAGAATGCGGAATTGATAGAGATAAACAGTAAACAGACTTAATACAGAATGACAAAGATTTATGAAAGAGCATCGACAAAGGTCTGGCAATATTGAAAAATATAATATTCTGTGTCATTAGATTGTCCCGTACAATATACAAAATTCTATCGATTCCTGCTGCTGTTAGGTCTGTCTGAAGACACGTAGTGGTTGCGAGCATTAACCCTGTGCCTAACGTTACGACCATGTGCCCAAAGGTTGTTCGCACATGACCATGAATTTTACCCGTAAGGGCAGATAACAGGAATATCAATTACTGTAACGTTTTTGGACTGTGCGAGAGAGAAACAAAATTAATTGTCCAGTTGATTGCTTATTGAATAATGATGGGAACATTTCGCCGTTGTTTACAGCTACAGAATGTGTCAACTTGCAAACAACAGGAAGTAGGGTATAACTGTACTCTGTTTCGAAATTTCTAATGAAAAATCGTCATTCAAGTTGTAATATTTTTTTTCAAGTTTCGCCCCCAAAACAAACATAACTTATGATCCTTCATTGGGACGAGCTGGACGAGTTTGTTTCAATTAGGGTCAAAAGCTATGATTTTGAGGCAAAAGGCAAAAAAATTTTTTAAAAAGTTTAACTGTTCAAGACAAAAAAAAAAACAATCTATCGTTCCACGCGACATACAGACTCAACACATGGAGTGTGCATTCCCTATAGTATACCTAAAATCGACACCCACATTTCTGCTGAGACGCAGGACATCAAACCCAATCATTTGATTATATATATTACAGTATATTTCTTCACTCTCCAGTACCTTCTCAGTTGATAAAAAAAAAGTTGAAAGTAACGAAAGGCGAAAATCTCTTATTATTGACGATATCGGAACATAATATTGATTTCTGGAAAACACTCAGTGAGTGGCCTCCAATAATTAATGCCTAGTAATAGTATCACAAAAGGAAAAAAAGCTTTAATATTTATTTTCTTGTAGTTATCCTACAGTCTATGTTGGCTGATACTTCAGATGAACGGGGACGCAGTGGCTCAGTAGGTAGAGGTGCAGGCTGCAAGCCGAGAGGTGCTCGGTTCGAATCCCACCTGCGTCAACCTTGGGCAAGACACTTCACCCCCATTGCCCATGTGGGGGCACAGTGACGTCATGGACTAAGGCGTACTGCACGTCGATGGTGCACTTGTCTTCAACCAATGCTAACCCTGCTTGTGTGGAGTTAGTATGTTGGGGAGCTGATAGTTGCTCGCCGTTGCTCGGTGGTTCTCTCCGGGTACTCCGGCTTCCTCCACCCGTAAAACTGTCATGGTCATGATTAGCCATTGTGCAGAAAAATGTGACCTTAAACCCCAATAAATAAATAAATAAATAAATAAATAAATAAATAAATAAATAAAGGAGGGCACTAAAAATTTGCAAGACGTGACATCCAATTTTTTATTCAGCTCCTTTTTACACCCACCCACCCCTACGTGCAAATTTTCTACTACCGTTCTCAGACACCCACCCCCTACTCTCCCATTAAAATCCAAAATAAACTTATAAACTTAGTAGGCACAGCTGTCTTTCGGGGAGTTTCATAATGTTCTTAAACTGGTACCACCAATTTAAACCTCTGTGGGCTGCTGTGTGCTCCAGTCTACAAATGACAAGCTGTCCATTATCAGGCTTGGCCAGAGCAATTGTACAAAAACGGGAACAAATTTCCTTTGAATGGTTCTGTCAGTATTCTCAGGTGTTTGCTACTTTCCTCTTCTGTCCATACAAATTCTATTAATAAATAAATAACTTCGGTTGAATTTAGTGCATCAGAGAGAATTTTCCCAAAATATTGTCTGCACATTTTCTACATTTCAAAAAAGACACCCACTCCATACTAACGTGTGACATTTTCCCAGATTAAGCCCAATATTCTTATATATAAAGCCTCCTGATGTTGTATTTATGTTAAGAGTGTGATGTACAACATCATCTTTAAGGTTTGAAACACAAATGATGGTATTTCTTAGCTGATATATTGATATATTTTGAAAAAATTCAAAAAAATGCACAAGTTGGAAATGCACATTTTTGGTGCACTCAAGAGACCCACCCACCCCCACGTCACGTCTTGCAAATTTTTGGTGCGCCCCCCCCCCCCCCCCCCCCCCCTGGATGAACTGTTAATATTGTGAGCAGGGGCCAATACTATAAAACTCTTGCAAATGAACCATCATCATTTCCAAAGATGTGGCAATTTGCCAACAGGCAAATTGCCATATCTTTTAAAATGCTAATGGTTCATTTTAGTCAATTATATTAATAGGTAGAAAAATACAATTCTAGAAAATCCTGTTGTAAAAGTTTTATAGTGTTGGCCCTGGGTATATAATCATGGCCTACTATATTCGTCATTTAGAGAGACATTAAGAAAGTTATCTCCCTCTTAAATTGTTAAATCTGTCACTGTATTTATTTTATTTATTTATTGGTGTTTAAGGTCACATACATATGCACAATGGCTAATCGTGACCGTGACAGTTTTACGGGTGGAGGAAGCCGGAGTACCCGGAGAGAACCACCGAGCAACGACGAGCAGCTGTCAGCTCTCCAACATCGTAACTCTGAACTCTGCACCACAGCTCAGGCAGGGTTAGATTGGTTGAAGACATGCGCACCATCGACGTGCAGTACGCCTCAGTACACAGCGTCATCGTGGCCCCATGTAGGCAATCGGGGTGAAGTGTCTTGCCCAAGGACACAACGCGGTTGCCGCAGGTGGGTTTCGAACCGAGGACCTCTCGGCTTGCAGCCTGCACCTCAACCAACTGAGCCACCGCGGCCCCTATCTGTCACTGTATTAAACATTAAAGGTACGAGCATTTTTAATATGACCTTAACCTTCGGAATGTTATAAAGATTAAATGAACAGTATATGCATCATACATAAATTGCAAATTCCTCTCAGGTGATACACAGAACCATGACAAAATTAATTGTTTTTTGCCAGAATCATTGGCACATGTTTGGAAGATTATTTTCAAAAAGACTCTCGTGCATTAAAGAAATTTAACAAATGTGAGCATTTGGGTTTTAGACAAGTCAATGACAAAAATCACAAATCCCAAAAGCACCACGCCAGACCGAGAATTGTTACTGATAAATACGATATTATGTATTTCATAGTGTCTTAGAAAAAAATTGTTTTAAGCAATACGGGCGATGTCTGGAATCATGACACAAGCAGGGGCGCCGGAAACAGTTCAGGGCAGGGGGTCAGACGAAGTGAAAAAGGACATTTACTCACACTAGCAGCTCGTCCATGACATCATGCCGAAGCATGCGTGTCTCGAAGGCCGAAGGTGATCCTCCCATAGGAAGTGGGGTTGGCATCTCCTTCCAAACTGCCCAACTCCCCCAAAAACAAAATAAACATAAAAAGAGTAGAATGATTTTTTTCTATATCGGTAAATAAGATTCTCAACAGAAAATGTGTTGTTTCTTCCTGTTCGTGACTTCTTTTCCTGTTCCCGGTTAGTCCTTCGATGGGTGACCAACTGAGCGATCGATTCGGACTCCTGCGTTGTGTCCTTGGGCAAGGCACCTAACCCCGATTGTCCACAAGGGGACACGATGACGCCGTGTTCTCGTTACAGTTATTCAGGTGAAAACGTTGTTTTTTTTAAGAAATGCGTGGCTTCTCATTAACACGGCCGGGGATATTTCATATTTAAATTACCTCCCCAATTCACAATTCTCACAATGTATACAGTTTCTGAAAGCTCTGAATATGGCCTTTTCTGGAGACACCTGCACACAACAAAAATCTTAAAATATCATTCTAATACACTCAACCGCATGGCACAGTTGATGGCTAAAAATGGGTCAAAATCTTCTCACTTTGCGGATAAAGTTCCAATTTTCGTGCATTGATTGTGATAAACCTGTGTTATAGGAGTTCCTCATTCCTCAACTGAGAATTTTACAGCATAAGATGATCATTCTGACAAATAAAAAACATATGGGTTTCTTATTAATTTTTTCAGAAAGCTTTCTCAAAACAAATTGACATGAAAATTCTTTCATTTGTAACCTTCAAATTGTCAGGTCCCAAACAGGTCTGGATTCGTCATTGAACAATCCTGGGTCACCTTGACCCCCAACTGAAATGCACTTGACAGTATACCGTTTGAATCAAGACCATAAACGGATTAGCTTGGCCATATCACCATTAATGAGAATTATTTATTAAGTCCACACCACCACAAATTAAAACCATGGCTCAAAATAGCCATTTGGCCGAGGATATCAATAACTTCGGATATGACCTCTTAATGGGAAATGAGACCTTAAGTGAAAAATAAAAAAATCCACACACTCTCAGAAACAGTATATGTGCATCTGTATTGAATTCTGAGAAAAATTATGTATGGCACATATGGAAAAATTGTTAACGTAGCGCCCTTAAGCCCCATGGATAGCGGCAGACCGAGCACTCTGATACCCAAATTTTTGCGTTTCTTTACACAGTAATGTTCAGTGAGAGAAGGCCTGTTCTTGCACATTTCTGACTCTGATAAAAGCATTGTAGATTAAATTTTGCATTAGATGAAAGCATGTAACTCCAGTGTTTCCCCTATTTTGTCAAGGCGGTATGCTTCAACCTGAGACAAGGAAGTAAGATTTCAATTTAGATGGATGCACAGTTGTATCACCAAGGACAATAGCTCTCAGGACAGCTGTGTTGGTATATTGCCAATGATCAGACTAAACCAATGGTTATTTATCATTTATTTTTGGTGTGCAAAGTCACTTTCAGCACCAAAAGCTACATCAGGATCACACATTAACTGATTAAATTAAAAAAAAACACACCAGAAGTTACATTTATTTGTAAACTACATCCTCCTTCAAGAATACATATTTCAGCCGCAACCTCCCTTCTCCACAGCATCCTCAACTCACTTTCCTCATTTGGCCAATCATCATTAACTGATGCTATCAATTATGATATAATACAATATTCATAAATGAAAATTTTTTTAAAATCTCTTACAACCACATTTTCCTGCATTGCATAAATTGTCTTTGCTAAAGAGTTAAAAGATAGACCCATGTCAGTTCTTGTCCTGATCCAAAAGACTGACAATCGAGGTATGTGCTATTTGAAAGGAGCTGTACAAATGTAAGGATTAAGAATATTCAGTCCCAAATTATCTCTACTAATTAGACCAGACTCTGATAATTCCATGGAAAGTTCGTAGAAAGAGTTCTCCACAAAACCATACCAGTGAATAGCATTGTCATGCAAAATTTTGTGAAAGAAAAAAACACTATATAATTCTCTTGGTAAATACCATTACTGGACATAAAAAATCCAAAGCGGGAGAACCTTCCAGGAAATTATATCTGGACAGAGTACCACTGAAAAAAGAAAAATATATTTTAATATTTCTTTTAGTTGTCCTGCAACACATTCCCACTGAAACAGTTGGTTGCTATAGAGATTGGAGTCCAGAAATTCCAATGAAAGCAAATACTGCTTTCTACTTAAGGTCTCGTTACAATTAGGTGAAAACGTTGGTTTTTAAAAAAATGCATGGCTTCTCATTAACACGGACGAGGATATTTCGCAATTAAATTACCTCCCCTATTCACAATACTCACAATGTTTACAGAGTCTGAAAGCTCCGAATATGGCCTTTTCTGGAGACAACTGCACACAATAAAAATCTTAAAATATCACTCTAATATACTCAACCGAATGGCACAGTTGATGGCCAAAAAATGGCTCAAAATGGTCAAAATGTTCTCATTTTGCGGATAAATTTCCAATTTTCGTGCATCGATAGTGATAAACCTGTGTTATAGGAATTCCTCATTCCTCAACTGAGGATTTTATAGCATAAGACGATCATTCTTACAAATAAAAAACATATGGGTTTCTTATTAATATTTTCAGAAGACTTTCTCAAAGCAAATTTACACAAAAATTGTCTCAGTTGTAACCTTCAAATTGTCAGGTCCCAAACAGGTCTGGATTAGTCATTGAACACTCCTGTGTGACCTTGACCCGCAACTGAAATGCACCTGACAGTACAGTGTTTGAATCAAGTCCATCAACAGATTAGCTTGACCATATCACCATTAATGATAATTATTTACTAAATCTACACCACAACAAAATAAAACCATGGCTCAAAATAGCCTTTTGGCCGAGGATATTCAATAACTTTGGATATGACCTTTTAATAGGAAACGAGACCAAGGGCGTACTGCACGTCGATGGTGCGCATGTCTTCAACCAATCTAACCCTGCCTGTGCTGCATTGCGGAGTTACGATGCTGGGGAGCTGGCAGCTGCTTGTCGTTGCTCGGTGGTTCTCTCCGGGTACTCCGGCTTCCTCCACCCGTAAAACTGTCACCGACACCATAAAACCTTGGCTGTTAAAGTGTCGTTAAACCTTAATAAATAAATAGCCTTCCTGTTACTTTTTTCGGCGTGTTTATTGCAGTACGGTCGCCGTGGACTGGTCACTTTCCACGGGTGGGCAATATTTCCACGGATGCAATAATAGATTCCAAACACAAAATATAGGAATAATTATCAAAATTTTAATTAATGAAGCACCGGGTACAACTGGGTGCTTCATTAATTAAAGTTTTGCTGATGATGTTTTTTATTACCTTTAAACGTATTCGAGGACATCTCTGCCCACGCGTGGATTACGACCAGTCCACGGCGACTGCACTGTACCTGTTTCTTTCTTTCCTGTTTCTGTCTTGGCTACATTCGTTTCTAAATGATATATGGAAGTTACAGCGGCGTAAATATATGGAATTCTGAAAGAAATGTCGTGGCTGGCCCGCTTGTTTAGTAATAAGATAGTCAGGGACGTGGCAACGGGGGTGGGAGATGTCTTACGCCCAATCCCGGCCAAAATTTTCATTTGTTAGACATTTCTTGGGATTTTCGTACCGGAGTCAAGATTTCGTTCCTTCAGTACAAGGCGCGATCTGCAATATTAAAGACTCGCTGGTGGCATATCGTAGCACTCAGAGACAATTTCCAACTCTAAAACGCAAAGGCTATATATTTTCGAACACAAGAGGGTAAAATCGATCTTCTTCAGCATCTGGAAATTCATAGGCAGAAATTATCAAGATCTCCCTAAAAGGGGTGCTCATGGTCTTTGGAAAACTTGGATGTTCCATAGCTGGGAGGGGGGGGGGGGGGGTACAGTAGGAAGTTTGAAGGGGGCATTCGAACCTAAACCCTCTAGCTACATCTCTTAACTGGTGCGAGAAGCCACAACCAGGGCTTTCAAAAAATGAGGGTATGAGATATAAAAAACCAACATTTTGCTTGCTCATGTTTCATATTCAGAGAAACGCAAATAATATTTTGTTTATTTAAATTTGTTTTATTACAAATTTTGATGAACAAATTCAGGCCACCAAACCAAATCTAGCCCTGAACAAGTTAAGATCGTCCATTCACGCTAAAAATAATTCTCATGTATACGGATCAGGACACACTGGGGTGGGGGAGGGAGGAGGGCTTTTTGTATCCGTTTCCAAAGATTTAGGTTAGGTGAGGAGAAACCCTGCCTTACTTCGGGGACGAGACATTTATTTATTTATTTATTTATTTATTTATTTATTTATTTATTTATTTATTTAAGTTTATGGTCATATATTTCTGCACAAGGGCTAATTTTACGTGTGGATAAATCCGGAATACCAGGGGAGAACCACCGAGCAACGGCGAGCAACTGTCAGCTCCCCAACATACTAAGTCCACACAAGCAGGGTTAGCATTGGTTGAAGACAAGTGAACCATCGACGTGCAGTATGCCTTAGTACACAACGCCACCGTATCCATACGTGGGCAATCGGGGGGCGCTTAAGTGGGTGACGAGACATTACAATTTCGAACAGGAATTGGTTCTACAATGATTTGCTTCACTAATTTCTGTAGGAAAAAGTATGGTCTCGACCGCCAACAGACACATCCATCAACAAAACTTGGTCCAATTCAATCATCTCTGAACGAACGGACGAATTCCTTTTGTGACTCTCAGAAGGTTAAGTGAAAATGTAATCCCACAGCCACATTTGTTAGTGTTAAAGGTAATTTTCAACATCTATCGATATATCTTACTTCCTACATGTAACTGGGAATTTCACTGGTTCAAAGACGTCACATGCAGACTGCATATAAAACCATATTCTGCCTGTCAACATTAATGTACGCTAACAGCTATGGGTAATCTCCCCTTCGTTCATTGATTATTCAAAATGGCGGCAGCCGATAAACGCTTCAAGTTGAAAGATTGAGTGTTGGAAGCCCATATTTGGTCTGAAGTGCAGGTTAGGCAACTTAAAAGGCTTCATATTCTGTGAATGTGTGTCATGTTACCTTCGAAACGAAACTGTTTGGTATGTATGAATTTACCTTGTTACAATTTTGTTGGTAGCCTAATAAGGTATATATGGTGTCAGTTAATTCCATATTGGAATTGGACTCGAGCTTCGCTCTCGTCCAATATGCAATTAACTGACACCATATATATATATATATATATATATATATATATATATATATATATATCTTCGCTCTCGTCCAATATGAAATTAACTGACACCATATATATATATATATATCTTCGTTCCCGTCCAATATGAAATTAACTGACACCATATATACCATATTAGGCCACCAACAAACTGTGTAACTAATAATATTGAGAGCACGGTGGCTCAGTGGTTATGGAATTGGCCTTCAAAACGAAAGATCCACGGTTTGATCCCAGCCAAGGTACATGCGTTGTGTGGGGGCACGGTAGCTCTGTGTATTAAGGCGTACTGCACGTCGACAGTGCACTTGTTTTCAATCAATGATAACCCTGCTTGTGTGGGGTTAGTTCGTTGTGGAGTATTACAGTTGCTCGCCGTTGCTCATTGGTTCTCCCCGAGTACTCCGCATTCCTCAACCCGTAAAACTCTCCGAAACGAGGTGACCCTGGCTGTCGAAAGTGTTGGTAAATCCCAATAAATGAAGAAATAAATAGATCGCTTTTTTTCGGATCTGTATGGTCTATTCCAGATAGGTCCGGTTATTTTCGTATATATTCTGTAAAACGTTCCTGGAGTAGCTAATAAGTGAAACAATTTGTTCGTCCGTTATAAAAGTGTAGATAAATTTATTTATTTATTGGTGTTTAATGTCACATTTAACATCTAAGTCTATATCATGACAAGAACACAAGTATAAAGTCATGTTTGGACAATACTATGCTCCAATGCTGTCCACATTAAATGACTTCCACGCCGGGCTCTGGTTACCAGATCCGGTTTTGTTAGAGAAACCCCACTTGTTTACTGCATTAAACAAGCACTGAACCACTTCCTGTTGTCCCTACCAACCGTCTTTTCCACCAATCGAGAAACATTACTTTACAAAGTTGAAAACCCCAGTTCACCGACTTGAAACGGTTAATTTGAAGTTTACTTGTACAAACACGTTGTTTGCCACTAATTTTATGATTTTGTTTATCTTCTGAGTCCCATGAATCATACGGAATGAGAATCAATGCGAAAGCAAAATTTATGGGTACAGTACACATATATCGATTAGTTACCAATGAGTGTGGTGATACAACACATAAAAAATTGATAAATTTAACCAACACAGCGATTCATCTTGTTCTGTTTAACTTCGTTTGTCCTTGCTTTCAGTTGTTCAGCAGCACGATATTAATAATTCAACACAGCATCTGACTTGCCATTTGAATGAATTGTTATGTAGAACCATTTTAGATCAAATTTATTTTTAAAACCATTTGGATGTACCAGGCATTCAAAATTTGCAACTTCAATTTCACAATGGGGAACCCAAGAAGACATAATACTAATGATTTGAACACATCAATGAATGGAGCAAAAACAGCAAAATCAGTTCAATGTGCTTGTTTTTAGTTTTTCATTCTTGGCTCTACAATGGCATATTTATCATATGATTTGTGCTCTTTCCGTGTTGTTTTAAGAATCCTATTTAATTTATTATTAAATAATATTTAATAACACTTTCCGTTCATTTTATTGGCCGTTTTCGAAATACGACTCCGTGATTACACTCTAAAAAGTTTCTGGGAAAATACGGTAAAAGTTCCGACAACCAGCTACCTGTACCTCCACCGTGAAATGTCATGGTGAAAATACCGTAATAAATTACTTTTGGAATTTCCTACCTATTTTTTGTTCGATTTTGGAACAAAACCAAGGAACTATTATTTATTTTCTATACAAGAAGGCTGTTGATTTGTCACGCAGAGTAGACCAATTAATTAACCCTTTACCCAACGTAACGGCAAAAACCGGCCAGCGGTATTTTCAAAATTCGCCAGTTAATTTTCATTATTTTTTCATTTTTTGTATCAAAAACATAGGTTATGACCCCTCATTGGAACGAGCTCGTCGAGCTCGTTCCAATGAGGGGTCATAACCTATGTTTTTGAGACAAAAAATGAAAAAAATTAGTTGTTCAAGAATTTTTCTTTGCAAGTGTCATCTGCTGTTCATGTTAGGTAAAGGGTTAATTATGTTAATCAGTCTACCTTACAAATTGAGTCTTCTTAAACTAGGCAGCTTTGAATATGGTCGAAGCCATCTTGCAAAAGCAGGAATTAAAGGTTTTAATTAGTTCGTTCTGAAAACAAAATGTTTCCTCCATTATTTAATTATTTATTTATTGGTGTTTAATGTCACATACTTATGCACAATGGCTAATCGTGGCGTGACAGTTTTACGGGTGGAGGAAGCTGGAGTACCCGGAGAGAACCACCAGGCATCGACGAGCAACTGTCAGCTCCTCAACAATCTAACTCTGTTCAAGCTCAGCTCAAGCAGGGTTACAGTGGTTGAAGACATATGCACCATCGACGTGCAGTACGTCTTAGTACATGGTGTCATCGTGCCCCTATGAGGGCAACCGGGATAAAATGCCTTGCCCAAGGACACAACGCCGGTCGTCCCGGACGGGGATCGAACTCGAAACCTCTAGTATAGAAGTCCAACAGTCTACCACTGAGCCACCGCGCCCCGTTTCCTCCATTGTACATAAACACTTTTCTACAGGTTTTCATATGACTGAACTAGCCATTGCCGTAAAATGTACGGTATAACTAACAGCAACACGTTGTCAGTAGTTCTTCTGTGGTTTTATAGGTGATTTGTTGCAGTGTGGCTAACTCCGATTTAACTAAAACAGAACTAATAAATTTTTGCAACGCGCCATAAACAGGGTATTTCTAGTGAAAACACCTTGTCGAACAACTTTGCAGTAAACAATTTGGAAAATGAGTTTTTCAAACGAGCAGTTAGCTAGAAATTTAAAACCTCTGTTGAGCGAGAGCGCACCACACAATCACTTCACAGTGATGTTATGAGTCCAAGCGGCAATAACGTTGAAGTTTGAATTCCTTCTAGATAAACATCGACTAACAACACAAATTTATCATTTTAGATAATGGTTGCAATATAATAAACAGAATATGAAATAGTTGTTTTTTACATTGGATATTTATGAAACTCGTCTCAATTTTACATTTTGCCTTGCTTTTTCTGAGACGTTAAGACCTATTCCCAGACTCGTTTTTTTTCATAAATATCCTATGCATGTAACACTCGTTTCATACTCTTTATTTAAGGTCACTTTCAACTTGTATGGCTATCCCATGACTGCAACATAAAGTGAAGTTTAACCAATCATTAATACCTCTGCATCAATCTTCGGAGACTCCCGTCTCATACGTCGGCTACCAGAGGCCAATACTATAAAACTTTTACAATTGTATTTTCTAGAATTGTATTTTTAAGTTATAACTCTAAATGGGTTGAAATGAACCAATAGCATTTTCAAAGATGTGACAATTTGCAAATTGGCAATTTGCCATATCTTTTAAAATGCTAATGATTTATTGTAGTCAGTCATATTAATAGGTAGCAAATACAATTCTAGAAGATACAATTGTAAAAGTTTTATAGTATTGGCTCCAGCTTGAACCAATACTATAATACTTTTATAATTGTATTTTCTAGAACTGTATTTTCTAGTTATGACTTTAAATTGGTTAAAATGAACCATTAGCATTTTTGAAAGAGCTGGCAATTTGCCAGTTGACAAATTGCCATAGCTTTTGAAATGTTAATAATTCATTTTAGTCGGTTATATTAATAAGTGGAAAATACAATTCTTGAAATTACAATTATAAAAGTTTTATAGTATTGGCCCCAGGTCATATTTTATTACTAAAACAGAACTGCAACTCCACTTCTAACAAAAAAGACGAGAAGCAAACTTTCAGCTTATGTACTCCCAGTTGAAAGGCACTTGTCAACTTTTAGCTCACGGACCATCGGGTTTCACCCCTCCGTGTTATAGTTGCTATCTCTTTATTTATGTTAAAGGTCACCTTCAGCATCTATGGCTATATCATGACCGCAGCACAAGTTTAACTAATAGTTTATACCTTTTAAACCTACACTTCCTAAATTGAGAGAACTTCAACCGGGTACTAATTTACGTGTTACCCATGACATGACGACCAAATGCGGCTATCCGTATCTCCAAAATTGCCATTCATGTTGTATTATTTTTTCAACTTTTGCCAAAAATAGCTTGTGAACCCTCAATGGAATGAGCTCATTGAGATCGTTCTAAAGAGGTGTCATAAGCTATATATAATTTATTTACCTATTTGTTTTTTATTTACTTATTCATTTATTTTGGGTTCAACGGCATTTTCGACAGCCAGAGTTACCCTGTGTCGGAGACAACTGACGAAGTTCGATGCTCTAACCACCGATCCAGCTCCCAGCGACGTTATTGGGTCAAAAAATAAAATTGTTTAGTACTTCGAGAATGTGTTTTTACAACTGCCATCATCTATTCACATTAGGTGAAGAGATAAACATAATTTGACGAAGCAGAGCTCTTCTCAGGTTTCCATGGCAATGTTTCATTTCCAAACTACTCTCCCCGTGGGCTGTCTATATACAGTTTGTAGCATATTACTTACTTGTTTGTTTGCCTGTTAGGGTTTAATGACACTAATATCTTACCTCCTACAAGTATCTGGGAAGTTCATTGGTTCAAAGACGTCACATGCAGACTGCATATAAAACCATATACTGCCTGTCATAATCAATATACGCTGACAGCTATGGGCAATCTCCCCTTTGTTCATTGATTATTCAAAATGGCGGCAGCCGATAAACGCTTCAAGTTGAAAGATTGACTGTTGGAAGCCCATATTTGGTCTGAAGTGCAGGTTAGGCAACTTAAAAGACTTCATATTCTGTGGATGTGTGTCATGTTACCTTCGAAATGAAGCTGTTTGGTATGTATGAATTTGCCTTGTTACAATTTATGGGAGAGTGCCTGTAGGCACTCTCTCCCATAAATTGTAACAAGGCAAAGACACGTGAACACATTGTGAGAATTCTCTCATTTAATTTTGATCGCTGTTGTTATTAGTTCTGTGCATCGATGCAGCAGTTGGTAAGATATATTCGTTACACAGTATGTTGGTGGCCTGATACGGTATATATAGTGTCAGTTAATTTCATATTGGACGAACTTCGCTCTCGTCCAATATGAAATTAACTGACACCATATATACCATATTGGGCCACCAACAAACTGTGTAACTAATAATACCCTATCGAATATTTTAACGGTTTGAGAAAACCGAAGTACCCAGAGACAACCGCAGAATAGGAGCCAGTAACTGCCAAATTCTACAACGTACTCACCCGGAGCAAGTAGGATTATTTATATATTTATTTATTTGTTAGTGTTTAAGGTCACATACTTCTGCACAATGGATAATCGTGACCGCAACATGGAGATAAAGTCAAGTCTAGTCAATCGTTTATACCTAAGTTGCCCATTTTAGAGGACTTCCATCCCAAGCATTGGTGACTAGGTCCCATTTTACAAGTAAAACACAGCTTGTTTAGCATGGTAAAAAGCATTATTTCACTTCTCGGGGTGCCCACGGGGGCACAAGCAGGATTAGCATTGACTGAAGACAAATGTACTGATAACGCACTGTACGTTGTAGCACACTACGCCACCGCGATCCGATTTGGTCAATCGGAGGATATAGCCTTTAATGATAAACTCTGCCAGACGTGGTGTGGATTTACAAGTAGTCACGAAAGGTTTATGCCATAAAGTGTCTGCGAGACTTGTTCGTTGATTAAAATCTATAATAGTTATGGCCGATCGATCGTTGAGATCCCTGTCGATTCGCAAGTAAGGCAGCCTATAAAGGAAACTACATACAGAATTTAGAGATCATTACTTGGTTAGTTTCATATCGCCCGAGATATCAGACGGAGGTAACTTCATGTCAGCCTGAGACCGAAGGTCGAAGGCTGATATGAAATTAACGAGGGCTGATATATCGGTCGATATGAAACTGACCAAGTAATAACCTCTTTATTTATTAAACCAAACGAAATAATCACAAAAAATTTCAGATCTGTTGCAGTGTTTTGACAGTACTATTGTTTTTATTGTTATTGTTTCTGGGTCTTTTCAGAAAGTCCGATGTTTCCTCTGCTCATAGTTAGCTTTCCGAACGACTCGGCTTCCCCGTTCGGATAACTGAACTATCTCTTCCCCCACATCAACGAATCCCTACTTGCGACTCCGAATTTTAGTTTGCGGTGAATTTTCTGCACAGCTCTCTTTTTTCTTCTCTCCATCCACCTAATCCTTACTTATTGTTCACCATACAAAATCTACTCTCTTTTGCCAGGTAACGCCAATTTTACTGATTGATTGCTTTCGACAAATAACGGTGAACGATTACGCTGCAAACAAAATGGTTGCGCTTAGTAACGCATCAAGGGGGAAACTTTAACTTGGTTCCTATCGACCGAGATCAGCGTCATATCCGCCGAATTTGAAGTCATATCAACCGAACTCGATAAAGGGTGATTCTGTGAATCCAACCTAATAAATAAATCTAATAAATAATACTTTGATATTCGCGTGCTGTACTAAGCACAGCCTAATGTTTTCAAACACTCTAGTCATATATTGTGAATCACGTTTAGTGTACTCATTATATCTGGGAACGGTGGAAACACACTGAAAGTGTGCTTACACACATTGCCGACACGCAACCGATCTCATGTTTCGAAACGACGGGAAACAAATGAAAACTGGTTCTACCGAAAAGTAAATACCTAGATTTTCAGATCTTGTAATGTGCTACAGAATGGGCTAAACGTGTTTGTATGTGTTGGGGCTTGGGGGGGGGGGGGGGGGGGTAGGCACTGATTAATATAATGTACCTTCGAATTTGTTGTTTACAACGCTAACCGAAATGTGGAATTTCACTGAAACTCGCTTCAACCAGTTTAGTTGTAGATATGCATTTATTCGGATTCTTTGCAGCACAACCTTCATTTTGGTGGATACTATGCCTTTTTTAATCGAGCATTAGTTGAAATTCAGAATCAATGACTTTTGCTAAATGTATCTGAAGATGTCCTGGTTGGACACTTTATCTTCCGAGACTATTGAAGATTCTGTGAATATTTACAAATATAAATTACGAATTGTATCATACAGCATATGATGCAACATGTTGTGAACTTCTTAACTATTCCACAATGGGGAATCCACATACAGAACAGCCACCGTGGGCAGGTCACTTTCGACGGATGGGCAATATTTCCATGGACGGAAACCCACATACAGAACAGCCACCGTGGACAGGTTACGGATGGGCAATATTTCCACGCACGCAATAATATTAGATTCCAAACACTAATTATAGCAATAATCATCAAACATTTAATTGATGAAGCACCAGGTATAACCCGGTGATTCATTAATTAATTTTTTTGCTGATGATGATGTTTCTTACCTGGTAAAGGCATGCGTGGTCATCAATGCCCATGCGTGGATTACACCAGTCCACGGCAACTGTACTGTATGCCACCACAGCGCCTTATATAGTGACCTTCAGTTCGTAATGCTACGTCTGAGAAAGCACTGTAACATCCATGTAATCAATCTCGTCAAGAAGATACGTTAGTACACTCACCAACCCTGATCTGTCAATAGACATGTTCAGTGATGATACGTTGGTGACTGACGAGTAATTTGATCACAAGATTCTATAACCACTAACTAGTTATGCTCAGATTACATAGTTTTAACTCTTTTGTGTAAGTGATCTCCAAAAGCATTTTAAATTTTGTAGACTTAATATATACAGAATATAACACCAGTCACATGATTATATTACGTCGAGTAGACGAGACCAGGGGGCCAATACTATAAAACTTTTACAATTGTATTTTTTAGAATTGTATTTCTAGTTATGACTTTAAATAGGCTGAAATGAACTATTGGCATTTTCAAAGAAGTGGCAATTTGCCAGTTGGCAAATTGCCATATCTTTTAAAATGCTGATGATTCATTTTAGTAAGTTATATTAGTAGGTAGAAAATACAATTCTAGAAAATACAATTGTAAAAGTTTTATAGTATTGGCTCCAGATTAGCCAGATCATGGAAACAAGACGCCGTAAGCGTTGTATTTGGTCTGGATGATCTGCTCTCCTCAACGAGGTGTGTCCCAACTGTCCGTAGGAGCAAGCAACATTTACCACCCCAGATTTATTAACTACTGCAAAAATTTGTGTTTTATATGACAGTGGATATGCAAATATTTAATAAGACACTTGACATGTAAACAGAAATTAAATAATGGAATGTTTATCCCAAGTTTTTATTTCGCGCTTGCAAACTTGTCGCCATGAAAACGTTCACACCTCGACGTCGTCCCTTGATCCTCGTTTGAGACGGGCATGGTGTGGATATGGAAATTCTGAGAAACGTTTCCTGACGAACCAAAATTGATGGGCAAACTACGGCGGTATTGGGGATGTTTGTGGTAGGCATATAATAAAAACGCATATAATCCGAGAAAGATAATGATTAAACAATAACTGTTGACAACATCACACTCACAACTCACAAGCATTTTCATTGTCTGTCCTTGTTTGATATCTAATTCTACAAATATTCATACAACATCGTGATTATATCAATATGTTGTTCGATTTTGGGGACTTTTAAACCAACACAGTGCTGTCGAAACCACTCGTTTCATCGGTAGCTCTGCTAACTTTCATTTTTGTCACACTTGAGATTGCATACAGAGCAAAAATTGTATCACTCATTGTCAGCGCCGTCGACTCGTCGTCAAGGAAACTGTAGAGTTCTTCCAAATGTTAGTTGCAGAATATGTTTTTAAGCTTCCACCTGTAATAGTTGCCAGCTTGGACAAAAATTCAAATCCGGGTTTGAGTACAAGAATAGGTTAGAATTACGAACTCCAGCGGGTTTGAGTACACAGATAGGTTAGAATTACCAACTCCAGTCCAAATTTTAGTTGCTGGGTTGAAGTCGTTTTGAAAATCACTATGAACAATCGCACTGAAGTAGTCGTTGACAGTTTTCAAGAGCTTTAGTAAGACATATTCAGCATTTACGTACACAGACATTTTGTATATATTTATCGTGTATTTAAGGGGAGTTAAACGTTTTTATCCCAAATGATATTCTTCCATATAAATCTAATGGCATCAATTGGAAGAGTCCATATTTGTTATTTGAGGGCAAACTAATTAATATTTATGGTTACACGTTGAAAATACTTATTACTTCTCTCTTCTTACTTTCTATGATCCTGTTCTCGCCAACAACCAAAACAATAGTAAAAAAAAGAAATACTATCAACATTAGCAAACTGCTTTTAGCATGTTATTTTTTGGCAACCTTTAAACCAACACACTGCAGTCGAGACCGCTGGTTTCATCTGGAACTCTCACTAATTTCATTATTGAATCGCTTGTGATAACAGAGGGGCTAATTTTTTCACTCTACCTGGTGTCGCCGTTGGCTTGATAGTAGGAATAGAGACCGCCCAAAGGTTAGTTGCAGGACGAAGGTTTTGGAAAACGATACCTTGTGTAATAATTGCAATAGTCGAAAAAATATCACATCCGTGTTTGAGTACACGAATAGAAGTTCTTCGTGGTGAGAAGTACAAATTTCAGTCCTACATCTAGTTGTTTAGGTAAGGTCGTTTTGCACCAACATCCACAGTAAGGTTGTATCTTCAGTCGGTGTTTCACAGCTGCAGTTGGGAGAAAGCATTTACCAACGAAGAATTTCTGGCATTATTTTCTGCATATCATTTCTGTAGATTTATTTGTGTTCCACCTTCAAACCCCGGTGGTATCTTCCATATCCGTTCAATAACATAAGTTGGAAGAGTCCACATTGTGCTATTTGGGGGGTAAACTAATTATTATTATCATTTGGGTGTTACACGTTGAAAATACAGACTGGTTTGCGTTCTCCAACTTCTCTCCGATCTTGTTCTCGCCAACAACAAAAAATCAATACTTGCGCCATTAGCTAATTGTTAGTAGCTTTGTTGTCCAATTTGGTGACCTTTAATTCAACACACAGTCGAACTCAATGGTTTCATCTGCAACTCCCAGAAACATCTTTTTGTCCGTCGCTCCTTCCGGTATTGTTTGTGTAACGGTGGAGTCCGTCCAAAGTTTAGTTGCACAACAAAATCTGGAAAACTACACCTTCTGTAATAATTGCTAGATTCGAAGAAAAATATCACATCCGTGTTCGAGTACATATATAGATGTTCTTGATGACGAGAAAACAAATTTTAGTCCAAAGTTTAGTTGATTTTTAGTTTAAGGCCTACATCCGCCGTAAAATGGTAGTTGACAGCTGGAGTTTCACAGCTGTGAAAAGGAACAAGCCGCATTTACAAAGAAGTTTAGATTTGCATATATTTGTTTTCAATTAACCCTTTACCCAACGTGACGTCCAAAACCGACCAGCACTATTCACAAAATTCACCATTCAATTTTTATTACTTTTTCATTTTTTGCATCAAAAACATAGCTTATGACCCCTCATTGGAACGAGCTCAACGAGCTCGTTCCAATGAGGGGTCATAAGCTATGTTTTTTGATGCAAAAAATCAAAACAATTGGTACTTCAAGAATTTTATTTGCAAGTGTCGTCTGCTTTTTATTTAGGAAAAGAGTTAATAGTGGTTTGACCTTTTTACCCCTGTTGATATCTTTCGCATCAGTAAAATGTATAAATTGGAAGAGTCTATATTTACTATTTGGGTGTAAACTAATTAATATTAGATCGTTTGTCTCTAAGGCTGCGTGTAGAGATTATTCATCTGCTTAACACACAGCATTGTTGAGCTACTTTTTGTTCTGTGAGATTAAGACGTATCATGATGCTGGTCGAAAAGAACCTTTAGGTGCAACAGGTTAAGCTGTAATTAAGCATATATGGCTTTTATAGGTCTACAAAACAATTGCAGCTTATCCCGGCCTTGGTTTAAATTAATTGCATTATGTTAATCGTGTTTAAGTATAACTTTCTCAGTTCCTCAAAGTTGAGGTATGTTTAAGTAAGGCTTTTTTCCAATTCTTCAAAATTAAGGTACATCATAGACATTTTTTTTCTGGTGTATCAACTCCCTTGCAGCATTTTATAACTATAATATGAATTAGGTTAGACCAAGAAAAGAACGCAGTCGCAAAGGACTCTATTGTACAGTAAAATTGAAAGAAAATGATTCATGCAACCGCTGGTAGTTTTGTCAACTTTTGATACTGGAAGTAAAGCTAAAGAGAAAAGATTCGTGGTCAAAAGTAGGATTTTAAAATTTTCAATTAACAAAATCAATCTAATACTGAATTCTACGAAGCCAGTGTTCAAATTAAAAGAAATAATAACGTCACTTATTCAGAAGGATTGACGCGACCAACACACGGTGCAATCTCTAGGTTTCTGTTGCTATTTTTATTTTCAACTATCCCAAAATTCAATATCGAACGAAAAAATGGCTGCCCCCATGGGCAAACCGGAAGACAATTTTCAGTTTGTTAGATATACTGTTTGATAGGAAATTGCGTGTTTCTCTACGTACGCATGCGTGTTACCTATAGAGCTCACTGCGTTCTCTATTACGCACAGAGCACAAATTATATCCTTTGAAGCTTCAGTATTGGTTTGTAGATCATGTCAATTAACCATTTGCCCATCGCAGACGATAGCAAAATTTACTATTTTAAATATTATTTTTTCATATTATTAAAAAAAATGTCAACAAAACCGTATCATGTGACCCCTCACTGGAACTAGATCGTTCCAATGAGGGAGTCACATGATATGGTTTTGCTGAATGTTTTGAAAAATATTTTTTTTCAACTGCTTAATTTGTAAATTACGCGGGTGGATATGGCCGATTCGTTAGGTAATGGTTTAATGACGCAGTAGCGTGTACCATTATTTTCCACACGTATAGACAAATCCACTTTTAATTTATTAATGAGCTCGGTTCTTATTTTAACGTTACCGAAACTGACAAAGTCTTCAAGTTATTAACATGCAGCGGAAGCTAAACGTATAACTTACTTTTTAATGGCATCAGATAGATTTTAGAACACCTCTTCAGCTCTGATAAAGTAACAATTCAACCACGGGCGTACGCGGCAGATTCGTTAGGTAAAGGGTTAGGTCAGTGCGGTTCTTTTGTTTATTGAAGTTGAAGTGCAGAGTGGATTTCTAAACAATTTAGGTCTATGTGAGCATCTATGACTTTTGCATTACCACAGCAGAGTGTATATTGAGGTTTATTTATGATTTTCAAACTTGTGCCAGGTAAGGTCACACGTGTAATTCTTCGTTTATTGAAACTGACATATTTTGGGGGGGATTTGTTAATGCTTAAGAGTCTCTTTCTGTATCTAAGGCTATATATAACACCATGGCATATTGAGATCTTACTCCCAGTGAGATTACTTTCAGAGTATATGTTGGGGGTTTTTTCAGTGGAGGGTCACTTAGCTGGTAGAGTGCTGGAAGCCCTTATTTGGGCTTTATTTTTAAGTGAAGGTTGAAGTTATAGGCTTCATAATCTGTGGATGTGCTTCATATCATCTTTGAAGTGAAATTATTTCATCTGCGTGGGACTGCCATGTTAGAATTTATGGGAGAGTGCCTCTGGGCACTCTCCCATAAATTGTAACAAGGCAAAAACATGTGAACAAATTTTGATGATCAAAAATAATTTAGCACTCTAACAGTTAAACATTTAAATCAAAATTGACAGCAACACGGATAATAATTTTTGAGGCTTTAAATTCGATTGCTGAATTGATGGTAGATAATTTTGATTTTACGGTTATTTTTATTACTGGAGTTTGAAGACACTTTTGTCTCTCGATAGATTGTTAACCCAAAAAGTCGAGACATGGTTTTCCTCGGAGCTATATCTTTCCCCGTATAATCGGGGGAAATCCATAAAATAAGGTAACACATCTGGGAGTAAAGATCAAGTTTACCCATCTATTCATAATTTCGATGCCCACTTTCGAGAACTCGTCCCAAGGGCGTTGGTTACTTGTTTCCACTATAGCAGTAACGCGTGGTAATACGCACTGATATACAATTTGCGCTTTTTTCGATGAAGCACTGACCTCAAAACAACTGGACTGCTGGAACGCTCATCGACTACATACAGAAAAGTGTCTCCACTGAAGCCATTTTAGGGGTGGGGTACTAGAAATGAGCAATGCTCAACAACAACAATAACAATAAAATTCACGATGGTTTTCAGGTTCCCGACGCTTCGTAATCGCTGATCACTTCATAACCCTTTACTCAGGGTAACGGCAAAAAACCGGCCGGCGCTATTCTCAAAAATCGCAATTAATTTTCATTATTTTTTCATTTTTTGTCTCAAAAACATAGGTTACGACCCCTCGTTGGAACGAGCTCATCTAGCTCGTTCCAACGGGGGGTCTTAACCTATGTTTTTGAGACAAAAAATGAAAAACAATAGTTTTTCAAGAATTGTTTTTGCAAGTGTCGTCTGCTTTCCATGTTAGGTAAAGGGTTAAAGGGTATAGTTTCATGTCTGTGAAAAACGATGTTAATTATGTGCACATTTTTCGTGACAAAGCAAATGGAATATTTACAATGTATTTTAGTTATTATTGACAAAAAACAAGCGCAGAGATTGGAAAGGTGATATAGTGTTATTAGATTTCGTGGTGCGTAAACATTAAGACGTTTGATGAAATACGTTACCCTGTTACTGCAGTCACCGCGCAACAGCTTCACGTAATCAAACGTCCTGTACCGGGAGGAGATGATTGGCGCCATCTTGGAGGAAGGCTGTTTGAGAGGTGATTTTTTCTTTCGCTGACTTTCCATCAATACAGTTATATCGAGATAAGTGCGATCAAGGTACGTGACCAATTTTGATACTCGACCTGGTGGTAGATCCAGTTGGGTGAAGATTAACGACGTTTTCAACACCTAGGTTCATATCGAGTCGGGCAGTTTTTCGGGTGATGGAAGAAGGAGTCGAGGAGAACCACTCTCAGACTCTCCAACTAACTTCGGGATTATGTGTCTTGTACAAAAACAAAAAGAAGGTAACGCGTGTCATGATCGAACCGTCAATCTGTTGGTTAAAGTGCAATGTTCTAACCACTGTGCGCTCCAACCTTTTGCGCAATAGACCAAGGTACGTGGCCAATTTTGATGCTCGACTTGCTGGTAGATCCAGTTGTGTGTAGATTAACGACGCTTTCAACACCTAGGCTCATATCGAGTCGGACAGTTTTTCGGGTGGTGGAAGCCGGAGTGGTCGAGGAGAACCACTATTAGACTCTCCAACTAACTGCGGGATTATGTGTCTTGTACAAAACAAAAAGAAGGTAACGCGTGTCATGATCGAACCGTCGATCTGACGGTTAGAGTGCAATGTTCTAACCACTGTGCGCTCCAACCTTTTGCGCAAATGAGATAGTGGAGGCCTATGAGAAGAATAGACGACTCGGGGCTTCGTCGGAATGTTTTGTGAATACACAGAAGGATACGCGTGTGTGAATGGGTTAATCGATTTGGCACAAGTGCCATCGCGAAAGGATAAAACGAGAGGCCTGCGGTCTCTCGTTTTAAAGGATAAAACGAGAGGCCTGCGGTCTCTCGTTTTAAAGGATAAAACGAGAGGCCTGCGGTCTCTCGTTTTATCCTTCCTTTATGGCACATGTGCCATATCGATTAACCCATTCCCACGCGCGTATCGTTCTGTGTTTATTACACGCCTTCACGTCTATAAAAACAAATATTAGTGGGACACTAAGCAATTCATTTTATTTCGCAATCGGTTCAGTATCGGGTGACCAATCGTCTGCTTATGTTTACAAACACATGTGCGATTTTGGGGGAATTCCCGTGGGCAGATTTATAAATAGGCCAAACATGTGGTGTACGTATGTTTGTACTATCATAGTACATGCATAGTTGAGCAAGTTCTATTCAATTTGTTATCATTATTCATCTAATTTGAACTCTCCCTTCTAAAGTTGAGAAGTAATTCTGTACACAAAGGTGTTTTTATTTAGTTTATTGTCTTTGCGATAGCTTATTAGAACTCAATCGCTTCGTTTCAACTGCACGGCTTCCGTGAGTGTGGGTCAAACGGAAATTCCAAGTAGGCGGGGTTATGTTAAGTTTCGACAGATGACGTGATCGTTCAAAAATAGTCAGTCAACGATTTCCGTTCGGCACATGTGTGCGGAACGAAATTTCATTTCCCGCATGGTTTAGCGTTGCTGTAGATGGGAAATTCTTAGAACAGACATATAATAAAAAAAGAATCGGTCTCCATATTGAAACGACGTCATTGCGCGTTGCTGAATAGTACCCGTTGTTCACTTACAACTACAACATGGAATTTTAGGCGATAACTATGTGGTAAAATTGAATCTGATCAGCTGGTTTGGTCGGTTTCCTTGTGCACAGACTAGTAACAACACTGTTCTTAGCTTGTTGCTGTTGAAGACAGGTTTAAAATCCCATAATCGGCGCTACAGGATTGGATAAGAACACAAAGAGAATTTGAATTTGAGTTAAATATTTCTAACATGCTGAGTAATTTCTGGAATTTCTCATAAAATCAATCCATGGCTTTCATTACTTGAATTGATGAAAACGTCAGTGGAGTTTGTCATCAAAGGATCATCGTAGCTCTGGGGCACTCCTATTTATAGAGATGCATTGTGTTAACAACAATCTGTAACACAATATAACGGGTGTTTTTGTTTTGAGCAGGAAAATCCCCCATCAGCATGCAAGGAGTTGCAGTTTGGGTCATTTATTTGTGTTATTAACACTGGCATATTCAAAGAGTTTTGGAATAGGGGTAGAAGGCCATCAGACATTCAGGTTTTCCCGGCAGTATGCAAAAATGTTTGCATGAATAAAGAATCGGCAGTTGTCGAGCAGTTGACACAATCAACATCAGATTGTTCAAGGGGGTCATAATTCAATCATACCGCCCTATTGGGATGTAGGATTAAAGTAGGACAGAAACACACACCCCTACAAACGCAAAATGAATTAACCTATTCTCAATCACGGAAGAAAAACGAACGAAAATAGCATCTAAGATTCAATATTCTCAACATATCTTTTCCGACGGGTGAGTTCTACAGCGATGTGGGGATAAAGCGGAAAGATAATTTTGATCAAAATTCTCTGTCAACTTATGAAATCAGAAGTAAAGTTCCATAATAATTTGCCAATAAAATGTTTAATCATTGTTGTCCCAAGTGAGAGGGGCATGACCTTCCCTCTCGAGCCGGGGAGAGTGGAGGGAGTAGTAACCCTGGGGAGCGGAACCTTGGGTTCTCGAGTTTGGCTCAGGAGTTCAGGATTCTTGGGTTAGGCCTGCCCCAGTCTAACCATGGCCTGGAAGACTGCACTTTAATTTTTTGGTTTGGTACGTCCTTTCAAAGGACGTACCAAACCAAAATATTAAAATATGAGCTTTCAGGTCATGTTTGGACCCCCCCCCCCCCCCCCCCCCCCGAAGGTTCTGACTCGTGTGCCAACTGTTAAGAAGGGGGTCTTATCGTGAATGGAGACCGACAGTTGTAATTTTGGACTGCGGGATTGTTGAAGAAATAACTTTATTAAATCAACTTGGCGTATTATAGTTATCACTTCAAGCAGTCAAACGCTATAACACCAGGTCACAGGATTTATTTATTTATTTATTTATTTATTTATTTATTTATTTAAGGTTTAACGACACTTTAATAGCCAAGGTCATATCGTGTCGGTGACAGTATTACGGGTGGAGGAAGCCGGAGTACCCGGAGAGAAGCACCGAGCAACGACGAGCAGCTGCCAGCGCCCCAACATCGTAACATACGCACCATCGACGAGCAGTACGCCTTAGTGCACGGTGTTGTCGTGCCCCCATGTGGACAATCGGGGTTAAGTGCCTTGCCCAAAGACACAACGCGGGAGTCCGAATCATCCTCCCTGATGAACTTGGAAATCTGAAACGTGCTGCTAAAAAACGTCATTTTGATGGCCAAAAAATAAAGGGATTTTTTATCACATGTCGCCATGCAGAAGTTTCCATTTAAAAACTGATTTCAAAATATTCTTGAGGGGAGAACCACCCCACCATCCCCCCCCCCCCCCCCCCCCCCCCCCAATATCGCTCGTAACTTCGGCACTAGCATCAGTATCGCGACACTTTTGAAAGGAGGCCCGTCACAGAATTAACCCCGAGGCCCGAATTACCTCTCCCCGGCCCTGCTTCCCTCTGAATACGCTTATGAGTGGTGGTTTATGTAAATACATTGTGTTGGGATACAATAGACTGGATTTTGTAGTCAACCTCAGGTCAACAGTCATAA
Source organism: Pictodentalium vernedei (assembly GCA_031216915.1). Lineage (NCBI taxonomy): Eukaryota > Metazoa > Mollusca > Scaphopoda > Dentaliida > Dentaliidae > Pictodentalium > Pictodentalium vernedei. The sequence goes on along the minus strand of CM062293.1, from coordinate 241,214,905 downwards.
TGAGAATCTGAAAGGGCCCGTTCAACATTATGCGTTCAGAATGAATAAAGTATTATATCTCGTAGGAATATCGACCTGTTGTGCTCTTGTGGAATATCGCACTTCATCGACCGCTCTTCTGATGCTGCAAAATTACCGTCCAATGTCATTAAAAAGTCCATTCAATTAATATGCACTTGGAGGAAATTATGATATCGGAATACAAACACGTTTCGTATAATTAAATCGTTATGGGGTTAGCAGGGGATTCAAGTTTGCCATTTTAACACAAGATACAAGATAATAACCACATAACACAGTCACTGTTTCTTTTATGAAAGAATCTTCAATGTGGGAAAAATGGTATTGGATCTGCTTTTCTATAAATTATATTTTTACGACCCGACATTCAGACAAGCGTCTGTTGCTCACATGTCTTCTTTTAGAGAGCCAAGAGTGGATTATTGTTGAATCACTTCCTGAGGAGTGGACTTTCAGCACACATATTGTTGGCAAACAGGGGAAAACAATAAAAGAAATATTTGGCTAAAGCGCCTCCTTACTGGACGGCATCCCCGACATTGCTCTCAGTTAAATTGTTTAGAGGAAAATTCAACACAACACCCCCCCCCCCCGACCCTCCCTACTCTACCTGCCAAATGAGTAAACGGCAAACCAGACACATTACTGCATTAACCAATTCATTGCTAAATAAGACAAATGCACAGGATCCCATGGTAGTAAACAACCACGACAAGTTTCAAAGGAATCGACACATAAACATCTTAGAAAATCTTTGGAAAAAAATCAGGCATTCTAAGACGATAAGGGGCATAACACTGGCAAACACTTTCGATCAAAACTATAATCGCGGGTGCACAGGTTCCCATGGTAGTAAACATTCATACCTAGTTTCAAAGGAATCGACCAATAAACGTCTGAGAAACTCTCCGGACAAAATTCTCGGCCTGCTATTTCAAGTCGAAAAGGGGCATAATTCTGGCAAAAATAATCCAACCCGAACTATAATCACAGGTGCATTTATTTATTTTATTTATTTATTTATTTATTTATTTATTTATTTATTTATTTATTTATTTATTTATTTATCTATTTATTTATGTTTAATGTCACATATTTATGCACAATGGCTAATCATGACCGTGACAGTTTTACGGGTGGAGGAAGCCGGAGTACCCGGAGAGAACCACCGAGCAACGACGAGCAGCTGCCAGCTCCCCACATCGTAATCCCGCACTGCAGCACAAGCAGGGTTAGATTGGTTGAAGACATGCGTACCATCGACGTACAGTACGCCTTAGTACACGGCGTCATCGTGCCCCCACGCGGGCAATGGAGATGAAGTGTCTTGTCCAAGGACACAACGCGGTTGCCGCAGATGGGATTCGAACCGAGGACCTCTCGGCTTGCAGCCTGCACTTCTACCTACTGAGCCACCGCGCTCCCAATTACACGGACGGACGGACGGACGGACGGACCGTTAACCCTACCCTAACCTGACCCTAAACCCTAAAACCCCACCCCTGACCCTAACCCCCCACCCCCTGGGACCTAACCCTCCCCAACCTTAAAATTTACTCTCGGGCTACCCCTAACCCTAACCCCACCCCACCCCTGACCCTAACCCCACCCTAGCCAGACCAAAAGGATTAGGGGCTATTTTTTTGTTTAGGGGCTATAAAAACTACCCCCCCCTGACCCCAACCCCCACCCCCCCTGGGTCCTAACCCCTCCAACCTTTAGCCCTGCCCTGGGGCTACCCCTAACCCTAACCCCACCCCTCTCTTAACCCTAATACTACCCTAATTTCGACTAATCTCCTAAAAATAATAGCTCGTAAACAAGTTTAGTTGGCCCGGACGGAGGGACAGACAAGGTGATTTCAGTATAACCCACCCCACCCCCTACAACTCATTGTGGGAGGTACAATAAAGTTATGCTGTATTACTTCGTCGTAACCTTAGTTCGTGCGCGAATTTTGCAGTTGATGTAACCTACATGTAACATAAATGGTCGTTCGCGGCCTGACACACCATAAACCTAACGGTTTTTCCAAAATTGGCGAATATTTTTTCCTTGTCTGTTGCTGAGTTTAGTAATACGGTAAATCAATTCTACATCGCGCCAGGTAGGATTTTGTGTCACTCCTTCATAGGCATGTACGCTTGAATTGTCTCTTTGTCAGAGCCGAAGAGTTGTTTTAAAATCTCTGTGCTTCCATTAAACTAGAGTGATGTCACGCATACAGCCCGACTGTCCCAGCAATGGCAATACTTAGACACAAAATAGTCAGAGCCACTTTTTTTAACCGTTTACCTAACGAATCTGCCATATCTGTACTCGTGATATATAAAAATTGCTATTCAAATTTTATTTTTTCATTTCTCTACCCCAAAACATACCTCATGACCTATTAATGGAACAAGATTGATGAAGAATTAAAGGTGTAACTCTGTAAATAAAAAAAACTTAAACCAAAAACTTTAACCTGGAAGTTCTAAGTTAAATTGACTGCAAAAAGGGCTAAATATGTCCCAAAATAACATAAAACATAATGAGAATGATACAATCAATAGTAATTAATATTAATTAAAAAGAAAAGAAACTGTAACCTTCACTATTATTTATTGGTGTTTAAGGTCACATACTTATGCACAATGGCTAATCGTGACCGTGACAGTTTTACGGGTGGAGGAAGCCGGAGTACCCGGAGAGAACCACCGAGCAACGACGAGCAGCTGTCAGCTCTCCAACATCGTAACTCTGAACGCTGCACCGCAGCACAGGCAGGGTTAGATTGGTTGAAGACACGCGCACCATCGACGTTCAGTACGCCTCAGTACACAGCGTCATCGTGCCCCCATGTAGGCAATCAGGGTGAAGTGTCTTGCCCAAGGACACAACGCGGTTGCCGCAGGTGGGATTCGAACCGAGGACCTCTCGGCTTGCAGCCTGCACCTCTACCAACTGAGCCACCGCGCCCCCTGTAACCTTCACTAAAAAACTTTAACCACAAAAAAACTTTAACCACAAACTTTATCCGAAACTCTAAATGTTAACAAACGGATGGACGGACTGACGATGGACGGACAGATGTCATAACTATAGCCCTGACTGTAAACAGTAGGGCTAAAAATGCCTAATTGGCACCCCAACTGGAGAGGGTGGGGAGTCTGAGGTCATAGGAGTCAAATTTTTTTCTGCATGTAGTCACTCTAAATCCTTCAAAATGCATTTTGGACCAAAGAAAACATTTTGCTTAAATGACCCTGGGGGGGGGGGGGGGGGGGGAGGGGGCAGGAGAGGGGGAGTTATAGGAGTCAATTTTGTTCTGCATGTTGTCACTCTAAATCCTTAAAAATGCATTTTGGACCAAAGAAAAAGTGCTTAATTGACATGGGGGTGTGGGGGGGGGGGGGGGGTATAGGAGTTAAAAAAAAGTTCTGCTTGCAATTACTCTAAATACTTCAAAATGCATTTTGAAGCAAAGGAAAAAATGCCTAATTGGCGGGGGGGTGGGGGGGGGGGAGAAGGGGTGGAAGGGGCAGAGCAATAACTTCCAACAATTTTCATTTGATATTGGTGGTCATCGAACTTGACATAGACATTGCTACTGTAGAGACATGTACTGACAAGAATTGAAATCTATTAACTATTGTTCAAGTTATGCCATAAACAAAGTTCGGACAGACGGATGGACGGACTCACAGACAAGCGGACAGACAGATGGATGGACGAAGGGATGGAGCTGCTATATCCCTCCCTTGTGGGGGGAATAAAAAGTAACAAAGTATGTGGTAAAAGCCTAATTTCAAATTTAGAGAAACTAAGTTCGAAAACCGTTTTGAAAAGGGTTAAATTAATGCCATTATTTGAAACCACTGTATACAGGTTCAGTTGACCTTGCCCCAAATGCAAATCAATGTCGCTGTAACACAGTGTTTGAAGAATGAAAGGTACAACCTTGAAAAACAAAACTTTAATCCGAAACTTTAAGCTGGGAATACTAAGTAAAACTGACTGCCAAAAAAAGGTTTCAAAATTTCCTAAAACCGATAAAAGAAATCATTGATGTAATCATTGATGTAAATGCAATCATTAAGTTGTATTGCCTATACAAGAATGAAAGTAAGAAAGTATGTGGAAAAACCTAATTTCAAATACAAAGAAACTAAGTCTGAAAACATGTTTAAAAGGGGTTAAAATCATGCCAATATTAATGAAAATCACCGTAGAAAGGTTCAGTAGATAGTAGACATTGTCCCAAATAAGAAACAGGGACATTGCACTGAACTGTTTGACGAATTAAAGGTGTAACTTTGTAAACAAAAAAAACTTTAACCAAAAACTTTAACCTGGAAGTTGTAAGATAAATTGCCATACAGAAAAGGGTTAAATATTTCACAAAATAACATAAAACATAATGAGAATGATACAATCAATAGTAATTAATATTAATTTAAAAGAAAAAAAACTTTAACCTTGACTAAAAAACTTTAACCACAAACTTTAATCAAAACTCTAAATGTTAACAGACGGACAGGCAGACAGGCAGACGGACGGACAGACGGATGAAAGTCATGACAATAGCCCCAAACTGTAAACAGTCGGGCTAAAAAATAAGTTATACGTTTCGCTTCCGCGCATGTAAATAATTTGAAGACTTGGTCAGTTTCGGTAACGTTAAAATACGAACCGAGCGCATTAATAAATTAAAAGTGGATTTGTCTATACGTACGAAAAATAACGGTACTCGCTACTGCATCAATAAACCTTTATCTAACGAATCGGCCGTATCAACTCGCGAAATTTACAAATAAAGCAGTTGAAAAAAATATTTTTCAATAAATTTCAACAAAACCATATCATCTGACCCCTCATTGGAACAAGCTCGTTCCAATGAGGGGTCACTTGATATGGTTTTATTGATTTTTTTTAAAAATGCGAAAAATAATATTTAAAATAATAAATTTTGCTACTGTCTGCGTTAGCTAGGTAAATGGTCAAATGGCCAGCTTGGATCAACCTTCTGCGCACAAATATCTAAATTTCAAGTAGAATTTTCCTCCCATAATGCTACAGGGAATTTAACCAAAGTAATTTTGACGGAGCTTAATAATAATAATAATAATATACCCATTTATATAGAGCCAAAATTATAGTTCAATGGATGAAAAGCCATATTCTATGGCGCTGTGCATGTTACTGGGCTCGTGCAAGTATAAAAACAGAATATATACAGTATTTTACAGACCAGAAAATCACTTACAGGCTTTTTGAAATTGACATGTTTTGAGATCGTTCTTGAAAATGTTGACATTTGGCAGTCTTTTTAGATGATCTGGTAAATTATTCCACAAGTGAGGACCAGCAAATGAGAATGACCTGTCTCAAAATGTCTTATACCTATTTTTTTTAAATGTAGTAGCATTTTACCATCAAACCTCGGGTTGTATTGACTCACATTCTTGGTACTGATGAGATTTTCTAAGTGGGCTTAACTAGGCTGGTGACCGTTATTTTGTGCCTTGAAAACTAAAAATAAAGTACCGAAAATTATTCGTAGTATAGACCTACACGTACAGACCTACAATGGCACTCCCTAACATCCCACCCCAAGTTTCGCTGCTGTCGGCACAGAAAAATTTTCGTTCATGATACGATTACATTTTTTACTTCTTTGTACAGCTCATTTATTATCGACCTAATCGCCACACAGCCGCGATCCGGTTGAAATTCTCAATGACAGTGTTGTACTTTCGAAAACGGCGAAATAGCTTGTTTGTTTCAACAAAAGAGTCGGTGCCAATGAACATCCATGCAGCCAATAATTCTGATATCAGGGATATTTTAAAAAGAAGTCTTTAGAACAGAAAAAATATATACTCTGAATGTTTATGTTTATTCGCGTTAAAGTCGGTTTAACCCTTTACCCAAAGTAACGCCAAAACCGGCCAGCGCTATTCTCAAAAATCGCCAATTAATTTTAATTATTTTTTTTAATTTTTCATCTCAAAAAGCATCCACTGCTACATCGTGACCACACCATACACTCTTTAATCAGCTGGGTTACAAATCAACCCAAAATTAACGGGGTTGAGTGAATATGAACACAGTTGGGTTCATATTCACTCAACCCAGTTGGTTTGGGTTGATTTTAAACCCAACTGGTTTTTTAGTGTAAATATAAAGTCAACGATTTATCTCTATGCAGCCCACTTCCAAGAGGTCTCACTTAAACCAAACTTAAGGATATATCGAGTTAACGCAATAGAAAGTCAACCTTCAAGTTGAATGATGTTGCAAATAAAACTAAGCACACATGAGTATTGATTTGCGTACTAAAATTGAGATAAATATCAGAGATAAAGAAGTGGAAGGCTAAAATTAATTTTCAGTTGCATTTCAGTAACTTTTACGAATTCGAGAAAACATATTTCTGTTTCTTTGTTCTATATTTTCGAACACAGCAACTGATCGATTTAGATACGGGAATAACAGCTATTGTTAACGTAGTATATGTCTTGGTACGCAACACGACGACAAACATCTCTACTCCGATTTTTTTTTTGCACTTTAGAAATGGCTGCAACACATCTCCAGAACAGCACTGACCGAAGTGCGGTAGAATTTCAGGACTCATTGGACCCAGCTTCTACCAGTTTGGTTGTAGATAATTATGCATTCATCCTGGTTCTACGCAACACTACCTTCATGTTTATGTATAATATACTTACGTTATTCAGAGATTAGTTAAATTTCAGAATAAAAAGAGAAAGTCTTGCTTAAATATATTAGAGTCACCTGAATATAGCCATAGAATTTTGTAGGATAAATGGAAGAAACTGGAGCACGGTCAAGACTACGAAAGCTGGTCTAAAAGGTATAGGCATTGTTATTTAACCCTTTAACCAACATAACGCCCAAAAGCCGGCCATTCTATTTTCATTTTTGCGTCCAAAGCATAGCTTATGACCACTCATTGGAACGAGCTCGTCGAGCTCGTTCCCATGAGGGGTCATAAGCTATGGTTTGACGCAAAAATTGAAAAAATTAGTTATTCAATAACTTTGTTTGAAACTGTCATCTGCTTTTCATGATAGGTAAGGGGTTAAATCCAACCCGAATAAAACAATCGTGTGAATAATCTCCTTTCGATGCCCCTTCCGAATATGCAATTCGTTTTTCTCTATACGATCAATCTGGTAGAACAGTGAATTTCCATCCCACGAGCAGTATTTTGACTTCCATGACTTCACGTGGGGTGCAGTGGTAGAAACTTCATCCTCGATTGGTGTGGGTGGGATGGGTAAATCTCACCCTCGGGATAGCCTTATGTCTGGGTCAAATCTATTCCCCATCCGATGAGATTTACCCATTCCATCACACACAACTCGAGAATAATAGTATTCTCTCCAACAAATCCATGTGAAATGCGTAGTCCACGTAAGAGAGCAGAGTGGGATATTTCTATCCTACATGCCTCCTGTATACCAACGCATGAGACAACATCACACCACCACGTAACAGTCAGCAAAGCGAACTCTTTATTGGTGCATGTAGACAATTTTTGGTGGGTCTTACCCCCACCCCCGCCACTCGTTCTTCAGTTTTACAATAGTTGAAAATTCGAAACCCTAAATTGGAAAAAGTTGGAATATGAAGCCAGGATACTGGTGATATTTTTCCAAACATGTACACAACTTGGTCAAAATATGTTTTTTTTAACTGAAAGGTGATGAAAGTCCTTTAAATATTGATTTAAAAGAAGTAAAAATCATCTGAAATATCGATTTGTGGTTGGAATTTGTAGCTACCAAGAGAGCCTCAATTGAATAATGTACAGTTAGTGGGGGAGGGGTGGGGTGAGGGTGGTGGTGAACAAATGGAATTCTGCAACTTAACAACTTCCCTAACGATTTGGCTGCAACCGCCCGCGGAATTTACAACAGTTGAATTTTTTTTTTAAATTTAGCAAAACCATATGTCACCCCTCATTGGATTTTACAGTCAGAGGGTGGGGACAAATGGAATTCTGCAACTTGACCACTTCCCTAACGAATCGATTGCATCCGCCTGCGGAATTAACTAACGGCAAAAAATTCAGCAAAACCATATCATGTCAAAGAGCTCGTTCCAATCAGAGGTGACATGATGTGGTTTTGTTGAAATTGAAATTTTTTGATTAAAAAATATTAAAAATAACAAAATTTTATATCGTGTGTGTTGTGGGGGTAAAGTGGTTAAAACCTGTAGTTGAAAAATTTTGACTGGCGGTGCAAAAAGAATTTCCACCATCAACTATGTTGTAGTTAAGCCAAAAAGAATTTCCCACTTGTTGGACATTGTGTAGTGGTAGTCAGAATTTTGCCTGCCTGGGGGATTGCAATTGTCCCACCTACCCCCCCCCCCCCCCCCCCCCCCCATCCCTGCTCCCTTAACAACGTCCCTTTGTGGAATGCGGAATTTTCATCCTCGGAACAAAATATTTGCGCCAGACACTTGGCAAGCCTCGTGTCTGGTTCAAATATCTTACCCTTCCGGAGAGATTTGTCCAACTCACATCCACACCCGTCGAGGATAATAACAACCTCCCGCAGTATCACTGTCCAGCAAAAAACTCCTCCCCAATGAACTACAATCATAATGGAAACACATTCGCCCATACACATAGAGACATGTTCCAGTAAGACTAAAATCCTTGCCCTCTGATTGGATGAGAGCTCGCTTAGTTGTTTCTATGTTTACGGCTACAGTGACACGTGTTACTGTCTGACGTCGCCACGCGAAATATTTGAAGCGGGGATAACAATGAAAGGAGATTCAAAGAACATACTGCCTATAAAATCGTATTTTTCGAGGCCAGTGATCATTCTATGAATGTGTTCTCACAACCCACAAATAAGGTCATGATTTGACCCGAGATGGAGTAACTTCCACCTTTGTGTAAGTTATTGATTTTATTTTGTCCAGTGACGTCGTGCGCCACACGAGAAGTTTATTTACAAAATTTGTTATCGTTAAAGTTGCCTTCTTCATTCAAGTTGCATTATTCATTTCTCGATGTGGGTTTTGGGCTTTGGATAGGCTCTTATTGGAACCTATACTTTATTGTGATGAACTAACGGTAATATGGACTGAGGTTTGCGACTCGGAGCGTACAACATGCTCTGAGGATTGCGGCTCGGAGCATATGTTCAACCCCGACGCTTCGCGTCGCGATTGAACAAACGCTCCGAGCCGCAAACCCTGGGTCATGTTATCGTTAATTTGTCACAATAACCTATAATGTGATTGCGTTCGACCGAAAACTTCTAACAGGTTTTAACTAGGGGAGGGGATGCAATATCACTTCAATTCCAAATCCGATCACTTAACAACCGATTCCCGTGGGAAACCAAATACTCGCTGGCAATGTAAACTTTGATTCGGGAAAAGTAAACTCAGTCTGGATGAAAAGTGGAAAAACTGACGAAACATAATTATTTGAAGAAATAATTCACTGCTCGAATCAATATCAATCCATTTCTCCTTGTAGTAATTTTGGTAGTGACGAGATGTGACTGGTAAATCAGCCCAATAAAGCTCATTTCGATAAAGTTGAAATCTAACTAAAGAACAAAACGCCCCAATCACAGTTGTGCAATATCTCGGAGAATCAACGACGCTGTTGGTATTATCAGTGAACAAAAACATATTTCGCCTGATAGAACCATTTTGGGTGGATGGTGGGTGTTCAAAAGTATAACACGTGGTACAGACGTGGTACCACCTTTAAACCAAACGACTACATGTGAATATCTGGAAACGCTGTATAACAATGCAGGTTAATGGGTAACAGACAGGGGCGTGGCGACAATGGGGAGAGGGTGTCTCGCCCCCATTTCCGGGAAAACCCTTTAATAGTTAGAAATTTTAAGCATAAAACCACAAACACGTGGAAATTTCAGGCGCTATGGTAGTAGATTTGCAGCATTCTATCGGTAACTGCGACCGTTTGTAACAATACATTTAGTGGTTTTGAACCACATGTCATGGAATTTTCAAACTGAAATCAATATTTCGTCAAGTGAGTAAAACCAGACATCATGTGCAATGCTAAAGCATTGCAGATGGCGCATTGTTGCACCCAATGGACGATTTCCAACTCCAGAACCCAAAGATCATAAATTTTGATCAAGTAGAGAGGATACATTCGTATTCTTCGGCAGTTGCAGGTCCACAGGTTGCCGCTGAAATATTCTCACGTAAGTTCAAATTCTGATGGGGGCACAGCTCTTGAACGAAAACCATGCAGCCACGTCCCCGAAAACAGACTCAATTAATGATACAGCACTGGAAGCAGCCAGGTGTTAACATGGGTGAAAAGGGATCAATGACAGGATAGATTTGAGACCGTGTCACCTCGGAAACTATTCCAGAACATTTGGAGCCCAAATATCCAAACAGGATAGATATGACAGGCGAGTGAGTTAATAGAGAACTGCTTATTATATATCTCAGACTTTGAGGATGAGGGGAGACCCAAGGTAGAAAATCTTTCGGGAGAGTGTCACTAGGTGATCTGGGGAAAACTGAGGGCCGTTGACTCAAATAAGGACAAGTTTCTTTGAGGTGGCTAATCTATGAATATTCAATTACCTTCCTGTTTGCTGTGTAGAAGGCACTACCTGTTTTTCGGTTTAGTTGAAATATTGTTATGAAAAGTGTATATATGTTTTATTTAATTATATCTTTAATGATTTAAGCACAGAAATTAAGATTTTGTTTGTGTTTGACATTATTTTTTAGCTTTTGAATACGATAACCATGGAAAATGGATATTATTGGTAAAAAGAAGAAATTTTTCAAATTTGCCAAAAAGTTGACGGAGCGAACTGATATGCGTTCAATATCGAGTAGGAGACCCATTATTGTTACATACAGCTTGACAAGGCCTTCTCATGCTCCCAATCAGGTTCCAGATGGTCCTTTGTGTGATGTTGTTCCATTCTTGGACCAGCATGGCACCAAGCTCCTGGACACTTCTTGGTTGGACTGGACGGACTGCAATTACACGATGCAACTCATTCCAGACATGTTCGATTTGACTGAGGTCAGGGGATCTTGCTGGCCAGTCCATACGCTCACCCCCCCCCCCCCTGTCCGTACTTCCGGACAGCATGGGCAATATGAGGACGGGCATTATCGTCCATCAGAATGAATCTATCACCCACTGCACCTGCATACAATCTGACGTGGGCATCCAGGATCTCATCAATAAAGCTGTGAAGTCAATGTACCACGGTCAAGGACACAGAGCTCTGTACGTCCATCCCAGCTGATGCCGCCCCAGACCATTACTGACCCTCCACCATAGCGGTCATACACAGCAATGTTGGCTGCATGGAATCACTCTCCTGGTCTTCTTCATACCCTAGAACGCCTATCTGTGTGGTCTAGGCAGTACCTTGACTCATCTGTAAAAAAGGACAGGTCGCCAATCTTCTCTGCTCCATCCAACGTGGTCCATGGTTCATTCATATCGTGCCTGGCGTGGTTCTGGGACAGCGGAATGCGAATACATGGTCTTCAGTATCGGAGACCACCATCGTGCAACCTTGCCCGGATAGTCTGCGTCGAAACATTTACCCTGGATGCATTCTGAAGGTCACTGTGAAGCTGAGTTGAAGTGGCAAAGCGGTTCCTACGGGCCTGAATGATCAAAAACCGGTTTTCAGCCGGAGATGTTGCCCTATCTCCGCCACCACCATGCCGTCTTACTGGTGTGCCATACTGCTGAAATCTTGCCCAGGCTCTGGTGAACACCGTATGGTGCACACCAAGGGCTTCACCAACCTGACGATGGGTAACCCCTTGCTCTACCATCTCTACAGCACGCCACATTTCTTCTTCAGACAAATGTCTTCTTACATTTGCATTTGCTATATTCAATCATTAGGTCACAAGGGTTTGTGTTGAAATGAAGATTAAATACCCTGCACATGTCATGTACATGTAGACAGTACAAGAAAGCATCATGAAAATCAAGGGGTACATGCTTTCCATGACTGTCACGAAAAGTCTGCCTGTCAGGAGAGCTAATGTAAACACTGGGGACCATGATCAATACCTTCCTCAATCATATCCACCTAAAATCTCGCAAATATGTCACAGACAAATTCCACAATGATGTGTCAAATATTTGGTGCTTAGCAAACTTTGAGTAATATATTTTCTTTACCATACGAAGGCGCGATAGTCGGGGGTGGGGGGGGGGGGGGACTACAGCATGGCGATTAATCAAATGTCTAGCTGGTTTGCACAAAAAACTCACGTGACGAACATTTGCATTTTGTTAACTTGCTGATACTGACAAAACAGCAATGGCAAGTAAATTTTTGGATCAATTCAAATAGACTGATTCTCTGGATCTTTCAAAGTTGTGTTTTTGAATGGGCTCTCCCTTTACCTAACGTAACGGCCAAAACCAGCCAGCGCTATTCACAAAATTCACCATTCAATTTTTATTACTTTTTCATTTTTGTCACAAAAACATAGCTTATGATTTCTCGTTGGAACGAGCTCAACGTGCTCGTTCCAATGAGAGGTCATATGCTATATTTTTGGCGCCAAAAATTAAAGAAATTAGTGCTTCAAGAATAATTTTATTTGCAAGTGTCGACTGATTTTCGTGTTAGGTAAAGGGTTAAACTGAATTTCACCATCTATTGCTATACCTGCTCACAGTGATGTGGCGACCGGGGGAACCCCCACCCACGCCTCCCGAACCTAGCCAAAATTTTCAATATTTAGAAATTAAAAGCATCCAAAACCACCAACAGTTGGAAATTTCATAACCTGTAGATTTCGTGACATTTTATCCGTAGATCTGACCGTTTCGAATACACAGTTTGTGATTTTTTAACCATACTTCATGGCAGTTTTTAACCGGAGTCAAAAGTTTGTCCCTTGAGTGCAACAAGGTGCCATCTGCAGTGCTAAGATATTGCAGATTGTGCCTTGTTGCACTCAATTTACGATTTCCGACTCTAGAACCCAAAGGACCTCGCACACGTGAGAGAGATTAGATTCGGATTTCTTCCGTAGTTGGAAAATCGCAGGTAGCAGATGGAATATTCTCTCTCAAAGATGGGGGTGGGGGATGTAGGATGCAAAAGATGGATTTTCTGCAGCATAGGGAGTACAATTGGAAATTCAGAGAGTCACACTCCCGCCCTGAATCGAAACTATCTAACCACGCCCCTGCGTGATCACCACACAAGTGTAAAATGAAGTAGGTTAGCCTATCTTTTTTATCTTAAGCTCCCCACTTTACAGAACTCGCTCTCCAGGCGTTGGTCACCGAACCTTATAATACAAGAGGTGCGCATCGGAGATGCAGGCGTCTAGTTGTGATGGTAATCGGAGAGTGTTGCATGTTAAGAACCTGGGTATTAATCATATGACGGTTATTAAATCTGGAACCTTTGTTTAAGTTATAATACGAATAAGTTCAGAATTCGTAAAAATTTATTAAGGCCAATAATTATGTAAGGAAAAATAGGGTTGGGTCAGTTTTCAATCTTGCTTGAGATATTGTTGCAAACGACCTGTATGACAAATATTAGTCCAATCGGAGAACGTGTGTTGACGTTATTGCGCTAACGAACTCAACATTCATAAAAATCGACTAATTGATGCCCATGACTCTGTAACAAAAAATTGGACCGGGCCAGTTTTCGAACTTGATGGAGATGTTACTGCAAAAAACCTGTATGGCAAATATTGGTCAAATCGGAGAACGCTTGTTCAAGTTATTGCACTAACAATGCGAGGACGCCCGAACGCTCAGACGCCCGGCCGATGCCCGCCCGGACGCACACCGACCGATGCCAAACCGTAGGTCTTAGTTGTTAACAAAACTCGACCAACAAACAGAACAGCACTTGTTACCACAGAAATCAGTCACTGCTCCACCTTCCGGTATTCCACAGGGAAATCGCGGGCAGGCAATTTTTGTCAGCGACAGAAAGAACAAAATGATTATCGTGCGAGACAAGTCCATTTTATTGACTAAATACTAGTCTAAAGGATGGTATATATTATACTCCCAAAACATGGAAACGGTGTATCAAGATGCAATTTGAAACAAAGGATAAAACTCGTTGCTTCAAAAAACACGACTGTTGACAGCAAATCAGATCGGACGCGAAAGGGAAAACCTGGGTTGGAGCGACAAAACCCGAGACGAATAGAAAGTGACGCAATATTCGTAATCGCCTATTCATGTGCTGGTGTTTTAAACGGAACGCACTGAGTGCTGCCTAGGTGCCTATCTTTTATTTCCAATTTGCAACCACATTGATCAATGTGAGGAGTTCAAAAAGGACGTTTTTTCAAACTATGTGTCGGAAAGCCAAGACTGCATGTCCACATATCGTGGACAGGTATTGGGAGAAGACATTGGTAGCCGAGTGGATAAGTGCACTGGTCTCTCAAGCGAGAGTTACGGGGAACGATCCTCGGTCCAGGAAAGTTCTCGAGTGTCCGAACACACTCTGACAGCAAATTGTGGGGCTGATGTCACAGCGTGCCGTCCCATGCAATGGGAACGTAAAACGGCTGTCCCCTGTGCAGAGAGAGACCTACTTCGTGTAGATTAAATATCCCTTCGTCACATTCAAAGGGAGCGAGGCCACGAAGTTTCCGCTGCGGAGGTCGTCCCACATACCTGCACCATTGTGCTAAGATGAGTTGAAAAGCTAGTTCGCGAATCCTTGTAAAATTAAAGAGCTTGAAAAACAAAACAAAACAGAAAAAACAAACCAAGGCATTACATAAACGTATACCATCAACCAAGTATCAGATTACTGTTGCACTGATTATCGAGTGAACCAAAGTTGTTACAGAGTACAGGAAGGATTTTTTGAATGAGATCTAGAACAAATGTACCCTCTTATGAACTTTTTTAGGCCTGTTCCACAGTCCCTCAACCTATTAACCCTTCTTGCTACTCTGTTATTAATCGTTCTGTCTACTCACCAGCTGGGCCAAAACTATTGAACTTTTAAAATTGTATTTTCGAGAATTTTAGTTTTCAGTTATAATTTTAAATGGGTTGAAATGAACCATTTGCATTTTCAAAGATGTGGCAATTTGCAGTTTGGCAAATTGCTATATCCTTTAAAATGTTAATGATTTATTTTAGTAAATTATATGAAAAGGTAGCAAATACAATTCTCGAAAATACAAGTGTAAAAGTTTTATAGTATTGGCCCCAAGTTATCAACGAAACAGGTTAGGTGTACTCTGATCAACCCGTCTTCTCCCTACCCACTTCCAAAATCAGCCCCTGTTTTACGATGCTCAAACAGACGCTGCACATGTCCATCAAACAAAAAGAATGTTCGATGGTACTCGGCCGATAAAGCGTTTGTTATTAATAATGGACGGAACAGGTTTTCTTGAAATCTTTCAATTAGCCTACTTATTTCTATTGGATATAAGACAAGACACTGAAGGTTTGGACAAGAAAATTAGCTTCTGCACTCAATCAAACGTAACTTCTCACGACTTTGAAATACGTGCACTTGTCTCTGTCTGACTGACACAAAAAGGTCATGATGAATGTCAACTTTTGTGAGTGGTCATTTAATTCAGTCTTCAGACAGAAGATGTGCTGCGTCCAGTTTGAAAGTAATGCACTTCAATCAGTAATTCTGACGATGATGAGAATTCCATTTTTACGGTCTGGTACGTTGCAGACTGGTCACCACAAGTGAAGATTAATGCTCGTAGATGCCCAAATAAATCGTCTAATGCCGTCGTCTATTAACTCGTAACCCGCTGAGTATTTTCAAAATATTTTTCATCAAATCAAGTCAAGGCTGCTGTGCAGCAGCCATGACCATGAATATACAGAACAATTTTGGTATAATTCAGCAAAAATGTAAGGTTTGAACTTGTTGACCTTAACCCATTACGCAACATAGCGGCCAAAACCGACGAGAAAATTAACCAGAATAAGCCTACCACAGCCTAAAATAACCAGGAACTTTCCCAGTAAATCAAAAAATACAAATGTGGATATCATTAGAACCCGCTCGTCCAATTGGTTCTAATGATATCCATATTTGTATGGTTTCATTGAAAATTTGTGAATTTTGTTTTCGGGGAATGTGAAATTTATTTTATGTTTTAAAAAGGTTAAAGGTTTATCATTGTCTCGCGAAGACGTGCAGGTCAAACATAAAATGGGACACATTCTTGTTCAAGTTTTACTTATTTCTAACCAAGAATCTCGTTCTCAAATACATTCTATCAATATGGTTCAATACATTTTATCAGATAAGTGTATAGCAGTTCCGCCAATATTGATTTAAGTTGCAAATTGTTGGAGCCAAGCCGTCTGGATTCTTTGATCAACAACAACTTCTAAGAGTGTTCTCGTAAAACATAGAATATCATAATCATTAGTATTGTTGTTGGGGCTTTGATATTTTACAATTTATGTTACAGATCTTATAACGACGAATTAAATCTGATTTAACACTTTTACCTAACACGACTAGAAGACGTCACTTGAATTTTTTGCCTCCAAAACATAGCTTATGACCCCCATTGAAACGAGCTAAGGAAATTTGTGTGATTAGAACTGGAGCCAATACTAAAAAACTTTTACAATTGTATCTTCTGGAATTGTAAAATTCTACCTAATAATATAACTGACTAAAATGAATCATTAGCATTTTAAAAGATATGGCAATTTGCCAACTTTGAAAATGCTAATGATTTATTTCAACTCATTTAAAGTTATAACCAGAAGACACAATTCTAAAAAATACAATTGTAAATGTTTTATAGTATTGACTCCTGGCCGGATTTGACCATTACAATAGAAAACTATTGGTACGCGAAAATCGTTTCGCCGAAAACACAATGTATATATCTGCGGAAGAATTTTTTTGAAATTCGAATTTCAACGTTTTATCTCGAAATTTCAGCATTTATCCCGAAATATCAACTATTTATCTCGACTTTTATCTTTAAATTTCGGGAGATAAAAATCAGAAATTTCGAGATAAAAAGCGAAACTTCGACTTTAAATAGATTCTAGATGTCACAAAATAAGAGATAAAAATTTCGAGATAAAATCTCGAAATTTCACGATAAACCGAAATTTCGGGATAAAAAATCGAAATTTGGACTTTTTAAAAACAAAATTTTCTACACGTCATTAACACGCATCCGTTTATATCCGCTTAAAATATCCACGATGGTGTTTTATTGAAAACAACCTAAATGGTATCGTTTGTGTTGGAATTTGAATACACATGACCTGACACACAGATTCCATTATTTCTCACTAAAAAGGTAAGCTGATCCACACTTTCAACAGACAAAGTTTGGAAATTAACGATTTGGCGATAGAATAAAATTATTGTTGGAATTATTTCTTTCCGCTTGTTCACAACTCTCAGTTTTGTTATCCCACTATTCCGTGCCACCACCATGTATAGTCCAACCCGAATGTCCACCGGGTGAAATTTTGCTGAGAGCTACTTTTGTTTTCCAATTTTGATTAATTAACTTGTGAATTAGATTTAGTTCACGGTTGTCTTCGCATATTGAACCTCTTTGTGGCACAGATTGCTTGGTCAGGGTGTAGGGTTCGAGAAAAATAATTCCCGACAAAAATTACTGACGCAATGCATCGTTACGTACCACAAGTGGCATCTTCAGTGGTTTTCTATCCCTTAGTTTGTGGAGTTTTTATGTATTTGACAAGTTACTTGACCCTGCACTGTTTAAAAACAATGTTAAAATACATGAAACGGACTGGTAATCCAAGCTGTCATTTCGACCGCTGTATGTAAAGTTTACGGCAACTGTTTGTTACAGCTTAACCCTTTACCTAACATGAAAAGCAGACGACACTTGCAAATAAAATTCTTGAATAACTAATTTTTTTCATTCTTTGTTTCAAAAACATAGGTTATGACCCCTCGCGTTCCAACGAGGGTACATAACCTATGTTTTTGAGACAAAAAATGAAAAAAATAATTAAAATTAATTGGAGATTTTTGTGAATAGCGCAGACCGGTTTGGGCCGTTACTTTGGGTAAAGGGTTAAAGTGCCACTTGGAATTCTACTAAAGCAGTGGAGTAAACTTCTTAGAGAACAAAGGTGTTTTACTCCTCAGTTCATGCTTTTTGAAAATGGCATCGTCCACGACGAAAGATGCCTTGTTTTGGAGAGTCCATTCTTGATGATGACACAAATTAATATTTTCAACTGCAGCCATAGGACTGCGGGCAATAAATATCAATTGGTGTACCCTTTATGGCCACTGAAGCGCTTTCTGGTGTTATGAAGATAACCAGTTTCCAGATTCTGATCCAAAATATCAAACAAAAAAGTATCTTCATTGCCAAACAGACAGTTTTTACCGTGACACGAACGGAAGCAGTGTTTGCAGGTGGCTGCAAGCTCTTTTATCGTAATTTAGTTTGACTTTTTAGTTTCTAAATATTGCAAGAAAGCATATAAAATGCAAGGCTGGAATTAAATCCGAAAACATACTTTAATAGGACTGTAATGGGACAAAATATCAAAAAAAAATTGTTGACTCTTTTAATCCCTTACCCAACGTAACGTCCAAAACCGGCCAGCGCTATTCACAAAAATCACCATTCTATTTTCTTTATTCTTCTTTAATCACGAAAGCAAACGGAAATAGCACCTAAGATTCAACGATCCAGCATATCTTTTCCTACGGGCGAGATTCTACAGTGCTGTTTGGAGAAAAGGGGATTGATAATTTCGACCTGATTGCTGTCGAAATTCTTTGTCCCCTGTTGTGATCACAGTACTGTAAACACTTACAAAATCTCTAGAGACAGAGACAGAGTAAGAGAGAGAGAGGGAGAGACAGATAGAGACAGACGGACGGACGGACGGACGGACGGACGGACGGACGGACGGACGGACGGACGGACGGGCGGGTGGGTGGGCTTTCAGGCAGGCAGGCAGGCAGAGAACAGGAAGGAGGGATACAGAGAGGGGGAAGGGAGAGAGAGAGAGAGGGAGAACGATAGAGAGAGAGAGATAGAGAGAGAGAGAGAGAGAGAGAGAGAGAGAGAGAGAGCGAGTAACCTTTTACAACGCAAATTTTGACATTTGCATTCACTATGAGTGGATCACACCGCAAACAAAAAATGCCACAAACTCTAAATTTCCAATATATCTGTCAAAATGCTTGTGGGGAGCCGCCGATGGTCGCCGCTCCGATCATAATCGTATCATTTGTTTAAAAATTGCAGTGATAAAATAATGTTAACCTGCCACAGCAGTTATACATAATTGGTATATGATGCCGAATAGAAATTAACGACCCCCGTTAAACTGTTCGGTGAATAGATTCAAGATGGTTATCGTATTCATAAATTGGTGGCGGTAATAAATAAATACATATTATCTAACGATCGTTAATTATTACGTAAAATAGAATTAAAAAAACAACCACACAATGAGCTACTAAGGAAATAAAAAAAATGAACGACAAATTGTACACGCAAGATGGTTTGTACTCGTGCCTCCTATGTTGGTTGACGTCAGCCCGTGCTTAGTTGCAAACATTAGAGCTGAAACGGCTAATGGGTTTTCTTGATCGATTAATCACGTGGATTAACCTTGGTTAACCGATTACTCACTTGTCCAAATAGATATCTGAATAACTGCCATACCGTTGATGATTTACAGGATGAACCCTTTATCCAACGTAACAAACAAAACCGACTTGGCCTATATACAAAAGTCTCCATTCAAATTTATTATGTTTCCCATTTTTGTCTCAAAAACATAGCTTATGACCTCTAATTGGAACGAGCTCGTTGAGCTCGTTCCAATGAGGGGTGATAAGCTATGTTTTTGAGACAAAAATTGAAAATGTTTAGGAATTCATGAATTTATTTTGCAAGATCGTCTGCTACCCACAATGGGTAAAGGGTTAAGAATGACCATTTCCAGCCACTAATAGAGTATGAAGATCATGCAAGTAAACAAATTTGTCAGCAAGTAACTTGCATGCTTTACTCTGTCTCACATAATTGATGTGAGTCAGTGTGACAATGTTTTCCTGTTTTGGAGCCAGTTTGTTCCTTGTTAACCCTTATAATACAGTAGTTCAAAAGTAACGATTAATCGATCAATTACTTTTTGGATCTATCAAGATGTTGATCATTGATTAATCGATTAATCGGTTAACCGTGTCAGCTCGAGCAGACATGTTAAAAACTTCAGGGCACAACAATCAAATGTGAAATTCATCATTGATCACTGGGTGTAGTCTAATTTGCACCATGTATTCTCAAATTTGTACGGATACAACCTTTTACCTACGGCAGATGGATTTTCCTGCACTGTAAAAAACGGTAGTACAGGTTTTCAATTGCAGTTACTTCTACCGTACATTTTACGGTAGTGACTGTTCCTGCTCAAAGTTTCACCATATGACAATAAACAGAGGAGTGTTCTGAAATTCTACAAGAAAATCGGGCAGTTTATTTCCACACTGTTCGTTCGCGTGCAATCTACAGCTGATGACAGGTGATTTCCTTTTACTCACAAAGTCAGATATACACATATTCTGTGTTCTCCAGTTATAGATACTTCATTTAAGGAGTATTCGATTCACTTAGACTACATCAAGATATTAACACAATTAGTGGAAATACGCAATCATAAACTACGACTGCGCTGTCTTCATTCATAATTATTTAGTAAACAAATATGTATAATGGTATTCGAAATGCCAGAAAAGATACCGTAATAACAAGTCTCGATTGAAAAACATTTCTTGGGTACAATTACAATGAATATTTATGGTAATTTTAGATTTAATCGGTTGGAATATTTCAGTTGGTGGGAAGTGCGAACTATGGGTGAAGCTAAACCTAGGCGATGGCCTATTTAAGGGCCAGACTGATTTTAGACCATAATAGCGGCGAATTCTGTGCAGAGTTTGACTAGTGGCTTGAGAGCATGGTAGATTACATCTGTAAGACTGCTAGCGAAGCAAAGAACATGGAAGCTAAATGTTACATAATAAAAGAACAGAAATGGAATTGAAATTTGGTCCAACATCACTTAGTTATAACGAATTATTTATTTATTTATTTATTTATTTATTTATTTATTTATTTATTTATTTATTTATTTATGCTTAACGCAACACCAGCAACTAAGGTTATATCGTGGTTAGAAAATGGTAGAAAGTAAAACATGTCAGAGGAAATTACGAAGAAAAATTATTGATTAAAAATGGGAAATAATTACAACAGAATGTCAAAGAAGGGAGAAGATTGAACAGTAATGAGTGATGATACTTGTACAGTGAATACTTTATAAATGAACCTGATAATTTGTGACTTGAAGAGTCGAGTTTAAAAGAACAAAAATAATTTCAAATTTTATTAAAAAGATTGATTACTTTAACCCTTTGAACCCCTGCGGGCGCTTTTCCGACCAGGAACATGATACGTCATAACGTCATTAAATAGGATGGCTGTTCAGTAAATGTGTTGGGTAGACCAGTCAATATTTTCAACGTGCAGCCCCGTGGCTGCACGTTGAAAATATTGATTGGTCAACCTCAAATAATGAATATGGACTCTTCTAATTGCTGCCATTGAACTAGAATGGAAGATACCACCAGAGTTCAAAGGGTTAAAAATGATGTAATTTTGTGCGGTCGAGTATGTCTCTCTGTTGGCAAAGAACACACTCTGGTCGCATATTACACTCTTTCAAAAAGGAATGAGTTAATTTTGTATGACTCATATGGCATCGTGTCAAAATTACATTTCTACAAAGAAGGATGTTAATCATTGAAAGTAGGTCGGAAGCCCACATTAATGAGAACAAAACGAATATTCCGAGACGAACAGAAATATCATCCACTTTATCCATCTACGCGGGGGCGCGGTGGTGTTGCGGTAACTGATTCTCGCCAGATCATCGAAGTTAAGCAACGTCGAGCCCGGTTAATCATTGGATGCGTGACCGTCTGAGCGAACAATTCGGACTTCCGCGTTGTCTCCTTGGGCAAGGCACTTAACCCCGATTGTCCACATAGGGACACGATGGCACCGTGTACTAAGGCGTACTGCACGTCGATGGTACGCATGTCTTCAACCAATCTAACCCTGCCTGTGTTGCAGTGCAGAGTTACTATGTTGGGGTGCTAGCAGTTGCTCGTCGTTGCTTGGTGGTTCTCTCCGGGTACTCCGGCTTCCTCCTCCCGTAAAACTGTCACGGTCATGGTTAGCCATTGTGCATAAGTATATGACCTTAAACACCAATAAATAAATAAATAAGTAATCCATCTAGGCGCCATCAACAATACTTTAGCAATGCAGATGGCGCCTTGACGTAGTCAAGGGACGATACTTGTTTTTACATATCACAGTTATACCCT
Source organism: Pictodentalium vernedei (assembly GCA_031216915.1). Lineage (NCBI taxonomy): Eukaryota > Metazoa > Mollusca > Scaphopoda > Dentaliida > Dentaliidae > Pictodentalium > Pictodentalium vernedei. The sequence continues at coordinate 241,192,445 of CM062293.1, read as the reverse complement.
TTGTATCACAATTATCTCTGATCCGGTTCTTGGAAGGAACATTTTCAGGATGGGTTTCGAAATTTGAGCACTATGCCGGGGATTCCCATTCCAGCTCACGTCAATATTCTCACCACCATAAAACAGGCTTATCGAAAGATAAGTTTGACTAATTTATTGGACAATACCAGCAACCTACATTATACCATGCTCGCCTATGTTACTGCCTGTGAAAAGCCTCTATGTTAAGTTTTAGCTTTTAACCCCACTGTCCATGTAAAGTGTTCACTGGGGTTAAACAAAAATTACACCCACAGTAGAAAGTTCATCCATGACGTGACATGGCGTAATTTGCCAACTTCGATACATTCACACTTCGCGATGTTTCATTCAAACATACATTTTGCGGTACTATCTACTACGTGTAAATGACTTATTAAGTTTAAAATACCTACAATTAAATATTTAAAATAAAATTTAGAATTGTTAATAATAATTTGACTGAAAAAAGAAGGTAAATTCAATCAACTTTGACGATGTGTCTAGCTGTCAATCAAGCATTCACGTACAGCCGGTAGTACTGACCACCGGCGCAGATGTAAACAAAACAAACCTGTGTGTTTACGATAGAAAGTGTTTTTTTTTTCTCCATTTTACGTAACAAAGTCGCCTATTTATTAAAAGCATGGTATAAATAAAACAAATAGGCACTACGGCCGGTAATCAGATTTAGGATAAGTGGTTAAAACCCTTATCCTACTCGTGGTTTAAATCTGATTACCGGCCCTAGTACCTATTATTTCTATATTTAAACACGTGAAAGATCGTCAATGATTTTCATAATATAGACTATTTGGTATCGTATTAGGACATCTAGGTCCACAAAAGTGAAGATTAAAACTGAAATCATATCTCTGGCGGCGTCAGCTTATCTAACGCCACTAACAGTCATTTTATTAATTTTCTAGGGTTATGCACTCTAAAATCAGTTGGTTTGAAAGTCAAACCAAATCAACTGCGTTGAGTAAATATTAGTCAATAATGCTCCAGAAAAAATTAGATCCATTGGTCATTCTTTTTATTAATTGGACAAGCAACAAACAAAAATTACAAATAATCCAAGATGGCTGGCACCGCATGGCGGCCATATTGGTATGACAGAAAACTGATTACTGAGAGGAACCTTCCGTTAGTCACCACCAATCCACCACAAAAATATATGGCCCACGGTGCATTTCATTTTCAATTTATTGCGTGAAGAGCAAAAATGACAAAAATCCAAGATGGCGGCCATGTTGGATATGGCAGAAAACTGATTACCGAAAAGAACCTTCCTCTCGTCACCACTAATCTACCACAAAATAGGATCCATAGGATGTTTCGTTTTCAAGGTATTGCAGGGACAAGCAAAAATTACAAAAAATCGAAGATGGCTGCCAATGCGGTCATTGGTTACGGCAGAAAACTGATTATCGAAAGGATCCTCCGCTAGTCACAACAAATTCACCACAAAAATAGGAGCCATGGGGCATTTCGTTTTCAAGTTATTACAAGGACAAACAAAAATTACAACTAGATGGTGTCATTTGTGTGCAAAGCACACTACAGCATATCTCCGTATTTGCATTCTTGATTGTTGGTTAATACTTGATACAGACAGAAATGAAAGGTATTATATGACATATTAAATTGATTGATACAAAACAATATTATTTCTTTCCTCCTGAAGATTCTCCATCCGAGATTGGATTCTCCATCTGACATGATATATAAACAATATTGTATGTGTGAGCAAAGCCCTCAACTATTTATCCCATTTCACATCATTGATTGTAAGTGATGAAACATTTTGTTCAAAGTACACAAATGGATATACGCTAAGAATATACGCCTTTCACCGGAAACCGATTCTCTAACGACAAAAGTGGAGCTATGGGTGCCACACGGGGTCGAATCAAAAATCCGAAATCTTTATTCACATCTAGAGGCCCCACTGGAACATATGAACACACTTTGAACGTACCGAATTAAAACCCCTGAGAGCCTTCCACCGGTAACCTATTCTCTAACGTCATAAGTGGTGCTACGGGCGCCACATGGGGTCAAATAAAAATCTGAAACTTTTATGCACATCCAAACACCCTACCAGAACATATGCACACACTTTCAACGTTTCGAATTAAAAGGAGCCTTCCACCGGAAACTGATTTTCTAACAATAGAAGTGGTTCCACTGGAACCACTTGAGGCCGAATCAAAATTCCCAAATCTTTATGCACATCTATAGATGCTACCTTAACACCTCAGCATAGTTTAAATGTTTCGAATTACATGCTCTTGGTGATATGAAGTTCGAAGGTACCGACGGGGTGGGACTGACGGGACGGATGAGTCGGACGGAGATCACGACAGTATCCCCGTTTTTTTTTTTAAAATGCGGGGATAAAAAATCCAAGATGGCTGTCATAGCGGTTGTATTAGATATGGCAGAAAACATATTATCGAAAGAAACCTCCCCTAGTCACCACTAATCCACCACAAAAATAGGAACCATGGTGCATTCCATTTTCAAGCTATTGCCTGGACAAAGAAAAGTTACCGGATGGCCGACGGGCGGATGGACGGACACGGCCATACCATAATATGGCCTGCTCCAAAAAGTCAAAAAGTAGCCGCATAAAAATCAATATGAGGGCCTCTCCCACTCCTAATTTGGTTTCGAAAAAGGAGCTATGTTCCCAGTGCATGCATTTAATTTAAGACGTTTTGCAATTCGACATGATTATTTTTAAGCTTTCAAGACCTCCTAAAAATTCAACATTTCTACCTCAGGTGTGGCGGGGAGGCATCGCGCTCCTCATCTTCCAAACACTCCCGACCCCACTACTTAAATCCTAGATCTGTGTTTGTAATGTGGTCTGAAAACAGACTGCAGGTTTCTAAACTGCATTTCTACAAAAGAACAGAAAGTATGAAGATTAAAATAGAAGCATAATTAATAACATCCTTTGACAAGTGCAGTACCACCTTTCCATCTCTTGTTAGCGTACATAAAGAGGTTCGTTCACATTATAATTGCATTTTCATACACATTCCAATTGAATTATTCTTCTTTTTCCTCAGACAATCATGGGCGGACGTATTTATGGAACGCCAATCCTTTTACCGTGTGTGCGTAGATGGTTTAAAAACTAACTTTCGACTGTATGGCGGTATTTCTGTATATGTTTGTTTGTTTATTTGGGTTTAGCGGCACTATCAACAGTCAAGGTAACCTCCAACCGCTTATGGGTGGAGGAAGCCGGAATATCCGGAGATAACCACCTAGCAGCGGCCAACAACGCTCAGGCTCTCCAACTGAACGCCCGAGCGCTACTGACGCATAGTGTGCCTTTGTACACAGCACCAAGGTCCGCCAACATGGGCAATTGGGATTATGTGTCTTGCCGAAGGACACAACGCGGTTACCACTGGCAAAAATCGACCCGTCGACCTTTCGGTTTAAACTCCAATGCTCTAACCAGAGGACCACCGCACTCTAGGAATTCTGTGTATAAATGTTTCATTATACCATACTGTGATAACAAAATCAGATAGAAAATTTCAATCGGATCGCGACCGCTTCTTTCCAATTATCTCCCCTCATTAGAATCTCATTTGTGGGGGAAAATGCGAGAACATTGAATCCGATGTGCCTTTTTCGTGATTCGGTCTTGATTTCGTGATATTTTATGAATCAAAACCCGAGCTACTGGTGTATAAGTTATAGTCAGCTCGTGTATAAGTTATAGTAATAGTTTTTTCAAGCAAAATAACAACTACAGAGAGGCAGATTGCAAAAAGAATTAAAAGAGAGATGACATGATTATAATTAACTAATAACAAAAAATAGCTATTTTTGAAGCGCAGTGAGGCTAATGTATCATAAACATGTAGAGGATATGGCATGAGTGTTTTGGTCACACTCTATTTATGAAACGAATCTACGAATTTTCTGTTTTGACTCGCCAGAGAGGGCGAGGCAAAACGGAAAATTTGTAGACTCGTTTCATAAATAGAGTGTGACCAAAACACTCATGCCGTTTTCTGCTTATCAAATGACACCACAGTTACCAAAGACACATCTTTTAGATAAAAAAGAAGGGTTAAAGACCGAAATTTCATCTTGAACGTCATGCGACACGTCGCAGATGCACGTAGTCCTACGTCACAACCGAGACAAAATATAGTTCCACAAATTCGGCGTTATAAATACCAATTTTTATGTATTTCTTATCATTGGGATTTTAGTGAATGCTTATAACAAATAAAATCAGGCATCGTGGCTTTGTTGATGTTTTGAAATAGTTCTATTTACACGCGCAATAATTTGACACAGATATTTTCGGTGATAGCCAATCAGAAATCGTTCTTTTGAAATTGACCCATCAAATCAACTGACGGTGTTATGAAGCACTAATATTAAAATATGAAACGGAAAAGCCGAGAAAACGGAGAAGTCATATGATAAAAGTATATACCGTCAAATCCACAGGTTGTGTCATGATCCGATCGCGATCTGCTGGAGAAAAATACAACTTTTCTGATCGCAATACTGCGTGTTACTGTTGTACTTACTGCTTCCGTCAGTACCCTGCCGGCACGTGTGTGTGTGTGGTCTCAATTCCCAACAAGGATTTTGTTGGATATTTAGAATTCCTTCGAATAATTCATTTTAACGAAAGTGATCGAAGACGACCAGACGACATATATTCTAGAAATGTTAATTTTCTGTTGACTTTTATCAGTTATTCCCAGTTTTTGCTGGGTTATAGAAAAATTCGACAGGTTTAGCATACAGCACAGGACGACTAATTTACTGAAAACATATTCACGAAGTTCATATTCAGTCAATGTATAAAAATTGCCCCACTTCCCCACCCCACATAAATCGAATTCTAAGAAGAAAAAAACTGCAGGAAGCGTAAGCATAATTGCATTAGGTGGGCTCAGAATATTGGAGGGCGTCAATATGGAAACTAAGATTTGCTAATGGTCGTGACAACCGTTACTTATTCCCAGTTCTTTATTCGATATTCGTTATAAACCTATTTTCGGTTGATAACGAATGTCGAATAAGAAACTGGGAATAAGTAACGGTTGTCACGTACCCAATTTACTATAGGATTTCCCATACCCGTGTATGTCGATATAGAGAACAAATAATTACTGTATAAATTCACAAGAGAAAGTCGGCGATATGGAAACAAAAATTTATTATGAGAATGCCGATAGTATAGTCTTGGAAGGTGGCGAAATGCTGCTTTGAGGAACTCTGTAGGGAAGGGCTCTTTGTGCTATTTCCGGCAGAGTACCACAAAATAACAGTTAACCTCCTATTTATTTATTTATTTATTATTTATTTATTTATTTATTTTTTATTTTTTTTTATTTTTTTATTTATTTATTTATTTTTTGGGGTTTAACGACTCTTTCGACAGCCAGGGTAACCTCGTGTCGGAAGTTAACCTCTTACTTAACGCGATAAGAGGATACGATACCATTTTGCCTGAGAGTTCTTGCGTAAGTAAAAAAGTTTCAATTTTTGCTTCCAAAACATAGCTAATGCCCACTCATTTTGGAGAAGCTTCAATTGCTTTTCCCAATGAAGAGCCATAAGCTGTTTTGGGGTTTTTTTTGGGGTGGGATCAAAAAAAATCTGAATAGCGATTTTGGAGAATAACACTGACCGGATATGTTCTCTGCGTTAAGTAAATAATTACAGCAAAACTAAAGTCACACATTCTAACATCAGTTAAGATAAAAATTAACCCAAATCAACTGGGTTGAATGAATGCGTACCGACTCCACACACTTTAAGATCAGCTAGGTTAAAAGTCAACCCAACTCAACTGGGTTAAGTGAATATGAACCCAACTGGGTTCATATTCACTCAACCCAGTTGATTTGGGTAAATTTCTAACGCAACTGATTTTAGAGTGCCAAATGGGAATGCGGTAATTCGAGAAATAATCATGGCATCCAAATGATGAAGTTTTCCATGCGCGTCGCTTGATTATTGCCAATGCAAATTCATTCACAGAAGACAGCTGTTGTTTGTCTTCTGGCTGGCGATGAGCGTGTTTTTGACAGTAAATTCATATTTGCAGTCAGTCAATACTCGAAGGACGCCATATATATTCCACACATACTTCAATCGAACTGTAAACGCACTTAAACACCAGGTTTAAACTAATGGAATCGATTTAATACATGCATAATTCAATGTGGGAAAAACGTCCGTCAAAGGCGATTACCAATAGTTTGAATCATCAATATGCAACGAGCTGCAAACTTGCAGTTCAGCAACATTTACTGATAAAAGCATCTTCTTACACCGCTGCCAGAAATAAACTGCCGTTTTTTCCCATGTTTGCAGTGCCATCAGACGAGGATATTAAGACACAATGAGGAGAGAAACGGGGGGTCTGAAATCAACGACTCAAGTGGGAATTTTTCCTGTATTTCACGGGCGCCGAATTGATTAAACCAGAAGTAAGTGAATGAAGGGAGCACAGTGGCAGTACGTAGATATGCAGGCTGCAAGCCGAGAGGTCCTCGCTTCGAATCCCACCTGCCGCTGCTGCGTTGTGTCCTTGGACAAGACACTTAATTCCAACTGCCCACGAGGGAGCAGGTGGCGTTGTGTACTAAGGCGTACTTCCCGTCGATGGTGCACTTGCCTTCAACCAATGCAAACCCTGCTTGAGTGGAGTTAGTACGATGGGGAGTCTGACAGTTGCTCGCCGTTGCTCGGTGGTTCTCTCTGGGTACTCCGGCTTCCTCCACCCGTAAAACTGTCCGACACGAGGTGACGCTGGCCGTCAGAAGTGTCGTTAAACCCAATCAAATAAATAAATAAATAAATAAATAAATAAATAAATAAATAAATAAATAAATAAATAAATAAATGAAGTTGATATTTTTAATTGATACTTATTTATTGGGGTTTAACGACACTTTCGACAGTCTGGGTCACCTCGTGTCGGACAGTTTTACATGTGGAGTACTCCGGAGAGAACCACCGAGCACCGGCGAGCAACTGTCAGACTCCCCGGCGTACAAACTCCACACAAGCATTGGTTGAAGACAAGTGTACCACCGACGTGCACTACGCCATAGTACACAGCGCCACCGTGCCTCAACGTGCGCAACCAGTATTAAGTGTTTTGGCCGGGAACACGAAGCAGTTATGCCCGTGGTGGGGATCGAATCGTGGATCTTTCGGTTTGAATTCTAATGCAATATACACTTATCCACCGTGCTCACTGATATTTTTAACCCTTTACCCAACGAATCGGCCGCATCTGCCCGCGTAATATGCAAATTCAGTGGTTGAAAAAATATTATTTTTAAAAACATTTCAACAAAACCATATCATGTGACCCCTCGTTGGAACGAGCTCGTCGAGCTCGTTCCAACGAGGGGTCACATGATATGGTTTTGTTGAAATTTTTTGAAAATTTGAAAAAATGATATTTAAAATAATAAATTTTTATATCGTCTGCATTGGGTAAAGGGCTAAAGAGAAATCTCAACTTTGGCGGTATGTTCAAATTCTTTTTCGATACTCTTTGTGTAGAAGCATTTCATTCACGTCATAACGTCTCTCAGATACGTAACGACCAATCAAATGCATTCTTACATAACGTTCTTACACGTAGTTCGGATTCCACGCGTGGAGTAAATTGCACACTTCCCAATGCCTATATTATATCGGTAACGTTGAATACACACAACACTTCGTGCTATAAAAAGGCGGGCAATCATTCGTATATTTCTCGCCTAGTTTCATTTTTTGGCAATCTTCTTGCCAATCGCCTATCTTGAAATTTACAGTACCTGTGGTTTGAGTGCGTCAGTATAGATGTATAAAAATTTGCAATTTAATCCTGTCAGATGTTCAGCAACTACCAGAATAAGATTTACATGGGCTGTCATTTTAACCCTTTACTTAACAAGAAAATCAGACGACACTTGCAAAAAAAATTCTTGAATAACTAATTTTTTTCATTTTTTGTCTCCAAAACATAGGTTATGACCCCTCATTGGAACGAGCTCGACGAGCTCGTTCCAATGAGGGATCATAACCTATGTTTTTGAGAAAAAAATGAAAAAATCATGAAAGTTAACTGGCGATTTTTGAGAATAGCGCTGGCCGTTTTTGGCCGTTACGTTGGGTAAAAGGTTAATAAATAGCACCATTCAACTTTCTGGCTCTTACTACGTTCTAAAGGATAGACAGTTGTTTGGTTTGACGTTTTCGTATTCTATTAAACACTCTTTGAAAAGTTCTTGAAACTTCTTGAAATTTATCTCCAGTCATGTATTTATTTATATTTATTTACTTGTGTTTAAGGTCACATACTTATGCACAATTGCTAATCATGACCGTGACAGTTTTACGGGTGGAGGATGCTGGAGTTCCCGGAGAGAACCACCGAGCATCGACGAGCAACTGTCAGCTCCTCAACATTCTAACTCTGTTCAAGCTCCGTTCAAGCAGGGTTACAGTGGCTGAAGACAGGTGCACCATCGACGTGCAGTACGCCTTAGTACATGGCGTCATCGTGCCCCTTGTAGGCAACCGAGATAAAGTGCCTTGCCCAGGGAAACAACGCGGGTCGTCCCGCACGGGGATCGAACTCGGGACCTCTAGCATAGAAGTCCAACAGTCTACCACTGAGCCACCGTGCTCTCATCTCCGGCCATGAGTTGTGTTATGTCTATAATATAACTTTTCACTCAATGTTATTTCATCCCTCGATTAGCTAAAGCATCGCAGGTGATACCTTGTTGCACTCAAGGGTCGATTTGTAATTCACTGACTCGTTTGCATTGAGTCATTTTAGGAGAGCTGCTCGTTATTCGCCTAAAGCTTATTTCCAGGGCCGCAATTAACAACAAATTGCAAAAAGCCAATCGGCGGAACTTTGAAGTGGTGCTTGAAACTCAAGTTCCTCTACTGAATCGTGCAGTTTTATGTCACTATAGGCTATAGCACGTATCCCAAAATGCAAAGCAACTCACTGGACGAACCGTGACAAAGGGAAGCTAGTATCAAAGCACAAGTATGTCTTACCTCAAGTGCAGTTTCCTGTTGCTTCCAAATTCATAGTGAATGTGGAAGGCGAGGCGATGCGAAGTCGGGAACTTGATGATGTTGGATTTTACATCTCCTTGGTACTAATAATTAGCTCTGCGTGCTGATAAATACATAGCTCCACGCAACTATGATATTAGTTTATGACTTCACTCATGCCAATCAATACCAACATGGGTTCGTCATCACCAGTACTCTGAGGTTTTCCCATTTATTTTTTTTTATCAAGCTTCGCGGAGAAATCCACCAAGTGTAGCACCCACAATATCCACATAAAATTTGAAAATCGCAGCTTATGACACCTCATTGAAACGAGCTCTTGGTCCTTAGTTGGTTCTGTTGGTACATTGCCGTCTTGGTTAGTTGGTTATATTGGTACTTTGCCGTCTTTACAACTAAACAAGACGGCAATGTACTAATAGAGCCAACTAAACAAGACGGCAATGTACCAATAGAACCAACTAAACAAGAAGGCAAAGAACCAACAGAACGAACTAAACAAGACGGCAATGTACCAATTGAACCAATTAAACAAGGCGGCAATGCACCAACAGAACCAACTAAACAAGACGGCAATGTACTAATAGAGCCAACTAAACAAGACGGCAATGTACCAATAGAACCAACTAAACAAGAAGGCAAAGAACCAACAGAACGAACTAAACAAGACGGCAATGTACCAATAGAACCAATTAAACAAGGCGGCAATGCACCAACAGAACCAACTAAACAAGACGGCAATGTACCAACAGAACCAACTAAACAATACGGCAATGTACCACCAATAGACCAACTAAACAAGAAGGCAATGTATCAACAGAACCAACTAAACAAGACGGCAATGTACTAATAGAACCAACTAAACAAGGCGACAATGTACCAATAGAAACAACTGAACAAGAATGCAAGGTACCAACAGAACCAATTAAACAAGACGGCAATGCACAGTCCATTATTCCAGAAACGAAGAGCGATTATCATCTGTTATTTTCAATGACATCATCAAGTAACCTATATTTTCCATGCAGTGTGCTACCTTTTACTGTTTATCTGGCGTGACGGCCATATCCAGCTTGCGCTGTTCACAAAAGCCTCTATACACACCTTTTTCAATTTTTGCCCCCAAAATACAGCGTATAACCTCAAATTGGAGAGAGCTCGTCGGGAATCGTTCCATTAAGGGATTATAAACTATTACTGTTAGGCAAATAATGAAACTTTTGCGTTATTCATGAAAATACTTTGCAAGTGTCGTCTCTTCTAGTCGTTTTGGGTAAAGGGTTACCCTGCTATAATTTTAGGTGCATCAAAACTCCGGACTTTTATTGTATTGCTTTGTTATTTTATTCACAAATGGAAAAATGCTTTTTGTAATCACCACATCATCATCGCTATGGAACATATCTCAATATCGCATGCTTTTGTAAAAAACCACAAGCCGTCTCCTTTTATCCGTGTTGGTAAAATATACACGTATATATATTCGTAATTTATGGGAGACAGCTGTAGCATTCCATCTGCGCATTTTTTATATTAAAAAGTTTATTGATCCATTCTATAACAAATAGCAGAAAAGAGAATCTCATGGAGATGATTTTTTTCATGGACGTTTGAAGCAACTTTCGATTGGTCTGGTAAAGTCATACGGGAATTAGTTGGCGCGGGACGAAGACAGCTTACCCCGAAATACTCGAAAGAACGCAAGGGCATCATATCTAATGTACTGTATGATTCGACTATGTTGCAACCAGGGACGGGGAGAGGAAATCCCGCCTCAGGTTTAATTCTGTGACGGGCCCCCTTTCGAAAGAGTCGGGATACTGGTGAAGATGCCGAAGTTCTTAAGTGAAGAATTCTTGAAGTGACAACACCGGGAGTGGTGTATTTTTGTATATAGATAACAGTCTATTAACCCATCACCCAGCCAGACGACCAAAACCGACCAGCGCTATTCAAAAATTTACCATTCGATTTTCATTTGTTTGCCTCAAAAACATAGCATATGTCCCATCATTGGAATGAGCTCATTGAGCTGGTTCCAATGATGGGTCCTTAGTTAGGTTTTTTGACGCAAAAAATGAAAAAATAGATATTTAATTTTGTTTGCAAGTGTCGTCTGCTTTTCATGTTGAGTAAAGGGTTATAAGATTGAAAATCTCCACCGGGCACTACCATTCCTTCTTTACATAAGTAGCAATTAGTATTCCAATACGACGAGCAACTTATCTTGCAGATTCTTGCTCTGGGATCGGGGGGGGGGGGGGCGGGCAAAGGCTTGGCACAGTAGTCTGAAATTTGGCAGACCCAGGCGTGATCCAAGAATCCTGGGACAAGCCCGCCCGCCCGCCCGCCCGCACCCCCACCCCCCGCCAAAGTCCCGGGCCCCTGGTTTACAACCACGGGCCCCACCCTCTCTCCGGCCCTGTTTTCAATGGAGTTACTCTGCACAAAATTACCGTTAAAAATACGGTAAATGTACAAGCAATCCAGTTGCTGGTACTTCTATTGTAAAATATTTTGGTAATGCCGAATTTTGTTTTTGTGTTAGCCGTATTTGGTAATGCCAATTTTTGTTTTGTTCGATCTTGAGCAAACACGGATGCACTGATATTTCGTTTCACTTCATTACACGAGAAGGCTGCTGGTTTGCCACAGAGAGTAGAACAATTAATTTCTTTAACGATCAGCCGTATGGCTGCAGGTTAAAGATACTAATTAGTGTACCTTAACCCTTTGAAACCGAGAGACCGTTTTTCCGGTCCAGGTACATGATACGTCTTAATTCCATTAAGTAGTATGGTTGCCAACTGCATGTGTGAGATTGACAAATCAATAGTTTCAACGTGCAGCACCAAAGCTGCACGTTGAAAATATTGTTTGATCTTCCCCCAGATAATGAATATGGACTCATCCAATTGCTGTCAGTAAACTGACATGGAAGATACCACCATGGTTCAAAGGGTTAAAAATAAGGTATATTTCGTTATGGGCGACACTATTTTGCAAAAACAAACAAGAATTAAAGAGTTGAATGCAGCTCTAAAAGGACTTGGCTCTAGCCTAGAAGAAGTCTCCTCTATCAGTTTTCATATGATAAAACTTTTTGAGCAGTAACAGTCATCACCGTAAACTTTACGGTAGAAACAACGGCAACTGAGTGCCAGTACCTCTACCGTAATTTCAACCGGGATTTTTTACAGTCTACACTTTTTCTCGCGCTTCCAAAATATTACCAGTAGGATATATCTAATAATTTCTACACCACAACCCAGGCCTACCCCGGCTATGAGCCCAGGTTACGGGGTGTAAGTTGCAGCAAGTCAAAAAGCCGGAATATTCATAACAATGGTAATATAAGTCGAAAGAGGTCAAAAAGCCAAAAGAATCATACCTGATACGATCATAACTGGTGTCTCTGTAAGACGCAACCTGTCCACGGGCCCCTCTGAGCTCGTTCGAGTCCAGATCGGCATGAGGTGAGGTCGATGCTTGCAAAGATAAGCACACAACATGCCGGCTTCACCTGTTGCACAGCAGCCAATTTAGCTGTAATAGCAACAGTTCACAGCCAAATTGAATAGCTAAGAAAGAAACACATCGGAGGTACAGCAAAAATCAGATTTGTTGGATAAGTGCAAACTTTGGCGCAGTAAATTTGTCCAAATTCAGAGTACAAATAATTCTACAACAAGAATATTCATGTCCCCGAGCACTGAGTTGGAAAGACGGAAAACAACGAAAACCCGGAATTTTTTAAAAGAGTCGGAAAACTTACATCTCTGCCAGGTAGGCCTTAGGTGTGGGGTAGTAATTATTAGATATATCATATACTGCTGTTATTGTTGGTGCACGAGAAAGGGTAGACACACCTCAGTCGTAGTGTTACAGAGATCAATAGTACAATAGACACAGTGGCGTTGCCTCCTTGAACAGTACGTCGCGTTTTATTCTCATTTATTGATTTTAACTTCTTGCCGACGCCTAACTGAGCCCAGAATACACTCATACGTGGAATGCAGCGTATTTTTTGCTGTGATTATCCTAGAAGTTATTTTCATCATTGCACAAGGTATTAAAACATTAAAACACCTACTTTCAGAGAAGCTTATATCTGTAAACGTTTTGATGTTACGTGTATAAAATACACTCATATGAAGAAAATAGCATACACTTTCAAAAATTACTAGCCTTGAAGTTGCGGTTACAAGATTAGCTCCCAATCAGAGTGCTTAACTTACGATTATAACTTGGTAACACAATGCAAAGAAGCCGTTCAAATTAGATGATGATGAAACTTGAGACTGTATCCAGGGGACATGATGCCAAACAGCCACTCAAGTTAGGTGGTGACGAAAAGCGAACTACGGTACATCATGATTAAGTTCTGGTTTTGATATCACATTTGACACAAATCATGGAACATAATCCCCGCTGAGAAAAGACGTCTTCTAATATAGCTTTGGTTACCGAATGGTGTAACTGAATATCCATTTTCAGTGTGGTGACCGCTGGCAATGAACGGACAACAGGGATTATAATACATATTTAACTTTTCGTATAATGAACTCTTTTTTTATTTTCTGAACACATTTACAAGAGAAAATACGAATATCGTTAATGATTGTTCTGGGTTAACTATGCTACGTGATGCGACGACCCAGATCACTTCACTGTAGCGATAAAAGGTTTATATATGTTTATAGTTCAACAACGCATGTCAACGCTAGCATTAACAATTCGTCCCCTCAGTTCCAATGTGTTCTATGTGCCAGTAGGCACATAGAACACATTGGAGCTCAGGGGACGAATTCCCCAACCTTATTTGGTAAATTGGATTGAAGTAAAAAAGAACTATTTTTCTTTACACATATTTTTGTAACAGGTGCGCACTTCCGGGGAATCCCCCGATGTGCATGAATACGATAAAAAAGTATCATGAATACGATGAATACGATATACCATAAAAAAAAACCGTTCCATCTCTGATTAAGTACTCTCTGCGACCGGAACAGCTAATTATGCGAATTCGAAAGCACCCGTAAATAGTCCGTCATACTATTGTGATATGGAATCGGATTCAACACTGTGGATTTTCCGGGGACCAGGAAAAGATGGTCAAACATTAGTGATATTTAGCGGTTAAATTACATAGTCATATAATAAAATCAACTCTGACTTCAAATCAGTCGACCAGGCATCCGATATACTATCTTCTCCTGTCATGGAAAGTGTTAACCCCTTACCTAACACGAAAGACAGACACTTGCAAATAAAATCCTCGAGTAACTAATTTTTGTCATTTTTGTGTCAAAAACATAGCTGTTTTGGAGACAAAAAATGGAAAAAAATAATGAAAATTGAGTGGTGACTTTTTGAGTAGCGCTGACCGGTTTGGGTCGTTACATTAGGTAAAGAGTTAATGTATCAAATTCTGCAGCTTCAAATTTTGATATCGTGAATGTTAGTGGAATAGACAATAGTGTACCAATAGAAGCAACTAAACAAGACGACAATGTACCAGTAGAACCAACTAAACAAGACGGCAATGTACCAACAGAACCAACTAAACAAGATGACAATGTACCAATAGAACCAACTAAACAAGACAGCAATGTACCAATAGAACCAGCTAAACAAGACGGCAATGTACTAATAGAACCAACTAAACAAGACGGCAATGTACCAATAGAACCAACTAAACAAGACGGCAATGTACCAAGAGAAACAACTAAACAAGGGGGCAGTGTAAAAATGAACGAAACCAAAGACCACATTCTTAATATTGACAAGGTTTTTACTAGAAAACGGAAGTCTCTGATAGAGGAAATAGTTTCGGCGGAATAAAAAAACCCAGAGTAAACCATTAGTAATTTCACTTAATACCGTAACATTTGAAGGGAACAGGGAAGGAATAAGGAATGTGTGCTGGAATTCGGACAGTGATGGTGTGAAGGAAATGTAAAATAGGAACTCGTGCAACATAGTTCTGGAATCAATGATGAGGATAAACTCCACATTTCCAGAAACAAATATAATAAAATCCGGATGCACATCTACAGGACTTCCAACTCTTTCCTTATTCAAGGCAGTAAACAAAACATTCAGTGGAGAGTAGTCAAAGAGCTTCCTGAAATTTACCAAAAATGTTTTTCTTCAGATACATGTTGTGACGTGAATGAATTTTTGCATTTCATTTATGCCTCATTTATGCCTCATCTGAGTACGCGCAATAGCACAAAGAAAAATTCGATGAAAACTCCACTGAAAATGTGCAACAAGAAGAATTCGCTTGAAAAAAACCGAGACCGGTTTTACATAAACAACTACATCGGCCACCTATTCCTGTGCAAACCGACCTAAAATGTATTCACGACTTGAGAAAATCGGTCAAAGACATGTAAAGCTCAATAGAGGAGAACAAGTCTCACAACAACGAGCAATTTGCAGGACACGAAACAAGTGTGACAGACTTGAAAATTCACATTCAGAACACTCCACGGGTCAAGTTTTCTGACCTCTAGGGCAGCATGGATAGGTTGGAGAGATCTAACTTATCCCTATTAAAGGACAATAAGAATCTTCGCAATCAAATCAATGTGCTAAAAATAAAAATTAAAAACTCCAACATAAAAACTGGGAAATTAGAAGTGTCGAGCCAATGCAAATCCCATAAGTGTACAAATGGACACAGACAATTTGGAAATCGTGAACAAAACAGAGTGTGTCCACGTGGTAGAGATGGGCAATATACCGAAAAGCCGAACCAATACCGATATCATGGGGATACCGAAAAATCGAACCGCACCGATAATTGAAACCATCTGTATTTTCAAATTCTCCTACATTCGCTAAATTTAAGACCTTGTTGAGGCTTGATAGCAGTTGAAGTGTGTTCATTTTCATGAAAGATTTTACAGATTTTCTTGGTCCTGGGCAGTTGTTCTGAATTTCCACTGGACCACAATCTACATATGTCCAGTCGCTAAGCAGTGATTTTTAGTCAAGTCTTGACTGCCTTAACAGGCAGCCAAGACTTGACTAAAAATCACCGTCCAGTGAGGTGTCTATTGTCAGCAGGACCTCCTAATGATGATATGCTGGGGGCAAATGCTCTCAGCTCGCCAAAACTTGCAAGAGATCTTTAAAGGTTAAGGTGTGTTTGGAACAAGTCACAAAAGTACTGTGGATACGATTTTTGTTGGCCAAAGTATACCAATGTTGAGCTCATTGACAGTGGGATTTGTGGTGCTGTGGTAGAATGCTACAAGATCAACATATTCTGTATTTTTCTGGTGGGAATTCTCCTTTGGTTCTAACAGCAAATCTCAGTCAAGTCAAATACCGAATAGCGAACCGATACTGTGGTATACTTTTCAAAAATACCGAAACCGTTACCGAACTCAAAATTCCAATACCTCCCATGTCTACCGGGTGGAAATTTACCGTCTCGACCGAATCCACAAATACGACAACACACCTGGGAAGAACGATTGTTTAACCATCGCGGAACCTGTCGCTGATGCCATAAGATTCTTCTGTGAAAAGGAAGCAAGTGTCTCAACTTCCAATAAGTTTAATGTATTGGGGGATTTGGACAATCTTCATTCTGATTCCATTGAGGCAGAAGAGTTCTAACAGCGGGTAAAACCGCGTCATAACACCGTGATTGTGAACAGGCCCGTCAACTATCATCCGTTTGAAAGCAGCCCACGTATTCCCGGGGACACAACACATCTTCTCATTGGTGATTCGGTAATCAGGGATATAGATACACGTAAACTGGCCCTAGAAGGAAAAAGGCACTACAAAATAATGCAACCAGGACCCAGTACTATAAAAAAAATTACAACTGTATTTTCTAGAATTGTATTTGCTACCTATTAATATAACAGATTAAAATAAATCATTAGCTTTTTAAAAGATATGGCAATTTGCCAACTGGCAAACTGCCAGATCTTTAAAAATGTTAATGGTTCATTTTAACCCATTTGAAGTGATAACTAGAAAATACAATTCTAGAAAATACAATTGTATAAGTTTTATAGTATTGGCCCCAGGTCAGACGATCGCCAAGCTGACTATTCATGTACTTGTAAAAAGGACATATGTCCAAAGTTGAATTATCTTGAAAATCTCTTCAAAGGCGAATCAAAGCCGTGCAGCGTAAAATGCCAAATGCCCAAATATTTGCGTCATCTGTGCTACCTAAGGACCATTTGCGAGACATCAGCAATGTCATTAGTCATACTAATAACATATTACGGACGCAGTGCATAATTCAGCGCTATATTTATCGATCATACTCCCCATTTCTTAACATCAAATAATTTATTGTGTAACAATTTGTAAAGGGATTTATGTCAATTACGTTGGAACTCTTAAATACCCAAGGGGGTTTCCAACACAACTCTCAAACCCAAAGGAACAGATGCTACACTTATAGCAGACTAAGTCGTCCATATGTTCGCAGGAGTACATAACACCAATCAGCACAGCATGGAATGCAACCTAGAACAAACATAATCACCAGGCATGTCCCAACGCCAAACTACCAGCTTGGCAGAGGTGGACTGGCCGTATGGAAAATTCCCGGTGCCCCCCCCCCCCCCCCATTGGGTTCCCCCTGGGGCCCTGAAAACTGATGCAGCCCAACACCTGTTGGCGCGTAAAATTTCGTAAAAATGACCAACAGGCTAAATGGATCTGACATTGGCAGTCCACAGAGGACATTTCGATATTCTTGCAGTCTAGTCAGTCCGATGAAAAGAAACGGCGTTCCCTCAAAAATCAAAATTTTCTCCGATTGCGTCGTACTATGGTCTTTCCGACGCACCCGATCCCCCCCCCTCCCCCCCCCCTCCCACGGTAGAACCATTTTAGCGGGATAATCGATGAAGATGACACAAAAATTCCATCAATAAGTCCCCTATATGGACTGCCACTGATCGCTCAGATGCAAGGACGCACGTATTCGTTCAGTTCGAAAAATCTAAATTTTCTCCGGGTCTCTCCCCCCCCCCCCCCCAACCCGGTGCATTTTCCAATTTCTTGGCACAATCCGCCCCTGCAGCTTGGTCTTAATGTTGTTACCAATAAAGGCGGTCGCTTTCATCCTAATAACTCTCCAGGACTTTCACATTCTCAACCAGAGTCCATCAACCAGGAACTCATTTCTTACATTCAGAAACAGATGGAAAACATTGTAAATATTTTGAACTCCAAAAACTCGTCGCAATATTACGCTCTGTTCCGGGGACTGCGCAAAAATATATGTTCGATATGCCGAGAGTGAAAAGTGGAGCAAATGCAGATTAATTTCTTCAGTACTATTGGAGCACTGCGGACAAGGCAGAGCTGAATTTGTTCGGCTTCTGACCCACATCAAATTGGTTTTGTTCCGTTTGAAGTATTCAATAATTTTGTGGTTCGCATTTTTCTGTTTACATTCCATCACCGATGTTCTGACAATTCATATCTAAATGCGTTTATTTCTTAGTCCAAACTTCTTGGGAACTTTTGTGGTCAAAGGCGGTTTAAATGCAAATCCGTAATACCGTCATTACTCTCGGAGTGATGAGGGGATGCAGATGTGCAATTATTCCTCCTCTGGCCCCGAGAATGCATCGGTTGACCGATTTTGATTCCAGATCATATGTACTTGATGAATAAGTTTCCTTGCTGCAAAAGAGATTGTATACTGCCTCCGTAAACTTAAAAACTGAAAAGCTACCGGCATTGATAAATAGAGGATATGAAATGAGTGTTTTTCTCAAATGATATTTATGAAACTAGTCTAAGAATTTTCCGTTTGGGCGAGCCTCTGGCGAGCCCCAAACGGAAAATTCGGACGAGTTTCATAAATATCACATAAGAAAAACACTTATTTCATATTCTATTTATCATATGACACACATATGCACAAATTAACGACTTAGTATGACTTTTTAACCCTTTACCTAACGTGTGTTGCAGACGACACTTGGAAAAAACATCATCATATAACTAAAAATTTTCATTTTTTGCTTCCAAAACATAGGTTATGACCCCTCATTGGAACGAGCGCGATGAAGGGTCATAACCTATGTTTTGGAAGCAAAAAATGAAAATGTTTCGTATATAGCACTGGTCGGTTTTGGTCGTTATGTTAGGTAATGGGTTACTGCAATATAACCCAATCTAAATAGGACAGATAACGTAAATTCTCCCTACTCAAATTATGCAAATGTGACCCAGCTGTATTTTGTTCAGTCAATCAAACTGTCCATATTTGAAATTGGCCAATGAAATCTTTCAACCCCAATTATGCAAATTATGAAAATATGGCCAAGTTGTATTTTGTTCAGCCAATCAAATTGTCTAGTTTTCAAACTGACCAACGAAATTGACGGAAGGCTTTATTTATCACTGGTTAATATGAAAACAAAATATCAAATGTCTTAAAGTGAACAAAACGGACGAGTCATGTGATAATGATTCTTATGAATTTTATAAGTTATCGTCCCTCTTATTATCGACAAAATAACTTTTTTCAACCAAGTTCTTTTATCCAATCATTATAACTCGAGTTGGAGCGAATCAGTTTTGTCAGCTTTGCATAAAAAGGCGACAAAGGGAATCCGGACAATTATCGAGCAATCGCCGTTAGCAGCAATGTGAGGAAACTATTTAACAAAGTGATTAATTCGAGGATAAATAAGTACTTGGAAGACAATAATCAATTTGGTTTCAAAGAAAAACACAGTACAGTTGACAGCATATTTGTACACAATTAATAAATACAAGGGCCACGCAAAGCGCGGGCCACTGCCGACCCGTAGACATGTTCGATGTAGCCTTAAAGATATTTTGGGACAGAAGGAGTAAAAAAAGTGCCATAACTCTGGGAAACATTATTGGACGCAATCCGTTTCTTGTGCAAATCCGTTCCCCTATGCGGGTCTATCAGCACATTAAATGAGATCCAAATCCGAGCGATTGCTTTGAAATTACAATCCAAAACGGTTGTACGGACGGACGGACGGACGGACGGACGGACGGACGGACGGACGGACGGACGGACGGACGGACGGAGGTCTCCACTAGATGCCCCCGAATTCTCCTTTGGAGGTCGGGAGCATAAAAAATCACACAAGAAGGTTGTACCGCTTATAGACTTCAAAAAGGTGTTCGATGTGGTTAATCGCTAACGGATCTTTGATAAACTTGCAAATGTCGGAATAGATGGAAATATTTTACGCACGTTACAATCCATGCACCATTCAAATGCCTATTCTGTCAAAACAACAGAAGGCCTTGGCGTGTCAAACATCGGTGTTAGTCAGGGCTGTGTGATCTCCCCTTATCACTTTTCAAAATTTTCAGTGATGACATTCACACCTATTTCGACCAAACCTGCCATCCAATTTCAATCGACAGTATTAGAATAAGTCATATTCTGTTTGCTGATGATTTGCTTTTACTGTCGGGGGGAATTCGGAGGGTCTTCAAAAATGTCTTGATCGTTTGTTTATCTGACTTCTCTTCTGTGAACATGCTCCGGTTAATACAGCTAAGACGAAAATTGTTTAGTTTAAAATAGAGAAGAAAGATAGGCATGAAGTCTGTGACAAGTTAGTATATGACATTAATTACTATTTATTCAATATGCGCGTAAAGCCTATTTTATTATATGGGTGTGAAGTATGGTTTCCAAAGCTTAATTACGACAATAATACGCCGTGTGAAAATGTCCACTTACAGTTCTGTAAAACAGTATTATGTTTGGACTAAAAATCTTCCAATTATGCCCCGGGCGCTGAACTTGGCCAGTTTCCCTTGTTCATCTCCGCTACGGTTCGTTTGTCCTAAAACTCCAATCTGGGTCTAATATGAACAGTATTCCGAGGAATGCCTTTACTGAAGCGTCCGAAAACAAGTCGCCTGATTTCTTAACCCTTTACCCAATGAATCGCCCGCATCCGCCCGCGTAATATGCAAATTCAGCAGCTGAAGAAATATTATTTTTCGAAAAATTTCAACAAAACCATATCATGTGACCCCTCTTTGGAACGAGCTCGTTGAGCTCGTTCCAAAGAGGGGTCACATGATACGGTTTTGAAATTTTTTGAAAAAAATTAAAAAATGATATTTAAAGTAATAAATTTTGAAATCGTCTGCGTTGGGTAAAGGGTTAAATACGAAAATTACTGATGTTATCCGCATGGGCAATCTGGAAAGAAATTCGGAGATATTCAGTCCAGGCAGAGGGCGCAGATATTATTATTGAAAAACTTCGCGACAATCACCTCGACTTGATCATAGCGATATGTTTTGAAGATCAAGGCCGACGTGGTAATAGTAAATTTCGCACGTAGAGAATGTTTAAGTATAATTTTGATCAAGAGCCATATCGTACACACACCCATTCATTAAAAAACAGATGTTTATTTTCGTGTCTCCGTATTAGCAATTACTCGCTGGCCACTGAGAAGGGTAGGCACTGTCAGCCACCTATCCCCATAGCTTGGGTGTGATTGAAGATGAATTTCACTTCGCTTTTTAACGTGTACGCATTACTCAAGCATCAGGGAAGAGTTATGGGAGACCAACTTCTTTGCCAATGCGTTTCTTCAAAAGAGTGATTCTGAAAAGTTTTTATATATAATGAAAAATAATAATCAAGATCTGTGTAATGTGATCTGTAGTGCCGTGCGCAAAGTCTTCGATCAACGCATTGAGTTAACCCTTAACTCTTACGTCCTGTACAGTACGGCCGCGGTGGACTGGTCACTATTTCCACAGAAGTAATAATATTAGATTCCAAACACCAATAATAGGAATAATCATCAAAAATTTAATTAATGAAGCACCGGGTACAACCCGGTGCTTCATTAATAAAAAATTTGCTGATGATGATTTTATTACCTGGTTAACGCCCACGCGTGGATTACGACCAGTCCACGGCGAATATACAGTACAAGTATTGAGGAAGTTCAGTTTCATCACTTATTCGCACGCTCTCGTGTAACTAATTTATCCCTATTTTGTTATTGATATATTTATGTCTCACTTTGCCTTCTGTCCTGTTAGGGTGTGTTTTTGCAATAAAGTTTATCTTATCTCAGTGGGAGGATAAACAAAAAAAAATTCATATTTCTGAGACTTCAGAAAAACATGGGTTTTTTTAATTTTTCTTGTTACCCAATGTCTAACTCAACGATACCTCAATTAGGACCCGAAATTAACTGCTATAATTTACAAATAGTACGCTTGTTGACACACCAGAAAACGGCAAATACCTGTAATCTGATGTATTTCTAAGCGCTGCCAATGGTGCTTGTTCACTCACTTCGATACATAGTGTGGCCATTTTAGACATGCACCATGTTGGTCACATGATGGTATCTTTGGGAATAGACTTTCTATCAATAAAATTATTTAAGATATCATGAAAAGGGGATATCATATTTTATTCCCAAAACTTTTTGTGGACCCTTAGTCCATACTTCATTCGGCGATCCAGACCGCGATTTCGCATTTTCATCTTTGAACATGCTTGTTTCATGCACAAATGGTGACATCGCAGAAAAAGCATCAGATGTCAGTAAATAACAATATGGCGTTTCCCATGCACAAAAGTTTCTTCATAAGGGCCTTGCGTTGCAAACTCCCCCGACCTTATGTCCCAGCTTTGCTGTTCTTGGACACTTTAGGAAGCTTTAGCCATAGACAGTTGACATAGCTTGCCTGTGTTTACAGTTTTCACAGGAATGCGGTAGCAGTCTTTCAGAATCACTGCAACCCGCTTCTGATAGTTTAGTTTTAGAAATACTTTCATTCACGTTATATGCAATCCAACCATTATTCTGACGTATAATATGGCTGTTATTCGAAGATTAGTAGAAATTTCGAATCAAGAAGTTTTGCCTAAAATATGTAAGCGTTACCTTGAAACAGCCTTAATAAATGTAGGTGCAATATTGTTCACTCGCCATGCTTGATAGCAATGAATCACTCGAAAGTCTATGAAATAAATCCCTCTGGAGACACCAGAGTTTTATTGTTAATCTCTACTTTCAAGGTTACCCACCTCAAAATAAGCACCCAACAAAGCGGCAACTCTATAAAACCATTTCAAAAGAACAATAAAAGCTTCCGCTTATGGATATCCAGGTTGAACACGAGGTAAGAGACAGAAATGTTGCTGTGCTACCCGCTTTCAACCCCAACTCCCGGAATTGTATCATCTATGCACTACTGTCGAGAAGGAAATGGACGATTCTGTTGTGCAGTTGCGGGCAACATCAGTAATAATTTAATCCTACAGCCCTATAGGGCTGTAGGATTAAATTATTACTGACCTGTCTTCCCAGGGATCGCTGAGGTTACGGCATTGGACTTCAAACCAGGGGTAACTGCGTTGTGTGCTTGGGCAAGGCACTTAATCACAATTTCCTACGCGTGGGCACGGTGGCACTGTGTACGTATGCGTACTGCACGTTAACGGTGTACTTGTCTCGAACCAATGCTAACCATACTTGCGTGGAGTTAGTATGTTGGAGAGTCTGACAGTTGCTAGCCGATGCTCGGTGATTTTCTCCGGGTACTCTGGCTTCCTCCACCCTTTAAACTGTCCGACACGAGGTGACCCTAGCCGTCGAAAGTGTTACTAAACTCCAATAAATAAATAAATATCCTGAGCTCGTTCCAAGACATGTCATGAGCAATGTTATTGAGACAAAAATAAAAAAACTATTATAAAACTTGAAGGCAATTCTGTGAATAGCGCTTGTCGGTTTTGGTCGCTACTTTAGGTAGAGGGTTAGAGACATCAGGAAGGGTCCGAAAAACACAAGGAAATAACAATTACGAGAGGAAATGTAAACCGTGCTTGGCCCAATGTTTCCACCTTCACTGGCAATCTACGTGTACTCGATTTTGGTGGATTCCGTTAAGAAAAATGTACGAGGAAGAGTAGATTCTATTATTTTAATCTCCGAGGAGCTTGGGCGCCGATGATATTAAAATCAAGACGTCTGTGTCTTCCGATTCCATTCTCCGACATGAAAGGCAACATACGTGTAATACAAAATCAATCAACAGTGTAGGTTACTCTCTCCTCAAACTGCAGATCACGTAAGCCAGCATTCTGCACCTTATTTTCATAAAAGGGAAAATTCATAAAAAAGAATCGACAGTTCAGACAAAATATACATGCCAGAAGGGTAACTTGACGCCTGATCGTATTCAGTCAAATTTAAAAATAATTCGCTGATATGGTTTGATAAAATTCATATTTATTCGCGAGTACTCACTTGTAACAAACTGTTGCGATCAAGTGCGTATACATTAATTCTGATTACCGAAATTAACCTTCCAAGCTATGAGTTGAAAGAAGAGCATTCACGTAACATTTGGGCGTCTAATCACGTTGGGAAAAATAAGTCATCCCCTCCTCCCAGTCTCTAGTTAGACTTACGGCCATTCGCGAATCAATTCTCTCATATCAAAGTTATTCAGAAAAAATAATTATCCCATTTTATAGGCCTTTTGTTGTGTTACCGATGATATTCTCAATACTAATAATACCTACGTCCTAATTTGAAATGAAGACTTTTTCAACAGGAATAGAAATGACACAAGCAAAAGAAATTATTGAAAATGTTTTACTTTTAGCCTAGCATATGGCACCCACATTGGAGCGAGTTCAACGAGCTCGTTTCAATGAACGTCCATAAGCTATGTTTTTGAGACAAAAATAGTGAAATTTAAACGGCGAGTCCTGCGAATTGGGCTGCCCAGCAAATGGTTAATTCAAGACTTAAATTAATCTTCTGTCCACAAATGACAAATACCAAATTACAAGCAACATTAATTATTCGTTCCCACTGGAATTTAACCAATTCAATCCTGTTTGACAGAGCTCAATGAGCTCTGCCAAACAAGATTAAATTAGTTAAATTTCCGAGTTGTTGTATGGGAGAAATTTGCAGCTTCAGATTTTGATATTTCAGCTTCAGTGTGCAGAACGTTAAAGTGTGTAATATATATTTTATAAAAGCAACATCGAAAACAATTGACTACTATCGACTTAATTTGGAATATAATTAATGAAATGCGAAGTTTTTTTTATTTCTGGCAGACCTTGTGACGTCATCAGAAAGCTGTGGTAATTGAAAATGTCATTCACATTTGGGTATGTCTATTTTAGTTGTTTGTCTGTGTTAATAAATTGTACGTTGGAATACTGTTTCTGGAAGTTATATTTCTTTCATTATAAATGGAAGTTGTAAGGATCAATAACTGTATACTAATATAGATTAAATTAACTAGTTTGTGATTTGAAATGACAGGACAAGAACGGTGATGAAACAAAGGAATCTGGGTGCACTCAAAGTCTCTTTGTTAACAAGACATCTCTGTATGAGACGTCACGAAGCGTTATATGAACATATGTCTGTAAGCTTTATACCATCGGCACGCGAGCTTGACGTGCACATTGTGTATGAAATGTTAACTCTAGGAGCATTGATCGATAACTTGTATTGAATTACTGAATGCATCGAAACGAAAAAATACTTCCATCCGCCTTTGTTTGTTGTTTATTTGAACAGCTTGGGTCACATAATATAGCACTTTTTGCGAGTGGAGGAAGACAGCGAGAACCACCGAACAGCAACACCGTCGACATTCAGCACGTCTTAGTACACAGCGGCACTATGCCCCACGTGGGCAATGGGGACTGCTCAGTGACTCAACGCGTATACCGATGATCAGGATCGAACCGTCGATCTTTCGGTTTAAAGTCCAAAGCTCTAACCATTGAGCCATCGCGCCCGACCCAACAATGTAAGTATCTGTCTAGAGAACAAGCCTGGGAATAAGCAGACTGTCAAATGCAGAATGAGGTCCCCAAAGGGTGGATGTGGTGATGCTACCCTGCACAGCAGGGTAGCATCACCACATTTACCCTCTGTGAACCTCAATCTCAATTACAGTCTCAAGTCTAAACAGAAAGTGATACCCAGAGGATAAATTGAGCCAGTGTGTGGGATATCATCAGCAAATGCACCTTCTTGGAACCTCATTCTGAACCAGCACGATTATGAATCGAATCTAATTTCGAAGCTTCATATGACCCAACTTCAGTTATTTTATCACTACTCTATTACCAGTTTCTACACGCACATAGAATTTGTTCAGAATTACTATTTAGTTATATCTTTCGTGAAATGTTATAATTTCATACAAATTGCAGCCATGCTCTGGAGAGTTCCCCTTTCTAAGTGGCTTTTATTTTCGACTAATTTATATTCCGATGGAGTGTCGTAACGATCAATGCCGCGTCACAGGGACGTACAGAGTAATGATAGATATAAAAAAACGAATCTAAAGATTAAACTCGCATTATGGTAATCAGTTGATTGAGCTGAAACTTCCAAAACCAACTTGGGACTGAAATCCATACGAGAGAAAGATAACTTAATGACAAATTATCTGGCTGATGAAAATATCAATATTTTCAAACAAATATTCTCTTTTCATTTCATTCATGATGAAATGAAAGTACCGGTTCCAGCAACCTAAATAAGCCCGTATTTTATTTATTTATTTATTTTCAACAAAAGGCGAGTATAAAAATACAGCATCTTTTAGATGCGGAGTTTGGGAAGCTAAAATTGCCAGCGTCAGAGGCGGCGCAACCGGGGGGGGGGGGGGGGGTGGTGGGGGGCACAGGGGACGGTCAAGGCGATAGCTTAAAGTGGCGATATTTTCGATAATCTTTCTCACTGGGCTAAACATAAAATGAAATGATAGGTATCTGGCGAACCACGAAAACCGATTTGTCACTTAAACAGACCAGCAATAATTCAAGCGCTGCTAATTAAGAATGCAATTTAATGTCCATTATTGCGCATTTGTTGAACGCAAAAATGGGCTATCTGATAAAAGATTAAAAGCAAGAGAGACCAGTGTTCTCCTGCTGTCATTATCTGTGCAATTATGGCCAGTCAATAGGTACTTGCTGTAGAAACAGTACATCGCACATGTTCTGGACACACACCCATATTACGCAACTAGCCTGTCACCGATTGTCAGGATATACCAAAATGCGAGACTTTCAAAGGAACTTTAAAGCGAAAAATAAATTAAGATAGATCAAGTTCAAGAGCAGCAATTAAACTTAGAATGGATGTTCTGGCTATCGAAATAAAAATTGGAGGGTTTCTCGAAAATTTTCCAGTCTGAAGGTCTGTGAGGCTGTAGATCGTTGGCCGTAAGAGATGGGGATGTCCCATGCTATAGTTTAGAGGAGATGCCGCATCGGTGCGAGAGAAAAGGCACGTTGTAGTGTAGGGGAACCACAAAGCTCATATTTAGAATAGGGGCAGTCGCGGGCCATGCCGGTGGCCATATATGAGAATAGGACCAGAAACAGGAAGTACGAGATCAGGGAGCTATAGGTATTTAGGAAGACGGCATACCTGTTGTAGAAGGAAAGCCATACGTAGGCTGAGTAGCTTTGCCTGTATGGACATTATTCTGAGATAAAAAGAGGGGATCGTTTAATCATATTGATGGCGACTGCTAGAGTGAAAAACATCCAGTAAAGTGACAATAAGCTGGTGGCCGTGCAACGGCGGCAGTAGAGTGATATTCCGCCGCTTGTAAGAGGGAGGCGATAGAGGAAAGTGACAATACGTTCGTTAGTGGCCGTGCGACGGCAGTGAAGGAGTGAAGTGAAGAGGCGACCAAAGAACAAGCATCAGCGAGAAGGAGGAAAAAACAGCGACAACTGAGTATGCGGGCCCGCAGGTGACTCAAAACCTGTGCGGTTAGGGGTGATTGACGTACTGTTTTTCTTATTCGTTTGGATTTCATGTTAGTCACGAATTACCATATTTATTTTTAAATGTATGTTTTAAAATTGTTATTTCCAGTGAACCCCTGTTGATTTATGCTTTTCGAGGAAAAGACATTAACCCGTTCAGGATAAGAACCACCCCAACAAAGTGAAACGGGTGGGTTCGTTACGGTGAGACATACGTTCACGCACGGATTGAGTTTTGGCTGAATACGCGGCGTGAATTTATTTCCCAAAGCAGCAGCGACAAAGCCCGGTTTCCGACAGGGACAGGTGCCCTTCCACTTTTTTCCACAGACATGTTGCGCAGTTACACAAAGATTTAAAATGGACCCACGCTAACGCGTCAATATACAGGCATTCCAGTAATATATTATTCGAAAATCAATCAACATTTGGCAAAAGAAGCCCACCTTCGGTCGCTTCGTTTCTTCTACTTCATCCATCTTCCAACTCGAAGGCTAGCCTTCAGGTTGGAAGATAATTGAGGTAGAAGAAAAGGACAGGACAGTGACCACACCGCGACATGCTCATCTGAACAAGAGACTACAGTATGTCACTGTACCTTTACTGATATACGATTGTAACTTTCCCCCCACTGGGACGAACTATGGTAGCCTTGAGAAGTTGTGCACCTCCACTTTTATCGAGCTTCAGCTGCCTCTGACCACCGCAAACACCCAAGGAAAGTTAGTTTGGAAATTGTATGTTGTTTTCTTATAACGAATGTACGTTTAACAAACGTAATTTACAGATCATTTGTTTATTTTTGGGGGTTAGCGACACTTCCAATAGCCAGGGTCACCTCGCGTCGGACAGTTCTACGAGTGGAGGAAGCCTGAGTACCCGAGGAGAACACCCAGCAGCGGCGAATAACTGTCGGACTCCCCAACGTAATTACTCCACAGGGTTATCATTGGTTGAAGGCGAGTGCACCATCGACGTGCCTCACTACACAGTGCCTCCGTGCCCCCACATGGGCAATTGGGATTAAGTGCCTCGACAGAGGACACAACGCAGAACCACTGGTCTGAGTCGAATCACGGACCTTTCAGTTTGAAGTCCAATGCTGTAACCACCGAGCCACCGCACTCCCAGTTTACTGAATGGCTTCTCTGTCAGTTACGGTTATAAGTTGGTAAATAGTGATACAAATAATCAAGCTCTCATGCTGCCATTATAATTTTAAAATGAATGCGAAGCTGACAGTCTGGAAGCAGCCTGGAACCAGGCTAGCCCTTAAATAGTTCATAGTCTATGTTTAGATTCACTCGCCTGGAAAATTCCAACCTACGGTTCGCTTTTCCGACCCACTGATATATTCGAGATGATTGAATTTAAAACATGTCATAAGCATTCATTTTCTTTGAATCAACGCAAGAAATGTTTTTCAGTGGAGACTTGAATTGACCAAATGTTTGATCACATTATCATTAGGGATGAGGACACACCACACCCGTAGTTTTATGATTACACCACGTAGTTGCACTAATTCTGGTAATATCTTGATTGTTTCAATGTGAATTAAATACTTATTGGTTGGAATACCTGTAACTGGAGTACGTACAATTAAAGCTAGAATTCCTGGCACGAACTGAGCGCTTATCTAGGCTTAATTGAGCGTAGGAACTGTACGCAAATGCCACATCGAATGGCATCCAAAGTACGGCAGGTTCTCCTGGTTACTCATTGCAAACACAGGCAATGTTTCTGCCAATGGTCCTCCGGGTTACCCGGAGGTCCATTGGCTAAAACATTGCTTGTGCACAGGCCACATGTACAGAATTTGATAGCCTTACTATGGTCATAACGCGTAGATTAACGCGCAGATCGACGTGCTATTTGTGCGCATTTCATGACAGAACTTCTGGTTTTAACTGTAGTTTTATGATTACGCCACGTAGTTGCACTAATTCTGATAATATCTTGATTGTTTTAAGGTGAATTAAATACTTATTGGTTGAAATACATGTAACTGGAGTACGTACAGTTAAAACTAGAATTCCTGCCACGAACTGTGCGGTTATCTAGGCTTAATTGCGCGTAGGAATTGCGCGCAATTGCTATATCGAATGGCATCCAAAGCACGGCAGCTTCACCTGGTTACTCATAGCAAAGACAGGCAGTGTTTCTGCCAATGGACCTCCGGGTTACCCGGAGGTCCATTGCTGAAACATTGCTTGTGCACAGGTCATATGTACAGAATTTGATAGCCTTACTATGGTCATAACGCGTTGATTAACGCGCACATCGACGTGCTATTTGTGCGATTTCATGACAGTACTTCTAGTTTTAACTGTATAAGAATATCTGTATACCCCTGTGTTGAAGGAACAACACATTGGTATGACTACATCAATGGTACTCCGCGAAAAGTGGGTAAACAAATAACCACTGCTGCAACGAATTCCTTACAGAATTAAACTGGTGGCCTGAGAGCTTGGGAAATACCTTGTATGATAATCATACTGAAAAAGTATATAGCACCCAGGACTGCATTCATTTTGAAACTTAGATATGTATTACCACAACTGGAACAAAATTTTGGCATCCAATTTCACAGCAATACACTCTAAAATCAGTTGGATTAAAAATTAACCTCAATCAATTGGGTTGTGCGAATATGACCTCAACCCGGTTGACTTGGGTTGATTTTTAACCCAACTTATTTTAGAGTGTACTGTGTCTCTTTTACTCGTAGTCTTTGTAATACTATGTCTCACCTCAGAGCTACCTGTTCTTACCCTCTCACAATATCAGAGGAAGGTTGTGCCTAATAATTTGTTCGCCATACATAATGACCAACCTGGATTGGAAGTCCAGTTGGATCTGGTGTGTGGCGCAACATCTATAAGATCTATGATGATACTATTTTAAGAGTGCAAGTAAAAGTGTACGTCAGTTGCAATTAGGGCGCACATCATAGATGTGCGAGCGTGATATCGAGCCTCAGAAAAGAATCACTGGTACTGGGCACATCCATTTTCTTCAGTATTACGGTGCTGTATAAAAAGACCGTGAAAATGGTCACACCGAAAGAAAATGAGGAAAAAAATTAACAAAAGCTTCCAAACAAGGGTTTTTCCCAAAACATTATTAAGAACTTTCATAATTACGGATGGGCCAACAAAAAGGTGAAAAAGTATTATTACATATTTTAGATTTTGGAGAACTTTGAATATAGCCTGTCACATATTTTCGAGCTAAGTTTAACATTACTTGTGTAGCACCTTAACGAAATGGTATTTCAACAGAAGGGTGAAGTCAGCTAGATGTTAGAAGTAAGTACTGCTACAGAATGGGTGGACATCTGTACAGTACTATGAACACAAAAGGTATATAAATGATCGATCAGATCGCGACCCAGTCGAGATCTGGTCGAAATTATCTGTCCGTTTTCCTTCCCACAGCACTATGGGATCTCACCTATCGAAAAAGAAATGCGCGAACATTGAATGAGACGCTATTTTGGTTTGTTTTTCCTGGTGCGGTGTTGATCGTGCAGTATTTTATTCACGAAACCTCGACCCCCTGGTGTTAGAGTGCCGCGATCCGATTGAGAAAGCAGCCGCTTTTTTATCACAGTTCTGCATATAGGCACGGGGAAGTGACAACCGTTACTTATCCCCAGTTCCTTATTCGACATTCGTTATCAACCGATAAAATCGGTTGATAACGAATGTCAAATAAGGAACTGGAAATAAGTAATGGCTGTCACGCCACAGAAGGAATGGACAGGACAGTGATAGACATTAACTATTTATTTATTAGTGTTTAAGGTCAGTAGTATGTCAGGGGCTTTTCAGGGATCATTGGCAGGACCTCGGTGGGGGACCCCGCAGGGGGACCATTGAAGGGAGAGCCAGAGGGGAAGGGAAGCAGTAGTATGTCAGGGGCTTTTCAGGGATCATTGGCAGGACGTCGGTGGGGGTCCCCGCAGGGGGACCATTGAAGGGAGAGCCAGAGGGGAAGGGCAGCAGTAGTATGTCAGGGGCTTTTCAGAGATCATTGGCAGGACCTCGGCGGGGGACCCCGCAGGGGGACCATTGAAGGAGAGCCAGAGGGGAAGGGAAGCAGTAGTATGTCAGGGGCTTTTCAGGGATCATTGGCAGGACCTCGGTGGGGGACCCCGCAGGGGGACCATTGAAGGGAGAGCCAGAGGGGAAGGGAAGCAGTAGTATGTCAGGGGCTTTCAGGGGTTAGTTGGGGGACCCCGCAGGGGGACCATTGAAGGGAGAGCCAGAGGGGAAGGGAAGCAGTAGTATGTCAGGGGCTTTTCAGGGATCATTGGCAGGACCTCGGTGGGGGACCCCGCAGGGGGGCCGTTGAAGGGACAGCCAGAGGGGAAGGGAAGCAGTAGTAAATCAGGGGCTTTTCAGGGATCACTGGCAGGACCTCGTGGGGGACCCCGCAGGGGGACCATTGAAGGGAGAGCCAGAGGGGAAGAGAAGCAGTAGTATGCCAGGGGCTTTTCAGGGGTTAGTTGGGGGATCTCATCGGGGGACCCCGCAGGGGGACCGTTGAAGGGAGAGCCAGAGGGGAAGGGAAGCAGTAGTATGTTAGGGGCTTTTCAGGGATCATTGGCATGCCCTCGGCGGGGGACCCCGCAGGGGGACCATTGAAGGGAGAGCCAGAGGGGAAGGGAAGCAGTAGTATGTCAGGGGCTTTTCAGGGGTTAGTTGGGGGATCTCATCGGGGGATCCCGTAAGGGGGCCGTTGAAGGGAGAGCCAGGGGGGAAGTGAAGTAGGAGGAGATGTGGAGATCCGGTTGTAGAAAACACAGGTTTTTACGACAATTAGCCTCTAGTCCCCACCAGCCCCAAATAGGCCCCACCAGACCCCAGTACTTCCCACCAATCCTCAAATCACCAAAAAAAAAAAAAAACAAACACGACTATATGTGATATGGATTCTTCAAGAATATTTTGCAGCGCGTAGTGCAATAGGACCGCCATACCTTTCGCATAGCCTTTATGGCCTCGTATGACTAAAAAAGCCCTACTTACGGAATCCCTTTTTAAGAATCCCTTTTTGGAATCTCTTTTTTCTGAAATGAGTCTAAGAGTCGTTCGAGGAGTCACTCGAACGAGCAATTGCTCGTTAGCTCATTTGCTCGATGGGATTCGAGTCGTTCGAGCAATATATGCGAGTCACTCGAGGTAATACGGAATCCCACTTATGGAATCCCTTTTGGGGAATCCCATTTGTGGAATCCCTTTTTCGAAAACGGCTGTGGCTATCGAATCCCTTTTTTCTGAAATGAGTCTAAGAGTCGTTCGATTAGTCACATGAACGAGCAATTGCTCGTTGGCTCATTTGCTTGATGGGATTCGAGTCGTTCGAGCAATATATGCGAGTCACTCGAGGTAAGACAGAATCCCACTTATGGAATCCCTTTTGGGGAATCCCATTTGTGGAATCCCTTTTTCGAAAACGGCTGTGGATATGGAATCCCTTTTTCCTGAAATGAGTCTAAGAGTCGTTCGAGGAGTCACTCGAACGAGCAATTGCTCGTTGGTTCATTTGCTCGATGGGATTCGAGTCGTTCGAGCAATATATGCGAGTCACTCGAGGTAAGACAGAATCCCACTTATGGAATCCCTTTTGGGGAATCCCATTTGTGGAATCCCTTTTTCGAAAACGGCTGTGGATATGGAATCCCTTTTTCCTGAAATGAGTCTAAGAGTCGTTCGAGGAGTCTCTCGAACGAGCAATTGCTCGTTGGCTCATTTGCTCGATGGGATTCGAGTCGTTCGAGCAATATATGCGAGTCACTCGAGGTAAGACGGGATCCCACTTATGGAATCCCTTTTGTGGAATCCCATTTGTGGAATCCCTTTTTCGAAAACGGCTGTGGCTATGGAATCCCTTTTTCTGAAATGAGTATAAGAGTCGTTCGAGGAGTCACTCGAACGAGCAATTGCTCGTTAGCTCATTTGCTTGATGGGATTCGAGTCGTTCGAGCAATATGCCGAGTCACTCGATCGAGCAATTACTCTAAAGCTCATTTGCTCGATGGGATTCGTGTCATTCGAGCAATGACTTATCAGTAACTGCTCAATAGCTTATTGGCTGCCTTCAACGACCCTGTACCGGGATCCCCGATGAGATCCCCCAACTAACCCCTCAAAAGCCCCTGACATACTACTGCTTCCCTTCCCCTCTGGTTCTCTCTTCAATGGTCCCCCTGCGGGGTCCCCCGATGAGATCATCCAAATGATCCCTCAAAAGCCCCTGACATACTACTAAGGTCACATATTTCTGCACAATGGCTAATCATGACCATGACAGTTTTACGGGTGGAGGAAGCCGGAGTACCCGGGGAGAACCACCGAGCAACGGCGAGCGCCTGTCAGCTCCCCAACATACTAACTCCACACAAGCAGGGTTAGCATTGGTTGAAGACAAGTGCACCATCGACGTACAGTACGCCTTAGTACACAGAGTCTCCGTGGCCCCACGTGGGCAATGGGGGTGAAGTGTCTTGTCCAAGGACACAACGCGGTTGCCGCAGGTGATAGACACTAACTTGATAGTCCAGTCAGATGTGGGAACAGGGGGCACAGGCGGCACGTGTACAAGTTTTTTCAGAAAAAGTTCTAATTGAGAGATAGGGGAGGGAGAAAGGGGATGGAGGTAGAGGGGAGGGAGAGAACTTCTTTACAAATATGATATTATTTTTACACTTTAATGTACTACCTGAAAATCGGAGTCAGAGAGGTCCCCCACGACTCAATTGTGATTATCCGACACTTCTACTTCACTCTTGCTGGTATGATTTTTATCTTCCACGTCCTTCAAGTTGAGAAAACTGTACATTTTTGGCACCATATTCGCCAAATTTCTTAGGAAAATTTGTTAAATATTGGGCCAAAAGTGTTATTTTTCTCCCCGTGTATAGGTTCGTTGGACCCAAACTTAGCTTTGTTTATTGTATTCCTATACCCTACCACTAAGGCAAATGACAAAGGCGGCGGAAGCTCGATAAAAATGGAGGGGCACAAATTTTAAAGGCTACTATGGTTCAGCCCAGTGGGAGAATCAATCAAATATCGGTAAACATAACATGACACACTGGAGTCTCTCGTTTAGATGAACATGCCGCGGTGTGTTCACTGTCCTGTCCATTCCTTCTACTTCAATCATCTTCAACCCGAAGGCTGGTCTTCGGGTTGGAAGATGTTTGACGTAGAAGAAACGGACCGAAGCGACTTAAGGTGGAAATCTTTGGCCAAATGTTTGGATTTACAGATAATAGATTACAGGAATGCTTGCATATTGGCACATTTGTTTGCTCCCATTTAACCCTTTACCCAACGCAGACGATATCAAAATTTAGTATTTTAAATATCATTTTTTCAATTTTTTCAAAAAATGTCACCAAAACCATATCATGTGACCCCTCGTTGGAACGAGCTCGGCGAGCTCGTTCCAACGAGGGGTCACATGATATGGTTTTGTTGAATTTTTTTGAAAAATAATACTTTTTCAACTGCTGAATTTGCATATTACGCGGGCGGATGCGGGCGATTCCTTGGGTACAGGGTTAACTCATTGAATGACCCCGCTGCAGGTCTTGATAAAACAAAGGTGGAGGGGCACGTGTCCCATGTGCCCCCTGGTCCCAGCCTCTGGCAAATGGGCCACCATTGATTTATACCAGTGTGTGAGTGCTCTTCTATGGCCGTGACCGCAAGTTCGAAATGCTTCCTGAGTCCCCGAGTCCAGTAGAAATGTGAGTGTCTGAAGAGCAATAGCCAACCTTAGAGCACAGGGTAAAATAATCGGTTGTCCATAAACTGCTAAATCACTTGTTGGGTGCTAACGTCTCTCCTGGAGTAACTGATAAGGATAACGGATATTGTGGGGTTTACCGGTTTTTGAAAGATACTTTAATTTTTGTTTTAAAACACCGAACCCCGAACCACTGACCATTTGGGTCACTGAAAACTGAAAAATGTCGGGTTTGGGAAAAATCAGTTAGTTTTACCGTACAAAGAGTCACATCGTATTCAACGAATTTGGGAAATGCCCGATTTGATACATTCGTGTTTGTCTCGCGGGTGTCTTGTTTGAATATCTAAAAATGCATTGAAATTATAAGCATATTGGCAAAATCAATGGAAAATATACACGTCTGACCCATTCTATCCCATAGTAAACGACAGGAGGGAGTGTAAATGTGCATGTCTCGATTGTTTTCACCTATTAAAAACGAGCTCTTTGATAAAAACTTATAATTATAAAAAAAAACCCACACAGCTCTAATGGAAGCTGGCTTTCAAATTCTACCAAACTCTCAGCGATAACAGTTCCCAAATCACAAGAATGTAAACAACAATGTTATTTTCGATGGCGTCAGATATCTAACAAATGTTAGAATTTTCTTTTCTGTTTTTTTTTTTTTGGGGGGGGGGGAGTTCAAAACTACAAAGCATTGTTCATAAATACGGATGGATAAATAAATTATTATTTTGCTTAGACTTTTGATGACATCGAAAATAACCTATCACATATTTCCAAGCTACCTTTCCACTACTTATATAGCACCTTAAGTGTCCACGCACCTCCAAACACAAATCAAATTTTTTGCCAATTTTGTCATTTGACCATCGCTTTAAGTGAACCTTATTCCGTTTTTTGCACATTTGAGGTAAAATATTAACCAGAGACTAGCAGCCCAGCATTTTGGAGCATTCAAGAATTTTTTGCATTCAACCAATGAGGAGCTGTGATGTAATACACTGATGGAAATGACTCTGAGAGCCCTTTTCATTAGTGTTTTATATGACAGCACTTCATCTTTAAAGTCAAAGGACACTAAATTTTAACATAATAATCACAAAGCAAAAAGTTGACGAGTCTAACAGTTGCTCGCCGTTGCTCTGTGGTTCTCTCCAGGATACTACGGCTTCCAACACCCGTAAAAATGTCAGATGCGATGTTACTCTGGCTTTTGAAAGTGTCGTCAAACCCCAATATACAAGCACACAATTATCAAGCAGATCATGGTTCTAGCAGATCTTACAAATTATTACCAAGAACAAGTTGAGTGTACCTTTTTTGGGCTAACGCCAAATAATGCAGATGCAGGCGAACGAAATTGTTTTTTATTTTCTTTTAGGCGAATGACGGGAAAACGAAATTATTGTTCGCACAAGTTGTATGAGTCTGCCTGATCCAATACCTGTTACGCGCGTTGAGTCAAATAATGCTGTGTTTCAAACTTTTATCTGTTCAATGTGGCATCCACGGATGGTTTAATCGGAATTGGGTCATTTCCGGTACATTAAAGTTAGATACTTTCGATTCCAATCATTCGTAACAAAAAGACTACTTACCTGTTATAATAGATCCAACAAATAAATTCCAAAACTTTCCGAAATTCACTTTAAATCCGAAACAGTTATCAATGAATATCCACCGCTCCAGAACGAAACTTTCTCGTTATCTACAATGAAACGAAATTCGTCGGATGTCCATTAAAGAATATTACTCCAGCTCTCTGCAACACAATCGCCAATTAACAGCTTAACATCTCTTCGGTTCGAGCCGCAGTATTACGAACAACTAGAATTAGAATATTTTCCTCGACGTTCAGTGGAATGAATTGCAAATAGCATTTACAATTATACTGTAACTTCTATAACTGCGCCGATCGATTGTTCCTCACAGACGCGGTAAGACACGATACAAATAACGTTAGCTCTCCCTCTCCACTCGGCATTTCCAATAATCAGATTCAGGCAATTCGTTCCGCGATTCACGTGTCATGAAGCATATTGGAGAAATCCCTGATCATTTTGTTAGAATAACCATGTCATTATGTGGACACGCGGCGTGCTTTATGGAGAGAACAATGTGATGAAACACCCGTGAAAAGTTCATGGCTTAATGATTGTGTTTTATTGGTAAGGTGCTTTAAGAAACCGATCAATGCCTTAATAACTAAGGGATGAGAGCAACCAGTGGTGAGACGAGAGCAAAACCACCAGTCTTTACTCATTGACCCCGTATGGTATTGTGATCGGAAAAGCGGAGAGAGAATTGCGGTCGGATCGCGATCCCCTCGAAGATTAAATGTCCCTCTTTTCACGGTAGTATCCCATCGAATCTGAATCTGAGATGCTATTTTTGTTTGTTTTAGTGATTCGGTCTTGTTTTCGCAATATTTATCTATGCAATGGTGTGTAAGTGTGTCGCGACCTGATCGCGATGTGATTGAGAAAAATACGACTTTTGTGATCACAGAACTGTAGTGACATCGCAGGAATATAATACACAAAACCATGTTTGGGACTCACACAGTCATTCGCAGTGGTGATACCTAAGGGGTTCAGCATACAGCCCCGTCTGCCGGGAAAGTCCACCTCCCCCTCCGTCAGGGAAACTACCTACTTTCAATACCATAGCCCACTGTCGGGGAGCACTCCCCCTGTCAGGGAAATGCTAGCGCAACCATTGCATTTACATTGAGAAAAAAACATATTTTTGGCTCCAAAAATGTACATGTCATTTTTTATTATCAATAGTATGAAATCCATGCAATGAGAAATAGTTCTTAAAGCAATAGACAATATAAGGCCAAACAAAATTAAACAAGAGCGCACGTATCGCTGAAGCAATACAACGTCCCCTACCGGACTAATGAGCATTAATAATTATACAAATGTTATAACCTAGATGCGATCAGCATGATTTCCATTGAAGCGTTTCCAAAAAAAGTCCGGAAAACTGATATTTTGGCGCTTTTCCATATTTCCAAGGG
Source organism: Pictodentalium vernedei (assembly GCA_031216915.1). Taxonomy (NCBI): domain Eukaryota; kingdom Metazoa; phylum Mollusca; class Scaphopoda; order Dentaliida; family Dentaliidae; genus Pictodentalium; species Pictodentalium vernedei. The sequence continues at coordinate 241,153,713 of CM062293.1, read as the reverse complement.
CCATAACTCACACAAGGTTAACGCAATCAGCATGAAACTCAAACTTGATCTGTAAGTCATCGTTTTATAGTAGGTTACCAAAAATGAAATCATTCGGTTGAAGCATTTCCAAAAAAAGTCCGGAAAACTAAAGTGTGACTGGCAGACCGAGAGACAGACTGACGGATGGACAGAGTGCAAATGAAACCTGATCTGTAAGTCATCGTTCTATAGTAGGTTACCAAAAATGAAATCATTCCGTTGAAGCGTTTCCAAAAAAAGTATGGAAAACTAAAGTGTGACTGACAGACTGACTGACAGACTGACGGATGGACAAGAGTGCAAATGAACCTTGATCTGTAAGTCATCGTTCTATAGTAGGTTACAAAAAAATGAAATCATTCCGTTGAAGCGTTTCCAAAAAAAAGTCCGGAAAACTGATATTTTGGTGCTTTTCCATATTTCCAAGGGCCATAACTCACACAAGAATAATGCAATCAGCATGAAACTCAAACTTGATCTGTAAGTCATCGTTCTATAGTAGGTTACCAAAAATGAAATCATTCGGTTGAAGCATTTCCAAAAAAGTCCGGAAAACTATAGTGTGACTGACAGACTGACGGACTGGCAGACTGACATACTGACGGATGGACAGAGTGCAAACCTATAGTCTCCTTCGGCGATGCCGGTGGGGGACTAATAATTGATTCTCAGGCAATTTGTTTTTAAAACGAATGAGGGAGGGTGGGTTTTATTTATATTTATTATTCCTGATGGAATGGTCGCCGAAGCCTAAAATCCAGTTGTTAAAGCTTAAAATTAAATACTAAAGCTTCCATGTTGATTTCACCGATAGTTTTTTTTTCTTGTAAAAGTGATCATACAACACAAAATCAATACAGAATAACTAAAATGGAGATAAAAAATAATGACTTTTTTTAACTGGTTGAGTGCTGGAATCCAGAATCAGACCTTTAAAAAAATGAGGGTGCCAGTGCAAAAGCCAACATTTTCCATACCCATGTTTCGTATTCAGTCAGACGGAAATAGTAGTTTGTTTCTTCAAATATGTTCTACCACAAATTACTGGAGAGTGTCCGTTGCCACACTCCAGTAATTTGTAATAAAACAATTTTTGATGAACAAATTTAGACCACTAAACCTAATCTAGTTCTCAACCAGTTAAATAAATATTTATTTTGTACACACTTATGAGAATCGTATTGCATTTCGCGAAGTGAATAACAATACTTTATCAATGAATACGATATATTGCATCGCAAATCGCGATATGATACCGCTAAAATCGCAGGCTATAACAGTTTTATGCATTTTGAAGTTTGCCTTCATTATAAATATGACGAACGCGGACCGAAAAAAAACGAATGCGTCGGTGCCTGAGAATCAAAAGATTAGTTTTCTTTAGCCTTATGGCGTTTTTCAAGAAGATCTTACTTGAAACGTTGTTTACTTCGAATTAGTGAGAGATATCACAATACATTTACAGTACTTTAGTAACAACACTGGACAGATAATTTAGTCGGGGTCGCGATCCAGTCAAAATTCTCTGTTGGTTTTCCCCCTTACAAGATTGCCGAGGTCGGGAAATTCTGGCACCACCAATGGATCTAGTTGAAAAAAGCATCACATTTGTTATCACAGTACTGTTACTACTCATTGGAATTTACATATCTATCCATGTTCAAAATGTCATGAAGATTGAATGATGGGAAGTATTTTTGAAAAGGAGTTATACAGTGAAACTTCGTTAAATACTTTGAAAGTCAAAATTATTCAATTAACGGGAGAAGTCAATTAACAAGGATCTGATCACTTTCCTGATGAACCGAACATATATTCTTTGATTTCTTGTTTGACAGAGCTCATGGCGCTCTGCCAAGCAAGATATAATAGATTAAATGCCTGTATTGGGTGTACTGAGCAAATATGTCCATAATCAAATGTTAGGGTAATTCTTTTTACATATTACAAGATTTTTTATTCAATTAACAGGAGTTGACTCAAAAGCCTATATGCAAATAAGCAGTCAAATATGTAGCGAAGGTATGGTTAATGGTTTGGTTTTTTGGAAGTTTTATTCAATTAACAGGATTATTCAATTAAGAGATATCCAATTACTTGGGATCCACTGTTTAGCATAAAATTGGAATTTAAGATAAAATGGGGATAATTCAAAACGAGAAGATCATTCAAAACTTCAAAGGACGATATCTTGGAAATTGTGAAAGATATTATCAAAATTCCAAAACATCCAATGGAATTTAAAAATGTATTCATGTCCAATTTTTTTTGAAAATCCGATGCCATGTAGATATTTTTTTGGAAGGGTGTAATTTAGACTTAAAATTAAAGGAACTAAACAAAACTTCCAAAAAACATACCCACAGAAGTGAAATATGTATCCGTGTGTGAGACCTGAGAATCAGCCAGCTGGAAGTCTCTCAATAACAAAGTTGAAATTTTGCTTACTTTTGGAAGGGAAAATAACTTAAAACAAATCAGGCGCTGATAACTGACGCCAACCCTCCAGAGGTATTTAAAAACTTCAAACACATAAATAAAAGATACTTTCTAGATCTTACCAGATACGACATTTGGTTGAAATTCAAGAACATTTATGTTTTGGGACCATTATTCTATTTTAGCTCACGACGCAACTGATACATAGGGTGTCACGTTTGAAAGTTCTTACTTTACAGTTATTGTGTGCTACTGAGAGAAAATAGAATACAAATTTAAACAGAAATATGATAGATCTTAAGCCCGGGAAAAAATGGCCGCAGCAGTTGGAGGATCAACATTTGGAGTTATAGATTTTCAACACCTATCCCCAATAAAATATATTTTATGGCAATATATAATTCGATTCCAAAATTAAAGTGTCCTTAACCCTTTACCTAACACGAAAAGCAGACGACACTTGCAAACAAAATTCTTGAATAACTATTTTTTTCATTTTTTGTCTCAAAAACATAGGTTATGACCCCTCTTTGGAACGAGCTCGTCGAGCTCGTTCCAAAGAGGGGTCATAACGTATGTTTTTGAGACAAATAATGAAAATTAATTGACGACTTTTTGTGAATAGCGCTGGACGGTTTTGGTCGTTACGTTGGGTAAAAGGTTAACACGTAATCAATAAAAGATACTTGAACAATTCGAAACAAAAATTTTGATTGAGAACCCAGAACTCGTTTTACTTTTAAAATTAGGTTCGAATCAAACGAAATTTTTCCCGTTCACCAGTTTTAGCTCATGGTTTTACTTAGAGCATGTTTAATGATTTGTCTCCTTGAGAGGATAAGACTACAAAGTTAGACGGACTGAAATATAATAGTACAGTGGAGCCGCCCACTTAATTGAATATCTCTTTGCTGAATAATCCTGTTAATTGAATATAACTTCCAAACACAAAGCCATTGACATACCTTCTGCACAAATTTGTCTTGTTAATTGCATAAAGGTTTTTAAGTAAACTCCCGATAACTGAATAAAAAAAAATTGTAATATGTCGATAAACTGCCCCTGACAACTGCTAAATTCCCGTTGTTTATAGATGAATTTGGCCTCAGTACATTACATACAGGCATTTATTCTGTTATATCTTGTTTGATACTGCTCAATGAGCTCTGTCAAACAAGATATATGTAGAATATACCCATAGTAGCTTGGTGTACCATGTATTCATCACTCGCGGTGAAGTGGTGTTAACCGCGAGCCTTTGGCGAGCGATTAACACCACTTCACCACGAGTGGTGAACATTTGGCACACCAAGCTACTTTGGGTATATTTTATTTATTCCATGATCGTCAGATTATTAAGAGTCGCTATTATTTTTTCTCGAATTTACTGATCAGCAGACGTACACGCGTGCTGATCTGTTTTTGTTTACATAAGCACCTGTGGGCGGTACTTCCGCTGTCAATTTTATCGCCGAAACGAAATGGAAAAAGAAACACGCAAATCACGGGGCCTTTTTCATTTTAATAACATAACGACATACCATTCGAGTTATGGATGCTTGATTAACACATGACAACGCATGTTTGTTAATTTTTGATATCTTATGAGGTAAACTCATTTAGTAACGTAATAAATAATTGCCGCTTTCATTTCACTCTTCGCGAGGCTACGAACGATAAATTTAGACAAGTTTGCATTCAGGTCAAGGTCATCACAGGTCAATTAGGATGTAGTTCCACTGTAGGTGTAAAATTTACCTATAGAAATCCCATTGCTAGCGTGTTCACCACAGTCACACGTGTCCACCACGGTTGGTGTGTAAAGCTAAAATTTATGTCATAGGCTTTTTATATATAGTAGAGTAGGTAATCATGGTATAAACTAGAATAAATGCTCAGTTTATCTCCAGAGTACAGGAAAGTGACCAAATCCCTGTTAATTGAATACATTTCACTGGCAATGTGGCTTTGCAATTAATATTATTTATTTATTTATTGATGTTTAAGGTTACATATTTATGCACAATGGCTAATCATGACCGTGACAGTTTTACGGGTGGAGGAAGCCGGAGAGAACCACCGAGCAACGAGGAGCAGCTGCCAGCTCCCCAACATCGTAACTCCGCATTGCAGCACAGGCAGGGTTGGATTGGTTGAAGACATGCGTACCATCGACGTGCAGTACGCCTTAGTACACGGCGTCATCGTGCCCCCACATGGGCAATAGGGGTGAAGTGTCTTGCCCAAGGACACAACGCGGTTGCCGCAGGTGGGATTCGAACCGAGGACCTCTCGGCTTGCAGCCTGCACCTCTACCTACTGAGCCACCGCGCCCCCTTGCAATTAATAGAATTCAGCTCCACTTATTTTTAAAAAAAAACAGGGTAATAGAAATTTGGTTATAACAACTTAACCCTTTGAACCCAAGAGGCCGCTTTTCGTCCCAGAAACATGATATGTCATAATTTCATTAAGTAGGATGACTGATAAGTGAATGTGTGGGGTAGACCAATTAATATTTTCAACGTGCAGCCCCAAGGCTGCACGTTAAAAATATTAATTGGTCTACCCCAAATAATGAATATGAACTCTTCCAGTTGCTACCATTGAACTGACGTTGACGATACTACCAGGGTTCAAAGGGTTAATGGTTCATATTCTAAGTATTTTTTAAAGGAGCTACAAGTTGCATGTTGTAATGAATATGTGAAATTTCAAAGTTAGTTTGATAGTTGTCTTCAACATCTGGATCCAAAAATGCCCTTTTATTGCAAAAATATCAAAGGCGATTTATTTATTTATTTATTTATTTACTGGTGTTTAAAGTCACATATTTCTGCACAATGGCTAATGATGACCACGACAGTTTTACGGGTGGAGGAAGCCGGAGAGAACCACCGAGCAACGGCGAGCAACTGTCAGCTCCCCAACATACTAACTCCACACAAGCAGGGTTAGCATTGGTTGAAGACAGGTCACCATCGACGTGCAGTACGCCTTAGTACACAGCGTCACCGTGCCCCCACGTGGGCAATGGGGGTGAAGTGTCTTGCCCACCAAGCACCCAATGCGCTTACCGCTGGGATTCGAACCGAGGACCTCTCGGCTTGCAGCCCGCACCTCTACCAACTGAGACACCGCGCCCCCATCAAAAGGCGATACTTACTTAATAAGACACACTTACGATTAACGGAAAGTAGGCATGATTACATATTTCTGACTAATTTATAAATTAAAAAAAATATCTGATATTTTTTATTTGCATTGTTGCTATTTCTAAAATATTACATAACAGCTATGTTAGATCACGAAATGAACCAGCAAAGATAACTTGAACGGCATCTTAATCAGAACGCACGGAAACATTAACAAGCAGAATGCCTACAATATGTGCCTGAAACTATCAATGGTAAAATATGGAGAAATGTATTTTGCAACTTCATGCTTGTACTGGTTGAATGATCAATAAATGTATATTTTCATTTGCGATTGTACAGATGATTTTACAGGCGCTGGTGTTCCATGGGCGATGAAATTTGACACATTTGATATAGATTGTGCATAATAGAGCGAAAATCGATGGCAGAATAGAAAAACCAATAAAATAAAGGCTGTAACAATGATCAATAAATATAAATCTTTACATGCGATTTTATAGGCGCCGATCTGGGCGATGAAATTTGAGACATTTGACATAAATTGTGTGGAGTAGATCGAAAATCGATGGTAGAATGGAAAAAAAATAAAAAGAGACTTTACCAAATACCCATACTTTAAAGTCTGGCGGAATTAAGAACTTCGTGTTCACCTCATATACTGGACACATTACCATCGCAACCAGGGACAAATCCTTGATGTACAGAAAAAGAGGACGCGAAAGTTTTAAGCATGTCTGTTATCCAAGATAGTAAGTTCTCAGGGCAAAAATCAAATTCCTTAAGGAATACGGCGCTGTTATCTCGCCCTTAAATTGTCCATCACCAATGTTTAGATTCAATCGTCTGGAATATTTCAGATCGGTTGGAAAAGCGAACCTTAGGTTCTCTTTTCCGACCAACTGAAATATTCCAGACGATTGAATCTGAAAGTACCATAAACATTCATTTTCTTTACATCAACGCAAGAAATGTTTCTTAATCGAGAACTAATTTGACCGAATCTTTAATGACAGTACAATACTGTTAGACGATGTCTGCAAACTAAATATGTATCGATGCGAGTCCTAAAATAGGCAACATGGGGTATAAACAATTGACTGTCCTTAACTTTATCTCCATGTTGTGGTCATGACTAACCATTGTGCAGAGATATGTGACCTTAAACACCAATAAATAATATAAATAAGTTTTCACTCACCGTGGCTGTAGTTTTATGACTATGCTACGTTGTTTCACTAATTGTGTTAATATCGTATTGTTTTCAAGGAGAATTAAATGTTGATTGATTGATATATCTATAACTGGAGCACGAAAGAATATCTGTCTGTGTTGTGAGTAAAGGGATACCACATTACATCAACGGTAGTCTGCGCGCAAACTCCATGAAAAGTGGGTAAACAACAGCCCATACTAGTGTCGAAATTCCGTAGAGAATGAGACTAGTGGTCTGAGAGTTTCCTAATAAAACTGTACTTTACGGAATACATATCCAGATACTTCTGACGAACAATATCCATATCTTAATGCCGGAAGTGACAACACCCTCTACCCCACATCGTTTATTAGTGTTTCTCTTTATGAACAGGTATGATCTACATGAATATTTACCCCCATAACATTTCTGTGTGTTAGAGATTTTCTATATGAAAGTAATAACCACATGCGTCTGCTTCTCTACGACTTTGTTGCTTCTTGTTGGGGGTGGGGGTGGAGGTGTTCACAGTTCTATAATGCGAAATGATGAAAAAAAATTCAATTGTATAACCCTACAAAAACAGGAACAACTTTTTCTAATATCTGTGTGAAACTGACTGACATAAAGCGTGTATATTCATTTGAGGATTCATTATAAGAAGGAATTTTAAAGCCACACTGACTCTCAAGACTTGTTCTCGGGGATATCTTTCCTGTGTCAATCAAACATGACGGGTTTCAAACCGATTTATTTACTTTAGGGTAATTTGCAGCATCTATGGCAATATCAAGACCACAATACAAGTATAAAGCCAATACTAGTCAATCGCTTAATCGCATGCTGCCAACTGTAGAGGGCATACACCCCAAGTTCTGGATATCGGGTCCATATTTACAGTAAATAGATCTTGTTTACCACATTGAACAAGCACTGCTCCATTTCCCGGGATTCTCGCAGGGAACCCAATCTATCCTATTTTTATAATTCATAGATTCATAACAAACAGGTTATCTTCCCTGTACAAAATAACGTTAAAAATACTATAGAGGTAACGGCAAACTGTTGGTATTTCTACCGTAAATTTTACGATAACGACTGTTACTGAATAAAATTTAATCATACGCAGTACAAAAAAACAGAAGCATTCATGTTTAGTGGAGCGATTTGTTTTTCAAATCGAATCCCCTCGACTCCGACGTAGAAGGCATACGTTCATGTTCACTGGAGCGATTTTTTCAAAATGAATGTTCTCAACTGTGACTTTAATTCCTACTTTTGCAAAATGGTATTATTCATGTCGAAATGTGCTTTGTTTTGAATGAGTCAACTGTTAAGATGGACTAATGATAATATCTTTAACATGCAGTCAACGTTAACCCTTTCAACCCGGTGTGCATGAATTTTTGCTGAAAAAAAAATTGTAGTGGAATCGCAGACGATAAAAAGAGCAAAAAATCTGAAGCGAGGCTCAGTAAAAATTTAATCCAACAGCACGGCAGAGCTGTTGGATTAAATTATTACTGAACCTCCCAACAAACCAGAATGGCGTCGCCCATTTCAGCATTGACACCATTGACTGAAATGATACCTTCCAGGGCGCCAGTGTTGAAAAGGCAAACAGCTGACCCTTCTGAAACGAGGCAAATGTTGCTGCAGGTTAAATATACTACTCAAAGTCTGCTAAGCACCAAGCATATCCAACTACCTGTTTTACGTTTTAGTTGAAATATTGTTATGAAAAGTGCATATATTTTATATTTAATTATATCTTTAATGATTTAAGTACAGAAATTAAGATTTTGTTTGTGTTTGACATTATTTTTTAGCTTTTGAATACGATAACCATGGAAAATGGATATTATTGGTAAAAGAGGAATTTTATCAAATTTGCCAAAAAAGTTGACGGAGCGAACTGATATGGGTTCAATATCGAGTATGAGACCCATTATTGTTAATTACAGCTTGACATCGCATTCTCATGCTCCCATTCAGGTTCCAGGTGGTCCTTCGTGGGATGTTGTCCCATTTTTGGACCAGCTCCTGGACACTTCTTGGTTGGACTGGACGGACTGAAATTGCAAGCTGCAACTCATTCCAGACATGTTCGATTGGATTGAGGTCAGGGGATCTTGCTGGCCAGTCCATACGCTCAATCCTCTCCCTCTGTCGGTACTCCCGGACAGTATGGGCAACATGAGGACGGGCATTATCGTCCATCAGAATGAATTTGTCACCCACTGCACCTGCATACAATCTGACATGGGCATCCAGGATCTTATCAATATACCGCTGCATAGTCAATGTACCACGGTCAAGGACCCAGAGATCTGTATGTCCATCCCTGCTGATGCCGCCACAGACCATTATTTACCCTCCACCATAGCGGTCATGCTCAGCAATGTTGGCTGCATGGAATCGCTCTCCTGGTCTTCTCCATACCCTAGAACGCCTATCTGTGTTGTCTACGCAGTACCTTGACTCATCTGTAAAAAGGACAGGTCGTCAATCTTCTCTGGTCCATCCAACGTGATCCATGGCCCATTCATATCGTGCCTGGCGATGGTTCTGGAACAGCTGAATGCGAATACATGGTCTTCTTGATCGGAGATCACCTTCGTGCAACCTTGCCCGGACAGTCTACGTCGAAACACTTACTACCCCGGATGAATTCTGAAGGTCATTGAGGAAGCTGGGTTGCTGTGTCAAAGCGGTTCCTACGGGTCTGAATGATAAAAAAACGGCCTTCAGCTGCAGATGTTGCCCTATCTCTGCCACCACCATTTGGTCTGACTGGTGTGTCATACTGCTGAAATCTTGCCCAGGCTCTGGCGATCACCGTATGGTGCACACCAAAGGTTTCACCAACCCGACGATAGGTAGCCCCTTGTTCCACCATCCCTACAGCCCACTACATTTCTGCTTCAGACAAATGTCTTCTTACATTTGCATTAGCCATATTCAATCATTAAATCACAAGGGTTTGTGTTGAAATGAAGACTGAATACCCTACACATCTCATGTACACGTAGACAGTACACGAGAACATCATGGAAATCAAGGGGTACATGCTTTCCATGACTGTCATGAAAAGTCTGCCTGTCAGAAGAGCTAATGTAAACACTCGGGACCATCTCAATACATTCCTCAATCATATCCACCAAAAATATCGCAAATGTGTCACCATGAGGAAATTTCACAATGATGTGTCAAATATGCGGTGCTTAGCAAACTTTGAGTAGTATATATTAATTGATCCACTCTTCATAACAACTGAAGAGTCGTCTGAATTCAAAATATCAGTTCCTCGGTTTTGCCCCAAGATCGAACAAAAAAGGATCGGCTGTGTGAAAAATAGTTCTATAGAGTATTTTACAGTAACATTCTAGAAATGTTAGCAGAAGACTGTCATCTCTTTAACCATATTTTAACGGTAATTTTTATAGCGTTTTTATGGCGTAATTGTTATAAATAGATGAATGATTCAGTGGTGAATATAATTTTTTCCAGTTCTTTTCATATTCAAAATCAGAATGACCAGCACGGAAGAAATATGAAGGGTGAATTCAATTGTATCCCCGTCATTCACTCTCCATTTCATTGCGTTGGTGTTATGGTCTCCGTACTTTAACAGGATTACCACGGGGAAAAAGTTGATCCATAAAACATAAGCTTATTTTGCAGGAGTTAAGCTCTAACTACCACAGCCACTTATTTTTTGGTAATCCAAGGATGATTAAATTATACTGTCGGTTTCATTCACTCTGAATGACAATGAGCTTTCATATTATTTTCAAGAACTTTTATTCTATCATCTGACGATGAACTGAGGGGCTCGGTGGTTCAGTGGTTAACGCACTGGACTTCAAACTGAAAGGTCCAGGGTTCGATCCCCGCCAATGTGTCCTTGGGCATGACACTTAATTCCGATTGCCCACTGGAGGGGGGGGGGGGGGGGCACGGTGGCGCTGTGTTCTGTGTACAACGGCGCACTGCACGACGATGGTGCAGTTGTCTTCAACCAATTCTAAGTCTGCTTGTGTCGAGTTAGTGCGTTGGGGAGCCTGACGGTTGCCTCGCTGCTCGGTGGTTCTCTCCGGGTACTTCGGCTTCCTCCACCCGTAAAATCGTCCGACACGACGTAACCCTAGCTGTCGGAAAAGTATCTAAACCCCAATAAATAAATCTGACAATAAACTCAATTCTGTGAGGTCGTGATTGGAAAGTCGAATTCTTGTTCGGAGGCGGTGAAAGTGGAGGGCACTGGTGGCATGTCCGACATGACGTACCCCGCCCCATATCGACCCCTCTCCAGCCACACACACACACTTTTTGCTGTTCAGTATTTGAGTTTAACCCTCTGTACAAATTTCAAAATTTTCAAAAAACAAACCTTTCCCACAATGTAACAAGGAATTTAACCAATAAAATCTTGCTTGACAGAGCTCAACGAGCTCTGTCAAACAAGACTGTGTTGCTTTGATTGTTTTGTTTACTGTTTGTTTATTGAGGTGTAACTACACTTTCAACAGCCATGGACACATGCGTTGGACAGATTTACACGTGGAAGAGTGTGGAAGAATACGGAGTACTCGCACAGAACCGCCACACAGCGTCGAGCAACTGACTTCCCAACATTCTCACCCAGCACAAGTAGAGTTAGCACCCATTAAAGGCAAGTGCATCATCGACGTGCAGTACGCCTTAATACATAGCGCCACCGTGCCCCAATTGACTGAATTAGTTAAGTTCAAAATTGCTTTGTAGGAAAAATTGCTGCTTAAAATTTTGATATTTCTACATCAGTGTGCAAAAGTTTAAATTTTTTTAGAATATACGGATATGTTAGTACAAATGAATTCCTGCAATATTTTATCCGCAAATGTAAACAAATTTAGTTACAGCTAGCTGATTCGGTCTCCCTCTTGCACTTCAACCATAGATCAAACCATCAACGGGCCGCGGCATACACGTCAAATAGATACACTGAGGTTATATTTGCTGAGATAGTCAGAAGATTAGAAAAAGTTGTGTGACACAAAAGGACATCGTTAATTAATCCGAAGGTAAAGTATACCGGCACCCCATACCCCCTCCCTCATAAACCTCACATATCAATACTCATACACATTTTAATATCTCCTGTCGCATTCTGAGAATAAAGAAAATGGTCCTTTTGTGGGCAAATATTTCTTCTTTTTTATTTTAAGCCCCATTATCAGTGGGTACAAAGGTTCGAAAATCGATTGCATTCAAAATTGTTCGGGTATTTCGGTTCCATTCGAATCGTGCTGATTTTGAAACTGTCGAGATGCCGAGATGTTCTCAAACTCCTACCAAATGGTTCCTCCTCTGAACTCCTCTTCTATCATCAGGTTTCCGATACAGGAGACCTGATGGTAGAAGAGTTCAAGTAGGGTCCGTATCCGAAAGTTCTGTGCTTCCGTTTCTGGAATATTTCACTTTTTTATTAATTTGTCCAACCCTTCGAGTTGCAATTGAGTACAATACTTGAGCAAAGAGTAGTATTTATTTACTTTAGACAGTCAGGGTCACCTCGTGTCAGACAGTTTTACGGGTGGAGGAAGCCAGAGTACCAAGCTCTGTCAATCCAGGGGTGATTGGTTAAATTCACAGCATAAGAATATACAAGTGGCTATTGCAGGATGATAAGTATTTATTTATTTATTGGGATTTAACGACACTTTCGACAGCCATGGTCACATCGTGTCGGGCAGTTTTACGAGTGGAGGAAGCCTTAGTACCCGGAGACTGGCGGAAAGAACCACCGAACAACGGCGAGCAACTTTCGAACTTCCTAGCGTACTAACTTCACACAAGCAGGGTTAGCATTGTCTGAAGACAGGTGCACCATCGACGTGGACTACGCCTTAGTACCCAGCGCCACCGTGCGACCACATAGGCAATCGGAATTAAGTTTCTTGCCCCAGAACACAACACAGTTACCTCTGGTGGGGATCGAAGCATGGACCTCTCGGTTCGAAGTTCAATGTCGTAATCACTGAATCACCGTGCTCCCGAGCGAATAGTAAGTATACTTATGGTTGTAAGCAAGTACATTATCCACAACTTGAAGATAGGCGAGATTCCTTTCAAAATTCGGCTCTATTAGATCCCTTCTGCTGATTCGATCCGGGATTCCATTTGAGTCTATATTTGAGATTCGCAGTGTCCTAATGGTCAGAAGCTCTGGCATTCGAGCTGCAAACAATACAATTAAACTTTTACCCAACATAACGGCCAAAACCAGCCAGCGCAGTTCACAAAAATTACCATTCAACTTTCATTATTTTTTTCATTCTTTGTCACCAGTGCATAGCTTATGACCTTCATCGGAACGCCCTCGTTGAGCTCGTTCAAATGAGGGGTCAAGAGCTATGTTTTTGACGCAAAAACTGAGAAAAAAATAAGTTATTCAAGAATGTTGTTTGAAAGTGTCGTCTGTTTTTCGTGTTAGGTAAAGGGTTAATAACAACAACAAATCCGTGTGGTATTTATAAGCTATGTTTTTGAGGCACAAAAATGAAAATGAGAGCTTTAATTGTAAAGGAATTTTTTGCGGGTGTCGTCTGCTATTCGTTTTAGGTGGTGAAAAGTTAATTGTAACAAGTTGTGTTTCTGTGTTTGAAATTTGAAATCCGGCGGATTGGGTCAACAGTTCAAGACAGATTTAAAATAGCCATTACTGTATGAGAAAGCAAATCATAGAAAAAACATTTAGTTAATAGGAATTGTAGCAAAATAGTTGCGAGGAACTTGTATCAGAAAAGACAACCCACAATTGCGTGTTCTCAGATATTTTGTCGCCAGAATAACTCAAAATGTTTTCCGTTGTCGCGTGATCTGTAATCACGTTTATTCGTAGAATGAATGGCAATAATGGCATGCAGTACGTAATCCAAGATCTCGGGAAAAATTATTGTTCTAGTGGTACTATTGATTTCAATTCTGGCTTTGCTCTCAATACAGCACACAGCTGTTAGAAAGCCCATCCAACGTCAAACGTAAGGAGTATGTGTAATAATTTTTATTGCAGTATCAGAGTGATACTGGCAAAACTCGCAACGTGTCATACTGCAAAATTGAAAACGAGACTGGGTCAGAATTGTGTTTTCTTCTTCCATCTCGTGCAACATATACATTGTCAGGACGATGTGCATGTCCTGTAATTTGTATCAGATTCGAGGTCGCATTTACAATCAGATTGAAAACACGACCGAGAATCTGATACAAATTACAGGACATGCACATCGTCATGATAATCCTTTACATAAAGCCCGTTTCCCCCATTTTTCAGTTTAAATTGGGTTGAAATTGGTCAAAATTTTGAATTTTAGAAACTATATTTTAATGCGTAATAACAATGCATATATGTGAAAAAGGGTGTTTACCGGAAATTGTATCGGTCTGATACGGAATCGGAACGGGGGAGGGGGCTGATACAAACGTTTTTTTTCGAGTTTTGGGGTGCAAATTAAGTTGATTGTTAGATAAAAAGTGTTCTCTAAATCCACAGTCAATCAATTAATTAATTTGTTTTACAAATTCGTCGTTGTACAAATGCAACAACTCATTTTTCAACGCATGCTGTCGAACCCACATTAGATTTCTGTCAGATACACCGACATGATGGTGATACGGTAGAGTCCACCCAGTCCAGGATGGAGATACTGAAGAGCAAGCCATGGGAACAAACAGAACAAAACGTTTGTTGCCTGCTTTTGTCAACAATGGATTGGACAGATTCCGAATTCGAGACGCTATTTTGAAGGCAATGGGGGCAGGTATATATTAAAAAGATCATCAGTACAGTGGCATTTTCTGGTTTGATGTATCTCGTTGAGGTCCTTCACCAAGCAGTATTTCACGAGTCGGTGTAGCTTGGTTGAAGCAGGACTTAAAATTCATACGAGAATCGGAATCATTCTCGAAAATGATTCTCGCAAGGAGAACAGTGAGAATCAAGTTTGCTTCGCGCAAAATGTTTTTTTTTTATTCTCATCATATATTCTGAAAGTGTTCTTGAAGTAGGGCTGTCACGATGTTTTATTTAGGAATCAATTAATCGTCGCAAATAATCGATAATAATCGATTAATCGGACCTAGATGACCCCCCCCCCCCCCCCCCTCTCCTTCTCTCTGAAGTCGATAAAAAACGAAGTTCAAATCAGTTGACCTACCTCCGGTAAACAACGAAGACGATCCTCTTTTAGGTACATTCAAAGCTTTGATGTTCTGAAGTTTTGAATCGTCAGCGTAATAATCAAGACCGGTCGGCAGTTGCGAAGTTCGCAACTGCCGACCGGTCTTGATTATTACACTGACGGTTCAAAAGTTCAGAACATCAAAGCTTTGATGAATGTAGCTGAAAGACAAATGCTTCCAACGGCTTCTTGGGGTTTAACATCGATGTTCTTAACTCTTTACCTTTAGAAACAATAGTTTTTTCATCAAATTTTCTTTTAATTATTAAACGTTTAAAGCGGGATACAATTTACCGGTTATTCGACAACGAAAAATACTAATCGATTTCGCTGTGACCGATCAACAATCGATTAATCGTGACAGTCCTACCTTGAAGGCCTGGAGAATTCTACTTATGTTTTGCTCCATCATGATAAAGTGACATTCTGACTTAGCAGTGGTGTCTAGTGAAGTCTTGGCTGTCAATACAGCTGCCTTCAGTTGTAATTTCCATCACCAAGACCACCAGCACCATGTACACCGTTGACATGAAACTCACAAAATTGGAACTGGTCCATAAGGGTTAAGCTCTAGTAAATAATAAAATAAGAGGTTTGTTTTGTTTTTTTTACTATGGAATTTGTACCGGTTGCACTCGAAATTATATAAAAGTGCTTTCAAAAATCTAAATAACTTCAGAACTGAAAATTGCTTCTCATGACAGGAGTTCGCGTGAATCAAAACTGATTCTCTCGAATTGGGACAAATTTTTAGGCCTGTTGAAGGTCCTCATCTCGATACGAAACAGACCACCAGAAAATTTCACTGTACTGAATATCGCCAGAAAATGGGTCTTAACTTTTCCACATGAGTGCCTGTCTCAAATGAGCCTCTTCTTACGTCACTTTTCGAAGCGACAATTTTATAAATGCGAAATAAAAACTCCAGTGCCATGGCTCTGAACACTTCGGGCAAACACCCATACTTTCATTTTTTACAGACTCGCTGTCATATAATAAATAATTACATCAGTGAGTCAATCTGGGTTGTCATAATATTATTCCGTCTCGTTGACGAGACCAGATCAGCTAATCCTGACCCCGTCAGCTCGGCGGAATCCCACGTGCCAGATCTGTAAATACCGTTTATACCAAGAAAAGCTTATCACGCCAGGTCTGCGATTTATCCGAAACAGCCGTGAAAATTCTCTCGAACAAGCTCGATAATGTTCGAACACGAGTCAACAGTGCCAATCCCACAGTTCTGGCTTTTCCTGTACCAACAAATCATTTCACGATTTCATGGACGCAAATCTTAACAATAATTTTTACATAAACCCAACATGTGAGTTCGAAATCATTAACATGGTAAAATCTCTAAAATCAAAAGGAAGCAAAGATTGTGATGATATTAGTTTAAAACTACTTAAGCAAACTATAGACCCCATTGTTAACCCATTAACCCACATTTTCAACTGTTCGTTTACACGTGGCACTGTCCCGGATAAAATGAAAACCGCTAAAGTTATTCCTATATTCAAATCAGGCGACCAACATAATTTTACAAATTACTGACCTATTAGCTTACTTCCGACCTTCTCAAAAGTCTTAGAAGAACTGATGTCCGTAAGACTTCTAAAATACTTAAATCGCTTTAGTATCTTACACCCAAATCAATACGGCTTTAGGAAAAATCACAGTACGGTGCACCCCATCATGCAACTGTTGAAAGCCATATCAGAAGAAAATAACAAAAAAAGTAAAAATAGCACACTGGCGATATTTCTGGACTTTTCGAAGGCATTTGATACAATAGACCACGATATTCTAATAAATAAATTGTATAGATATGGTATTTATTAGAGGATTAGGTAATGACTGGTTTAAAAGCTATCTATCTGATAGGTCACAGTATGTTGTATACAGTGACCATATTTCTGACAGGGAAAAAATTACACACGGAGTTCCACAAGGTTCGATACTTGGTCCGACACTTTTCTTAATATATGTTAATGACATCTATCATGCCACATCCCTAAATCTCTTGTCTTTTGCTGACGACACTACGGGACATTCCTCTGGTCCAGACCCAAATCAACTAGTCCCAGTTATAAATAAAGAGCTTGAAAAAATATTTGAATGGTGCTGCGCGAATCAGCTTGTCTTAAATGCCACAAAAACAAAATACATTTTAATGAATCCATCAGCAAAAAAAAACGACAACAATTCAACGTGATATCTTAATAAATGG
Source organism: Pictodentalium vernedei (assembly GCA_031216915.1). Classification (NCBI taxonomy): domain Eukaryota; kingdom Metazoa; phylum Mollusca; class Scaphopoda; order Dentaliida; family Dentaliidae; genus Pictodentalium; species Pictodentalium vernedei. Next base: position 241,136,448 of record CM062293.1, on the reverse strand, counting down.
TCAAACAATAAGTAAAGTAGGTTCAAATGATGCAGAGAAATCTCTCAAATTTTTAGGAATATATATCGACGACAGCCTCTCATACAAGCACCATATATCTCAACTTTCTTCGAAGATTGCTCGGGCAAATTTCGCACTAAATAGAGTGAAGACTACAATCCCCCGTGAAGCTATGAAAACACTTTATTATGCCCTGATACATTCACATTTAGTGTATGGAATAAATATATGGGGAAATGCTAGAACTATCAAAAAGATAATGCTCCTACAGAAACGTTCCATTCGCATAATAAATAACAAGAAATACAATGCACATACTGATCCCCTCTTTCGGGAAAATAAGATTCTTAAAGTAAATGATCTCTTCAAACTCTACGCATGCCTGTTTGTATTTGACTGGTATCACAATGACCTGCCAGTGTCCTTTAGAAATTATTTTCACCCTGTCGTTAATACTACAGGTAGATCTAGTAGAAGGAGAGATCTTCTCCAAATTGAAAGAACAAGGACAAAGTCTCTCGAGCATTTCCCAACACATCTATACCCTAAAATGTGGAATGATTTAGACTTTGATTTACGAAATATAAGTAACAGAAATATTTTCAAAAAACAATTAACCTTAAAATTACTGTCCCAATACTCGGCTATCGTTGACTGCGACAATCCGTACTGTACTGATTGTGCCACGTAACAAAAGGCAGATACTTTCAGAGTGATAGAATAGGTACGAACTCACAAGATTATACTATTACTGTACTTTCCAAGCGAGGCACCGGCAGTTGTGTGGTGTGGGATGACCACATGAGAGCTCTATTTATACTCTATCTTTGTTAATGACTTCAACACATTGCATCATTCCATGGAGAGCTCTCTATGTGAGCTTCCCTTGGAGTGATGTCATGTGTTGTGGAATGATCACCTGAGAACCTCGTTTATATTATGTCTCTGTTAATGACCCCACCACTTTGCATGGTTCCACGGAGAGCTCTCTATGAGGGCTTCCCGTGGAATGGTGTCGGGGGCTGGGGCTACCAATGAGAGAAATTTCGGGTGGTTGTCCGGCGGCTCATTTCTGCTGGTGCTGTCCATATCTGGACAAATTCTCGTCTCTTGACTCTCGCCCTAGGCGGCTCGTAGCAATAGGACCAAAGTAGATAAAATTAAGAAAAATCGATTGAACCCACGTAAACGATCCAAATAACAATTTTTTCTCATTGGGCCAAACTCTTCAAACTACAATAATAAATTCACAATCAGAGAATTTCCATCTCACCAGTCACTTTTCACGAGCTGCCTGCGGCGGGGGGCAGGTACATTTTGTAGGTATGCCAGTTACACTACGCCACCAGCGACCAAGACTAGTTGAATCGTCATCAGACAGTCCGATTCCAGTGTTGCATGATTTAATCTCCAGGAGTCGACAGGTAGACAGCCAATCTGGCTATGCCGTCTCCTTGCGGTATACATGCATATATAATCTTGTTGTGTATTGTATGTAGTTATGTGTATATTTACATTGCTGTATATTGCTGAATAAAAAATTCATTCATTCATTCATTCATTCTTATATGTATGATACATTAGCCTTATTTACCATTCCAAAATAGCTGTTTCGTTTGTTTTTTGTTTATTATAATCACATCATATCTCTCTGTTATCTCTTTACTCAATCTGCCTCTCTGTAGATGCTATTTTGCTTTAATAAACTATTACTATTACTAACAGGTATGGAAAGAAGTATAGTTCGCTGATTAGTTTGATTCCACCAGTGATTCCAGGTAATTGTTACAACTTTGTATTACCTAGTAAGGTTAGTTTCACTTCCTGATTGCAAAATGAGGCTCCAGAAATCTTAAAAAATTCATCCAGAACAGTTCAATGTCCATGAAAGTATGAATGATGGCTTAAGATATGCCCAACCCCATTACCCTGATTTGACGTAGATAAAATATGTTTAAATTATTCCCCTGATTTGTACCATAGTAAGCTAAAAATGACAAAGAATTCAATCCATTCTGATCCATTTATTTATTTTTTACTTGGTTATGGCAGGAGACTGCATGATTGATTCTATAAGTGACTCCAAGTACTAGCCTTGTTAGTATGGTTTATTTATTTATTGCTTAGTTTTGCCTAATTCTCAATTAAAAATCAATTGAAAATGATATTTGTCAATTTTCCAAAATCTCATGTTACCAATGACACATGTGGTAAAGTCTTAATACACAATAATATAAGTTAAACTATACTGAATATCATATTGTGAATAGGTCATGCAACAATATTTGAAATTTGAAAGCGTATTGGAACTGTTAACCAAGTTGAAACAGGGCAGTTGTCACAATGAATTCTGTAGCACTCCTTCTCCGTCATAATACTGAAGCAACGACAACGAGTAAACAACAGAAACTAGAACTATCACTGAAGGTGATTAATACCCCCGCTTTGGGTTTTTAGAGGAATGCACTTCTGATCATGTAGGCGAAGGCCATAAGGAAATGTATACATAAAGGTCATTTTTTGTTGTTGAAATTTGTATTTGCATGTGGCCTTCCACAGAACAGCACTGAATACTTAAAGAGCCCACACATATATGGTTTACATTTGGAAAAACACATTTACAATGTGCAACATGTATTCAAAATCGGTTCATTAATGTAGGAGGAGTTGCACACACAAGAATCCCATTTGAAAACCCATAATAAATCCAAGTTAAAGGGAGATAACCTGGTTAAAATTGTCGCAGATCAAAAATTTGGGAATATGCGTATGTTCACTTAGTTGTGATAATGTTTGAAAGGTTTCGTCAAAATTGATTGATAAATGTAGGAGGAGTTGCACGCACAAGAATTTCATGTAGAAACCCATAATAAATCTAAGTTAAAGGGAGATAACCTAGTTAAAATTGCCACAGCTCAAAAATTTTGGAATATGCGCATGTTTACTTAGTAGTGATGATGTCTGTAAACTTTTGTCCAAATTGATTGATAAATGTAGGAGGAGTTGTGCACACAAGAATTTCATGCAGAAACCCATATTAAATCAAAGTTCAAGAGAGATAACCTGGTTAAAATTGTCGCAGATCAAAAAGTTTGGAATATGCACATGTTCACTTAGTAGAGATGATGTTTGAAAGGTTTCATCAAAATCGGTTCATTAATGTAGGAGGAGTTGCGCACACAAGAATTTGTTCGAACGGAAAGACATAATAAATCTAAGTCAAAGGGAGATAACCTGGTTAAAATTGTCGCAGATCAAAAATCTTGGAATATGCGCATGTTCACTTAGTAGTGATGATGTCTGAAAAGTTTTGTCCAAATTGATTGATAAATGTAGGAGGAGTTGCACGCACAAGAATTTCATGTAGAAACCCATAATAAATCTAAGTTAAAGGGAGATAACCTAGTTAAAATTGCCACAGCTCAAAAATTTTGGAATATGCCCATGTTCACTTAGTAGTGATGATGTCTGTAAACTTTCGTCCAAATTGATTGATAAATGTAGGAGGAGTTGCGCACACAAGAATTTCATGCAGAAACCCATATTAAATCAAAGTTCAAGAGAGATAACCTGGTTAAAATTGTCGCAGATCAAAAAGTTTGGAATATGCACATGTTCACTTAGTAGAGATGATGTTTGAAAGGTTTCATCAAAATCGGTTCATTAATGTAGGAGGAGTTGCGCACACAAGAATTTGTTCGAACGGAAAGACATAATAAATCTAAGTCAAAGGGAGATAACCTGGTTAAAATTGTCGCAGATCAAAAATCTTGGAATATGCGCATGTTCACTTAGTAGTGATGATGTCTGAAAAGTTTTGTCCAAATTGATTGATAAATGTAGGAGGAGTTGCGCACACAAGAATTTCATGTAGAAACCCATATTAAATCAAACTTCAAGAGAGATAACCTGGTTAAAATTGTCGCAGATTAAAAAGTTTGCAATATGCACATGTTCACTTAGTAGAGATGATGTTTGAAAGGTTTCATCAAAATCGGTTCATTAATGTAGGAGGAGTTGCGCACACAAGAATTTGTTCGGATGGAAAGACACAATAAATCTAAGTCAAAGGGAGAAAACCTGGTTAAAATTGTCGCAGATCAAAAATCTTGGAATATGCGCATCTTCACTTAGTAGTGATGATGTCTGAAAAGTTTTGTCCAAATTGATTGATAAATGTAGGAGGAGTTGCGCACACAAGAATTTCATGTCCGGAAAGACGTACGGACGGACGTACGGACGGACGGACAGACGGACGGACGGACGGACGGACGTACGGACGTACGGACGTACAGGGCGATTCCTATATAGCCCCCACTTCTTCGAAGCGGGGGTATAAATATTCTGAAATATTCTTTTAACATTTGAGTGAATAAGTGAAGCCCTTGAAGTGAATAGAGATACTGGCACATTTTTACGTTAATTCATTTTGTATCTGGTGCATTATAAAGCATTTTTTTTTAAACTGTCCGGCATATTTTCTACACTGAGAACCCCTCCACCAACATGTATTATTTGTGACATTTGCACGGATTTCACCTCATATTAACACTTATAAAAGCTCCTTGTGTTGCAGTTAACCTATTAAGGTTAATTTACAGCATTGTCTCGGCGGTTTGGAACAAATAATTATATATTTTAGAACATTTAGAATAACTGCTTAATTTGGGAACGCACGTTTTTTGCGCATCCATGAGACCCTCCCACCCCACCCATAACGTCTCGCAAATTTTTGGTGCCCCCCCCCCCCCCCGCCCCCAACCCTGCGTAAATTGCTGTTTTCACTCCATTTGAGGTGCCACTGGAAACGTTCTCTGTTGAGTACTTGAAAGCAGGCTGACAGATTGACTAAATAATTGAATACTCCTAGGACTGTCGCGTGTTTGTGTCTGCATTGTTTATCACCCTGGGATCGGAAATGAGAGGTCGTCATCGGCGATTCATAGCGAAGGTAAGAATGTGGAACAGATGAACAGATGTCTGAAAATGTTTCGAAAATGAATGAGTGGGAAGTATTGATGAATATTATGTCTTATGAACTCTATCCCAAATCCTCAGCTAACATGAATTCCGTTTTGTGATTTGCCGGTTATCCTTGATTTACGGGGATGAGGGATGAGGGATGTTTGTCTGGCCTTGACAACCAAGAGACGGGAGTTCAGATCCTAATCTGTCTAATGATGAATAAAATATACTTAACTCAACATCATTGATTCATTTACAAATCTTGTCCTCTGGGAAATTTACGAAAGAAGTGATCTTCGCAGATTTTAAATGAATGAGGTGTGCTGTGATTTTTTTTTGTTGCTGCATGCAAACCAAATGAAGCATGGAAGCCTAGATACATTCTTGAAAATACACTTGAATCGTGTCATCCATAGGACAATCTATTTATTCTTTTGTCCTTTATTGGAAACGTCCAGTGAGTGCAACAAGGCGCCATCTGTTATGTTGGTGTCTTATTGCACTCAGGGGGTGCTGCTTTGTTGTGAGATATATGTAAAAGATTAAAACAAATCGGAAAACAGCAACACAACGATGTGACTGCAAAAGAGGTCTCTTTCTCGAGTTGAATGGATAGTGTTTACACAAGATTACGCCAAGTTATTTTATGTAAATGTAAAATGAACTCGACTCAACATTTCAAGAATAACTTGCATTCAATTCTTTGTGTGTTGGTTTGCGATGCATCTTCGGGGGGGGGGGGGGGGGGGTGGGGGTCAATACTCTAAAGAAAGAAGAGGATCTCACAGTTAGTTGGATATATTACAAGTCGGTTCACTGATGGAATAAATTTTCCTAATCTAACATTATTGCTTCATTCTTCTCACATTGTCTTCCAGCAGATTCATGAAAGGCTAGTTAGTTTAACCCTTTACCCAACGTAACGGCCAAAACCGGCCAGCGCTATTCACAAAAATCGCCAATTAATTTTCAATATATTTTCATTTTTTGTCTCAAAAACATAGGTTATGACCCCTCGTTGGAACGAGCTCGTCGAGCTCGTTCCAACGAGGGGTCATAACCTATGTTTTTGAGACAAAACATGAAACAAATTAGTTATTCAAGAATATTTTTTGCACGTGTCGTCTGCTTTTCATGTTACGTAAAGGGTTAAACAAATTTTATTTATTTGTGCAAATTGGATTGGAGGACAAGTGCAAAATACTCAGTTTACCCTCCTCTCCTACATATTCTAAATACACAAATAACATGGCAAACAAAATACGATATAATTAATCAAATTGTAGTTTCGCAAAAATAACAAAAACGGAGAGTGAGAGTGAAAGAAAAAAGGACCCTTAGGTAGAGAAAGAAAAAGAAAAAGGAAGGAAGGAAGAGGAAGAAGGTGGATTGTTGATAAACCCATGAGTAATCTCCCCATCTGGTGTGAGGAGGTACATACATTTATTACACGCCCGTTCTATGAAATCCCCACCTACAGCAACTCTAAACCATGCGAAAATGAAAATCTGTTCCGCACATATGTGCGGAACGAAAATCGTTGACGGACCATTTTATAAAGAAGAGAAATTTGACTGGAATTTTCCACAATTCGTGCACCGCAATTACACTGTGAATCGCCAGAGATAGCTAAAAATCGTCCCCCGAGTTCCAATGTGTTCTATGTGCCAGTAGGCACATAGAACACATTGGGACTCAGGGGACGAAACAGTAACACGGGTTCCCCTCGCAAATTTGGTTGGCGATAAAATGTGGGGTTTTTTGTTGATAGTTGTCACATGAATTACTGAGTGTCCTTCTAATAACGTGTTTTATAGACGTGAGGGCGTGTAATAACCACAGAACGACACGTGTGTGTGAATGGGTTAATCGACATGGCTCTTGTTCCATCGCAGAATGATAAAACTCGAAGCCTGCGGCTGGCACTCGTATTTCATTCGTTTACACAATCCATGTTTTGAGACACTTTTTTCAGACATAAAGGGTTCATTGTGATGTAAGTCTACGTTGAGTTAGAAATCGATCTCCATCGAGTAGATCATAAACTCCATGTCCCAAGAAAGAAGAAAAACAATCTTGGACCATGACGCTAATCATGATTTGTACATATTCTTCCATGAACGGTGAAGTACTGTAGGATTGACAAACGATTGTCGAAAATGGCATCTGACGAGTTATACAAGTTTGGTATTTGAACTGAACTTGTTAAAATATTCATTTTCTACCGCTATTCTTTTTGGTCCTTGGCGACAGTTGAGAGGTCTACTGAGATGCGCGTTTGTTGTTGTTTTTTTTTAAAATTTTCCCCTAGCAAACAGCGGTGCTAAAGTTTTCGACAAATCAAAGACAATTTTCTCATTTACTGTTTCAGTTCTGTCGGGAGCTTAAGTATTCATCTCGGACGTATCACAAAAGTATACGTTCTCTGTAGTCCACAATCTCCGCAGTATACTCGCACACTTTATTGCCAAGGTTCGCATATCGATCCCAAGACAAATTCCTAATGTGCACTGATGTACATTTTGTGATACTATCATATTTGCAGTGGCGTTGATGCGATGGGAGCGGATGGACTGCCGTTCCCCAGCCAAAGACAGTCTGTAACAGTTAGAGATCTGCCGATATTTTTATTCTTACAGAGGTCAATTCACGCTGAAACTAATTACTAGCTGCTCAGTTGAGTCAAGGCATTCAAGTATTTTTTATATCGAATTTTTCAAACATTCACAACTTAGGATTACTGTTTCTAGCCTGCACGGGTCAACAAGTTTTCGTAATGTGGTGGATTGAGTCGAGACCATAAATATTTCGACCTCAGCAGAAAATGCTATTTAAGCTCTTGGTTCCAGTAGTGTTCTATAGTTCGAACTTGTTTGAGAGCTAAATTACGTTTTGGTCATAAGAATGTGTACACTTGGCTTTACCTATTTTACAATTTAAGTGGGGACCTGCGAACGGTGTGAGATTCGATTCGGCTCGAAACCGCGGCGATGATTCGATTCGGCTCGAAACCAATCACCGAGGCTCGACATTTTCGAGCTCAAGTCCACTTCCATTTAAAAGACTGCACGTACGTCATATTCGACATGAATATCGTTAACTTTTAAGCCGCTGAGTGTTTCCAAAATATTTTTCTTCAAATCTAGTCATGCTTGCTGTGACTAGATTTGATGAAAAATTTAAGTAAATTTAACTCAAGAAATCATCGGTGAAAAAATTCATGCCATTTACAGAGAGAACATTTGATTAAATATGCTCAAATTATACTTATATCCGTGGCAACAGAAATCCTCTCCTAGGCAGCAGCATGCAAGGAGTTGATACGGGCGAAATACCCACCGCTTTCATGTTATAAAATAACGTTCACGTAACTGCTTATATTATTTCTAGCCTGCACGGGTCAACAATCAAACAGAGAACTTTTGATCACTAAAAGCAACATTGTAATTGCATACAGTTTCCACGACGATTCCAACAGTTTTGGGCTCGTCTACTGCATACCACCACGTGCATGTTGGAGTAATGTCTACCTATCCAGGTCACTCTACTGGTTGACATCAGGATTCGAGATTCGATTTGATTCGAAACCTTAGAAGAGATCCGATTCGAGATTCGAATCGAGCCAAAATCGGAGGTTCGCAGGTCCCTAAATTTAAGGCAATCTCCCTTAAATTGTAACAAGGCAAATCCTACTAAATAATATCACTTTAAAGATAATATGAAGCACATCCACACAATGAGAGGCTTCAGAGTTGAAAGGAATTTGGAAAAGTAGTAGAGTGCAAAAGCGCTATAAAGAGATCGAAAACGGCCGAGCGATACCTGCGCTCGACATTACAGGTACTCTCCCTGCACACCTCTTGCATTACCGAGCGCATGCGCAACTACCGCGACGTCAGTTCCGAATTTCCGCCAAGGAGAAGTTTTGTGATTTAGCGGGAAGGCAAAGATATCAAAGATATCCCCTTGGGGTGGGTCTCCGGTAAACAATTGTGGTAGGTATGTTTACTGAAAAAATGTAATTTCTTTTCAACCTACTCACAATTGTTTACAATTGGCGGAATAAATAAAAGGAGGAGGTGAATCACATAACTAATACCATCAAATGCGCAGCTGAAAGGCAGTGGCGATAAAAGGAGGAGAAAGTAGTAGCATTCCTCCAGTGAGCCACATTCATAACATCCCTGAGCGAAACAGAATTGGAGAAGATGAAGAAATGGTACGAACCTCATGAGCATTACATCGATTCGAAACAAGATCCGGAGCAGACAAACTGGAATAAGCCACCTTGATTGTGAGACACATCCACATGGAAATTGAATGGGAAGAGACAGACTGCCTCCCAGGAATGAGAGACAGAAAGAATCCTCTTCCGACCCCTCCGAATGAACTGAGTGCGATTAATATAAGTCGTAATAGCATTAACAGGACAAAAAAGAGGCCTCCAGCCATTGACAGAAGGAAGTTTCCGAATGCAGATGGGAGGAGCCACCGGATCAGGAAGTTCATTCTTGGCCAGAAAAGAGCAATCAGCAGTGAAGGTTACACTGTTAGCCTCATTTTTGAAGACAGCCGAATCAGCAGAAAGAGCATGAAGCTCACTGACACGTCTGGCAGAAGCAAACGCTAGAAGGAAAGCAGTCTTATATGTGAGAAAACGCATATCGGTCTCAGATAAAGGCTCACACGGCACCCCTCCAAATAACGCAACACCCATGCCAAGTTCCATTTAGGTGTAAGACGCAAAACTCGAGGCTTCTTCAGAGAAAAGTGCCGAATCTGTTTGGAGAAAAAGAGATTACGACCTATGCACCGCTTTCCCACATAAGAGAGAGAGAGCTCCTGACAGCATAGACCTACAACCCTTCGTGGTAATAGGCTGGAGGCCCTTGGAGTCAAAAAGGTATACCAAAAAATCCGCAATTTGAGCGATTGGCGGATTTCGGTAATTCAAATGTTGATCTGCACACCAGCGACAGAAAACTTTCCACTTAGTAGCATAAGTCGTGCCAGAGGAATGTCACCGTGATGCAGAAATGCACTCCACTGTTCGTCTCGAAAAGCCTCTACGCCGCAGACGACCTGATAAAAGACAGGCGTGAAGGGACAGGCTCGCCAGGTTGTTGTGATACTTCCTGGGCCGGCCCTGGGAAAGAAGATCGCGGCGTAGAGGAAGACGAATTGGCCGATCTGCTAACAGAGGCCGCAGCTGATTGATCAACACCCTCTGTGGAGACAGAGTAGCGATCAGAATGACCCTGTACCTGCAAGCACGACTCTTCGATAACACCTGAGGAGGAATCGGTGCAGGAGGGAAAGCATAGCCGACCCACCCTGTCCAGTCTAGAGACAGAGCGTCCACCGCAAATGCTAGTGGAACTGGGTAAGAGGAGACAAAGGTCTCAACCTGATGATTCCAGCGAGTGGGGAAAAGGTCGATAAGAGGACGACCCCAGCATTCGAAAGTCGTCTGAACACCGAACGATGCAGCATCCATTCGGTGGGAAGGACACTGTCTCTTCGGCACAGGGAGTCGGCTAGGACGTTGAGACGCCAGGGGATGTGCCGAACGGCCACCCGAGCGTGTACATCCCGCGCTAACAGCAGAAGATCCCCAGACAGCCGATACATGGGAATCGAATGCGTGCCCCCTTGATTCCGGATGTAGGCCACCATTGTCGAATTGTCCGAAAGGAGCAGACTGTGTGATTCGACAGGTGAGAGATCCATTGCTGAAAACTCAACAGAAGGAATAAGGAGCTCCTTCTGGTTGATATGAAGGGCCATCTGCGCTCGGTCTCACTCGCCGTGTGTAGACAGACCAAGAGGATCTACGTCGCGCCATAGCCCAGATCGCTGGCATCCGCTGTTAGAATGCGGAACACCCTGAGTCAACCAGGGAACATTGGTCCAAGGGCCAAGGTGATAATGCAAGAACCGAGAAATAGTGAGTTTCAGGATCCACATTCGGGCGCCAATGATCCAACAGGAAGTGTTGGAGAGGTCGGACAAACAAGCGACCCAGCGGAATGAGATCCGTCACCGAACCGCAAAGGTCCAGCAACCGAAGGAAAGTCATGGCCGAGACCGAGGAGGACTGGAGCAGGTCCCGAGTCAAGGAGGAAAGGATCACCGCCCGAGCGTTGGGAACAGACACCACATTGTGAAAAGTGTCGAAATCCATGCCCAAATGACGAAATTGCTGAGAAGGAATTAGATCAGTCTTCTCGCAGTTGATTCTGAAACCCAGCGACGATAGCAGGCCAAGCTGGCGTCGAACATCGGATTCCAGTACGGCAGCATTGAGGGTGCCGTTAGAGGATGTCGTCCAGGTAGGCCGATGAAATCAAAACCGACTGGAAAGCGAACACATGTGACATCAGTCGGGTGAGGGTCCAAGGAGCCAAGTTCAAACCGAACGGGGGCGCTTTGAACTGAAAGACACGATCCCGAAACGAGAACCAAAGGTATTTCTGTGACGCAAGGTGAATGGGTACATGGAAATAGGCATCTTTAAGGTCGATACTGGCTGCAAAATCGTCCCGATGAATCGACCGTCGAACCGACCTGAAAGTCTCCATGCTGAAACGAGCTGCTATGATGGACTCGTTCAGGATACTCAGATCGATGCCAGGACGAAGCTGGAAATTTTTCTTTGGCACTAAGAAAAGTCTCGAGTTGAACTCCGGAAAAAGGGTGTTCCTGACCACCTCGATCGCCCCTTTGGAGAAGAGATTGTCGATCTCCTGCACCAGAAGGTCCCAACGCTGAGTATCGGAAGGGACCCGAGTCGGGAGGGGCACCCGAGATGGGTGTGCCGACGGAAGGTACTCCTGTTTATCAGTCGCAAACCTGATTGGATGACGTCGAGGACCCAAGGATCTCTGTCCAATGATCGAAAAACAGCGACAGCCTTCCCCCGACTGGAGGCGAATCGAGGTGAGGACCTTCATTTGCGGCCTCGACGGGGCCCCCCCGCAACCACCCCCTCGAGAAGCGAGCCTGGCCGCGTCGACGCTTCATTGGAGCAGAAGGAGCGGACGTAGTCGAAGGCGCAGCCTGCGTTACCGACGAGCCCGGCGTGGCTGGGCGCTTGGCGGGCCTGGAACGACCACCACCCGCGGCAGCAAGTTGGTCCAGTTGCCGTAACAAAAGCTGGTCTTTCGAATGACGAAGAACCTCGTCACGGATAGCCCCCACGGAACCATGGAACAGCTGAGGTCCAACCAAAGAAGCAGACCTCAGAAAAGCACGCTACTCAGAAGGAAGGAATGGAGAAGTGTCCAACACTGCATCCCGGAGTGCAAGATCCAAATTAGCCGGGTTGCAGACATGAGCGTATGTCATGTTCATAAGAGCATGGGGCAAAACACGCAAAGGCGCCTGAGCATAATCAAACTCCCCTGGCGGGAGATAAGAAGCTAGCGCAACGTTGACGTGATCCGTCGGAGACAACATGCCCAGCATCTCTCGGGAAAGCTCCACCATAGATTCTAACACGGACATCGGGAGAACTGCCGACTTTGGCTTAGCAAACCATAGGGAAGAAGAATTCTCGTCCATAGTAGTCAACCCTTGGTAGACTGGTGGACAGGCGGATTCGTAGACACGAAAGCGCGTTGGATGCTGAAAGGAATCAGATCGAGAAAAGAAGGAACCCATCAGGGCGTTGGAATGCATCTTGGCATCCAGGCCTTGGAAGGGCTCCTCAACCTGAGCCGTTTGCAGGGGGCGCAAAATCCTGGAGTTAGAAGGCCCGACAGGGTTGCGGCGCTCCACAGACGACCGCGGCCGGGTGGTCACTGAGGGCTGGTATGAAGGCTGAACGTCTGGCAAGAAGCCAAAAACGAATTTCAAAGCCTGCTCCAGGACTGTCGGGGGTGGGGGGGAGTGGGGGGTTCGCCTTCAAGCAAATAGTCATCCTCTGTGGCAGAAGAGACGTATCACAACTCGGGCGGACCAGCAGGAATCTCCTGTGAATGCTGAGCAGCATCCAAATGGCCAGGTGAAGAATCTCTGCTACTGACCAAAGGAGATTGCGCCTCAGGAAGCACAGGGAAGCCAACTTGAGGCTTGAAAGCAATCGAGTGAGCGCTAGAAATGCCTGCCTTAGCTCACCCTGAGAATCCGTCGGAGCAGTCGTCCCCGAACCCTTCTGGGAGAAGAGCCAAATCCTCAGAAGGGACCGACGACGAAAGTCGATCGGCAGACAGAGTAGGGAGATGGTAATTAGACACCGGAGGATAGTCCCAAGAGTGAGGCTCAGGGACCGTCACTGGCCTCTGCAAAACAGAAGGTCCTGTTTGCAAATCCTCTAGAGAGACCGACGGCGGACGTCGATCTCAGCTGGACCTGGGACACGATGAGAAAACACCGGAGGATTGTCCCAGAGTGACAGGAAACTGCCACTGGCCTCTGAGCAACAGATGACCCCAAGTGCCTATTCTCTGAAGCCGATGACAAGCGATCGACAGCTAGATTTGGGATACGGTGAAAAATCACCGGAAGAAGGTCCCAAGGGTGACAGCTAACAGGTGCCGTGACTGGCATCTGCCGAACAGAAGGTCCTGGTTGCCAATGCCATAGCTCCATCCTGCTGGTCGGCTCACCAGCAGGGGAAGGCGGAACAACAAACGATTCGCCCGGCGAGGAACGAGGAATCGCTGCCGAAGCGACCGAGCGTCTAAACCGGCCAGGAGTAAACCTAGCCAGATGAGGCGGGGCAGCCAGCAAACCTTACAGCTTCGCTGAGAAGCCAAAAAGACTGGGAGCCTGTTAAACACCACCAGATACAGGCTCGCCCCCCCCCCCACCACCCCCACCCCCAGAGACTGTATACCATCTCCAGAAGAGATGGGAGGATGACTATCATGCAAAATAGGAGAAGCATGAACAAATTTCTCAGCAGCTGCAGATGATGCAGTCGGAAAATCTGTGAGAGCGACCGAGTGGACCTCGGAAGAACTCGTCTCGACGAAAACCGTTGCCTCAAGGGTGACCACTGGAGTCAAGGAAGGTAGACCGTAGTCCCCACTTCATTCATCCCATCACCAGCACCACCAACAGCTTCGGAGGAATCGGTTTTCGAAAAAAGGCTGCCGAACATCCTGAATCAGAATCAGAGTGCCAGTTTCACCCCGTGCACTCTCGGAAATATCCGAGGAGGCACGGCTACCTTTGCCCCGAGAACGAGGGGTTGTAGCTCGGTTCAGAACCACCTTGTTAACAGAAACTTAGAATCTAGATGACCAACCCCTACAAACACCACAGGGATTGGCCTGAGAGCAATTGTTGCAGGTGACACAAGTTCTGTGAACATCATCGACATGTTTCACCTACAAACAAGAAGGACAAGTAATTGTTTTTGGCATTGTCAAAATGGATGTGAGAAGTGAATTAAGAGGGAAAACCCCCACAAATCAAACCAAATCACAATACTTCTCGCCGGCTGAAAACTGATCAACGCGGGTCGCGTTTTCGCGCGCGAAAAAACAAAGCTCACAGAAAGAATACAATCTAAAATTAGCATGAATATGAGGAAAATCATAATAATTTAGAGCTTAAGTCAAAGGATACAATATCCAGAAATGCACTGTAATAATATCTCTGGAGATCACAAGTAGTTCATAACGAAAACGAGAGCAACAAGCACGAGTCACAAAATCCGACCATGCAAGATGGCGGAAAAAAAGGAATTGAGAGTACCTGTAATGTCGAGCGCTGGTCTCGCTCGACCCTTTTCTATCTCTTTATAGTGCTTTTGCACTCTTCTACTTTTCCAAATTCGTTTGGAAAAGTTATTAGCTTGAGTTGTGCTCCGAAGTAGGGTTTGCACCTACGCTACAGCCAATTGTAAACAATTGTGAGTAGGTTGAAAAGAAATACACGCACATCAGAATAAAGCACGAATATGGTCTTTCAGAATTCAACCAAATACTGCCAAACGTATGTCATATTGATGAATCTATCGATGAAAAAAGACAAAAGAGCAATTCACCATAGCACATGTACATATATGATAAGATGTATATTGCCGTCAGCAAAGGACCGGAAGTCAATACTCTTATGAAGGTGTCAATCTTACTGTTCAATATTCCACATGACCACACGTGCAGTTCAGAATAAAGCCCAAATATGGCCTTCCATCATTCAACCATGTACTGCCAAACTATTACACAATTGACGAATCGGAGCGCGGTGGCTCAGTAGGTAGAGGTGCAGGCTGCAAGCCTAGTGGTCCTCGGTTCGAATCGCACCTGCGGCAACCGCGTTGTGTCCTTGGGCAAGACACTTCATCTCCATTGCCCGCGTGGGGGCACGATGACGCCGTGTACTAAGGCGTACTGCACGTCGATGGTACGCATGTCTTCAACCAATCTAACCCTGCCTGTGCTGTAGTGCGGAGTTACGATGTTGGGGAGCTGGCAGCTGCTCGTCGTTGCTCGGTGGTTCTCTCCGGGTACTCCGGCTTCCTCCACCCGTAAAACTGTCACGGTCATGATTAGCCATTGTGCATAAATATGTGACCTTAAACATCAATAAATAAATAACAACTGACGAATCTATCGACGAAAAAAGACAAAAACCAATGGACAGCAACAAATGTATACACATCCAAGAATGGAAGTAACCTGCGAGCGACCGTTTAGGTTACGTGTGGGTTATCAACTGTAAAATACGCGAACAAACTACAGGTTACGACGAAGTAATGCAACATAACTTTATTCAATTACTAATCTCGAATCTTTCACCAGGAAGACAACACAGTCTGAGCTATCTCAACCCTTTACTCAACGTAACGGCCAAAACCGGCCAGCGCTATTCTCAAAACTCGCCAATTAATTTTCATTTTTTGTCTCAAAAGCATAGGTTATGATCCCTCGTCGGAACGAGCTCGTCGAGCTCGTTCCAACGAGGGGTCATAACTTATGTTTTGGAGACAAAAAAATGAAAAAAAAAATAGTTATTAAAAAAAAAATAGTTATTCAAGATTTTTTTTTTTTGCAAGTGTCGTCTGCTTTTCATGTTAGGTAAAGGGTTAACTCAAAGGTTGAGAGCTGCATCCACATAAGAATAGAATGGCGTGCTGTTGCCATCTTAAAAGAATTTCCGCAAAAATAAATAGCAACAACTAACGTGCAATCTCCCTTCGGTGAGATTGGGCGTTAGTTGTTGATATTCATACCGATCGGGGATCCCATTAAGACGTAAAAGAGGCATGTCTGGCAGAGAAACATCACAAAACACTTTTCCCATGGGTAACCACCATGCTATATAGCGTATCCTGCCAACGGGTTACGAAAAAAGGCTTTCTATGTCGAGGCCTGTTTATCCTAGTATGTACATTCCCGGCACCTAAGACTGGTAGACAATGTTCCTATCGAGGTACCAGTCGTATTGTTCAATATTCCACATGGCGACGTATGCTAACTATCATTGCAAACACTCTTTAGAATTGCGAAGCATATGTTATAAATATTAATTTTCTATTCCTGATGCACGTCGTGCATTTTGATGTTTGCTGTTTTTATGAAGCATATTTTTTCGGAATTACAGTGAGTCATCCAGAAAATGTTCTGAGAAATGTTAAGTAAATCATGAAGAATATTTGATCTTGAGATTCCTATAACTAGAAGCATACACAAATTAAATGAATGACATCCCCGGTATTTTTTGTCTGATAATCATTTCCTTGGTATATTTGTTTGTTAAATATATTTATTTGTTTTGGGGTTCGATCGGGTTCATATTCACTCAACCCAGTTGATTTGGGTTAATTTTTAACACAACTGATTTTAGAGTGTAGTAACAGAGTAACAGAAACAAAGTTTTCCAGTTTGTCGTACATTAACGAACTAACCAAAAACCCAGACGCGATTATAGTTCAGTACATCATATGCGAAATTCTAGACATTTGCTTGGAAAGGTATAAACATTCTATGGAATGTAACATCCACCGGTTTAGTTATGCAGACTACCAGATAACTATACCTGATCAATCCACCATATATTCTTGTGTGATGACGTCTCTGACGAAAAGGGTTCAGTAACGGTTACTTCCCTTAACACAGATGGGTGATAAAACTTGAACGTGATAGAGCTTAATTGTAAGAATTTATTGCAATAAATCTGTTTTCTTATATTCTCAAAATTCCTAACTGAAAACATGAGGTGCACAAAATACATTCTGTGTTTCTCTCCCTTTAGAACCGTTCTCTTGCAGTGTTATCTGGTGGGGTGTAGTATCCGAACCAGTCATGAAACCGAATGTAGCACTACAGTTTCCGATACAAGAGAATAATAGATACTATACAAGGGTTTGCTGTCGGCCCACGAAAATACTGCTATCTTAATGTCAGGTGAGGAGGAAATGTTTGTTCTTAATAAAGTATGTCAAAAATACTTTAGTCAAATTCAACTTTTGTCTCCATTGGACACCTCAACAACTTGAAAGGTTCCCCATTCTGTAATTCTTCTTTTATGCATACTAGCATGGATCATAATTCGTCATAAACATAGGTGTATGAGGTAGGGCGCGATTGGGGGTGCCGCTCAATTGGTCTGCAAAACAGTGAGTACTCGAGCTATATCATTTATGTCACTCAAGCAAAATGTAAATTCTGGGAATGTATAAACTGACCACAGTGACAATGCCTCAACGACCGGATACGAACAGTGGTGTTGTATCTGGGTTGTCCATGTGTGTTCTATGGAGGTTTACTCCGGACCGAAAATCACAGGTTTTCCCAATATAATCTTCCTTACAACCCGCGCATTGTATAACATATATTAATTTTTTTGAATTGCATGTCATGTCGGTATTGGTTTGAAAGTGGTCTGGGTGCTTTTAAATGTGATGGAATCGCCTTCAATGATGCAGTCGCATAATAAACAGTTTGGGCGGTTACATTCACTTACTTTAGATGCTCTTTTCTCTCCAAATTTTCTCTTTGTCAAAATTCTTTTTAACCCTTTACCTAACATGAAAACCAGACGACACTTGAAAAAATAATTCTTGAATAACTAATTTTTTTTTCATTTTTTGTCTCAAAAACATAGGTTATGACCCCTCGTTGGAACGAGCTCGACGAGCTCGTTCCAACGAGGGGTCATAACCTATGTTTTTTAGACAAAAAATGAAAAAAATAATGAAAATAAATTAATAGGCGATTTTTGAGAATAGCGCTGGCCTGTTTTGGCCGTTACGTTAGGTAAAGGGTTAAATTAGCAGGTTGTCGTTTACTATTAATTATATTTGTTTTCTCCAGAATTCCATTTAATTCTTCAACATGTTTTAGAAAATTAAGATTATGCTGTATAACCGGGTACATGTTGATGTTGGTAGGGTTGTGAGTGGTGACAAAAGTTAGTGTACCCAATATCAACGAGTTATTTATCCGACTTAAAAACTTTTTGTGGTTAGATAGTTCAATAGATGTAAAATATCCAACACGCAGCTGCTGGATATACAACTACCCAACTATGAAGCATGGGATAGTCAAACTACATACCAATGAATAAAAATGGATGGCAACAATTAAGGTTTTTAAAGTGTGACTATCCCATGCTTAAGAGTTGCATAATTGTATATCCAACAGCTAACTGTTGGATATTTTACATCTATTGAACTATCCAACAACAAAAAGTTTTTAAGTCCGTTAACCCTTTACCCAACGAATCGGCCGCATCCACCCGCGTAATATGCAAATTCAGTCGTTGAAAAAATATTATTTTTCAAAAAATTTCAACAAAACCATATCATGTGACCCCTCGTTGGAACGAGCTCGTTCCAACGAGGGGTCACATGATATGGTTTTGTTGAAATTTTTTGAAAAATTTGAAAAAATTATATTTAAAATAATAAATTTTGATATCGTCTGCGTTGGGTAAAGGGTTAAACAACTCGTTGATGTTGGATAGGCGAGAGAAAGCACTCTGTCTCGGTCCTAACGGCCAGAGGCAGCGGAAGCTCGATAAACGTGGAGGGGCACAACTTTTCAAGGCTACCATAGTTCGGCCAAGTGGGAGAAAAGTTACTATCGTATATCAGTAAATGTACAGTGACATACCATAGTCTCTCGTTTAGATGAGCATGCAGCGGTGTGGTCACTGTCCTGTTCATTGCTTCCATTTCAGTCATCTTTGGAAGATGGGTGAAGTCGAAGAAACGGACCGAAGCGACCGAAAGTGGGATACTTTTGCAAATGGTGCTTGGATTTTCAAGTAATATACCGAGTGAAAAAAGAAAGTATAATAGACACAAATGTGAAAAATAGCATAAAGGATGAAATATAATAGTTCTAATGTTACATGTTTGTGGACAAGAAGCCGTGCGAAGAGTTTAATGAAATGTTGTTGTTGTCCACCCAACCGTATTCAATTTTGCTACGGATTTCAAAATAGCATGTGCTACCCGAGAATGTCAATTTGAATGGGTGACCGACGATTTTCTTTGTGTTATGTTGTTCTAGACAGCCTGGGTTATTGAGAAAACACGCTAGTTTTTATCATCCGACAAATGCCAAGGCGACAATCAGAGGCTGCGTGCCATTGGTATGTATGAGGCTGGGATACCTCCAGATGAGCTCGCTGCTGAGTTCGGAGTCACTGTGGCCACTATTTACCGTCTCATTGGAAGGTATAGAACCACTGGATTTACTGCCGACCGACCGCGTTCAGGTCGACAAGAGTTACGACCCCTGCACAAGACGAAGTAGGCGTCTATACCACGGACCAATCCTTACCCAACGTCATCGTACCGTCATAATGGAATGGGTGCGTCGGCATGTTCGCTGGACTCAGCAGCGTTGGGGCACAGCTCTTTTTAGTGATGAATCACGATTTTGTATACGGGGCGCTGGTGGTAGGACAAGGGTGTATCGCCGTCGAGGAGAGCAGTTTTCTGATGCTTGCGTGCGGGAATGCGACCGTTTCGCCGGGGTAGTATAATGGTTTGGACAGGAATTTCCTTGCACCGTCGAACGCAGTTGATCTTCATGTAGGGACGAAATTCTTAACGCTGTTGTTGTCTCGTTGTTCAACGCTAACGTCGGATTGCAGTTATTCCAGCAAGACAATGCCCGATGTCACGTGGCGCGTATCTGTCGTGACTTTCTTGAGGAGCAGAGCATCGAACTTCTTCCCTGGCCCCCACTTTCGCCAGATTTGTCGCCAATCGAGCATCTTTGGGATCAATTGGACCGTCGGGTACGACTTCATTAACTTCAGACGTTAGGCGATTTACGTAATGTTCTAAGGCAAGAGTGGAACTCAGTACCACAGGGTGACATCCAGAGACTTATCGGGTGCATGTGCCGTCGATGTCTTGCCATCCAAGAGGCAAACGGTGGACATACACTCTATTGACTGCATGTGTGAACTTTTCATTTCACCCCATGTCTGAATTGGAACGTCCTGTCGTGACGCTGGCAACAGTAAGAACATGAAATTATGCAAATTCATACAGCTCGACTCGAAATATGAATTTACAATAATTTGTTTGGGATTAAAGTCGATAATACTAAAAAAAATTGCTCCTCAAAGTTTATTATACTTTCTTTTTTGACTCAGTATATTACAGGAATGCCTGTATATTGACACGTCTGCGTGCGCCCATTTTAAGTCACTGTGTAACCGCGCAACATGTCGGTGGAAAAAAAATGGAGGGACACGTGTCCCCTGTGCCCCCTGGTTCCGCTACCTCTGCTAACGCCCCTCGACGGAGAGCTTTCTCTCGCTTATTCAAAATCGACGAGTTATTTATCCTCTATCGATAATATGAAAGGTGATACAAATATTTACTTGGTTCCGTTGACAAACATGCAGGATTCAGCTAAAACTGTGCTTCAATTAGCGTGATAGTCGTTCTGTTTGCAATATCGCATGATCAACCGGAGCATTGTTGTTTACAGTTCAATTATTGATCTCGCACCAGGTCAGGATGTGAAAATCCTCTCAAAGAAAAAAAAGGAGATTATTCCACAGATTTGTCGATAACATTTTATTCCCTTTCAAACATTATTAAGCCAACTCGGAAAAATTGCAGCTTTGTTGATATTGATTACGCCGCATGGGTCACCCCCACCCTCCCTGTTTAAAATGGGTTAGCCCTTCGAACACTCCGCCAATATTAGGGGATACACAATAGAAACAATCGCAACGTCCCGTTGAAAGCAGAAATTCTCATTCGATTATCATCATGTATTCAATCCTTTAGTTTTAACTGATTGGTTTTAACCCTTTACCTAACGAATCGCCCGCGTAATATGCAAATTGAGCAGTTGAAAAAATTAAATTTTTCAAAATATTTCAACAAAACCATATCATGTGACCCCTCATTGGAACGAGCTCATTGAGCTCGTTCCAATGAGGGGTCACATGATATGGTTTTGTTGAAAGTTTTTGAAAAATTTAAAAAAATGATTTTTAAAATAATAAATTTTGATATCGTCTGCGTTGGGTAAAGGGTTAATTAACCAGTCTTTTATGTACCTTACAGGATGTTATTTAGTGGCGCTTAACGACACTTTCAACATCCATGGTCATATCGTGTCGGACAATTTTAAGAAGGAAAGAAGTACCCGAAGAGATACACTGAGAAGCTGTGAGTAACTGTTAGACTCCCCAACTTACTACCACGTTGTGTCCTTGGGCAAGACACTTCATTTCCATTGCCCGCGTGGGGGCACGATGACGCCGTGTACTAAGGCGTACTGCACGTCGATGGTCCACATGTCTTCAACCACTCTAACCCTGCCTGTGCTGCATTGCGGAGTTACGATGTTGGGGAGCTGGCAGCTGCTCGTCGTTGCTCGGTGGTTCTCTCCGGGTACTCCGGCTTCCTCCACCCGTAAAACTGTCACGGTCATGATTAGCCATTGTGCATAAATATGTGACCTTAAACATCAATAAATAAATAAATAACCCCAACTTACTAAGTGCGCACAAGATGATTTAGCATCGACTGAATGCATGTGTATGCCACTTATCACACTTCGCAACAACCTCCACACTTGGGCAATTGGGATTAAATGTGTTGCACAATAACGCAGACCAAGCGGGTCTGGATCGAATCCGCGACTTTTCAATATTAAGTCCAATGCTCTAACTAATGAAGCCCAGTTTGTTTCTTGTGAAGTATTTAGAATATTATAGTAGCAGTATCGTATGCTGATAAAATTTATATTAGATAATTAGTGTGTTTGTTTATTCGGTTTAATGACACTTTTAGTAGCCATAGGTCGGACACCCCATGCAGCGATCTTTCCAATGCCAAGAGCCCTAAACACGTAATAGTTTAAGAGGGATTGATAATTTAAGCTACGTGTTTAACCCTTTACCTAACGAATCGGCCGCATACGCCCACGTAATTTTCAAATTTAGCAGTTGACACAAAATTTATTGTTCAAAAAGTTTCAACAAAACCATATCATGTGACCCCCTCATTGGAACGAACTCAAGATTTTGTTGAATTTTTTTTAAAACATTTAAAAAACAGTAAAAAGAATACTAAATTTTGATAACCTATGCGTTGTGTAAAGAATTGAGAAACAAACGCAATTCCACAAAACTTTGTAACCGTGGATAAATGGACATTTGAGTAACTGAGTAAATTGTCAAACACCCAGAATTTTCTTGATATTAATTTCGGCTTCGATATTTATCTACGAATGCGAGTTTCGGAAGCGATTTAATTGTAGATTATATATAGAAAATACCCATAGTAGCTTGGTGTACCAAATGTTCACCACGAGTAGTGAAGTGGTGTTAACCGCGAGCCTTCGGCGCGCGGTCAACACCACTTGACCACGAGTGGTGAACGTTTGGTACACCAAGCTACTTTTGGTATATTTTATTTATTCCATGTTCGTCAGATTATTAAGAGTCGCTATTATTTTTTCTCGATTTTACTGAGCACCAGACGTACATACGTGCGAATCTGTTTTTGTTTACACGGGCATCGGTGGGCGGTACTTCCGCTGTCAATTTTATCGCCGAATCGAAATGAAAAAAAGAAACTGAGCCTTTTTCGTTTTAATAACATAATAACATACTATTTCGAGTAATGCATGCTTTATTAACATGAGACATTGCATGTTTGTTAATCTTTAGCATCTTATGGGGTTAACCCATTTAAAAACGTAATAAATAACTGCCACTTCCATTTCACTCTTCGCGAGGCGACGTGTGATAAATTTAGACAAGTTTGCATTCAGGTCGACGTCATCAAAGGTCAACTTGGATGTAGTTCCACTGTAGGTGTAAATTTAACTATTGAAATCCCATTGCTGGTGTGTTCACCACGGTTGGTTTGTAAAGCTAAAATTTATGTCATAGGATTTTCATATATAGTAGAATAGGTAATCATGGTATAAATTTAGAATATACCCATAGTAGCTTGGTTTACGAAATGTTCACCACGTGTGGTGAAGTGGTGTTAACCGCGAGCCTTTGGCGCGCGGTTAACACCACTTCACCACGAGTGGTGAACATTTGGTACACCAAGCAACTTTGGGTATATTTTATTTGTACCATGATCGTCAGATTATTAAGAGTTGCTATTAGTTTTTCGCGATTTTCTGAGAAAGGAGCCGTACATTCGTGCGAATTTGCTTTTGTTTACATGAGGATCGGTGGGCGGTACTTCCGCTGTCAATTTTATCACCAAAACGAGATAGAAAAAGAAACAGGGCCTTTTTCATTTTAATAACATAACATACTGTTTCGAGTTATGGATGCTTTATTACCATGAGACAATGCTAATGTTAATTTTCGGCGTTTTATGGGGTAAACACATTTAAAAACGTAATAAATAATTGTCACTTTCATTTCACTTTTCGCGAGGCGACGTGCCATAAATTTAGACAAGTTCGCATTCAAGTCGACGTCACCAAAGGTCAACTTGATGTAGTTCCACTGTAGGTGTAAATTTTAACTATTGAAATCCCATTGCTGGTGTGTTCACCACGGTTGGTGTACAAAGCTAAACTTTATGTCATAGGCTTTTCATATATAGTAGAATAGATAATCATGGTATAAATATATTTATTTTTTATTTATTTATTGGAGTTTAACGACACTTTCGACAGCCAGAGTCCCCTCGTGTTGGAGTAGATTATATTTTCGTAGATTATTATTGGGTATAGTAATCGATCACATGATTTAACTTATATTTATTTCAATGAAGAAGCCCCGAGTGACCCGAGAGCTCATTAAAGCCTTGCCTCTTCCCCTTGCAGCTAACGCGTATTAGTTCAATACCTTTGATAACTTATCAATCAATTTGAAGCTTAGCCTTGAATAATGCCTCGTGCGTAAACAATTGCAATCTGTAGGAGTGAGCTGGTGGTTACCGGGACGGTTGGTCCAATAAAGAGAACTTCCTCGTTTAACTGGTAGAGTGCTGGAAGCCCATATTTGGGCTTTACTCTAAAGTGCAGGTACTGCAACTCAAAGGCTTCAAACTATGTGGATGTGCTTCATATTATCTTTGAATCTAAATTATTTAGTCGGTATGAATTTTCCTTGTTACAATTTATGGGAGAGTGCCTATAGGCATTCTCCCATAAATTATAACATGGCAAAGACTTGTGAATAAATTTTCATGACTACAAATAATTCAGAACTCTACCAGTTAATAGTCCTAGACCAATCAGTATTTTATAGTTTATTACGTCATAATCCTCTATTGGTGCTTTCCGGCAGAAAAATACCTATTCCTCCCGTGACATAACTTCGGCGATGTCCCGAAAACAGGGATTTTTATTTATTGGAAAGAGCTGCTGTTATTTGTCACCAGCCTGATATTTTCAGAGTCTCACCCGCGGTGGAAACTACCCGCGGTTCACGCATAGAAAGATCTCCCGGCCATACCAGAAAGGTATACCAAACATACGTTTCTGTTAGACGTGGTCATAGCCTCCGTGTTATGACGCTAATACATTTAATTCACCTGATTCATCAAGCTGTTTCTAAAATTAGGAGAGAGATGAACAACACTTTGTTTTCAGATAATTATTTCTATTTTAATCCCATTGTGGGCGGCAAATAGCATGTGCTCTTAAAATAATTATTCTTCTGAGCACCAGGCTTTTAATGTATTTTGTTACGCTCACAACACAACAAAATGTAGTGCAATGTAATGGGCGCAATATGACCAGCGATTTGTAAATCTATAACACAATTAATGTGTGAAATGAAGCTTTGCCACGTGGAAAAAATCACATTTGTATGGCTGCTGTTGGAGTCTATATACAAGGAAGACACTTAGGCACTGAGTGGCTTGGAGTGGGGAGGGGACCAAACACTCTTATAGGAAGAGACGTACTTTCATGAAGTGTGGGGCCGATACACCTACCAGTTTTTTGTATGGAAATTTTTCAGGGCTGTCGTAAATTTGATCAGGTCTGTATTGTTAGCTACACACCCAATTCTCCCTTTAAGTGGAACAAGACGCCATTAGCAATGCTTTAGCATTGCTCATGGCGCATTGTTGCACCCAGGGGGGGGGGGGGGATGGTTTGGGTGGCGATAATTTTACCCGTTCCACTTCGAATCATGGATATAGCTCTATTCAACAATCGATTTTTCAAAAATTGCCCACGTTAGATGATAATACATCCTTAATCTGCATATGGTCATAAAATGTCCCACAGAAACGGCACGAGGCGATGTTATTTATCACAAATGTTTGTCAGAACTTTTATGGTCTCGCCCTAATACCATAAAAAGTTAGCTGCACCGCTGCTTATAGACATATTTACTCAGAGACTAGGACATATTATTTCACTTTTCTTAATCGACGAGTTATTTTTCCATACACCACAGAAAAACATGGAAGGGGGAGTATAACTTGAGAGCGTGTGCAGTGTGCAAAATTTGACGAGAACACTCGTTTCGTTCGCGCGGTGGTTACACAAATTTAAATCTACGCGAACGGATGACCGGTTAGCCAAAGCTGCATCTTGAATGGGAAAGTCTGAGTAACTTAACTGGTAGAGTGCTAATTTTTTTCTCAACCTCAAGTTTTGTTCACACATTTTTGTCTTGTTGCAATTTATGGTAGAGTGTCTATAGGCACTCTCCCATAAATTGAAACAATGCAAATCGATGGAGATGAAGTAATTTTACTTTCAAGCTAATAAGGACATCCACATAATATGAAGCCTTTTAACTTTGGGTACATACAGTTCAGAATAAAGCCCAAATATGGGCTTCTAGCACTCTACCAGTTAACCAGCATTTCTTGTGTCTTGATAGATTTTTAGAGGCTATATATATATATCAATTCCACGTAATATATGAATACTTGTTAATGATAAAAAAAAGCAGTTTCTCAAGAATTTTTACATAGCTGAACGTTCGGTTAGCCATCTCCAAACCACGTGAACGGTCAGTTGGTTGGAGTCATTTTTGAAATTTTGCACACTGCGTGTCGTGTAAATGCTATTAGAATAAATAATGTAATAAGTTCCAGTTGTAACGTGACAAATGTCTAATTGGCATCAACCAGAACACATTATCAATATTCAGCTTCAAAAGGGACGCCTTTTGGGCCAATCGAAGAAAAATAGTACCAGAGAAAAAAACAATGTGGCTAAACAGTTTGAGGTCGATAAGGGACGAGAAAGTGTAAAGAAGACAAAAATTACACGAACTTTGCTCGATTGATGTTTTTATCCATTTCTCATATCTTCTCCAACAAGAATAAAACCTAGAGGCTTTACAAACGCTTGGTAATCTAATAACCCCTGACAAAATGCCATGACACGAAAACAGTTTCGGGAACTTCCGGTCATGGCGTGATTGGATTCATTTCCTCGGCTAGATAGGTAACTGCTCTTAATAAAGTCACTTTTTATGGGAATAGGAGTGCATCTGATAACCCAAATCCTCGTTTAATTCGTAGAATTACCCAAATGGACCCAACAAATGCCCCAAACTACTGAAATGGCCTTTATATGCCTTGAATTTTTTTATGTACACTCCCACCTGTCCCCTCCCCCACTCGCCTTTCGCCCTCTTCTCCTATAGTTTTATGAAGGAAATCGTGAAATAAATCGCTGCATTCTGAATGGACACTTTCAGCATTTATATTTGCGCTGGTAAGCATATCCGTATGGTATTACTTTGCTATTATTTGATAAAAAAAACTGTCAGAAAAAAGGTCCTTAAAAAGGGTCGCTTGATAGAAGATAAGGTAACCCTTTTTCGGGTTACTTCAATTTCTAATATGTATACATGTCTGTAGCGCGGATAACAAACAACTAACGCCAGTCAATAACAGCCAAGGCGATCGGTGCTCAGTGCACGCGTAATGGTTCGGTTAATGGACCTCCTCGTCCAATCTGGAGATGCATCACTGAAATTTGCTTTCGGTGCTAATCTTTTTTTATAAAAGGAATTTCAGATCTTTTTGTTTGAAGGGAACATCGTGATAATCAATCGTTCACGTGCAGTAACTTGCATCGCTGGCTGAGGGCATGCGCACCATCAGCATGTCATTTTGGTCCAAATAACCGCACTTCCCATGTGTTTGGTAGAGAAAAACAATGCATGCATGTTGTCCATAGAACCTTGTACTCGACAAAGTTTCTTTCCACTCCTTTAAGGCATCGATATTGAACTTTCATTTTGCTTTTCAAAAAATGGAATGACTGCTACAATGCTAACGCGTCTTGTGTATTCTTGAGAATGTTACGAACGGTTACTGGGGCAAAATATATGATCGGCTCATGAATTATTAAATTATGTATTATAGCTCTCAACATTTTACCAAACACGAAAGGCAGACGACACCTGCAAACGAAATTTTTGAATAACTAAATTGTTTCATTTTTGCATCAAAAACATTGTTTGTGTCCCCCTCATTGGAACGAGCTCAATGCGCTCGTTCCAATGAGGGGTCATAAGCTATGTTTTTGAGACAAAAAATGACAAAATAATGAAAATTGAATGGCATTTTTAGTAAACGGCGCTGGCAGGTTTTCGTCGTAAAGTTAGGTAGGTTAGGAGGGGGTGGGGGTGGGGGGGGTGGGGGGGGGGGGTCATAATCTGTGTTTTGCAGTTAAAAAATGAACAAGAAAAATGAGAGACGATCGTGAACTTAATGCCTGAATGAATAAAACTGAAAAGACAGCTTTGTGGCATCAGGTTACCTTCAGAATGATGAAAAGGAAACCAATTTGGACTGTAATTACCTGTACCAACATTTTCCAGGTATATTTTCGATTTGTCTCCCCTGATTACTCCTGGATTATACAGCAAATTGAGCTGAATCACGTCAATATGTGTTATAATCCTTATGTTGTCAGGATACTAACCTAATGTAAAAGACAGCTCTGAAATCTTAGCGGTGATTAAAAAACCTATTTCCAAGTGAAATGGATGAAGGAAGATAATCACTTATTTCGTTTTTTTTTTCCTTTAAGTGACAAAGTTCAATTATTGCTTCCTCTGAAACAATCTCGAGCTAGTTTTTTTCACTCGCGGCAAATTTTATAATTTAACTCTGAGCCAGCCCCAGTAACATTTTTCATCAAGCTATACAGGAAAAACGTGCTAAACTAAACTACAAATGAAAATGAAAATACAAAAAAAACATCACACAGGCCCTTTAAATTATACACCACTGGAAGGCATTTGCCATGGACTTCATGAATTGATGAAGGGCTATTTAAAAAAAATCATTTGTTTTTTTTTTTAATTTTAGCTTTAATTATTATCTCCATTTAGCGCTAGACTAAATCTTGAGATATGCACAACTATTAATAATAATAATAATAATAATAATAATAATAATAATAATAATAATAATAATAAGTAGCGCTAATTAATTTGAGTCAGATGAACGGGAGGTTTCTGCTCGATAAGTGTGGTGATGTCTGCTCTTGACAAATTTGACGGTGTAATGTTTTTAATTCACTTTTAAAGTAATAAGGATGCCTTTATATTATATTCTCTTCTGGATATGAAATCTGTTGGAGTACTCGAGAATCGGGAAATATTACGAAAAAGTTACGACTACGTGTTACAGCCCTTGCGGAACAATTTTGAATATTTTGAATTGACCAAGAAGGGATTTTTTGCAACCAAGCAAAAGGTAGCGAGTTACAATAATCGAGACGACTGATAACAAATGCATTCATTAACTGTTCAGCAGGTCACACGCCAATTGCAGGCCTTATCTTGCAAATATATGCATAACATGTTTGTCGGCTGCAAGGTTTTCATTTAATAAATACACCAAGTTGCGAAAAACTGCGTTTGGTATATTTCGTTGCTTTTAACTCTTTGAACCCGAGAGGCCCCTTTTCCGGACCAGGAACATGATATGTCTTAATTTCATTTAGTGGGATGACTGATAAGTGAATGTGTTGGGTAGACAATCAATATTTTCAACGTGCAGCGCCAAGGCTGCACGTTGAAAATATTAATTTGTCTACCCCCAAATAATGAATATGGACTCTTCCAACTGCTGCCATTGAACTGACATGGAAGAGACCACCGGGGTTCAAAGAGGTAATTAGCAAGGATCCGTTTAGAGGGGTTTGACGATCGATGAGGGCGACCGATGTATATAGCTTCAGTTTTATCAGCATTTAAATTCAAGTAATTATTGCTCATCCAACAACTGATGTCAGCAACACACTTTTCTAACCAAATGTCGATTTAAGTGAAGCGCCAATTTTTTTTTTATCAACAATATTTTATTCGTCATGAAATGGTTTGGTTAACAGGCATATGCCTATGTATATACTTCACCGATACATGAAATATACATTTAACAACAATGGTGCGTAAACAAGTGCAGAGTTGTGAAGTTTGTTCTAGACAGTTTCCTGTCAATCGAAGTTTCTCTCAAACTAACTTGTGGCCTGAGTCTTGATAGGACTCTTTAGTCTGATATTGGAATGTAATGAGAGACTGAGATAAGTTATTCTACTACTCGGGTAATCATTGGAATGTCATCGTTTGATCGATACAGTTATGCACGGCTCTAAATATGCGAATGTTTTCTGAATCTGTTTTTGTTTCATTTCCGGATAAGATAATGCTAATTTCTTCAATGTGTCAAGATCGAGTCGAACTGGAAGCGTGTATATTATGTAAAATAAATTATTCTTTGATCCGTGGTTAGCAGAAGCCAGATGTTAATCTCTTAATTAATCGGACATCAGTATTATCCATGAAAACAGTTGAATATGTAATTGTTTTTATCCCGCAGATAAGCAAACGGGCAAAGATAATCAACCTCGCTGAGAACGCACAGTAACACAGCATGGCGCCGTCTCACTCCCTGCGAACTCAACAGTGTCAATGGTCTCCATAAATCAATACCAAGGGCTTCACAGAGATACCGCTAAGATTCCCCCGGGGTATTCCTTGATAATATAAAAAGGAATAGCAAGATTTAGAAAAGCAGTGTTGATCGTAAGGTTCAAACTCCAGCCCGGTTGCTGTTTTTGGCTATGGACGTGTTAATGAGTTGTGGGAATAGCGGGTCCAAAATATAGTTTAGAATAGGCGAGAAGTTATTAGGCTAAGTGGCGCAGGAGGGCTTTGAGAGCCATAAGCGAAGTTTAAAGTATAACCTGAAGTAAAGTTAGTTGGAGGGCGCTCAAACATTTTACTTAAATGGAGGGAGCTATCGAGAGGTCGAACTGTTGACTTAACTGGAGCTGTCGAGAGCTCGAACAGTTGACTTAAGCTAGGAGCTCGGAATGAGCTTGGTGAAAGCCAGGCAAACCGCATGCATGGACATTATTGGTTTAAACGAGACGGGGAGTGGTTTAGGCGGTACAAAACTGTAAAGTGGAGTGACAATATATTATTAAACGTATCAAGTGAGATAGACTGAGTTGGTTTGAGGAGTTGACGGACAAATTGAGCGTACTTAAAGGTGGAAGCGACTCTAAATAAACTAAACGTTATGTGTACAATTGTATGGGAAGTGAGATGACCACCAGGAGCTGAGGAACAACAAGAGACAACCAGGCGACAGCATTGAACGCGGGATACCCCGGAAAGAGCTCGAACTTTCAGGGTGGGGAAAATTCATCTGTGATTTGTTTTGTATTGTTATATATATTTTCGTGCATTATTCTTGATGCGTACATGTGAGTACATAATAGTGTTTTATTTTCATTAAATTATATTCAGATGATACCCGTCGATTATATTTTTAAATATCAAGTCACTGACACCTTAAGACGACGAATCTGCCCCAACACAACCACAACACTGCGAGGTGGAGAGACGAATGTTCACTCAAAAGCCCGGCTGTTCTCTCCGAGTACGGCCGAGCTCTGGAGGGATCATAAATCTCACATATCTGCCCTATCGTGTCGTGACACCCAATGTCTTTTTGACACAGCAATTGTTCATTATCTCAGAAAAACCAACAAGCATGAGTATGTGAAACGAGAGTTTCTCTCTTATTGCGTTTAGGAACTCGTTCCATAAATATCTTATGGAAGAAACTCTCATCCCATACTCGGTTTATCATATGAGGACCATTTTCTTAAAAAAACAACAGCTGTGCTGCCAATGAAGATTTAACTGGAGATAATTCCGTCTTGAAAGGTTATCGCAATGGGACGCTTCAGAATGATGTGGTTGTATTACGTGCTCTAGCCTGATAAAGTAGTTCCAAATTTCAACTGAACAAATCGCTTTCAAAACCCTGTCACCAAATTGTTTACTATCAAGTTGTCCCTCAGTACGATTACATGGTTCGTGGCAAACATTCTATAGTTCTATTTGAGTTAACCCTTTACCCAACGTAACGACCAAAACCGGCCAGCGCTATTCACAAAAATCGCCAATTAATTTTCATTATTTTTTAATTATTTTTTTCATTTTTTGTCTCAAAAACATAGGTTATGACCCCACTTTGGAACGAGCTCGTTCCAATGAGGGGTCATAACCTATGTTTTTGAGACAAGAAATGAAAAAATAGTTATTCAAGAAGCTTGTTTGCAAGTGTCATCTGCTTTTCATGTTAGGTAAAGGGTTAATAAGGAAGTCGTGTTTGGAAAAGGACTGATGGAATCAACGAAAGCTGCTATTAACTGGTAGACAATTATTGGTCAAATATAGTACTGTAAAACTTTTACAATTGTATTTTCTAGAATTGTATTTTCCACCTATTAATATAACTGACTGAAATGAATTATTAGCATTTTAGAAGATATAAAATGAAACCATTAGAATTTTAAAAGATCTGGCAATTTGCCATATCTTTGAAAATTCGAATCGTTTCATTTTATCTCATTTAGAGTCAGTCATAACGGGAAAATACAATTTCAGAAAATACAATTGCAAAACTTTCAAAGTATTGACACCTGCGATCTCAAAAGCGAACAGATTCAATTCGCATGCAGTATTCAATGGGTTCTGCTTATTAGTCGACAGAGACTTTCGGATGATAGCGTAATGTAAGTTTTTCTCGAATTTGTATACATCTTTTTGTTAAAACATAGCAAATTAGTGGATATCCGAACTCATCGTTACAATCATATGTAATGCCATTTCATCAAGGGATATGGTAAAATGTCAGTGTGTCTAAGTAAAGACGTATTTAATTAAGTCGTAACACGAAGGCAATTTGTCACAAACCACGACGGATTGTCGTCTGTTATAAAAAAAAATCCCCAATAAAACTTTTTGCTGTAATTTCCATTGGTCATTTTAATTGGAATGTGTCTGGAGAAATGTTTCATCTCTGTTCAATTTCCATGATAAGAAACGAGCCATTACTGATAAAATCATGTTGCACTGCTTGACATAAACCCTTCACTGCATTACTTTTTGAAACAAAATGTCATTGCTCATTCCTTAGCAATTTGACATTTCCTCTTAGGACCAGGGGCCCTGGAGCAAATTTGGGCGACGGGATCAGGTAATATAAATGGGTATCGGTTCAAGTCTTTTATATTTCAATCCAGTATTCAAGAATAGACGAGTATTCACGAATAGACAAATAATTGCTAGAAAATGTTTTTTGATTGATTGTTAAAGTACAACATCCCTATTACAACATACTAAAAGTCTACCAAAATCAACCACTGGGAAAATTGTTAAATAGGGAAATGTTTGAACCGCTGTTTTCGGGATTTTTTCGTAATTCTGACGCTCCGCTCTCCATATGTTAATAATGGGACGTAACACTACTCTACAGAAATAACTTAATTGAACGCATTATTAGTGATGAATTAATGAATATAATTACTTGAGAACGGGACAGAAACACGATGTGGAGAACGGGAGCAAGCTTTTCTGACAATGTGTGAGTATCTCGAAGATAACGACGAAGAATAACTGACAATTTCAGCTCTTTCAAGAAAAATGAAAGAATTCCTAGTTGCTGGAGATTCAGATCAATATGGTAATCAGTACCTGAAAATGAAGCTGAAGGATCGATGTGGAGGCTCTATATTCATTTCTGAAGGAGACGGCCTTAGTGGCATTGTTACTATGAGAGAGAGAACATCACAGATTCTACGCTCATACTTCAACACTGCTAAAGAGAGCGACGAAGAATCACAAAAACTAGCAATTATAAAAGCCGCTGCAAGACTCATCAAAAGTGACATCAAAACTGGAGTACACGGGAATGATCAGTCATACCCAGCAGTGGATTCTCTCAACCTTGAAACTTCATTGCAGTATTTACCTGAAAGTTTGCATAACCTGCTAGAGTGTATGTTTGCTGGGAAGGATACACAGAGAAAAGTGGCTGGAATCGGACAAGCCATCATCCAGGCAGTGTGACCGAGAGCCGTGATTGCTCCATTACAAATTGGGCTGGCTATACAGGCACATCATTTGTATCGCTCCAGGTTTATAGTAGAAACTCTGTCCCAAATGGGTTTCTCTGCGTCTTACCAAGAAGTCCTGAGGTTCGAAAAGAATACTGCTTATATTGGCGCTTTTGATATGCTTGGTGAGAAAGGTGGCCCATCAGATGTTTCCGTGTAGATCACAATATGCTCACTATTGATGATAAAGGAACATATCACGGGATGATTGCAGCCCTAACTCCAGGTGGAAACACTCATAAGCCTGTTCCCAGAAGATGCATTTCGGAGCTGAACCACAAAGAAAACACGAAGATCAACATTATAGAGTATCAAGTTGCTAAACATGCACGGCATGAGATGGTCTTTGAAGGGCTGTTGGAACGAACTGCACATAAAAGAACTATAGATGTTTTGTGGGAACTTTCTTTGAGTTTCAAACAAACAACACCAAATTGGCAAGGAATGATGATATCTACCAGAGAGAAGAAAATACTAGTAAATCATCCATTATTTACCTACCAATGATTGATTTGTACCCGGGAGACAAGTCTTGCATTTTATCAACGTTGGATTTTCTCTGTCACCAAGCTAACACATACAGTGTCACACCAATTATAACGTTCGACCAACCCTTGTACTGGAAGGCAAGCGAGATAATTACAGACGCACCACACAACAGTTATCTAAAGAAGACAGTGCTACTGTTGGGATGTTTTCACTCGCTCATGAATTTGTTGGGTGCGATAGGGACACTCATGAATGACACGGGTCTCAATGAAATCCTTCAAGAAACTTATGGGGAGAATGCTGTTATACAAATGCTATCAGGGAAGTCGATTCAGAGAGCAATTAGAGGTCACTTTCTTGTCGACAAATGTCTCCACAACATGGTTGTATCTGGTATAATGTCTGAAAGTATAAATTTTATAGTAAATTTCCTTTCTTATTATACCTACCGAAATTGTTTACAACAGGCTTGCACTACAGTGGAAGAACCTAACTCGGATAAAATACTCTCTATTTTAATCTTTCCCAAGATTTGGGAAAGAAAAGTGGTGTAAAAACACCACGAAAAAATAAGCCAAAACTGGGCCGAGCGCCATCGGCGCACACCCAGTATGGGACGCTCTTCCATAGTACAAATCCCTGACTTCCGTCACAGTGCGCAATGCATTAATTTGTCATTCTTTTGATTCCGAACAACACATGAGTTATGTGATCAGCGGGGAGGAAGGATTCTTACCCGAATAAGAAGACGGGAGGGCCTCCATGTAAACAATTTCGGTAGGTATAATAAGAAAGGAAATTTACTATAGAATTTATACTTCTTATCAACCTACCTCAATTGTTTACAACAGGCTGAATAGACAAAAGGCTGGAGGGAATCACATAACCAACCCACACATAACTCAATAGCACTGGGACCATGGACAGAGGAAGAGATCCCTAGGCCTATCAAACCATAGCATCACAAACATTAGAAAAGCCAATGAAAGATGAGGCGTATGGTGAAGTGCGACGCACTGACAGAAAGGGCAGTAACAGCACAAAGCTGGAACCGACCCTGAAAAAAGCTGAAAAGCTTGGATAGACAACATCCTGAGCCGAAGAAAGAGGGCCCCAAGGGTCTCTGTCGGCTCCTGCAACTGTCGCAGAGAAAAGGGGAATGTAGCATTTCTCCAGAAGGCTGCCAGTATAACATCAGTCATCCGACAACATGACAGAGTTATTAAAAGAGGAAGACAATGCACGCACCTCCTGGCAGAAAAAACAATTGGTAATACAATCACCAGTAGCTAGACGAGCGGAAGCTGCACGAATAGCAAGACAAGTCCATCAAGAAATGGATGCAGGAGAGATCTGGCATGTGGGAAAACGCATATTCATCCAGGATAAAGGCGTGAACGCCCCCCACCCCCAAGCAGAGCAGCGCCCAAGAAAGTGACCATCTTGGAGTAAACTGCAAAGTCCTAGGCCTTTTCAAGGAAAAGAGCTGAACAAGCTTGGAGAGGCAAGGATGAGTGTCGAAACAATGCGGTATCACATAGGAAAAAATGTCTCCGAAGCATGGACAAGTTCACATAGCTGGAGACCCCCAGAAACAAACATATACCAGAAAACTCCGCAAGCAGTGTGATCGAAGGAGTGACAGAAGCAACAGAGTGATCACACTACATCGACAGAAGAACCTTCCACTTAGCCACAGAGGCTAAACCAGTGGAGTGAGTGCCTCCTTGAAGAAAAGCAACTCCACTGCGTGTCTCGAAAAATCACTACGGAGGAAACAGGACCCGATAAAAGACATGTGCAAAGGCACAATGAAGTCGGGTCAACTTGAAAACCTCCCGGGCGACTTTGGCAAAGAAAGTCGCGAGGTAGATGGAGACATGCCGGAACCGCCGCTAACAGAGAGCGGAGCAGAATGATCCACACCCACCGAAGCGACGGGTGTGATCGAAAGGATTCGACGACTGCAGGTTCATATCTGGGTGAGAACCTGAGGCAGAATCGGAACCGGTAGGAAGATGTAGCCGACAAGACCATCCCAAAGGAGGGCCAGAGCGTCCACGGCGAAAGCCAGAGCATCTGGACACGGGGACACGAAAGTGTCCACCTGATGGTTCCAACTAGTCACAAGAGATCGATGGAACCCGCCATGTGGAGCATCCACCTGGTGGAAATGACCCTGCCCCGACGGGACAGGGAGTCGGCTAGGACGTTCAGGCGACCGGGAATGTGACGAACAGCCACCCTGGCGCGGACATCCTGAGCGAGCAGTATAAGATCCCAAGCCAATCGTACATTGGAACAGAGTGCGTGCTGCCCTGGTTCCGAATGTAAGCAACCACCGTCGAATGGTCGGACAACAGAAGGACCTGGCGATTAGATAGGTGAGGGATCCACTGCCTGAAACACAGAAGAGCAAGAAGCTCCATCTGGTGATGTGTAGAGCTGCATGATCCTGGTCCACCATCCTGTGAATGGAAAGACCTCGAGAGTCCAACGTCGCACCCCATCCGAGATCGCTGGCATCTGCCGACAGAACGCGATCGGACGTGGGGAAGTCCAACGGAACACCCTGCGAAAGCCACTGGACATCCGCCCAGAGGAGAAGGTGAGGATAAAGATAGTCTGGAAACTGAAGCACCAGATCCAGAAAATCTACATTCGGCCTCCAACGACTGAGCAGAAAGTGTTGGAGAGGTCAGACATGCAGCCGACCTAGAGGAATGACATCCGTCACCAAACAGCAGAGACCGATTAGCCGGAGAAAACTCCGAGCCGTCGCGGATGTGGACTGGGACAGAGTCGGAGCAAAAGCTGAGAGAATCACAGCCTTGGCCTGGGGAACCGCCACCAAATTGAATTGTGTGCGGAAAGCCATCCCCAGATGATAAAACGACGGAGAATGGACCAGGTCCGACTTCTCCTCGTTGTCTCTGAAACGTAGCGACGTGAGCAAGCTCAACAGAGTGGCGACATCCGACTCCAGGAAGGCAGCATTGGAATGCCCCTGGAGGATATCGTCCAGATATGCCGAAGTAGTCACCCTGGACTGTATGCGATGGAAAGCTATCACATGCGACATCAGTCTGGTGAAAGACCAAGGAACCAGGTGGAGGCCGAAAGGCATGGCCTTGAACTGGTAAACTCGCCCCAGAAAAATGAACCTGAGATACTTCCGTAACGCCCAATGAATCGGAACGTGAAAGTAAGCGTCTCGCAGGTCGAAGCTGGAAGCGAAATCTCCCTGGTGAATTGAACGGAGGACCGACCTGAAAGTCTCCATGCTGAACTTGGGAGCAATGATAGACTGGTTCAGGAAACTCAGATCGAGAACCGGTCGGAGTCGGCCATCCTTCTTCGGCAACAAGAACAGGCGGGAATAGAAACCCACTGACCTAATGTTCTTGATGACCTCAATCGCCCCCTTTGTCAGGAGATTGTCTATCTCCGTGGACAAAAGTTCCAGACGTAAAATGTCTGAAGGAACTGTGGTTGGAAAAAGGCACCCCAGACAGAGTGGAGTGCCGTCGGAAGGATATTCGCAGCCCGGACCAAACAACATCTAACATCCAAGGATCGGATGTGATGGTGGCCCACGGTCTGCGAACTCTGCTATCCTTCCTCCAACCTGGGACGAGTCGAGGTGAGGAGCTTCATTGCGAACGCCGACGAGGCTCGCGAGAGGAGAAAACACCTCTACTGAATGAAGAATCCTGGGAGTTCCCTCAAGACTGCCGACGCTTACCCTTACCCCTTGAGTAAGAAGTAGAAGCGATGGCAGAAGGATCAGCCCCTTTTGCTTCGCAGAGGAAGCAGAGGGTACTTGTTAGGCTTGGAACGGCCCGTGCCTACCCTAGAAGGCTGATCAAGCTGAAGAAACAGCAGCTGATCGTTGGAATGACGTAGGACGTCATCCCGGACCGTCAACACAGAATCATGGAAAAGTTGCGGACCTGTCAAAAAAGCAGATCGACGAGCAGCGTACTGCTCCTCAGGAAGGGATCGGCCTGTGTCCCGCACAGAGTCCCTTCGAACTAATTCCAGATTAGCTGTGTTACAGGCATGCGCGTGAGTAAGATGCATGAGCGCCTTGGACAGCACACGCAAAGGAGCCTGTACCTCGTCAATCTTATCTGAAGGCAGATAAGCAGCAAAAGCTGAGACGACGTGATCGGAGAGAGAAAGCATACCAAGCATCTCTCTCGATGAGCCCAATGTGGACTCCAGAGTCGTCATCGGAATGACGGCAGACTTGGACTTGGAAAGCCCGAGGGAATTGGAGTCCTGATCCAAAACCGTCAAAGTCTGGTAGACCGACGGATTGGCGGAATCGTAGGAACGATAACGCGCCGGAGGCAAAAAGGTGTCAACCCTGGTGAACGGAGCCTTCATAGCCTTGGAACTTAGCTTGGAGTCCAAGGCTGAAAATGCTTCAACCAACTGTACCGAAGGGCACGGTCGAAGACGCCCAGAAGCAGGTTGCTCCATAGACTGTTGGCGCGCGACCGATGATCGCGGCCTGGCTGACACTGTCGACTGGATAGATGGTTTGAGATCCGGAAGGAACCCAAACACGAAATCAAGAGCTGCCCCCAAGTCCCAAGACTGCTGGCTCTCGACATCAAGCATGTCTGACTCTTCCCCTGAGTCGGAAGACACATAGCCCATCGTGGGCAAACCAGCCGACGCCTCCCATGGTGTCGGAACACCAGGGGATCAGAAAGCGGCCTGTTTCTAATCCCGGGAGGCGGCGCCACAGGAGGCGCCTGGAAACCACTCGCTGCCTCGCTGGAAGCAACAGAAAGGCTCGTTGACAGAACCTGAGTGAGTAAGGAGAGGGCCTCCCTAAGCTCACTGCCCGTACTGGCCGGTTCGACAGGGGAACGAACCGGCAAAGTGGCTTCAACGCTGACCCTCTGAACCAGCGAAGGGTCACGATCCTCCAAAAGACCCGACATGGGACGACGGGCGGCAGCCGAAAACGTCTGAAGCCAGACGTGTATAGGGGTGTGACACACCCCGAGGATCAACATAGCAGGAACTCATGAGAGTCACCGCTGACCTCTGCAGGGCAGAAGGTCCAGGCTGCACAAAAGACGTTGGACCCCCAAAACTGGTCGTGTGGCCAGAATGAGGGACGGAAACGCCACGGAGTTCATAGTGTCCCACTAAGAACAACCGAATCCAATGACAACTGTGGTGCTCGACGGCGCAGAGACCACAGGAGAGGGTCCGGCCGGCAGCCACTTCCAACTTCGCCGTGTTGAAGTCAGGAAAGGCTGAGGCCGATACCCCCACGTCTACACAACCAGACACCGCAGCAGACCACTGCAGGTATAAAACTACTGTGCTCAATGGCTGAGAGGACACAGTATAGGGTTCAGTCGGCAGCCCCATTTGACTTCGCCGAGTGGAAGTCTGGGAAGGCTGAGGCCGAAACCCCACAACCATACTACAGACATCCCTGCAGACCCTGGCAGGGAGAAGCCGAGGCCGGCTAAAAACGGTGCCCAATGACGTTGTAGACGGAACAGCAGTAGCAGCAGATACGACGGGAGCTTTTGGAACTGGCGGAAAAGCGGAGAGAGCCACCAAGCTCGGCTTCCAAAGGAGGAGTCACAACCGTAGTGACAGCCTCAGATGTCGACTGGAGAGGGCGCATAGTCCCGGAACCAGGCATCTCTACACCAGAAAACCAACAGCTCCCGCAGTATCCACCACGGTAAAACACTGCACATTCCCCACGGAAGGGGAATAACTCTCACCAGACATGGTCGAATCGGGAAGCCCCGAAACGAAAGCGGTCCCCACCCCCCGCTGGTGCGGGAGGAGCTGCACATCCCCCACGGAGGAGGAGCAATTCTCATCAGACGTGGTCGAATCGGGCGACCCGAAACGAAAGCGTTCACCACCCCCCGCGGGAGCGGGAGGAGCTGCACATCCCCCACGGAGGGGGTCAAACTCACACCAGACGTGGTAGAGTCGGGGGGCCCCGAAACGACAGTGCCCCCCCCCCCCCCGCGGGTGCGGGAGGAGCTGCACATCCCCCACGGAGGGGGTAAACTCACATCAGACGAGGTCGAGTCGGGAGGCTCCCGAAACGACTGCATTCCACACCACCCGCGTGTGCGGACGAAACGGACACGAGAACGCACTAATGGTGAGGGCAAAAGGAATTGCCCTAAAGAAACCGAACTGGAAAGAACAGAGGTGAGAGCAGTAGAAGAAAAAGGTGAACTCAACAGAAACAGAAAGTAGAAGAACACCCTCAACTACGAGAGAAGGTGGCAGAACCCAGAAGGCCGACACCGACTCCAATAAAATTTTTTATCAACCGAAAAAATTCATTGTCGAATCGCGATGACACGATGTCGCAAAACATTCGCGAAAACGGAATAGTAATTAATAAACAATGAGAATGTGGTTGAAAATATAAACGAGAATATATAAAACACAGTCCTGTTATTATACGATCTTCAGATCCATAATTCCAGTCACAGGAAAACCATTATCCACGAGTTGAATTATCACTGTTTCATAATGCATATGGCGGAAACACATCCTGCTCGTGCCTCGGATAGAAAAAGAATGACAAATTGGTGCATTGCGCACTGTGACGGAAGTCAGGGATTTGTACTATGGAAGAGCATCCCATACTGGGTGTGCGCCGATGGCGCTCGGCCCAGTTTTGGCTTATTTTTTCGTGGTGTTTTTACACCACTTTTCTTTCCCAAATCTTGGGAAAGATTAAAATAGAGAGTATTTTATCCGATTTAGGTTCTTCCACTGTAGTGCAAGCCTGTTGTAAACAATTGAGGTAGGTTGATAAGAAATCCAGAATTTGCTTCAATGGTGGAAGATTCTGAGGAAATATACTCTTCTTTATTGGCTGGTCGGACTTCCATCCAA
Source organism: Pictodentalium vernedei (assembly GCA_031216915.1). NCBI lineage: Eukaryota > Metazoa > Mollusca > Scaphopoda > Dentaliida > Dentaliidae > Pictodentalium > Pictodentalium vernedei. The sequence continues at coordinate 241,095,265 of CM062293.1, read as the reverse complement.
GACTATGCTGCATCTGAAATCCTTCTCAAGATAAAAATGGAATTGGATAAACGAAAAAACAGCCTCAAAGAGAGATCGAAGACAAGAAAGCTCTGGATTAACTACCAGGAGATGTTAGCAGTTGCCAGAACACTCATAATGGGGGATCGAATTGGATGATGGCCATTACATCTGAAAGCTCTTTCTGATTGTCTTCCCATATACGCGGCGGCAGGCATTTACAATTACCTCAAGTCTGCTTACTTATACCTGCAAAACATGGATAAGCTGGAGACCACACACCCGGATGTCTTACACAAATTCTCTAGTGGGCTCCACATAATTCGTCGTAGTGATCGTTACTGGGCAGGTCTTAGCTCTGATCTTGTGATTGAGCAAACACTAATGAGGTCACTTAAGACATCTGGTGGACTTACTCATGGGAGTGGCATGACGGAGGAACAGAGATCAGTGTGGACAATGTCAACACCAATCACTTTAGAATTTTACAACTCAATGGAAGAGTTCACTCATTTATCATACAGTACGAGTTCGCAACACAAGGACATAACCGAAGCCAGGATAGGAAGAGATTCATCTGACCTTGAAAAACTAAAGAACAAATTGAAATGCTGCTCCCCTTTCTCTGATGACCCATCTTTGAGAAATGTTGTCAATGGACTTGTCGCTCATCCTGATGTTAATGTGCATGCATTGGACAGGGTTGGGAAAGGACTTATTGAAACTATGGTTGGGCAGCCGATATTCACTATACCATTCAAACGAAAGGATAAAGCAAAGACACTAGGTGATACACTGTCTATCAAAGTTGGTTCAGAACGTTTTATCGACCCTGCTCTTCTATTCCAGCGGTTCTTGGTGGTGTCTAAATCGGGTATGCTCTCGCTACAGGATGTCTTGCGATATGAGTAGAGTCCATTTCCACCTGCTCTTTTCAAATCGATGAACTTGCTACGTAAGCCTGATAAGCCTCAATTAGTACACGCCATCACTCATTATTTAAATGAGGGAACTGATCCAGATGAACCTTGAACACCAACATCAGAACACTTCGTCCTAGATGGTGGCTCACTTATTCATCGCGTGCCTTGGAAGAAAGAGGAACGTATGACGTGATCGCAGAATCATATGCTGATTTCACGATTCGACATTATGGTTCTGCTTCCGTGGTCTTCGATGGCTATGATGGGAAACCTTCAATAAAGGATAACACACATCAAAGACGTGTTGGCAACAGAGCTCCATCATTGGTTAGATTCACACCAGATACACCTTTCGTCGGAAAGAAAGAAGACTTCCTCTCTCACGCCAAGAACAAACAGCAGTTCATAAATCTTATTAGTGAGAAGCTGCCGGTAAGGGGATGTGATGTGGTTCAGTCAAATGCAGACGCAGATGTGGATATCGTCAAAACCGCTGTTGACTCATCCAGGTGCCAGTCCACAACATTGATAGGCGAAGACACGGATTTACACATCCTGCTACTTCATTACTATAACGACAAATATGAAGATCTCTTCTTCCGGTCAGACAAGACATCAACAAAAACATATGTTATGAAAAAACTCAAACGAGACCTCGGCGACGATCTATACAATAAATTATTATTCTTGCATGCATTCACTGGATGCGGTACTACGTCAAGGATCTTTGGAGTCGGGAAAAAATCAGTATTCCATAAATTGGTCAATGGTAACCAGGTACTGAACCGTAGTGCTGATCAATTTCTCATCCCAAACCAAGAGAGAGTATTTATTGAAGAAACGGGAATCAGGGCTGTGGCTGCAATCTTTGGTGCAAATAATTGTGAATCTATGACACATCTTCGCCACAGTCATCTCACCAAGAAGATTGCATCATCAACTTCTTTTGTGGCACCGGAACATCTACCCCAACTGACTCATCAACAAGATTCCATTCCCTCCGGGTTTATTATCAGATCATGGTGTGGATGGGGAAGGATGCAGAAATGGATACTCTTGATTGGGGGGTGGGAGGAGCAAGGAAATGAAATGATTCCCAAAATGTCCGATCTCAATGTTGCTCCTGATGAACTTCTCAAAATCGTACACTGTAGTTGTGTTGGCTGCAAGACACCACGCTGTACCTGTAGATCATACAGACTTGCGTGCACACCCGCATGTGGACACTGCCAGACTGAGGGATGTAATAACCCATATAACAAATTGTTATCAGCGGAGAAGACGAGGACCATCTGTAAATTGATTTCCTATTCCTTTGGAGCTCTTGTAAGACTTTATCATCACCCACGTATTCTGCATAGGTACCCCTTTTCAGGCCACTGCATTAGCTTTCTGGTCGATATTCCCTGGAGACTCAGTTATCCGGTGAAAACCGGCAAAAAAACTAATGCAGCGACTTGAAAGTGTGTGTGTGTGGGGGGGGGGGGGGAATTCAAAATCAGAATACATCACTCCATCGGAATAATAATAATTATGCTATGTGTGCCAACAGAATAGGAACATTTAACGAGACCTCAACTTTCAAACTCTCCCCAGAATCATATTAAGGTTGCTGCATTAGTTTTCCTGTCGGTTTTACCCAGACGATTGTGGGAAACCGACAGGAAAATTAATGCAGCGCCATGAAAGGGGGGAGGGAGCATAAACTCGGTGGTCACCAGTCTTTCCCCGGTAGCACGTTTGGGGAATCATTGGTTCACCTATTGTACAAGTGATATTGTAATTATACATTCTATTCAGTCATCTCAGTCACACTGAGTTCCACGCTATACAAGAATAAATGTGTGTGTCCACTTTTATAACATCTCTTAGGGTTATTCGACATTGTGGTAGTTTTGGTAGCCATCTTGGGTGGTACTGGAAGCCATTTTGTTGATTGTGTTCCCAGTTTTTACCTCTTATTGGTATTTTGGCATATGAAAGTGATTCCTAATTGTTCTATCCCGATAAAGCATGGGTTTTGAGATCGAGTTCGTCATTTAATGGTAAAAATTGAAATAGATATATTAGATATTGTAATGCGGCGGCCATCTTGGCGGCCATCTTGGATTTTCGCCACTTCCGGGTGGAAGATTTTGGTAGACTTTTTTTCTCACACTGTCCTAACTCATTACCAGATGAAAAAAACAGAAACCCTTTCTAGTCATTTTTTGGGGGGTCAGCTCATATATTTACTCGTCTAGAACTTTTACGAGAAAGAAACCTTGAGGTCGATTAGCAAAATAGTCAATGGAAAATAATAATTAATTATGTAGAGTCAGTAATTTAACCCTTTATCTAACGAATCGAACGCATCCGCCCGCGTAATATACAAACTGAGCAGCTGAAAAAGTATTATTTTTCAACAAAATTTAACAAACCATATCATGTTAGTCCTCATTGGAACGAGTTCATTGAGCTCGTTCCAATAAGGGGTCACAAGATATGGTTTTCTTGATTTTTTTTAAATATGAAAACATATTTAAAATAATAAATTTTGATATCGTCTGCGTTGGGTAAATGGTTAATCCTATAACCCAATGGGGTTGTGTGATTAAATTATTACCCACCCTCCTTGACTATTTTGAGAAGGTAGTACAAGCAAATGTTACAACTTCCCTCCAAATGTAAAGTGATCTGTCCCGATCGCTGTACATAGTATGACATACCATGATCGCATTCAAGAATTCAGGGTTGAAACGATCAGTGCGGAGTAACAGGCCTATGCGCAGCAGGATATCAATAAGGCTATTCTCTGACCTCACACACTTAGAACACGCTATTATGTTCCACCGGTATCCATCTTACTTTCTACTTTTACACACGTATGGCGTATTCGGTCCAATGGGCAATCATATGTTGTGTTTTGGGAAAGAAAACACTGAAGTGAAATAAATTTGGGAAAGTTATGAGAAAGGTAAATTCGCATTTATAAATACGGTTATTTTTGTCTCTTTGTAAGCTAAAGAATTACACACATTCGTCGAGCCCGTTCCAATATGGGGTCTTAGCTATGTTTGTGAGCCTAAATCAAAAAAAGAATTTCAAGCTTTTTTGCTGGTGTTCGCCTTCAACCATGTTGGAGAAGCCCGACTAAACAAGGTTCGTCCTCTATGTAAGGCAATACGGCATAATCAACAGTTCATGTTTAACTCTTTTGGCGCGGAATAATCTGAGAAACAGAATTCTTAGCGACTAATATTCATCAGGAATTTTACAGAAAGTATAGGTTGTTAGACTAAAGCGTTATTATTTTAAAAGATGTTCTAATGATCTCATTGACAGTTTTTCAAATGATTTTCTGTATATATTTAAATGGCACCTTTATACTTTCAAGGGACGATATCGTTGTTCTTGGATAGGACATAAATGGTGCATGAAACATAGGAATACGTATGTTTGTTCAACTCTTTACCCAACGAATCGGCCGCATCCCCTCCGCGTAATATGCAACTTCAGCAGTTGAAAAAATATTTTTCAAAAAATTTCAACAAAACCATATCATGGGACCCCTCGTTGGAACGATCTCGTCGAGGGGTTACATGATATGGTTTTGTTGAAATGTTTTGAAAAATTTGAAAAAATGATATTTAAAATAACAAATTTTGATATCGTCTCCGTTGGGTAAAGGATTAAAAGAACTTGGAAATGGACACACACAGTTGGCTAAATTGACTACTGCAGTACCTTTCCGCGGTATGCCGTCTGTCGACTTTAGTCGCCTGTCGCGCCAAAAGAGTTAAACAATCGAAGGTTATCGCTGTTCGATAGGAGGACGAAATTGAAAGCACCCACGAGGTGACCAAACTGAACGCTGAGGAGAATAGCTGATTATAGCCAATGTATCTCGTTTTCATCACTCGTTTTGTGTGAAGCGTGAAGGTGCCAACAATCGTCACAGCAAAAGCCTTACGAAGAATGTTGATTCACCAAACTTAAGAACATCATAAATAATTCATCACTAGCCTGTCAACACACCACTCGCACCAGGATTGTAATCAACAACAATTGTTCAGAAGTTATGACGAGAAACACCAAAAGCTTCTACCTATTTATCCCAAAGAACAGCGTAATAAGAAGGGGAAAAAAGCCTTGCTAACGTTGAGTAATCCAGTGTTAACCCTTTACCCAACGTAACGGCCAAAACCGGCCAGCGCTATTCTCAAAAATCGCCAATTAATTTTCAAAATATTTTCATTTTTTGTCTCAAAAACATAGGTTATGACCCCTCGTTGGAACGAGCTCGTCGAGCTCGTTCCAACGAGGGGTCATAACCTATGTTTTTGAGACAAAAAATGAAAAAAATTAGTTATTCAAGAATTTTTTTTGCAAGTGTCGTCTGCTTTTCATGTTAGGTAAAGGGTTAATGTGAAAATGGAAGTTGATATATTAACCTTAACCCTTTACATAACGCGGCTAGAAGACGATACTTGCAAAATATGTTTGACTCACTAAACATTTTCATTCGTCTCCTCAAAAGTATAGCTTCTTACCTTCATAAGAACGAGCTCATTTCAATGAATTGTCAAAAGACATGATTTGGAGACCGCTGGCGGTTGCGGTATGTAAAGGGCCAATAAAATGTTTTATATCCTCCTTCTTTTATTTAATTTCATTCCATTTTTACAATAAGGCTTTTGACCTCTTACTGGAAGTAGTTTCCATGAGATTCATCAACTGTGAACTTACTTTAAAAAAATAAAATTTGAAATGTTTGAGACATTTTAAACAAATCATCCCTTGGGTGCAACAGGACGCCATCTGAAATTTTAAAGCATTGTCGATAACATTTTGTTGCACTCAAGGGACTAAATAATGTTTGATGTAGTTGTCAGCTAAGTTTTTAAAGTGCCACTCTTCAATGTTCGTTCTAGTAATAACACGGACTGCATTCCAATAATTGCTTTTTCAAGTTTTTGTTTTATTCAAAACATTTTGAGTGCAGGTTTCGAGGCCTTTAGATTATCAAACGTGTTACCGACCATGCCAACCTTTCAATTTGGCATAAAGAGCCGTTGAAAGCCTAGTGTGAGGTGAAACTGGGGTTGATTGGACCAGGAGTCCTTGTCTTCCGCCAGCCTGAGGAGCCGGGGTACTTACAGGGCTTGCCCAGTCTATATGTAGTTATAAGGCTCGAGCTGACGACTGCCTACGCTTAAAAATAGCTCCTGACGTCACTACTTCTGTAATGTTACGCCATTGTCAGTGTCGTAATTGCAAGTTGGAATCCGAACAGTTTTGTATTTTAACAGTCTTCGAACCATTGAATGAAGCATTTTAAAACTTTGAACCCTAGTGATCGTTTTTCCGGCCAGGAACATGATACGTCATAATTTCATTAAATAGGATGGATGCTAAGTGTATGTGTGTGGTAGATCAATAAATATTTCCAACGTGCAGCCTCAGAGCTGCACGTTGAAAATATTAATTGGTCTACCCCTGAATAATGAACATGGACTCTTCCAGTTGCTGTCATTGAACTAATATGAAAGATACCACCCGGGTTCAAAGGGTTATGCATAATGCAGAAAACATGGATTGTTCTGAGAGATGAAAGTGCCTGACCGCCTTAAACTGTGTCCGCGTCGACTAACGACAGGAGTTTTATAAGAATGTTTGAACAAGAAGTAATTGCCAAGACTGACAATCGAATACTTCGAAGAATTTTCCTGTCACCGCTTGTCAACCTGGCTGAAGACCTTGCATATCAGTTTCGAGTAGCTTAACGCTCATATATATAGCGATAAGTGTTATTATCCTCCGGGCTCCGGTACGTAGTGAACGGGGAATACAGAAAGGGGCACCACGCGTCACGGCCCATCCCCTGTAATATAAGAAGGGCAAATAATTAATGCTGAGCTGTGGTGCTACTGGTGCTTAATGTTGATTTTGAGTTTTACATTACATTCAGTAGATCTCCCGCAGGAACCCCGGGAAGTGATGCAGTGCTTGTTTACTGTGGTAAACAAGCTCCGTTTCACTGGTATATTAGGACCCAGTCAGTAATGCTTGGGGTACAAGTCCTCTAAAATAGGCAGCATGGGTTATAACAGATTGACTGACCTTGACTTTATCTCCATGTTGTGGCCACGATTAGCCATTGTGCAGAGAAGTATGTGACATTAAACACCAATAAATAAATAAATATTACATTCAGTAACCGGCGTCATATCATATTGGACATCTTCGTGTGTGTAGAGAGCCATAGCATAATTGTTGTTAATTAATAATCAATCAATCTTTTCAAAACACCAGTTATACAAATCGATACTCAAACCTGGGTAATTTTTTCTTGTATTAAAAATAAAATAAGGTGGTTTCTGTCACAATATCAAGAAAACGTCGTGAGATGTCCAGTTCGCCACCCAGGCTACCAAAATATGTCTTAATCCTTTACCTAACACGAAAGGAAGACAACACTTGCAAATAAAATTCCTGAATAAGTAATTTTTTTCATCCTTTGCGTCAAATACATAGCTAATGATCCCTCATTGGAACGAGCCCAAGGAGCTCGTTCCAATGAGGGGTCATAAGCTATGTTTTTGAGACAAAAAGTGAAAAAAAATGATGAAAATTGAATGGTGATTTTTGTGAATAGCCTGGCCGGTTTTGACCGTTACGTTGGGTAAAGGTTTACAATAAAGTTAATCTCCTAACCAAAATAGGATACTGTTTGACAATTACCCCCCCCCACCCCACCCACCTCCCCCACCCCCCAAAAAAGCCCAAACTAATGGGGAATAACTCTAGTAGGAATGTCTCTCCAAGATATCGTCACCAAAACAAGCCAGAAAATAAGCAGACTGTCATCTGCAAAATGAGGTCTCCAGAGGGTGACTTTAGTGATGCTACCTTTACCCGCTGTGAACCTCAGTCTGAATCAGGGTCTCAAAACTAAACAGAAAGAGGTACCCAGTGGATAAATTGGCCGACTGTATGGGATAGCATCATCAAATTCACCCTCTGGGGGCCTCATTTTGCAAATGTCAGACTGCTTATTTTCAGGCCTGCACCAAAATGTTGTAATTGGAATTTGAACTTTATTCGTAGAACTATTTTTCGTACAGTGTGACAAGTTGGGCAGTCACCTGGTAGAGTGCTGGAGCCCATATTGGGGCTTTGTTGTAGAGTACAGGTACCATAACTTAAAAGTCTTCAGTTTGTGTTGATGTGCTTCATATTATCTTTGAAGTGAAATTATTTTGTCTGTATGTATTCATCTTGGTATATAATTTATGGGAGAGGGTCCATATGCACTATCTCATAAACTGTAACAAGGCAAATACATGTGGCAAATTTTTAATACCCAAAATAATTTAGCCCTCTACCAGATAAAACAAGAAAGTGGGAATAACTCTCGAACAATTAACCCAAATGAGGCTGATTTATGAACCCATTCGCGATATTGTCACTGAAACGCGGAGTGTAGATTTCCAGAATGGTTTGTTTTTGCGTGATAAGTGCGGAGACAAGATAGATTTAGTTGAATTAGGAAAAAAACAAAGCGCAAGAAGTTTGTATTAACCCTTAGCCTGCTGAGTATTTTCAAGATATTTTTCATCAAATCTAGTCATGGCTGCTATGAAGTAGCCGTGACTAGATTTGTTGAAAAATTAATCTTCGTGTAACACAAGAAATCATTGGTGAAAAAAGCCATCCAATTTCCAGGGGGAAAATGTGATTAAATCTGCCGAAGTTATATTGATTTCAGTGACAAGAGAAACCCAACCCTATGCAGGAATATCTGCCAGTAGCATGCAGAGAGTTAAGTCATCCGGTAAGGCTGATTTGCGAACCCATTCGATATGGTGTCACGAATCTTTTGCACCAAAGTTAAAAATAATTCACTGAACGACGTTCTTTACATATTCAAAAATGCTTGATGTGAAATTTGAAAATGATTTCTTCAGTTGGCAAAAACATCCGAGTAATATTTGAAAAACAGAAATAATTCAGCACTCTACTAGTCAATCATTTCCCTCCCAGATTAGTGGGTCACGTGTCCTGAATATTCGCATAAACGTGCAGTGGGATTCAAGATTCTCATAAAAAGCTCAATTTAACCGAGGTCTAGGACACGGAGCACAAAGACCATAAAATGTTCCATTTGTATTGTTTTCAGAGTGGCAGAGAAACCACGTTCTCTTGTCGAAAGTAACATTTATAGCGTAAAAGATTCTGGAAACTTAGAAACTCCCGAGAGATTTATTCTAAAGGCCATGTAGATGTCATGCCCAACTTCAATTAAGGGGTCTAGCTTCGAATGAAAATGTTTTTATACCTTTCTGTGAAGTAGGAGTGTACTAATTACGAGAAACATAACATAGTCCTAGCGCCCAACGTAGTGCTGGATACCTTTCTGGGTAAAATTAGACACGTTTAATGTTTAAAGATTATGTTTATTTGTGTATAGGTTGCTTTCAGCATGCATGTCTTCAAGGTTATAGCTTAAATTTGCGATTTTCTTGTTTAAAAGTGTATATAATTTTGATAATCTTTCTTGCACGGGCTAAAGGCTAAATAATGTTTGTCTGTATGACGGACCCCGAAAACATATTTGTCACATAAACAGACCAGTAAAGTAATTCATGCGCTGCTAATTAAGCGTGAAATTTTATGACCATTATCGCGCGTCTGGCGAACCCAATGCTGAGCTGTCTTTTTAAAGATTAACGGAAGCGGAGACCAGTGTTCTCCTGCAGCCATTATCTATGTAATTATGTCCAGTTAATAGGTAAATGTCGTAAAACCAGTACATCGCACATGTTCTGGATACACACCCATATTACGTATCTGGAATGTCAGTATATACCGAGAATGCGAGACTTTCAAAGAAACTTAAAAGCTAATTTTAAATTAAGATAGATCTAAGCGGCCAAGTTCAAGAGAAGCAATTAAAGTGAGAATTAACGTTCTCCCTTTAATTACTTCTTAAAGTGAGAACATTAATTCGTAGGCGAGGAGCTGGGATTATTATTATTATTATTTATTGGTGTTTAAGGTCACATATTTCTGCGCAATGGCTAATCATGACCACGACAGTTTTACGGGTGGAGAGAACCACCGAGCAACTGTCAGCTCCCCAACATACTAACTCCACATAAGCAGGGTTAGCATTGGTTGAAGACAGGTGCACCATCGACGTGCTGTACTCCTTAGTGCACAGCGTCACCATGCCCCCACATGGACAATGGGGTGAAGTGTCTTGCCCAAGGACACAACGCGGTTGCCGCAGGTGGGATTCGAACCCAGGACCTCTCGGCTTGTAGCCTGCACGTCTACCTACTGAGCCACTGAGCCACTGCGCCCCGGAGCTGGGGATGTCCCATGCTATAGGTTAGAGGAGGTGCTGCGTCGGTGCGAAAGTATAGGCACGTTATAATGTAAGGGGAGCCACAGAGCTCATATTTAGAGTAGGAACAGGCGCGGGCCAAGTCGGTGGCCAAAGATGAGTGTAGGAACAGAAATAGGAAGTACGAGCTCGGAAGCTCGCGGAAATTGTCATTCAGGTAGACGGTATTACCTGTTGTAGGAGGCATGCCACATGTAGACAGAGTAGGCTTTGTCTGTGTGAACATTATTCTGAGATAAATGGAGGGGAGCATTTAACCCCATAGGTGATGACTGCTTAAGTGAAAAGAGTCCAGTCAAGTGACGATATATTAATGGTCGTTCGACGGCAGTTGTAGAGTGACATTCCGTCAGGCGTTAGAGGAAAGGCATCCTGTAAGTGACAATACGTTAGTGGCTGTGCGGCGGTAGTGGTAGAGTGGCATTCCGTCACATGTTTGAGCAAAGGCGTGCAGTAAAGTGACAATACGCTAGTGGCCGTGCGCAGGCAGTGAAAGAGTGAAGTTGTAGTTGTGTGTTCGTGAAAAGGCAACCAGAGTCCAAACACCAGCGACAAGGAAGAAGAAAACAGCGACAGAAGAGAGCGCGGCCCGCAAGTGATTCAAACACTGTGTGGGTGGGGTGTGACTGACGTTTTGTTTTTGTTATTCATTGGATTCCATGTAAGTCACAAGTTGCTATCTTTTTTATATCATTAAAATTGTTGCTTTCAGTGAATCCCTTATGAACATTATTCTGAGATAAACGTAGGGGAGAGTTTAAGTCCATTGGTGGCGACAGCTTGAGTGAAAAGCGTCAAGTAAAGTGACAATAAGCTAGTGGCTGTGCGACGGCAGTGGTAGAGTGACATTCCGTCACTTGTTGGAGGGAATGCGATATAGTGAAGTGAAAATATGTTAGTGGCCGTGCGACGGCAGTGGTGGAGTGGCATTCCGCCACTTGTGAGAGCAAAGGCGTCCCAATAAAGTGACAATACGTTAGTGGCCGTGAAAGGGTGAAGTGAAGAGGCGACCAGAGAACAAACACCAGCGAGAAGGAGGAAAAACCCAGCGACAACAGAGTATGTGGGCCCGCAAGTGACCCAAAAACTGTATGAGTAGGGGGTGATTGACGTTTTGTTTTTCTTGTTCATTGAATTTCATGCAACTCACAAGTTACTATATTTAGATGTATTAAAATTGTTGCTTTCAGTGAATCACTGTTGATTTATGCTTTTTGAGGGAAAGTCATTGACCCCTCCAGGATAAGAAGAACCACCACAACAAAAATGAAACGGACGGGTTCGTCACGATGAGACATACGTGCAAGCACGGATTCAGGCGACGCAGTTTTGGCTGAATACGCGGCATGAATCTATTTACTCCAGCAACGACAACGCCCGGGTTTATCATGTCTGCAACAAAAGTGCATTGTAATATACCGGATTTGCGAATCTCGTTCACCAGAATACTAAATCAAAGCTCCACTTCCAGTCGTTGATGGATGTCAATAGGGAACCGTTAGAGATTATAACTTGTCTGTGTGATACTAGTACACTCAAAGACTGCAGTGTGCGACGACAGCAAATACAGGTATATGAGAATAAATATGAACTACCTGTGGAATGGCAGATTGCACATTTGATTGCGTACAACATACTGTAAGGGAAAGAACACTGAGGCTCGCGTACAAGATTACCCGTTGAAAAGGGTATTTAATGCCAGAATGAGTCTGGTTTGGCGAATAAACACATGGTAGTTTGTCAAAGTCACCTTAGTGTCATTTTTGCGCGAGAAGGTTTCAGCATCGGAACGGAGAAGCTGATGAATGTCAACGTTAAAAGTGGTGAAATCGTGATGTAATAGGTGTAAAAAGGTTTGCAAAAATGTCTTCAACAATATTTATTTATTTATTTATTTATTTATTTATTTATTTATTTATTTATTTTTACGGTTACTGTCAGCATCTATAGTTATATCATGACCGCAACTTATGAATGAAGTCAAGTGCTATTTGAAATCGTTTGTTTTTCATAATTTGGTCTTCATTTTGCAATATTTTATTTTGGAAATTAAAAACCACCGGTGTATAAGTGTGTCGCGTCCCCATCGCCATCTGAACGATAAAAAATACTACTTTTGTCCCCGAATAACCGAACGCAGTTATTATTAAACTTAAGTCGTAGAAAATCTATTCGGAGATCTTCTAAAACAGTCCTGCATTTCGGAAAATAAGTGTATGTGCTATCAAAAATTTCACAAGATCTTTTACAGGACACTAAAAGTGGATAGAGAATTTCGACGCGAGTAGATCGCGATCTCGTCGAAATTCTCTGATTGCATTCCTCCCCACAACACTAGAATCTCACCTGTTGAAAAGGAAATGTGCGAACACTGAATCTCAGATGCTATTTTGGTTTCTTTGCCTTGGTTCCGTCTTGATTTCGCAATATTTTATTTTCGAAATCTTGACACACTGATGTGACTTTGTCGCGATCAGATCTCGATTCGATAATGAAAGAGAAGGTTTTGCGATCACAGCACTGTGTCTCCGATTTCTTACGTCAAATTGACTCGTGACAAAGGCTGAGTACACCATGTTAGCTTAATTAACTCTACATGCTTTTATAAACATCCCTGAAATTATTAACAGATACTGGGCTGATTAGACTGTTACCCAAGTGGGCAATTAACAGTCTCAGCGAACACAAATTAAAAGCTCTCCAAAGTCATTGACTGAACACATCCTCATTGCGGATTCACCATCATTAGACTTAACTAAACAATTGATTATTGAACAGAACAGCATGCATTGTTACAGTATCGGGAAAGAGAATTTACTGTGAAGTTGTTCATATTTATTAGGGTTCAAGGTCACTCTCCGCATTAATGGTTATATCACGTCCGAAAGTATTAAGTCAAGTTTAGCTAATCGTTTACAGAACATTTACCCATTTTAGAGGACTCACAGACTAGGTGTTGCTTACTGGCGTTTGTTAACCCTTTACCCAACGTAACGGCCAAAACCGGCCAGCGCTATTCTCAAAAATCGCCAATTAATTTTCAAAATATTTTCATTTTTTGTCTCAAAAACATAGGTTATGACCCCTCGTTGGAACGAGCTCGTCGAGCTCGTTCCAACGAGGGGTCATAACCTATGTTTTTGAGACAAAAAATGAAAAAATTTAGTTATTCAAGAATTTTTTTGCAAGTGTCGTCTGCTTTTCATGTTAGGTAAAGGGTTAAACCAGTGCAGCAGAACAATTTTACCCCAGTACATTGGATACTTCGCCCAGAAAGTGGCATTCAGACTATGCGAGAAGTCTGTGTGAAAGCGTAGAATGAACACGATATTTTGCTGAGGGACCCACCCGGAGGACTACAAGCGAGAATGTTTGCCTGTCTTTCTTATGCACTTTGTTACTATGATTGAAAGTATCACCAGATTGGAAGCTCCGCTCCGTGTTTCTGTAAAACTTTAATTACTGAATAAAACCTAAACGTTCTGCTACCATTTTCTTAAACAGTATTATAACATCTTCAAATGTTTAAGTATGCAGAACACGCTTACATACATACCTCGCAAATGGATACATAAACACTTTCAAAATTACAACCGATTGATCCTGCACACGGGCCGGCGTAGGATCTGAACGTTTTTATCAGTGCATTGGCAGATCTGTGACTCAGAGTGAGTGGCTTTGGTGTGTTTTAATCGCCCGATCATTCATACCATCTGAACCACCGCGCCCCTCCATATTTGACACACAACCGTAAACAGCAAATATCCTGCAAAAAAGTCTCTTTCCAAAGTTGCTATCAATGTTTGCAACTGAAAACACGCCTCCATCTGGTGTTTCATCGGAAATCCAGATGATCCTATAAGTGGAAACCAACGCCACATCCAAGGAAAGGACTGCAAATCAAAAAAGTATTTTCTGTCAATCTATCTTTGCTCTGGCGCTCTTTTTGTGGGAGACTAACAAATGATCTGCAACGCGGCCCCAATTTTCAGGAAACTTTGCGAAACGAATTCATTATGTTAGTCTGGACAGATCCTTTCGCTCGGTGCTGACCTAATTTAATCGATGAGTCCATACCTAATTTAATGGACGAGTCTTGTAAGTTTTACCATAAACTATATACCAGTTAAAAGATAATGAGTGTCTCTTGATAAAAAAAATTGTCAAAGATACCGAAATGGTTCCAGAAACAAATAACTCTTCCTTCAAGGGCTCCAATTGCGTTGCTAAAACGATGCGTGGTTTGACTGGTCATCCGCTACAAAGAAAAGTCCCCAATGACGTTGATGTTTTGAAGCATTCCGAAATGAATTTTTATTGAAGCAATGGTTTAAAACGCCTCAAATCATGTCACGAAACGAAATGTAAACAGATGACGAGAAGTCAGGGTTCAAGTTTCGCACAAGAAACCTGGGCGAACTACTACCGAAATGTTATTAAATGATCGATTGTGCTGTTCTGATTTTAAAGAATAGCGTTAATGGTTGGAGAAAGGCGCCAAGTCACGTGACAAAGAGACATTCTACACAGTAACAAAACCCAAGGAAAATAAAAATCTTCTAAAATTTTATTCATATTTTTTCTTCTTTTTTGTACACATACTAGTAAGCCACAAAAATGTACGAATATTATAACCGGTCGCGTTTTGTGTTGGGACAGTTGAGGGTGTCGCTAAAGACCAGGGGCGTCGCGAAGATTTAAAATTGGGGAATGTAAACCTGATTTGTCCCGGCGGTGATGGCTCAAGTCCCGACTGATAAAATATTTCAACTGCATCGTCGAAGGCATGCATTGATGAGAACATTTCGGTCGGGATTACAGTTCTTTTAAAAACTCAAGACTTCTTGGAAATTACTGACCCCTGCAGTAGCCAGAATCAGGTACCACAAACGTCCATTTAGTATGACCAGGGGCGTAGCTAGTATTTCCTATCGAGGGGGGGAGGCAACATTTTTTTAGGGGTGCCAGGTCGATATATGCCACAGGCATATCCGAAGGCCGTAGTCGTGAAAAGGGGTAGGTATGGCCCTCCGACTGGTGGGGGTTCTGGGGCTCCCCGAACCCCCACCAATGGGAGGGCCATGCCCACCTCAGGCCTACGGTATCCCTGTCCAATTGGACTCCCCCGAGAAAATTCTGAAAATTCAGTACCCTCAGAGTGAATCTAGGACCCTCTGGTGCTTTAATTTTCCAATTTTGAGGGGGTGGCACTAATTTGTGGGGGAGCCATGGCTCCCTAGGCCCCCTTAGGGTCCTTACCTTGGTTACGCTACAGAGTATGACCGACTGTGTGTGTGACCTCAGGCCAAATATCAAAGTTAGTCTCGTAAGAAATAACATGATTACAACAAGAGTGAATCGATATACGAGACTCCAATCCAGACAAAAATGTTCCGACCGACTGGAAAAATATACTATTCAAAAAAAGTAGGGGATATTTGATAAAAGTGAGATATATGAAGAAATATATCTATATTTGTATCAAAAAGACAGTTGAGGCATTGCACTGTGACATCTGGTGAATGATTTCAGCGATAGTTGGGTGTCTGACAGGCACACATTCCATGCACTGCGCTGTAGAAGACATGGACGGTCAATCGGAGAATTTATCACATTCAGTCTAAGACCTCAATATCTTGTAAATCTTCCTCGGTTCGCGAGACAAGCGCGAATCCAACGTGGCATGCTCCTCACCAAACGTCCAATATCAGCTTGACTGATGTTATTCCATTCTTCCTGCATCGCATCTGCGAATTCATGGACATTGGGAGGGGGGCTGTTGGCGTTGTCGTAGGCGCCTGCCAAGCATATCCCAGACGTGAAATTGACTGGTGAAAGGTCTGGACTTAGTGCTGGCCAAGGCAGTGTAGTGATGTTCCGCTCCTGGAGGAACTCTGTAGCGACACGGGCCCTGTGTGCATTTTCATCTTGGAAAATGAATCGACGGCCGTAACGCCGCTTAAATGGCACCACATGAGCTGCTAACATGTTGTCACGGTAGTACTGCCATGTGACGCGCCCTTGGATGACATGTAATGCTGTTCTGTTTGTCATGGTTATGCCCCCCCCCCCCCCCCCCACGCCATAACCGATCCACCACCAAAACGATCGTGCTGCCTAACGGTTACGTCATGTTCTGTTTCGCCTGTCGTGAGTGACCTTCGATTCATCGGAAAACATGACGTTGCACCACCGACGATTGTCCCAGCGCTGTCGTGCTCCACACCAATTACGCCATGCTGCAATGCGACGTTCAGTCAAACGTGGTATTATTCGAGGTCGTCGAGCGTACAAATTCCAGCTGTGTAGGTGATTTCGGATAGTCTGACCACTGACTCGCACATCTGTCACCCGTGCAGCTGCTGTCCAATTTCTGAGGCACTTTGATGGCGGTTATATAATGCTGTGGCTCGGATGACGATCCTGGTTAGCAGTTGTTGCCCTTGGACGACCTGATCGACGTCTGTCATTAACATTGCCTGCCTGACGGTAGCGTGACCACAACCTGCTAATCACCGATTGAGTAACGTTGAGAATTTGAGCCACTGCAGCCTGTCTGTTACCAGCTTCCAACATGCCAACGGCACGTAAATGTTCGTCACGTGTCAGTCTTCGCATACCTCAAGTTACGTTTCGACCAGAAACTATTGATGAACGAATTTATACCAAGAAAAGAACTACGAGACCTCCGAAAAACCCCGTCCAGTACAAATTTATTTATTGGTGTTTAAGGTCACATATTTTTGCACAATGGCTTATCATGACCACAACATGAGTATCAAATCAAGACCAGGAGTGAGCGTTAATAAGCCATTGTAGAGAGGGTTTGCACTTCCCAAGCATTGGTGACTGGGTCCTATTTTACCAGTAAAACAGAGCCTGTTTACCGCAGTGAACAAGCACTGCTTCACTTCCCGGGGTTCCCGCGGGGATCATTACAAATAAAAATTTCAAAACGTACCCCACAGACATTAACGCGGCGCTCGTGCGAAAAACCGGCACGAAGTTTTCGTGGGCCGATGACATTCATGATCCATACTAAACTTGGTAACAAACTGATGTGTCCAATCACGCGTATCCAATACCATTTTCCGAAAAGATCTACATCAGTTTGGATATCCTCTACTTTTTTTTGAATAGTATAGTTGGGGCGGGGCTCCCCCAAACCTCTTTGGTACGCTCTGCTAAACACGATAGTGGCCGGTAAGATGGTTTTCCTTGCTTGAATTGTATTTCAGTTGCATTTTATTAACTTTTTTGGATTAGAAAAAACACGTCGCCTATTTTCGACAGCAACACTCGGTCAATTGAGACATGGAATTAATAACCGTGGCTTCCGTAGTACACACGTTGCATGGGCCATACCACGACTGCCGGCGTCTGTATTATGATGTGTTTGTTCTTTAAGAATGGCTGGAACACGACACATTCAAATATGATTTGGCCATCTTAAACACACGTCATAATTCGTTTACATGCGGTTGAACGATGAAATTCTTCCAAAATTACATGCAAAAGGTATTTTTCTTTGCAAAGGACTATAGACGTATGTTTGTTTGCCACTAGTTTCATATTTCACTCGACGATCCAATTCACGATTTCAGGTTCCTAATTTTGAATACGTGTGTTGTTACACGTGTGTCTCGCAGATTTGGGGCCTTGTTTGCAGGACCCCGGAAGCGACGTCATGTCACGTGACCCAATGGCGCCATGTTGTGTTGTCATGGTAACCCGCGTGGACGGCCATGTTGTGACGTCATCCCCATAGTGATACGCGGTGTGAGTGCGCATGCGCAGCGCGTGTTGTTAGGGTGATACGTGTTTCCGTCGTCCATTTTGTATACTGGAGGCCGCCATCTTGGTTTCTATGGTAGCACGTGGTTGCTATGTGACCCAAAGGCTCTGTTTTACTGGTAAAATAGGACCCAGTCACCAATGCTTGGGAAGTGCAAACCCTCTCTACAATGGCTTATTAACGCTCACCCCTGGTCTTGATTTGATACTCATGTTGTGGTCATGATAAGCCATTGTGCAAAAATATGTGACCTTAAACACCAATAAATAAATTTGTACTGGACGGGGTTTGTCGGAGGTCTCGTAGTTCTTTTCTTGGTATAAATTCGTTCATCAATAGTTTCTGGTCGAAACGTAACTTTTGAGGTATGCGAAGACTGACACGTGACGAACGTTTACGTGCCGTTGGCATGCTGGAAGCTGGTAACAGACAGGCTGCAGTGGCTCAAATTCTCAACGTTACTCAATCGGTGATTAGCAGGTTGTGGTCACGCTACCGTCAGGCAGGCAATGTTAATGACAGACGTCGATCAGGTCGTCCAAGGGCGACAACTGCTAACCAGGATCGTCATCCGATCCACAGCATTATATAACCGCCATCAAAGTGCCTCAGAAATTGGACAGCAGCTGCACGGGTGACAGATGTGCGAGTCAGTGGTCAGACTATCCGAAATCACCTACACAGCTGGAATTTGTACGCTCGACGACCTCGAATAATTCCACGTTTGACTGAACGTCGCATTGCAGCATGGCGTAATTGGTATGGAGCACGACAGCCTGGGACAATCGTCGGTGGTGCAACGTCATGTTTTCCGATGAATCGAAGGTCACTCTCCACTTCCACGACAAGCGAAACAGAACATGACGTAACCGTTAGGCAGCACGATCGTTTTGGTGGTGGATCGGTTATGGCGTGGGGTGGGGGGGGGCATAACCATGACAAACAGAACAGCATTACATGTCATCCAAGGGCGCGTCACATGGCAGTACTACCGTGACAACATGTTAGCAGCTCATGTGGTGACATTTAAGCGACGTTACGGCCGTCGATTCATTTTCCAAGATGAAAATGCACACAGGGCCCGTGTCGCTACAGAGTTCCTCCAGGAGCGGAACATCACTACATTGTCTTGGCCAGCACTAAGTCCAGACCTTTCACCAGTCAATTTCACGTCTGTGATATGCTTGGCAGGCGCCTACGACAACGCCAACAGCCCCCCTACCAATGTCCATGAATTCGCAGATGCGATGCAGGAAGAATGGAATAACATCAGTCAAGCTGATATTGGACGTTTGGTGAGGAGCATGCCACGTTGGATTCGCGCTTGTCTCGCGAACCGAGGAAGATTTACAAGATATTGAGGTCTTAGACTGAATGTGATAAATTCTCCGATTGACCGTCCATGTCTTCTACAGCGCAGTGCATGGAATGTGTGCCTGTCAAGACACCCAACTATCGCTGAAATCATTCACCAGATGTCACAGTGCAATGCCTCAACTGTCTTTTTGATACAAATATAGATATATTTCTTCATATATCTCACTTTTATCAAATATCCCCTACTTTTTTTGAATAGTATATTTTTCCAGTCGGTCGGAACATTTTTGTCTGGATTGTCGGAATTTATAAAAAATATAGTTCCAAGTAGAAGCAGAGGCTTCTGGGTAAATTTGTCCTATAGCACTACGTGCTACTCTTATACAATTTATTGGGAAAAAACGTCATGGGATCCAAAAAGGGATTCTAGAAAAATCCGAGCCAGAACATTACTCCTCTTCAATCGAACACAACCCCGGTACTCTCTCTGTACTATAGCACTATGTGCTAAGTCGATAAAATGGGAAATCCGTATCAATTAAAGTCAATTTCGGTGATTTGGGGTGGATTTTGGTGATTTGGAAGGATTGTCGGGTTGTTTGTGGTAATTCGTGATACTCCGATTCAATCGAACACTTTGCTGGATTTAGTTACGAACGTCACCTTTTATGTGAATAAGCTGAAAGACCACCCAATTGGAATGGTAGAAGATCTTCCCGATTATATTCTCCAGAACAAAGCAGTAAAAGCTTTGGTGAAAGATAAAAAAAACAATCATTTACATACGATGACAACCTGTGTATCTTCCGATGTTTAGCTTTAAGGAGTGGTTCCACGGCACACATTTGGAATAATACAACAGATGCAATGTACAGCAAATATATAAAGAAGCCAAAGAATGAATTCCGTGGAGTAACTTTAGCCGAATTATCCGACTTGGAGAAATGTTTTGAAGTTAATATCCAAGTATGTGAACTTGTCAAGAATGATGATGACCAAACTATTGCCAAATTAGTCCAGAGATCTCATAGAAAATTTGAAAATACCATGTATCTGAACGTCTACAAGAACCATTTTAGCTACATCATCAATATAGACCAATACTGCAAATCCTTTGAATGCCGCAAATGCGGCGAATTATGGAAATCTGCCCGATTTCTTCGGTGTCACGAGAAAACATGTACAGATGAAGTGAAGTACCAGTATGTTGGCGGTGTATACCATCCATCCCAGTCCGTATTTGATCTGTTAGAAGATGAAGGTATAGAAGTGCCTGAAGAGAATAAGTTTTATCCATACCGTGCAACCTTTGATTTTGAAAGTTACTTTGTCAAATCCAGTCTACCTGTGGACAGTGATAAACTGCTATGGGAAGCCGAACACCGACCACTGAGTGTGAGTGTATGTAGTAATGTTCCAGAATACCAAGAACCGAAGGGTTTTATTACAAATGGAAATTCTGAAAAACATACCTCCCAGATATTTCATCTCATTGTCACCAACTTATGCAGACCTATCATGCTTGGACCTCATTTAAACTCAGACAAAAAATTGATGAAACTCTGGAAGCGGAAGCCAGAGCTACTGGAGAAGATACATCCAAGATGCACCCTTTACCAAAATTGGAGAAAAACTTTCAAGATTACCTGCAAGAGATGCCCGTCATCGGATTCAACTCTGGAAAATACGATATGAATGTAGTCAAGCGTGAACTGATGACATACCTGAAGAGACAGAATCCACTCAAGTTTGCAGTGAAGAAATCGAATAACGACATGTGCGTCTCGACAGAATCTTTCAAGTTTGTTGATATTTGGAACTACCTCGCTCCAGGATTCAGCTATGACAAGTTTTTGAAAGCATTTGGCCGTTCCGTGACGAAGGGATTTTTACCATATGAATGGATCGACAACTTGGACAAATTGGATCAAGACCACCTACCAGACCATGAAGCCTTCTACAGTTCTCTCAAGAAAGAAAATATATCCAATGAAGAATACCAGTATTGCCAGCATGTATGGAACGACCTGGAGATGACAACGTTCCATGATTTTCTGATCTGGTATAATAACAGAGATGTAAAACCATTCATTGAAGCAGTTGACAAGCAGTTTGCTTTCTATCAAGAACGCCACATCGATATGTTTAAAGATGGTATCAGTGTTCTGGGCCTCACGTTGAAATACCTGTTCCAAACCATGAATGATGACACCTACTTCACGTTATTTAACCAGAAAAACAAAGATCTGCATCACTTAGTGAAAGATAATATCGTTGGTGGACCTTCAATTATCTTCAACCGATACCACGAGAAAGATGTTACCCGAATCAGAGCAACAAAATATGGCAAAGAAGCGAAACCATGTAGAAGTATTATAGGCTTTGATGTGAATGCTTTATATCTTTGGTGCCTAATGCAAGAGATGCCAACGGGTTGGAGTATTAGACGTCGTGAAGAAAACCAGTTGAAATCAGAACATCCAATGAAGTATGGTAAAATGGCTGAACAATGGTTAGAGTTTTAATCGACGAGAGATGACATCCACATCAGACATCAGTTTAACGGAGCTGAAAAAATGATTGGTCGAAGACAGTTGCCTGTTGATGGTTGGTGCAAAGAGACACAGATTGTATACCAATTCCATGGCTGCTTCTGGCACGGACATACCTGCATGAAAGATAAGAATGGCCTTCCTATCATCCATAATGAAGTCAAAGATAAACCCATGAAAGGACTGCTACAAGACACCCGTACCATCGGTACATCACCGATTTGGGCTATAAAATTGTTGAAATCTGGGAGTGTGAGTGAGTGGAGAGAGATGAAGAAGACCGATGCCACACTCAAAGCCTTCCCGAAAGAGAACTTTTCAGACAAAATAGATGGTGCAATGACAGATGAAGAAGTACTGAAGAAAGTGAAATCCGGTGAACTGTTTGGTTTGGTTGAATGTGATATGCATGTACCAGATCACCTGAAAGAGTACTTGGAAGAGATGACACCTATCTTCAAGAATACAGATATTTCCATAGATGATATTGGTGAACACATGAAGTCCTTTGCTGAGAAGAATGGAATGATGAAGAAATCCTGTAGAAGTTTGATCGGAAGCTATGTAGCAAAAAAAAATGCTGTTTGCAACCCCTTTGCTGCAGTGGTACCTCTAGCATGGTATCGAAGTTGATCACGTCTATCAAGTTATCCAATATAAACCAAGAAGATGTTTTGAAAAATTTGGAGATGAAGTATCTGAAGCCAGAAGACAAGGAGATGTTGACCCTGACAAGTCTATCGTTGCCGACACCATGAAGCTGTTGGGAAATTCTGGATATGGCAAAACCGTTAACAACAAAGAGAAGCATCGACGTGTGTGCTATTGCAATGATGAAGAAGTCACCAAGGCTGTAAATGACATGTCCTTCAGAGCCTTGAATCCATTAGACGGAATTTTATATGAAGTCGAACTCAACAAGAAGACCATCAAGTTGGATCTGCCACTTCACATCGGATTCTTTGTTTATCAGTATGCGAAACTCCGGATGTTTCAGTTCTATTATGATGTCATCCATACTTTTATCAGCCGTCAAGATTTCGAATATGCTGAAATGGACACAGATTCTGCATATCTATGTACCTCGTCATCGTCCATAGATGAATTAGTGAAACCAGAAAAGAGAGTAGAGTTTTACAAAGAGAATCACAAGTGGTTTCCATCAGAGTGTTGTGATTTCCACAGAGATGATTATGTGAAAACCAAATTAGAAGGCAAAGAATGGTTGTCACCCTCATGTTGCCAAGAAAGAAAGCATTTTGACAGGAGAACTCCCGGCTTGTTCAAGGTAGAATGGCAAGGAATCGGCATTGTTGGACTGTGTAGTAAAACATATTATTGTTTCGGTGCCACCAATAAATTTAGTTGCAAAGGAATCAGTAAACGCCACAATGATTTGACGAAAGACAAATATTTGGAAGTTTTGAAGACTTAACAAAGTGGATCTGGCATCAACCGAGGATTTGTTGTGAATGACAACACTATGTATACTTACCAGCAGAGCAGAGCAGAGATGGCCTATCGTATTTCTACCCAAAACGAAGAGTTAGCACCATACCACTAGAGATTTAAAGAAGAAACAATTGAGTGAGTGTCATATTTTCTACAACCAGAACAAAGTCTAGCTTTTGCATACAAAAAGTCCTGTTTACTTGACCGAAAAATTCCTAAAAACTGAAATGGTTTTTAGGTGTCTACTCAGTCATGTTAGTCTCACCAAATTTGTAAAGTCCAATATGGCAGGGTTTTTTTTCTCTAAAGTCCTACTTGGCATTCTCTGAAGACCTAAATGACATTCTCTAAAGTCCTTTATGGCATTCTCTACAGTCCTTTATGGCATTCTCTAAAGTACTTTATGACAAGTCCTCATAAAGTCCTATATGGCATTCTCTAAAGTCCTTTAAGGCAAGATTTTCTCTAAGTAAAAAGTCCTATATGGCAGTGCTCATAAAGTCCTGTATGGCAGTCCTCACAAAGTCCTTTATGGCAAGTTTTTCTCTAATTAAAAGTCCTTTATGGCAGTATTTTTCTCTAAGTAAAAAGTCCTATATGGCAGTCCTCATAAAGTCCTATATGGCAGTCCTCACAAAGTCCTTTGTGGCAAGTTTTTCTCTAATTAAAAAGTCCTTTATGGCAGTCCTCATAAAGTCCTATATGGCATTCTCTAAAGTCCTTTATGGCAAGTCCTCACAAAGTCCTATACGGCATTCTCTAAAGTCCTTTATGGCAGTATTTTTCTCTAATTAAAAAATCCTAAATGGCAAGTCTTACAAGGCAATACATTTTTCTGGCGTAAAGATTTTTCAATTTTTTTTATTTATTCTAATACAGAGAGTTTTTTTCATCATTATCATCATCATCATCATGTTATAATTTCCTAGCATACTTTAGGCTAACCCGATTGGAAGTGGAGGATACTTCTTTATTCCAAACGTTTTAGTTTCATTCAAAACTTTTTAGTTCCATTTATTTTTGAAAAATTTTGATTCATGGTATCTTTCAGGTTACACCTATTGGAACCAGATGGTACACATTTTATTTTTGTTCCAAACTTAGGTTCATTCAAAACATTTTAGTTCCATTTATTTAAAAAATATGTTGATTCATGGTATCTTTTAGGTTACCCCCATTGGAACCAGATGATACTTCTTTATTCCAAACTTTTTAGTTTCATTCAAAACTTAGTTTCATTCTAAACTTTTTAGTTTCATTCAAAACTTTTTAGTTCCATTTATTTAAAAAAAAATGTTGATTCATGGTATCTTTTAGGTTACACCTATTGGAACCGGATGATACTTTTTTATTCCAAACTTTTTAGTTTCATTCAAAACTTTTTAGTTTCATTTTAAAAAAAGTTGATTCCTGGTGTCTTTTAAGCTATCCCTATTGTATAACCAAAGGAATAAATCATCTTCATCATTACTAAGAAATGCTCTGTTGTGAAAATTTAAAAGAAATGAGAAATTTTTATGATAGAAAACTGAATTGCTAAGTTGGACATGTTGTTTTATTTTTTAATGAACAAAAAAAAAATTCCCCCAAAGAGGATACGAACCGTAGGGGGTGGGAATACACTCGAGCTATTTGACTTATCTCCATTAGACAGAGGTTTGTAGCTTGACCTGTCCCAAGCTAATATAAAATGCAGAGGGCCACGTCCTACAGTTTAAGGATCAAGATTGCAGTTAATCAGATCGAAGTTAATCAACCAATCAAATTTCTGTATTCTCAATGTTTTTCTTTTCCATTGACTTCTATTCTAATTTTCTAAATTTTCCAACTTTAACCCATAATCCTATAGGAAACAAACACAAACCTCAACCAAGAATCAAAAAGTCGATCAAAATTTGTTGAACTGGGGTGATGTTTTCAAACACGTCCGTCAAAGATATATAAGATTAGGCAAAGCATGGACTTGGCATCAGTCACGACCGAACCATTGACCAGAGAAGATGTTCCGAATTGGCACCAAGCAGACTTATGCTAACGTCACCCAGTACCAGGGTAAACTGAAGATTCATCTCAGAAGATACTTTGTGGGAAAAGACCATAAACCTTATCCTACGAAGACTGGTATTGCTCTATCTTTAGATGAATGGAATGCCTTGAAGTCCCAAATAGAAGAAGTAGATGCATCCATCAAAACCCAACTAACAACTTTAACTGAAGTTCCTGAAGACATAAACCTACTAAACCTACTAACCACGAAGACTTCAAAAAACCAATTCAAGAACCACCTTTGAAGAAGAAGAAGAAGAAGAAGAAGAAGATCACAGTGAGAATAACCCAACAACGACCATTGATGGAATTGATAGTGAACTCAGGCAAGTTCGCTTGCAGCATGAACTTTGCTTGGCATATGCTCATTATGTTGAAGAGAACATTGACGCTGCAGTGAAAGAAACATGCTATGGTTGTACAGTCGATCACCCAAGTCAAATTCAGCATAATGTATGCCTAATGATGTCTGAAGAAGAGAAGATAAAAACATATTTTTGTGAAGCACTTGAAAGAGTTAACAAGAATGATGTCCATCTACTGTGGCACCATAATACTTCTGGAATGAATCCACCACCAGTACAGAAAGAGTATGAAGATATGCTCGAGAAACCTCTCACAAATGAACAGAGACGTTGTATTATGGACTTGGTGATTGAATTCATGACCTTCAAAAAACCACTCAGTGTGAAGATGTAAATAGATGTTGTTAATAGATGTTTGTTTTTTTATAAAAAAAAGAAAGAAAAGAAGAAAAAAAGTATTAAATGAAGAAAAAAGAAAACAAAAGGTGGTAATGACGCTTAGGTTATTTGATGTTTATCTTTTTGACAAATAGCAAACAAACTTAACCTGTCCCCAGCCAGTAAGTCAGAGGGCCACGAATGCTAAATATCTTTGGATGCCGGTCATATTGACTTCCTCTCCAAAAGGTATAAAAGGGGAGTAGCAACCACGATCAGTGGGAGCCACCTCCCAAAAAGGTATAAAAGGAAATTGTACCAACATAGAACAACAACGATGGATCCTCGTTGGAAGCATCCATTCACTTGTTTATTGTGTGGTCCCACAGGTAGTGGTAAATCATCCTTTGTAAATCAGGTTATTCAAAACATTCAAAATATTATATCACCTGTTCCAAGTCACATCATTTGGTGTTATAGTGAATGGCAACCATTATATAATACTTTACCCCAAGTAGAATTCGTAGAGGGTCTCCCTCAAGAATTAAAATCTGATCGTTTAGTCATAATGGATGATCTGATGCTCGATGCAGATATTCGAGTTTCTAGGTTATTTACTGAACGTAGTACAACCGTAAGATTAGTGTGATGTACATTGTTCAAAATTTATTCGACAAAAATAAAGTCCATAGGACTGTAGCTCTCAATAGTCATTACATGATCTTGTTTAAAAATCCTAGGGATCGTTCTCAGATCTCACACTTGGCAGCGCAGATGTATCCTGGTCATTCCAAGTTTCTGAGAGAAGTTTTCGAAGATGCCACTTCGACACCATATGGTTACCTTTTAAGAGATCTCAAACAAGATACTCCTGAACACATGAGATTAAGAAGTCAAATTTTTCCAGGGGAAACCCAATATGTGTACCTCCGAAAAGTTTAAAAGGGGAGCAACAAGTCTGACCCAAGTCAGAAGCAGGTCTGACCGTCTCAAGCGCAACATCGCTCTTTTCAAGGTTCTCATTAAATCGAAACCCACACTCGTCAAATCCATACTAAAACATGCAGACAAAGAATTGATTACTTGTTTGTGTGACTGTGCCTCGAATATACTGAAGGGAGCAGTACCTCTGACCAAAGCTCAGAGACCCAAACTCGTTCGTCAGAAACAACTAGTGAGGGCAGTGGCAAATAAAGGTACCTCTGACAAAAAGAGGAGACAAATCTTGCAGAAAGGGGGAAATTGGGTGCTGTTAAAGGTATTTTGGGATGATGGAATATGCAAAGAAGATGGCTTTTGGTAGAACCAAGGTTATTGGAACGTCTACAAGAGACTGCAAGACATCCGAATGAACTGGCTGTTTCATCCTGGATAGAGAAATGAGAGATATTCTCGATGCCCCTTTTCTTTCAGCTGATGAAAAGATGACTCAATATAATCAAATTTTACAAAGATATTTGGCATTTCAACAAAAGGTAATGGCTCTTCGAACAATTAAAGTAGAATTCGAGAAAAATAATAAAGACGAAGACATTCTCGATTCTGTTGTACCTATGACAATGAAGAGGAAGGGAAAGTTGTTGTTGAGTGACCCAAATATATCTTGGAATGAGAAGGGTGAATTAGTCTACAAAGATCAAACAGTGGTAGGGTCGAATGTAACTGATCTTCTAAACGATTTACTTAGAAGACGAAAACAACCTAAGGGATGGAAAGTGTTGGCCGAAGCTTTGAGAGATAGTAACATACCCCAAGAATTGATTGGTAACAAAGAACGTTGGGATTTTATGAAACAGACACCGATAAAGTTGGAACCTAAACAACCAAAGAAAACAGAAACGCCAAAGTGGACCGAAAAAGGGTATAAATAGAGGTGACACTTGAACAAGGCAGTCATTGAAGCATTATGCTATGATTCTGAAGTGTCTGGTAGTTTTGGTGGTGTAGACGCTCTTTGTAGAGCATCCAAGAAAAAAACTAAACAAGTTGTAAAATGGTTAGAGACTCAAGACACATACACTCTTCACAAACCTGTTCGTCGTACATTTCCTAGAAGGAAAGTGATAGTTAGTGGTATAGATGCACAATGGCAAGCTGACTTGGTAGATGTTTCAAACATAAGTAAATTCAACAAAAACATAAAATTTTTCTTGACATGTATAGATGTGTTCAGTAAATATGCTTGGGTCATACCCCTCAAAACAAACTTGGTGATTCCACAGTAAAAGGTTTTAGTAAAATTTTCAAACAAGGTCGTAAACCAGAAAAATTACAAACTGATCAAGGCAAAGAATTTCTAAACAGAAAATTTCAGAATTTTTCTCAAACAAAGTCGACTTTTTCACTGCACAAAATGTTGAAACAAAATGTTCCATAGTAGAAAGATTCAATAGAACTTTGAAAACCAAGACGTGGAAATATTTTACCAAGAACAATACACTAACTTTTCCGCTTCAAAACTTGGTGAAATCATATAATCATTCTCATCATCGTAGTACAGGTACGGCCCCCACTGCCATGAACTTTAAAAATCAAGAAGAGGTTTGGCAAAGGTTGTATGGACAACCCATAAAACACAAGACACCAAAGTACAAAGTAGGAGACAGAGTGAGAATCAGTAAAGTTAAGAAAACTTTTGAGAAAGGTTATTTGCCCAATTGGACCGCAGAGTTATTCACAGTGGTAGCCACCAAGAAAGGGCATCCAGTCACATACATCTTACAAGAAGATAATGGGGAAGTAGTGAAAGGGTCGTTCTACACTGAAGAGCTTCAGCGAGTTTCACACAAAACTATTTACAAAATCGAACACGTACTCAAGAAACGTGGTCGAGGTAAGAAAAGGGAATTGTTCGTAAAGTGGTTGGGATATCCAGCTTCGTTCAATTCGTGGATCAAGGAGAGTCATCTCGCCTATAAAAGGAAGTGAACCTCTGAGGTTTCTTCAAAATGGAAGACGGATCGAACGGTTCTTGGTCTCTGTTTGGAAAAAGAATTCCAAGGAGCGAGATCACTTACTTTTCACAAAT
The DNA here is from genome assembly GCA_031216915.1 of Pictodentalium vernedei. Classification (NCBI taxonomy): domain Eukaryota; kingdom Metazoa; phylum Mollusca; class Scaphopoda; order Dentaliida; family Dentaliidae; genus Pictodentalium; species Pictodentalium vernedei. Next base: position 241,066,078 of record CM062293.1, on the reverse strand, counting down.
AATCATTTTGTACATCATCATCATTACCAGTGTCGTTAATCTCACTGTCGAGAACACAGACAGCAAGTTGTGGACTGCTCTCTTGAGTAGTAGCATAGGATATTTGTTACCAAATCCAACCATTAAGAAAAAGTAATGTTTTATTTGACTCTACCATGTAATAGTTCTATGAACGTGTTTCCTGAAAACACGTTGACTACGCACACCACTCAGTTATCACAACCAGTGAATCTCACGGGAGAATGGGAAGTAGGTCTGGCAGAGATTCAGTATCCAAATACTTGATTCAATATTCGTGGAGAAGAATTATTTATTTATTATTTATTTATTGGTGTTTAAGGTCACATTCTTATGCACAATGGCTAATCGTGACCGTGACAGTTTTACGGGTGGAGGAAGCCGGAGTACCCGGAGAGAACCACCGAGCAACGACGAGCAGCTATCAGCTCCCCAACATCGTAACTCTGAACTCTGCACCGCAGCGCAGGCAGGGTTAGATTGGTTGAAGACATGCGCACCATCGACGTGCAGTACGCCTCAGTACACAGCGTCATCGTGCCCCCATGTAGGCAATCGGGGTGAAGTGTCTTGCCCAAGGACACAACGCGGTTGCCGCAGGTGGGATTCGAACCGAGGACCTCTCGGCTTGCAGCCTGCACCTCTACCAACTGAGCCACCGCGCCCCCTCGTGGAGAAGAAGCTTTCGTGACAGTGTTCTGGTCATCGAAAAATAATTACCGACTTACTCTCAAGGACGGTCGTTATTCGGATCCCACTGATGTGATACGGGCTATCAATGGTGTTAAAGAATTACTCTTGCCTCGTCACGATAAGGTAGCTTTTGAACTGGATGAAGTGACTGGTAAAGTTCGTATCACGGTACGTAATGGAGGCGTGGTCACATTGAGCCCTACTCTTCAAAATATTTTGAGATTTAATGAGTGTGTTTTTAAATCAGGAACTTACAATTCTTCCAGAGTTGCCGATGTCAACCAAGGATTTTATTCACTCTTTGTATACTGTGACTTGGTTCGTGACCAAGTCGTAGGAGATACAAGAATGCCACTTCTTCGTATCGTACCCGTGCGTGGAAAATGTGGGAATATCATCTCTAAAACTTTTGAGAATGTGTATTATGTACCAGTGGAACGAAAAAAATTCAGTACCGTCCAGATGTATATAAGGGGTGACACAGGAGCCATAGTACTGTTCGAGTTCGGGAAAGTGACGGTGACACTTCATTTCAGAAATCGTAGATCTCTTCATTTCACAAAAACATGACCTACTGTTGTAAGTCCAAATTATACGAAGAATATTACACGAAACAAGCTGGGAACGGTTTACCGGATTTTTCTGGAGCTCAAATACAGAGAGGATATGGTTTGGGAAGTATATTGGGAGGACTGAAGAATATGGTGTTACCTTTATTGAAAACTACAGCCAGGACCGTGGGAAAACAGCTCGTGAGAAAAGGTGCAGCCTTTGCCGAAGATGTCAATGAAGGGAAAAATGTAAAAAAGGCAGCAATCAAGAGTTAAAGAGGCTCGCGCAGGAGCTTGGAATGAAGTGATTGGTGGGTCGAAACCACCCGACAGGAAAGGTATAAAAAGGCCCGCACCACGCAAATCGACAAAAAGAAGGAGAACTGTTCAGACCCATGACTTTCTCGGTGCATGATGTCTCTCATTAATGAAAAATCTTGTGAGTGTGTCAACAGCGAACTCGACTTGTTTTCTATACCACCAACACAGACTAGTGTGGAACATGGGCAATGGGTAGAACACAGGCCTTTGGCGACTATAGGAAACAGTGGTCCCATAGAATTCCACATAGCAGGATTAGGAGATGATTATTTGAATTTGGCACATACATACTTGTATGTTAAAGCAACGGTTGTAGATTCCAATGGGGCATCAATTGCACCCGATGCCAATGTGGGTCCAGTCAATTTATGGATGCATTCCTTATTTAATCAAATCGATATCAGCTTGAATGGAAAACTGGTATCTCCTTCCAACAACACTTATCACTACAGAGCTTTCATAGAAACTTTGTTGAGTTATGGACTAGCTGTAAAGAAGTCACAACTGACTAATGCATTATGGTACAAGGATACGGCAGGACACATGGAAGATTTGACAGATGATAACAAGGGATTTCTCCTTCGAAAGAAATTTATAGAGAAAAGTAAAATCGTGGACATGACTGGGAGATTACATTTGGACATGTTTTTCCAAACTCGTTAATTGCTGAATGGAGTTAATGTTCATGTTAAAATAGGTAAAGCCAAAGATGCTTTCGCATTGATGGCCGATACCGATACATACAAGATCAAAATTCTAGATGTATCCATGTTTGTACGCAAAGAGAGACTCCAATCATTCATGAGAATGGCTCACGAGAAAGCACTAACAAAAGCAACTGCAAAATATCCTATTGACCGTGTGGAAACCAAGGTGTTTTCAGTGCCGAAATGAAATCTGAGCATTACACAAGAAAACTTATTTTTAGGCCAGCTACCTGAACGCATCGTGGTGGGATGTGTAGACAACGATGCTTTCAATGAAAACTTTTCAAAGAATCCATATAATTTCAAGAACTACAAAATCAATTACTTGGCTTTGTACGTGGATGGGCAGCAGATTCCAGACAAACCATTACAACCTAGATTCGAACAACAAGAGGTGGCGAGATGCTATGCGACCCTGTTCCATGAAACTGGGCAAATGTATGAGAATGAAGGAAACCACATTAGCCGAGAAGAGTACATAAATGGATACACCCTATTCGTATTCGACCTGACTCCAGATCTATCACATGGACAACACTTCGATCTGGTGAAGAGAGGAACCTTGAGACTAGAAGTCCATTTCGAAAACCCATTACCAACCACAATCAACGTACTGGTGTATGCAGAATTCCAGAACATCGGAGAAGTGGATAAGAATAGACAAGTAATCTTCGATTACTCAACATGAACACGTTGCAGTTGGAGAATGCACTTCGATCAGATAGTTGTTTGAAGAGAATATGTTTGGGTGTATTTGCAAGAAACATATTACCAAGAAGATTAACAGATCACAGATCAGTGGCTTTGATAGCCAACACGGATCCAGACCACAGAAAAGGAGAACATTGGGTGGCTCTCTTTGTGAGTCACCACAACGCAGAGTACTTTGATTCCTACGGATTACCACCACAACACAGACCATTCGAGAATTTTCTGAAGGAGAATTCCAGATATTGGAAGTATAATACGAAACGCCTTCAAGGACCATTACCAGTGTGTGGACAATACCGTCTGTTTTACTTGAAACATCGCTGTCGCGGTGTACCGATGGATACCATATCCAACATGTTTACGACTGATCTAATGGATAATGATGTGTTGGTTAATGACGTCATAGAGGAAACCAGCCACTAGATGTCGCTGTATGGAAGAAAAACTATAAAAACTGGTGCACTTGGTGTTCCGATCGAGGGTCGAAGGGGGCTTGTTCCCCATACCGTCCCTGCGCGCCTTCGGCGCGTTAAACCATTCCATTCGGGACACCTCATTCAGATCATTTGTGTTTCGACAGCCAAAGAAGAAAGATGTCTACTGATGTGACCGTCTTCAAACTTAACAACGATTTACAGATTCAACTGTTCAAGAACGACGTTGGGTTCCAGTTTACCACAAGAGATTGGGAACAAGTGACCAAAGCAGTGGATATTGCAAAGAAGAGAAGCCTTGAAATAGGAGAACCCAAACCAAAAAGAGAAAGAAAACCAATTAAGAATGAAGATAAAAAGGATTGAAGAATGTTCACTATTCCATGTTTGATCAGAATGGCACTGAATGATTATCAATCAAGAAACAAGAAATCCAAGAGACTTTATAGAGAGAATGAGCGTTTCATTCGAAACGTATTTTCGTGATGTTCCACCACAAGTACTGGAGCAGTTATTACGTGGAGAAGAGAAAATAAGAAAGACAACAGAACAAAGACCACCAAAACACATCAAGTATGCACTGGAGGAAAATCGTCTCAAAACATTTCAATTCATGTTACAAAGTAAAAGTGTGAAAACCCCGGATGAACTGACAAAAGCTGGATTCTTTTATTTGGGGACAGGAGACAGAATTCAATGTTTTCATTGTGGTATTATTGTTCGTTTCTGGGAAACAGAAGATGATGTTATAGACGAACACAGAAAATATTCCCCAGACTGTTATTACATTCATAATTTACCACCTGAATTCATGGACGTTGAAAAAGGTCAAGAAGAAGAAATGGCCATCAAAGAAGAAGAAATGGACACATCATTTCAAGAAGATTCACGGAGGACAAAATGTAGTTTGTGTGTTTATTAGCTGAAGCCAATGTCGCTCCGCGACCATGTAACCATTTGTGCCTGTGCAAAGACTGCTGTAAACCACTGAGAAGATGTCCAATCTGCAGAAAGACTGTTTATGAATATCTGACAATCTACATACCATAAGAAGATGTATTTTTGTTGTTGAATAAAAGAAATTAAATTGTAAAAATTGTGTTGTTATTTTTTTAACAAACCCAAAAAAGGTATCCTCATATACCGAAATGAGGCTAAGAGGGATAGTAAATTAAACCTCATACGACAGAAAAGGGGATACTCTTAGCTTAACATATGGGTAGATCCTCACATGAGTATATGGTGGAACTTGAAGTTAGCTTCATGGCCTTCATGTCCACATATGGATCCTACTGGTAATTTAAATAATGGCTAGAAAAAAAACAGAAAATTCTGGGTAAATCTGTCCAAAAGCACTACGTGCTACTCTTATACAATTTATTGAGGAAAAAACGACATGGAAACCCAAAAGGAATTCTGGAAAAATCCGAACCAGAACATTACTCCACTTCAATCGAACACACCCCGGTACCCTCTCGGTACTATAGCACTATGTGCTAAGCCGATAAAATGGGAAATCCGTATCAAATAAAGTCAATTTCGGTGATTTAGGGTGGATTTTGGTGATTTGGGGGGATTGTCGGATTGTTTGTGGTAATTCGTGATACTCCGATTCGATCGAACACACCCTCGGAATATACCCCTGTTTTCTTGTAAGCCTTTGGGTCACACAGCAACCACATGCTACCATAGAAACCAAGATGGCGGCCTCCAGTATACAAAATGAACGACGGAAACACGTATCACTCTAACAACACGCGCCGGGCATGCGCACTCACACCACGTATCACTATGGGGATGACGTCACAACATGGCCGCTCTCGCGGGCTACCATGACAACACAATATGGCGCCACTGGGTCACGTGACATGACGTCACTTCCGAGGTCATCCAAATAGGTCCTGAAACGTGCGAGCTATACTACTCACGTGCGACCTCTAAAATAATGTCAACCTGGAGCCAATACTATAAAACTTTTACAATTGTTTTTTTCAGAATTGTATTTTCTAGCTGTCAATATAAATCACTGAAACAAATCATTAGCGTTTCAAAAGACGTAGCAATTTATCTAAGGTAAATTGCAACGTTTTTTGAAGCCCTGATGATTCATTTCAGTCATTTATTTCCATTAACAGAAAATACAATTCGTGAAAATACAATTGTAAAGTTTTACAGTATTGGCTCCTGGCCTTAGCATACCGCAATAAAAACAAAGATAGAGTTTCCCTCAAACAGAGATCAAACAATTTAAATACTTAATTCATGCATACAACCTGCCTACTCAACTTGTCAGATGTTGTAATTTTGTTCGTGGATATCTATTGGCAACTTCCACCATAGGCAGTATTGATATAATTGATATTATTTTCTTCATCTTATAGTTCTGTCCCAAATGCGGTAGCAGACTTTTAGGAATCACTGAAATCCGCTCCAAACAGTTTAGTTGCATATATGTACAGTACAGTCGCCGGAATCCAACCTTACGGAGTTGGATAAGAATCCCAATTACGGAATTCCTTATATAGCCCATTTCTATGTATACAGGGGAAATGAAGCAATCAGATTGAACCTGAGCGAAGGTATAGCTAGGAAGTAGTGATACAAGTCAATATTAATGGTTTAGACATGGGCCAGAATAACAGTAGCCAATAGTACTGGTACAAGGCAGCAAAAGTGGTAGAAGACAATAGCATTGGGTGACTGCCGTAGAAGCTAATACCAGGACAGATAGACCATAGGCAAGTAGTGGCCTTGGAGCTTTGGAGATAAGATGGAAGTCATAGGTAAGACTATATGTATAGGAGCTATATAGGAGCTGTATAGGAGCTGGGTCATAGGGTATCCTTAAATACAGAAATGAGACTAAAGGGGATAGTAAATTAGACCTCATTGAGGGATTTTTTTCATGGCCCTCATGGCCTCAAACGAAATGAGGCTAAGAGGGATAGTAAATTAGACCTCAATGAGGGCTTTTCTCATGGCCCTCATGGTTCTCATGGCCTCATACGACAAAAAGGGGATTGTCCAGAAAGCAACCTCGATAGGTATCCTCAAATAATATAATACCAGGCCATAGGTATCCTCAAATACTGAAATGAGGCTAAGAGGGATAGTAAATTAGGCCTCATTGAGGGATTTTCTTATGGCCCTCATGGCCTCATACGACAAAAAGGGATTCTGCAGAAAATATCCTCGATAGGTATTCTCAGATAATACAATACCAGGCCATAGGTATCCTCAAATGCCGCAATAAGACTAAGAGGGATACTAAATTAGGTCTCATTGAGGGATTTTTTCATGGACCTCATGGCCTCAAACAAAATGAGGTTAAGAGGGATAGTAAATTAGACCTCAATGGGGGATTTTCTAATGGACCTCATGGCCTCACACGACAAAAAGGGATTCTCCAGAAGATAACCTCGATAGGTATCCTCAACTAATACAATACCAGGGCATAGGTATTCTCAAATACTGAAATGAGGCTAAGAGTCGTATGTGCGAGTCACTCATTCGAGTAAATACTCTATGGTTTATTTGCTCGGTGGGATTCGAATCGTTCGAGCAATGACTTATCTGTAACTACTCGATATATTCTTGGCATTAGGAATGATAAAGGCTTCCATGGAGGTTTGTCTATCAGTTGGCTATAATCCAAAGGGGGCCTCTCAGTACTATAGTACTACTTGCTACTATTAAAAGCCATGGTATGGCGGTCCCAAAAAGGATTTTATGTGGGAAATCAGAACCACAAAAATCACTCTAGTTCAGTCGAACTTACCCAGGGGTCCCCCTCGATACCTGGGAGCCTCTCGGTACCATGGTATGGTGGACCTAAATAGGATTCTGGGGGACATCCGTACTAAATAAAGTCGATTTCGGTAGTTTGGGGTGGATTTTGGTGATTTGGAGGGTCTGTCGGTTTGTTTGTGGTAATTAGATTTACTCCTGTTCAATCGAACATACCCCGGGGCCCCCTCGGTACTATAGCACTACGTGCTAAGCCGATAACATGGGAATCCGTAGTAAATAAAGTCGTTTTTGGTGATTTGGAGAGACTGTCAGGTTGTTTGTAATAATTCTACGAATCGGGAAATTACTCTTGTACAAAGGAACATACCCTCCGATCATATCCCTGTTGTTTTATTGTAGGTCATTGGGTAACATAACAACCACGTTCTACCATAGAAACCAAGATGGCGGCTTCCAGTATACACTCGGTTACTATGACAACCAAACATGGCGCCACCAGGTCACGTGACTATGACGTCACATATGAGATCCCCCATGAGATCCCCCCTCCCCCAATTGGCCCCGATCTCCACATCTGCTACTGCCAGAGGGAAGAGTGTGGTGCGCGGAAAGGTTGTCCCACTCACGACAAAGGTTCTGTCAACTCACACCATGAACCCTTCACCCCAAAAATGATTGCCAATCTTCAGTTAGAGTCACTGAGATTACACCATCTCCACATTCACATTAAAACATACACATTAAAGCAAACACTCTGTCATAATAAGGTGGTCAGATCAAAGAATTTGACAACAGAAATTAGGCATGTCAAGTTGCCGGGCGCTATATGTGGAACGTGGTGGTGCTTTGCACCTTTAGTTTGGTGAAAATTTAAAGGATTCCTCCAAACCCAACTACAGAACCACATTTATATTTTTAAGAGGATACCTGGCGTTTTTTATCAGGTATTAGAATTATCTATTGAGTGAATGCATGAAATAAAAGTTACTATTCTTTTGAAAGGAACAAGGAAATCTAAATTTTCCTGAGCGGCTGAAGGGCGCGAATGGAAAACTTGAGATTTCCTTACAGTCACTCACTAGGTTATTTTGGTACCAACTCAAAAACTGTGCGGATGCATTTTATTGTATGAGTAGCGATCTTTTAGTTGCAATTAAATCATTCGGACGCCGAAAACGAACAGTGAGATCAATCCGAACGTATATCTGTCGTGACAATAGATATCGAAAAATATTTCTTACACACTTCCCTCTATCTTATAAGCTGGCATATAATTAAACAAATTACTTTTAAGAATACGGTGATAATACTGACATTCAGCTGTTGGGACTTCGAGCGTCAAATGTTAGGAAATGTTTCGATATGTCAGCAGCTAATGTTCCAGGGGTATATTTCGTCGAGTTGACAGAGGCCGGATGAAGCAAGACGCTGTAGGCGTCTTATTTGATATAGCCGTACGGTCTCTTCAACGAGACGGAATATGATAACCCAGATTGTTTCACTGTTGTAAGGATTTGTTTATTAAATGACAATGGGAATTTAAAATTTAATATGGCATCTGAAATGGAAACAAAAAGAAATTATATTAACCAAATAACGCACGTTAACTCGAAGAATTAGTGCCTTACAATGGCCGGAAGTATAATTCAAAGTTGTTGTGGACAAGATACGCACAATAGCCCATAGAATTCGTATCTTACAATGACAGTTCGTGTAAATTCCACGTGTTGCGACTCACTCGTTTTCAAGAACATGGAGTCTCTTACGTTTATTGTTGGATTAGGTTCATAAAAAATGCTAAGAATAAGACAGAACAGAACGAGGTTGGAGTACGGCGGACTCTATCAACGACCCGAGCTTTTCCTGTATTTCACGAGTACCGAGGGCGGGCGGGCGGGCGGGCGGGCGGGAAATACATGAAAAACTTCGACCGTTGATTTCTGTCCCTGTTAAAGAAAAATATCACTTTCAGCGGTCTTTTTCACTTTCTTACTGGACGCCGTTTTGTGCTGAAGCATTTCCTTCACATCAGATGCGTAACGACCAATCAGATACAACCTTTCATGATGTTCTGACAAGTAGGCCGGATTCCATGAGGGCGGTATTTCGCACATTTCTCAATGTCTGTATTCACACAACACTCGAGCTACAATTTCAGATGGTATTGCAGAGTTTTTCCAAAGGCACTTGAGTTTTTATTTTCCGTTTGTAAAACCGTTGCCTCATTTGAGAAAGGCATGCTATAGATTTAAAAAGGTGAAGACTCTCGTTTTAACCCATTACCCAACACAGACGAAATCAAAAAAGTATTATTTTAAAGATCATTTTTTAAATTTTTTTCGGGGGCGCGGTGGCTCAGTAGGTAGAGGTGCAGGCTGCAAGCCGAGAGGTCCTCGATTCGAATCCCACCTGCGGCAACCGCGTTGTGTCCTTGGGCAAGACACTTCACCCCCACTGTCTATGTGGGGGCTCGGTGGCGCTGTGTACTAAGGCGCATTGCACGTCGATGGTGCACATGTCTTCAACCATTGCTAACGCTGCTTGTGTGGAGTTGGTATGTTGGGGAGCTGACAGTTATTCGCCGTTGCTCGGTGGTTCTCTCCGGGTACTCCGGCTTCCTCCGCCCGTAAAACTGTCATGGTCATGATTAGCCATTGTGCAGAAATATGTGACGTGACCTTAAGCACCAGTAAATAAATAAATATAATTTTAATTTTTTTCAAAACATTCAACAAAACCATATCATATGACCCTTCTTTGGAATGAGCTCGTTCCAAACAAGGGTCACATGATATGGTTTTGTGGAAAGTGTTTGAAAAATGACATTTTTCAGCTGCTGAATTTCCATATTACGTGGGCGGATGTGGCACATTCGGTGGGTAAAGGATTAAGGCGAGCCAGAACTGATGGGCAAACTACAACCTTAGTGGGGAATTATTTGTATAAGTCATGTAATAAAGGTTAAAATATGCAGGATAAACCAGAATAAACTGGGTTATGGAGTATAAAAATCGATGTCTGTAACAAGTGTATCAAGCTGTGCACCAGTTAGGATCTATTGACATCTTGGAATTATTCCTTACGAGAAAGTTGCTGTCATGTCGGACAAAATATGCAATAAATTCATAAGTGGAAAAAAAGAACGGAAACATTTTCTGGAATTCTATATGTCGTATATTCAATTATCGGAAATTTCTATTCTGTTCTTGGAGTCCATCACAATCTATTTGCAAGTGGACACTCCGGAGATAAATACCCAATAGCATCCATCAGTCTATTATTCAGCGTCTCTTCACATAATTAACCGGTTTATATACACATTCACTGTAAGAAAAAAACGTTCAAATTTGGTACAAATTGAAAACCGGTTGCTTTTCCTGCTACCCAAAATGAAGACCATGCGTTTTTGTAATGCCATTTTTTATTCAAGCTTGGAGTTTAATCTATGAACTGATACTATTTCTAATTGCTTCCTGACTGTTCAACAATTACAAGAAATTAATATTTTTAATCTGTAACCATACGGCTGCAGCTCCAAAAATATTAATTTGGCTATCTTAAGAAAGGTATCTTTTAAAAAATCATATTTCGACCTGGACACCATTTTGCAAATGCAGAAATTAAAGAATTACTTAAATACGTTTCGTTTTTAATAAAAGCTTTTCCGCCCCCCCCCCCCCCTCCCAACATGGGCTCTCTTCTATTTGTATTTCAGAAATAACAGCAGGCCCGGAAAGATCAATTATATTACAGGACCTAGGTCATTTGATAGTCTCTGGCTCATAGTGTCAAACATATAGTTCAGCTCTCGAAGCGAGAGCAACAAAAGACATGACGAGAACAATCAGCCCTCTCAAGACGAACTCATACTCAGTAAAAATATCCTGATGTGTTCAGTGATTAATTTGTCTGGACTCAGTTAACCTGAATGAAACATTACTCTGAAGGAAATGCTTCCCCAGTACAAAATTCTCTTACAAAATTTCCATTTAAAGATAAATTAAATAAAACAGAAAGTGGGAAGTGATCAGCAATGTAAACAAACCTCGACAGACTGGATCAATTCTATGGTAACAGCTGAGAAAAGACAATGAAGAAAGACTTGTCTTGGTATATGTTGACATTCGGTGACAGACCAGACACGTAATATGGGTGTGTGTGTGCAGAATCTGTGGGATGTACTGTTTTTACAACAGTTACCTATTAACTAGACATAATTACACAGATAATGATTGCTGGAGACGACTGGTCTCTCTTGCTTTTAATCTTTATCAGACAGCTCATATGGTGTTCAGTAAACGCGCACTTTATGGCCATTAAATTTTCATGCTTATGCATTATTGCTGGTCTGGTTAAGTGACAAATCGGTTTTCGGGGTTCATCATACAAACGCACATTCTTATACCTTTGGCCCGAACGAGAAAAATTATCAAAGATATATACACTTTTAAACAACAAAATTCAGGCTATCACCTTAACATAGATGTAAAGAATGACACTGAACAACAAAAACCCAAACACGTAATATTAAATGGATGGCCTTGTAATCAAAGGAATGTCTCAAAGTCACTACTGAAATATTGGAAATCCAGAGAGGAACTGTCCTGTGGTGAATCATAGATTTTAATATTTAAAGCGGGAAAACGATTGATCCATGATAACTATGAATGTCTGCAAAGAATACATGATGGACATCTCAGAGTAGATAGTCGCATATAGAGAGTTTCGGGCTGGATGGTTTGATTTAGTATGCACGAAAACACTAAACGTTGTGTAAACAACTATACAGTGCGCAAAAGTTCAAACCTCAGCAAATGCACTGGAATCACACAGCAGACCAAATCAACCTCAGCTTCAAACTGGTAGTAAAAACTTGAAAACGTCTTGAATAACTGAGAGATTTAATGTTTGTCTAAAACATATCTTATGATCCCTTACTGGAACGAACTCTGTCAGCGGAAAGATTTCTTTTCGATGAGGGTTTATAACCTATGTTCTGACATAAAAATTATAAAATAAAGTGTGAAATGCGATTTTTGTGAACAACAATGCAGTCCAGCCGCCAGGGCACTGAACCTCAAAGTGGCGTTCAAAGTTGTTTTCTTAATGGAATGTGTAAGAGTAACATCTCCTGACTACGAGGAAGTTTACTGGACGTCTGGCAGCCTTGAGCAATTTGAAATATCCACGTTTAAGGTGGCATCGTCATTTCGCGAACGGCAGATAATACAACATTCCGGGCGCATACCAGAGTCTGCACACGAGCCTATGTACATTTTAAGGGATGTTTTGGGTGTTTGGTAATTCTATTAATCGGTGCTATTCGTAGCTGATGTATCTGCTAACCTTGCTTGTTCATTGCAACACTCTAGCATGGCGTTGCAAGAGCAGAAATATGTGCACGCCATTTTAGCAGCATTACATTTGCACCTGTTTGCACTACATTGCTTGAGCAAGAACATTTTATTAACTTCAGTACTTCATTTGGAGACAGATCAACATCGAGGGGGGGGGGGACTGTTATGGGCTGGAGCGATTTAATCTCGAGTTCTTCTCGAAGCTATATTTGATAGGATCTAAATTTGGAGTTCTCGGTTGAAGGGCGTTCTTCCACACACGTCTGAAGGTGCTCTCGTTTGATATTTTCCCCGAAGGCTGCTGTAGTAGGAGGCAGAGAACAACGTTTCGGTGCATTAGTTGCCTTGTGATTCCCGGTTCTCGAAAATTACGCATCAATACGTGCACCAGTCATTGATGTGCTTACCATGGAACCGTAACAGAGAGAAATGAATGGGATTACTTGACCGAGAACATTAATTTTGACCACTCAGCGTCTTCCTCACTCAAAGATTTCAACAAAACTCCGCTTTGGAAGACTTTTAGTATTCGACCCTTCCCTATCCCGAACAGGTTCCCAACTGTGTCGCAGCCCGAAGCAGCGAGTAAATCTGGGATGATAGCCAGACTAGCTCTGACAGTTTCCCGTATATCAATATACGTTCGTCGGTGAATAGGGGATTCCATAATCATCGCAGCAACTAAATTCTGCTGTAAATAGTGTTGTAACAATAAAACGTACACATCGGTGTCGTCTGCAAGCACATATACACACTTCTGTTCATCAGAAGCAGCCTTAATGATCTGTTTTAGCTCCCCGTCAAAACTAGATATTGGTGTCAAGGCAACACTGAGAGCTGCCGTATTTGCTGCCGGTTTCTTGAAACGCAACAACTATAGGAACATGTTACTTCGAAGCCATGCATCGTTTTTATGAGGTCTTTAGAATCCCTCGCCTTGTCGTTGGTATCCTACGTACCAGTGATGTTACAATTTTGCTAATCAGCACCCTGGGTAGGGTGTGGTCTAAGTTCGGTGACAAGCTACCCAGAAAAGCGAACAACACCCGCTTGAAAACTCTGATATTTTGTCAAACTTGAGTTCGAGATCAAAAATGTTTCGATCTATATCCATATCCTTTATTTCGGCGCATATACTTTTCTTCAAAACTTTCAGTGCGTTTTCGGCATCACAAGCATCTGGACCCTGTACAATAAGTAGAGCCGATCCAGTTCTCGATCTACCAGCCAAAATATGGCTATCCCTGGCGAGGAAAGGACTAAAATGTCGCTGCCATACTTCCCAGCAAGATTAGCAACAATAACTTGACAGGAAATACAAGAACCCCCATACTCGTCATACAATTTGAACAAGTCGACCGAATTCCAAGTATGGGTTTGGTCATTTCTCAAAAAAGCAACTACCGATTTCAAAGCTTCTGCGTCGGGATTTGAATAAGTTGAGGTAGTGTCAATGAACTGCTTTGCGCGGACGCTGCAGATCTTGGACTCATATATGTAGCTCAGCAGACTGAGTGATAACTAGTGTCTGCCGCATGCAAATTAGTCATAGCACCTAGAACCCTTAACCTAAACCTCTTCCCCCTATTTATCTTTTCCCTGTTCACAAACTCGGAGTATCTCATCATTCTGCGATGAACTGCCGCTGGTTCCAGGATTCACTACGTGGCAGAAAATATAAGCCTTAGGCACTTATTTATGCATTTTAATAATGTCATTTGTGTCTATATGAGTATAAACTTCCAGATTTGTTTTCTAGTAAATGCCGGTAAAATATGATAATTTCAGCACAAAGGCTAATTATGCGAAATGAAATTGGGTACTCCCTTTCTGCAACGAACATCTCAAATTGCTCAATGCTGTCAGATGTCCAGTAAACTTTTTCAGATATCCCTCTATCAAAAACCACCGAGAATAAACTTTGGACGCGACTTTGAGGTTGGGCTGAAAGTTTGCATTTAGCGGGCGGACTAATGGTTGGTTATTTCCGTAGTTTTAAGCGAAGTATTAATAAAGATAATTTTTGGAGTTTTTATTGTTGTAAATACACAAGTCTTTTTCTCGGGAACATATTGGAATAATTACCTTAAAACCGTGTCCGATAAATCGTTAAACCCGTTTTTAAATATAAACATGATGTTCATTTAGCGCGCATGCGCGAGTAATATTTGGGACGATTCTGAGAAAAATTCATGGGGAACTCGGTGCTATGTATCATTCAATTTACGGAAGATAAATGGACATCTGCAAAATCTCAAACGAATATTTGTAATTCTCCTTTATTTTATTTTGCTTTATTTTCATTTCTGTGCATTGTCTTTAAATAAAACACGCAAAATTCCCTAATAGATATATGTGCTTTTATGCCATCTGCTAAAGTGTTTTTGCAACAGTGACTTGGAAACAATCCGACGTGAAAGTCTGACCCAACTTTTTGACAGGTGACATTGAATACCGTTGGACGTGTGCCATTTTTCTACATCGCGGTACCTAAGTATTTCGGGAACAGAAATAAGTGTCCTCGGTACATCCTAAATACTCACCTTCATTAACGCGACTTGGTGGGTCGTTTATGGATTATTTATGTTACGAAGGCATCTCATTTGTTTTTTGTTTTTATCTTCTGATGTTCAAGGATACGCGCAATCGGATGCAAGCCATTTCGGCCACTGACCAATTTAGTCAGTTGGGCGTCAAGTCAATTCGTTTCGGCCGGTTGCAATTTTAGCCGATTCAGCTGCTGTAGAAATAGTCATTTGGGAATAATTACATTGTTAATGTTGTTATACGTTTTGGGTCCAAATACTCAATTCCCATTGGTCAGCTGGATGAAAACGTCATGACCAAATGTAATTCATTTTCCAATGAATACATTTGGTCGAACTTTGACCCGCATTTACGGTACAGCGCAGTTGACAGAATGTAATTTGGGCGGTGTTTGGGCGGGTTTTTAACTTTTAGCGCCTCTCGCAGTGATCAAATCCACTGCTGCTTCGTTGGTGACATTTCCCAACTGTGGCATAAAGCCCGTTACTAAAAAAAAAAATACTCGTTTTCATTTCTAAAGTTGTGAAAATTAAAGCTTATTTGCCTTTGAGATATCATTTAGACGGAACAAAGGCCTGCGCTAGTTCTTGATTCCAACGACTGAAAGTCGTATGATTTTCAACAACGGCGAATGACGATTCGTGGGGGAAAGAAAAGTAGTTTAAACAGTTACGGAATGTAATTGAAAGAACTGAATGCAATTTTTATAATCTTTATTGGAGTATGAACGTGTGGGAATGGATACAAATTGTATGAATCCCTTCGGGATTCATACATAATTTGAACCCATTCCCACACGTTCATACTCCAATAAAGATTATCAACATTGCGTTCAATTCTTAAATAATTACACTGTTAATGTAGTTATACGTTTTGGGTCCAAATACTCAATACCCATTTGTCAGTTGGATGAACGTCATGACCAAATGTAATTCATTTTCCAATGAATACATTTGGTCGAACTTTGACCCGCATTTACGGTAGAGCTCAGTTGACAGAATGTAATTCGGGCGGTGTTTGGGTGGGTTTTTAACTTTTAGCTTCTGTCGCAGTGATCAACTCCGCTGCTGTTTCTTTGGTGACATTTCCCAACTGTGGCATAAAGCCCCTTATTAAAATACTCGTTTCCATTTCAAAGGTTCTGAAAATTAAAAATCAAGAGTTGTGCGCTTTGTCTTTTGTGTGAGGGTGGTTTTTCGCCTCGTTCGTTCGTACATGTTTTATTTCGTCTTTCTGCTTTGTTGTTTGGTAAAAAGTAGTTTAGACAGTTACGGAATGTAATTATAAGAAATGAATGCAATTTTTATAATCTTTATTGGAGTATGAACGTGTGGGAATGGGTACAAATTATGTATGAATCCCCCACACGTTCATACTCCAATACTCCAATAAAGATTATAAAAATTGCATTCAATTCTTAAATAGGCTGGATGAAGTAACATTATTTTGTGATATAGAAAACAGTATGCATACAGCTTTGAGGCATCAATTTAATTACAAATTGACACGGAAGGGCGTACGTTTTGTGTTGAAATAATTAATTTAACATCCTCATAATCATTTCTCCAACCAATAACGTAATGGAATGAAAAAAAAAAAACAACCAAAAACAAACTACAAACCATCAACAGCAACAACAACAACAAACATCGAAAATCCCCTAAACAACGAACTAAATTTTTCCTGTCATTGGACCAGGCTAGATTGTCTAGCCCAATGATAAAGTGGATTGCCATGAAAATAAATTGATACAAAATTGGTTAATATTCTCCTCTTATTTTCTTACGAGTAAGTGTTTTGAAATACGCTTAATTTATACCTGAAATAATTTTTTCAGAAAAGGAAATGATTCTACATTTGAAGAAAATTGAAAATGTTGTTTTTTTTCTGAATAAGAAATCCTAGTGCGTTGAGAAAAGATGTTTTGCTCTCAACCACTTCGCTAAAAAAAACCCCTTATTTCTTGATACCGTACAATTTGTTCCACTAACGTCGTCGCTGTTAGAGCCTTTCCATGTCTGTATCTTTGGGTGAATTATGATCGAGAGAGATTGCTATTAATCCGTAACTCCATCCTAAAAAATCCAAACACTTTCGTGTTCCCCCTCTAATGCGTTCCAATTCCGCCTCGCTGCCCAAGCCTTTCCACTCCTCTATCTTTGTGTGAATTATGATCGGGCGAGATTGCTTTAGAAGGTTTTCACTAGAATGTCTTCAAGGCAATTATTGGGTCACGGCAATGACAACACCCGCTTCAAGTTAAATATTTTCTTTTGAGAAACATCACATTTGTTTTTTTATAATATACACGATTTGTAAGACAAAAAACATATTAATTATTACTGTGTTAAGTTTTTTGGTCTGAAAAGGGCAACTATTTTAAAGGCCGTTTTGGAGGAAAGAGAAATAACCAGACGTGTGCTATTTTTATCTCAGTTTTTAAAAGAATTTTTGCATTATTCGGATCATTATCTGGTTTGTCATGTATGGCGGCTTATTAGCGCAATGTAATTTTTAGCTTAACTTGACAAAGTCAAGATAAACTATTGCCAAAATGCATGCGGAAGTATGTAAGTCTGTTCATATTTTCTTTAGCACAAGCTGCACCCCGTAATTCTTGCCCAATCATCACGAAATTTCATATTCAGGTTCGAGGTCATGTCTTGATGAGAACGTCCTCCTTGGTCGCGATCGGTCAGCCGCGACGGTTGCCTGAGCCCGAAACCCGAAAACATTTAGCACAGTCTACAGATCAAATGTATGAAGGGATTTCATTGTAACTTGGTAGGATGACTCCGTATAATGTCTAGATGAGAACGTTCCTTTTGGTCGCGATCGGTCAACCGTGACGGCTACGCGGGCCCGAAGCCCGAACACCTTTATCACAGTCTACAGGTTCTATTTATGAAGGGATTTCATTGTAACTTCGTAGGATGACTCTGTATGATGTCTAGACGAGAAAGACCTTTTGGTCGGGTTCAGTCAACCGTGACGACCACAGGGGTGCGTTACCAAGATTACTTTAGTACAGTCTACAGTTTGCATTTATGAAGGGATTTCATTACAAATTTGTAAGTTGAGTCAGTATAATACCAGCGACCTATTTTATCCATGATAGGTCAACCGTGACGTGACGGCCACACAGGCCTGTGACCTAGATTTGTTTAGCACAGTATACAGTTCATATTTACGAAGCGATTTCACTGTAACTTGGAAAGATAACTTGGTATGATGTCTTGATGAGACTTTCCTATTTTGGTCACGATTGGTCAGCTGTTACCACCGCCTAGTCACGTGATCTAGCTTCCTATAGCACTGTCTACATGCTGTTTTTATGAAGGGGTTTCATTGTAACTTGGTAGGATAACTTGGTATGATATCCAGATGAGACTTTCCTATTTTGGTCACGGTCGGCCTTTTAAGTATTTTCGAAGAAATATATTAACTCCCATAGCCTTGAACCCTGTCAAATAAAGTCGGAAATATTTTAAACTAATTTCTTGTGAATAACTAGCCAAACTGAGTTGAGATACGGTAGTCACCTTCTTTTAGTGAAAGGGACTCTACTTTGTTCACAAACTGTTTCTTATGTATGATGTAATACGAAAAGATTGCATGATGTAGGCACAAAATAAGAGTTTTCATGGGAATTTTATCGCGCGCTTGTACTTGCACAAAACTTTTCTTGTTCCTTTGTGTAACAAAAAGATATAATTGGTGAGTGGATAATGGAGACAGTTATGTAATGATATCATTTAGACTATTTTGGAATTGGGCGATGACGTTGACTTCATGTTAAGTTATTATGATGTCCCGCAGAGATGACTGATTTAATTACATTGAATAATTGACTATGTAAGCAGATAACATAACGAACGGCGACGGTAGAATTATCATGAAAATATGTTTATAAGTATACTGCACTGTCTATTATTACTTTGTCTCCAAAGCTCAAATTATCTGAGTCATACAAGTGTTTTCATCGATTAACGTCTGGGGCTTTTACATGCCAAAACCTTGAAAAACAATAGCTGTTCTGTTCAGTTATCATGTAACCAGTGCTTTTTCGGTTATAAAATATTTATTTATTTATTTATTTATTTAGGGGCGCGGTGGCTCAGTAGGTAGAGGGGCAGGCTGCAAGCCGAGAGGTCCTCGGTTCGAATCCCACCTGCGGCAACCGCGTTGTGTCCTTGGGCAAGACACTTCACCCCCATTGCCCATGTGGGGGCACGATGACGCCGTGTACTAAGGCGTACTGCACGTCGGTGGTACGCATGTCTTCAACCAATCTAACCCTTCCTGTGCTGCAATGCGGAGTTACGATGTTGGGGAGCTGGCAGCTGCTCGTCGTTGCTCGGTGGTTTTCTCCGGGTACTCCGGCTTCCTCCACCCGTAAAACTGTCACGGTCATGATTAGCCATTGTGCATAAATATGTGACCTTAAACATCAATAAATAAATAATAAATATTTATTTATTTATTTATTTATTGGTGTTTAAGGTCTTATGCACAATAGCATAAATATGTGACCTTAAACATCAATAAATAAATAATAAATATTTATTTATTTATTTATTTACTTATTTATTGGTGCTTAAGGTCTTATGCACAATAGCTTAAGGTCTTATGCACAATAGCATAAATATGTGACCTTAAACATCAATAAATAAATAATAAATATTTATTTATTTATTTATTTATTTATTTATTTATTTATTGGTGTTTAAGGTCTTATGCACAATAGCTAATCGTGACCGAGACAGTTTTACGGCTGGAGGAAGCCGGAGTACCCGGAGGGAACCACCGAGCATCGACGAGCAACTGTCAGCTCCTCAACATTCTAACTATGGTCAAGCTCCGTTCAAGCACGGTTACTGTGGTTGAAGACATGTGCACCACCGACGTGCAGAACGCCTTAGTACACGGCGTCATCGTGCCCGCATGTAGGCAACTGGGATAAAGTGCTTTGCCCAAGGACACAATGCGGGTCGTCCCGGACGGGGATCGAACTCAGGACCTCTACCATGGAAGTCCAACAGTCTATCACTGAGCCACCGCGCTCCCCATAAAATATGTATAATGTTTCTATTTGTTATTTATTTATCCACTAAGAAGGGTGAACTGCAGTATTGTTATCTATCTCGACCCTTCTTTCTATTCTGTCGTTACCTTCGCCGATTTTTTATACTTAAGAGAAAGTCAAGAAAGTCGATGACGACACAGGTGCGTGAAATCGTGTTTGTTCATATTTATCTATTTTCTTTTATTTCTGATTAATGTTTTCTTGTTGTTTCTTTCATCTCCAGAGCTTAGCTTACCATTTTTGCTTACCTCAAATCCCCAAGTCTACGTTACCCTACTTTGGGAAACTCTCAAACCACTTTCAGGAAACAAACACACGGGAATCCCAGATATATTGCACCAATATACCTTACACGCAAAGCTGAGACGTTTTTGTAGTGTTGCAACTGTTAATCGAAGGTGTTCATACCCAGTCTTTTCCGGAACGCCCAACACTCAGCAAGATTGAATAAAGCCAAATGATGTTCGCAACTCACTTAAATCGATAAATATATAGATGGGTTCATGTCCGGATTTGATGTCCCCAGAGGCTCTCAAAGAATGCACTGCCTCACAAAGAAAGCACCCCTTCGCAAAGAATGCTCTCTCACAATATTATGGACCAAGAAAAGAGCTATGGTGTACCCGAGCAGACACATATTTCCAAGAGGATACTTCCGAATTTATGGCAACGGAAGAAGGCTAACGTAATTCCAGTCCTGTTAAAAAATCCTCTAATCTTCTGTCGAACTACCGGCCGATATCATTACTTAGTTGTCCTTGAAAGGTTTGCGAAAGATGCGTTTTAAACAAACTGTGGAATTGTTTGGAGGGAAACAGAATACTTGGTCCTTTCCAGTCTGCTTTTATCCCGAGTGATTCCACAGTACTTGAACTCATGGATCACGCATTCAGCTGTGTTCACGAAGGTAGAGACGTGTGGGTAGTGTTCTGGGAAGTAAGCAAAGCTTTCGACAAGGTGTGGCACAAGGGCTTAATCTATAAATTGAGTAAATAAGTATCACAAGGGAACTTCTTGACTTTTTCGAGTCACACAGAAGTAGTCGCTTGGAAAGAGTCGTCATAAATTCGGAAGTATCCTCTTGGAAATATGTGTCTGCTCGGGAACACTATAGCTCTTCTCTTGGTCCATTGCCTTTTTAGTCAAAAAACGACGATACTACCTCGGTCCCAACTTACACTGTACGCCTATTCACAGATGACACAACCTTAAATCTGGAAGTTGATAAACCCAACCAGGCGTCTTCAACGGCGTCTTGTCTTGAACAATGATCTAGTCAAAATACAATAATGGACACAAATATGTTTAGTGGACTTTAACCATGCGAAAATCGAATCTATGACAATACCCCATTTGAAAGAAATTAACCCCAACCAAACGCCCATTGTCTAGAGGAATGAGCTGGTCAAAATAATGCAATGGACGCAAACATGGTTAGTTGACTTTAGCCATGCGAAAACCGAATCCATGACAATATCCCAGAAGGCAGAAATTCCTTGGTACCCTCCTCCTGAAATGGCAGACTTCCAATAAAGAAGCATGTGGACACAAGCACTTAGATGTAACTACTGTGGAAACTTAAATTTATCCTAGATCATAGTACTTTGTGAAAATATACATTGTAATGCCTTTGTCCGAATAGGTAGGTATGCTTTGGGAAAAATTCATCGGAGAATGTGCGATGGAAATGGAACATATTCAACCTCTTGCCGCTCGAATCGTCTCTGCAGCTACTGTAAGTACCAATAATGGATTGTAATACGCGGAAACATGATTGGGGCGCTTCATAAACGGCGAGAAAGACAAAAGCTCAAGCTCTCAGTTCAACAGTCTTATTCTGTTCGGAATTAGACGCTGTTATGGGCTGTTTGTTCATCCACCTTTCATGGAGGTCGCACACAGACAACCGTTGATCGAATATGATATCTCTTTACTAACAAAAATATACAGATATTATTTTGTGCTCAAGTTTTCGATATTCCAATCAATAAATATTTAATTCACTTTGCAATTATCAACATAATAACATATATGGAAGCGTAATCATAAAACTACAGCTGTCGAGAGTTTTCAATCATAATGATAAATATCATGAAAGATTAGGTCAAATCAAGTCTGCATTAACCCTTTGTACCCTGGTGATATATTTCATGTCAGTCCAATTGGAAGAGTCCACATTTATTATTTGGGGGTAGACCAATTAATATTTTCAACGTGCAGCCATGGGGCTGCACGCTGAAAATATTAATTGGTGTACCCAACACATTCACTCAGCAGCCATCCTACTTAAGGAAATTATGACGTATCGCTCGGGTTCAAAGAGTTAAGAAACGTTTCTTGCCATGATTCAAAGAAAATGAATGTTTATGGAATTTTTATTCAATCGGCTGGAATATTTCAGTTGGTAAGAAAAGCGAACCATAGGTTCGCTTTTTCGACAGACTGAAAAATTCCAGTCGATTGACTCTAAATATAGGCGAGGGACTACTTGAAGGCTTGAGTGGTTCCAGGCCATGACTGCGTCGAACTTCTTACCCTTACAGAATTAGACTGGTAGCTTGAAAGCTTGTTAAAAGTTAATGCAGTATTTCAAAATGTAAGACAATCTTGTGCCCACTGACATCTCCAACAGAATTTCTAATCTTGTCTCGATGAACTTAACCCAAAATATTCGACTTGTTCAAAACTTCTTTTGTGTTCCATTTGTTACGCACAAATATAAGGCACAAATATATTTTTTAGGCTACGCCAGCAGTGCAGTAATCTGGACGACCATCAACCGGACTTCTCACATGGTAAGCGCGAGACCACCGAACATTTCTTACTTAGATGTCTATATACCTAACAGTACGAAACAAGATCCTGGGATTGCGCCCCAAAACCTTCGATTGCAATGCCTTGCTTTGTGGGTTTGTAAGTAACAGATACTACTACTTAATATTTTAAACTGTCTAAAAATTCAAAATTGATGTGGCAAGGTTTACCTCAACACGAAAAAAGAGATTTAGAAAACGAGTTTCCTCAAATTCCATCTTCCCTTTGTCTCAACCGCCAGGTGACAAGACATCTGCAATTAATTTCTAGTACTGTTATTGAACCGTTGAACTCGGTTTGTTCATATATTGAAGTCCTTCTGGGTTGTAATCAGGATATTCAAAAACTCTGAAATGACCTTTGGAATATTTGTGTGAGGTAATGAAAATCAGAAAAGCTGTTTTCTTTTTCACTTTATCCATCTCATCCGGCGATTTATTTTGAATTTAGAATATGTTATAATGGAGTTAGTTTCAGTCCGATATAATCTAAGGAAAACGCAAGAAAAATTTTGTCGATACCAAATACATTTTAAAAAGAGAAAAACACCTCCACGATGAAACCAGAAGAGAAGTGAAATAGGATTGGCAGGCTTTTCCTATTATTACCAAGAATCGAGTACATTTGTACTCAGTGCGTACTTCTCGTAAGTGACGCTTTATCGACCGATGTTACTGGGACTTTCTCGGTTGGAACTGTGCATGGAATCCGGAAAGAAATGTATGGTCACTTTTGGGGGGCGTGGTGGCGTCGCGGTAACGGGTTCTCGTCAGAACACCGAAGTTAAGCAACGTCAAGCGCGGTTAGTAGTTGGATGGGTGACCATTTCAGCGTCTGATTCGTGCTCCCGCGTTGTGTCCTTGGGCAAGGCACTTAACCCCGATTGCCTACATGGGGGCACGGTGACGCTGTGTACTAAAGCGTACTGCACGTCGATGGTGCGCATGTCTTCAACCAATCTAACCCTGCCTATGCCACGGTGCAGAGTTCAGAGTTACGATGTTGGAGAGCTGACAGCTGCTCGTCGTTGCGCGGTGGTTCTCTCCGGGTACTCCGGCTTCCTCCACCCGTAAAACTGTTACCGACATGATATGATCCTGGCTGTTAATGTGTCGTTAAACCCTGATAAATAAATAAATAAATAAATAAATAATAGTATGTCACTTTTCATGTGACACTAACTTCATCCGATGAGTTCACTCTATTAACCCTTTATCCAACGTAACGGCCAAAACCGGCCAGCGCTATTCACAAAAATCGTCAATTAATTTTCATTATTTTTTTCATTTTTTGTCTCAAAAACATAAGGTTATGACCCCTCTTTGGGACGAGCTCGTCAAGCTCGTTCCAAAGAGGGGTCATAACCTATGTTTTTGAGACAAAAAATAGTTATTCAAGAATTTTGTTTCCAAGCGTCGTCTGCTTTTCATGTTAGGTAAAGGATTAATATACTACATAATATATTGGTGCAGTACTATCACTTCAAAAACGGGCAGAGAATTTCGATCGGTTAGCGACTGGGTCGAGATCAGGTCGAAATTGTGTTCGCTCTCCTGCTCAAAAGGCTAGAATATCAACTGTTGAAAAAGAAACGCACTTCATTCACTGGATTAATATACCACAAAATATACTGGTACAGTTCTATCACTTCAAAGCGGACAGAAAATTTTGACCGGGTCGCGATCCAGTCGAAATTATCTGTTCGCTCCCCTGCTGTCAGCGCCAAAATCTCAACTGTCCAAAAAGAACGCAAGATATTGGAGCACAGTTGTTATCTTGGTCTTTTCATTGTTCAGTATTGAATTCGCAATATTTTATATCTCGACTCACTGATGTAGAGGTGGCGCGATTAAAATGCGATCTGATCGAGAAGATACCGTTTTTGCGATCACAATTCTGTAAACCCAATACATTTCATGTGCAAAAATTCTCTGACCGACATGCTCAAACCGTACCAACGGCTAAGCCGTTAACCCTTTAGCCAATGTAACGGCCAAAATCGGCTAGCGCTATTTACAAAAAACGTCATTCAATTTTCATTATTTTTTTTATTTTTTGTCTCAAAAGCATAGCTTATGACCCCTCATTGGAACGAGCTTGATGAGCTCGTTCCAATGAGAAGCCATAAGCTATGTTTTTGAGAAAATATTTAGTTATTCAAGAATTCTGTTTGCAGATGTCGTCTGCTCTTCGTGTTAGGTAAAAGGTTAAAAAAATCGGTTACTTTGATATTGCGATTTCAGGGCTATTCGCTGATGCGGAATAATGAAGAAAAATATTCACGAACGAGAAGAATTCAAGTGGCACTTGGTGAACATTTTTGCATATTAGCACGCATCAGACTTGTCTGTTGACAATGTTTTGTCCTTTATATTTTGATGCCAGCAGGTGGGCTAAAATGACAAATTTGAAGTCCGAACCTTTATGCAGGGACGTGGCGACAGGGGTGTGTCACCCCCAGCCCACCCCCCCCCCCCCACCCCCGCCCAATCCTGGCCAAAATTTCCTACAGTTGGAAATTCGGAGGGCAAGTCATGAGTAGTTGGAAATTCCATCTATCCGGATTTTAGAGCTTCCTTGGCGATGCTGATGTCTCCTTTACTTCCCAAAATTTCAACGCGGTTTCAAATCGGCAAAAATGCCAACTGTAAACTATTTACAACTACAGTGTACGCAATATCGAGCTTCATAAGTATGCATGATGTCAATCGGTACGAAATATCTATAGTACGTTTACTTATCGTAATAAAAATATCCTCGAAATGCACTTCGAGAAAATCGTATCATATAAAATCGTTATCTTGAGTTAATTCCATCATTCACAGTTACAAAATGATGAAACATCGAAAATTGATCATTTCTGCAAAAGATCTGATTTAATGTTAGGACAGTGTGAATTGTTCAAAGTTCTCAGCTTGAGCATTTGTTTAGCACATATTCAATTCCCAGAATAATACCAAATAATAATAACCTGATAATTCTATCATAAATGTGTTGGCATTTCAGGTACAAGAATAAATTTTATGCCCCCTTTCATAGCTTCATTTTCAAAATCTTTCTCGGTAGTGAATTTCCAACTAGGGGAAGGGACGGGAGGGGGGGGGGGGGTCCCGGTCTCTCCCCCAGTTGGAAATTCACTACCCTACCCCCCCCCCCCCCTCAATCGGAAACTCTATCCAGGTCCCTGCCTTTATGAAACCACTTAGTTCATACAATCACTGTTTAGCTTGAGACAAATAAAGCAAAAAGAGTCACACCAACTTATAATCTAAATCCGATTTCGTTTCTTCCTAAATTTTTAACAATGCTTCATGGACATTTCAACAAAAGTGTGGTTGACATCGAAACAGAGTTTTAAGAAGGCGCAGCTACGATGATATTTTTTTTCAATCGGGTGAACTTTTGGAGAAGAAAACTATCATTCAGTTGTTGTTCCTCTCTCTATCTGATAAACTACATGTAAAACAGAGGTGTCTTTCTGTCAAGGTGATAAGCTAAAAGCTGAGATTTTGTTGTATAAAAGTGTAAATATTTTCGATAGGTATGTGACGGACCCTGAAAATAGATTTTTCAAACTCTGCGAATTGGGCATGAAATTTAATGTCCATTATGGCGCACGTGTGGAACGCCACATAACAGTTCTGATAACAGATCAATAGCAAGAGAGACAATATTCTCTTCTGTAATAATTATCTGGGTAATTAAAGCCAGTTAAAATCTAATTGTAGAATGCAGTGCATCACATATGTTCTGGATACACACCCATATTACGCATCTATCCTGTCTCCTAAATGTCAAAAGATACCAAAATGCGCGTCTTTCAAAGGAACTTTAAAGCGAGTGTTAAATTAAGATAGATCTAAGCGGCCAAGTTCAAGAGAAGCGATTAACTGAGAATAAATGTTTTAGCTATCTAAATAAAAATCGGGGAGATTTCTCGAAAAATTCATTCCAGCCAATTCCGGTCGGAGGGTGTGTAAGGCTGTGGGTCGTTGCGAGGCAGTTGGCCTGAGGGCAATCAGAAAAGGTCCGAATTTAGCCTTGGCCGTCGAGGGTCATAGACACCGAGATTGAAAGTCCGCGTATTGTCGTAACCCTGTGAGGGTTGTAAGGAACCGATTGTAGTTTGTTAACGGTTGCGAACCGTAGTGGCATAGTAGCCAAAGAAGTAAAAGCTGTAACGTTGAGGTCTAGGGACCGTATTAAGAGCTTGAGTAAGCGCTGGAGTAGCTCGCGAGATAAGATAGTTTTAGGCGGTGCGAGAATTGGTGATGTTGAGAACACTTTGCAGAATATTATTATGTAAGCTTTGTTAAGTATATATCTGAAGGCGAAGAATAACTTGACCGCATGAGAGCCAGACAAGGCGCAAAGTGATCGTGAACTGTGGTAGACGCCGATTGAATTCTGATTGAACTGTGAGAACGCTGCTAGTGTCACACAAGCAGAACATTATATGTGTTAAGCCCGACTGACGGTGCAGTTAACCCTGCGAGGAGGAAGCAACGAGAAGTGAATAGACACTTTGTATTGACATGCATGAAAAGATGAAGATGAAGTGAGGTTGATCCAGCGGGCACAGCAAGCTGTGGGTGACGTCGAGGGCCCTAAAGAATAAACTTTTATTCGCGTAATTAGTGTATTCTTATGGATATTTTTGTGAGTAATTTGTTTCATTTCATATTTCTTCGTACATGTAAATAAATAATCTTTCAGTGAATTATCGTTGATCACCCTTTGACGTTGCAAGCACCTTCGGGAATCCTAAGAGTCCCAAGCGGATAGGGCATTGATAAGGTGGCAAGGTTTACGTTCGAACTGGGGTTCAGACGACAGTCACTGGCTGCCGGCTGAGCACTGATAAGAACAGAAATTTTCCTCCATCACTTAACCCCCGTAATCCTGCGACACTTTACCAATGGGATTAAGAATACCCCCGCTTTCCACACTGAGAAGGTCGTAAATATAATCTATGTCTGAAATAGGTAATAACTCTACCAAAATAAGTCCGTCCGATCTCAAAATCACAGGTGCACAGGTTTTCATGCCAGTTAATACCTGTTCCAAGTTTTAAAAAAATTGACAGGGTAACGAAGGAATACAAGCGCAGACGAAGTATCCGTGGATGAGAAATTCTAAGTCAAAAAGGGCAATAACTCCGAAACGACATTTATGATGGATCTCAACATCGTTGGTGCACAGGTTTCCAGGGTGGAAGTTTAAAAAGTGATTCATGACCGAAAAAGCTCCGGACAAGATGTGTCCACACACGGACGGATAGATGGTACGGTGGAAAATCTGGTTCCAGAATACCCAGCTTTGTTGTGGATGTAAATAAACGGGGTCAGCATCCACGTTTTGTGCCATATTGCTCATAAATGTACTCGTTCGCCGTCTATGTGAAGTCCAATTGGACTCGCATGGCGGGTCGGACAAAACAACTTTACAATGTGAACTCGTACAATTTACAATTGTACTGTATAAAAAAGAGATCAATCACCTTTTGTAAGATTATGACAGACAATTATGCGCGAGCTTCTCATTTAGGATGATATTAGAATTTTAGTCTGTACATTCTACAAAATATAGCTTTTGGCCCATCATTAGAACGCGCTCGTCGAGCGCGTTCTAATGTGGGACAAGAGCCATGTTTTTTAACCAAACAGTGATAATTTGTTGTGCATGAATAAAATATTGACAGTGCCGTTTTCTATACTCTTGTTTGGAAAACGACAGTGAAGTGTCTGAACATAACAGATATTCTCATTCCTCATTTCGGTGAGGTTCCGTCTGATCAGAACATTGACGAAATATTTTGTGTGTTTTGAGTAGATAACAGTCTCTTCAATATTTAAATGAACCCAAGCAGTTTTGGAGAGTCAGTTTATCCACCCAGCCACACATTCTCGAGAGACACATTTTATCCCAGTTCATAATAGAATCTATCGAATTTCTTCAGTTAAATCTATTGAAAGCTTATCATCCAGATAATTTAATTTCCGCTCCGATGTAATTGAATGAAATTCTGCTATATTGGCAAGAATTAATTGTAGACAGGATTTATTTTTTCGCTAGTTCTTCTCAACTTATCGACGCTAAAATTTTAAGTACATGTATTATCCGATGATCCATACGTTCCGAGGACACGGGGAACCAGAATGAAAAACATGAAGTTACATTGTAGTTGTCTGAAGATGCTGTCTGTGTTTCGATTGCCAGAACAGTATGATTAATGATTACTATTCCGTGTAATGCTTAACCCTTCACCCAACGTAACGGTCTAAACCGGCTAGTGCTGTTCATAAAACTCTTCACTCAATTTGCATTATTTTTTTTCATTTTTAGTCTCAAAAACATGGCTTATGATCCCTCATTGGAAAAAAGCTCGTTGAGCTTGTTCCAATGAGGGGTCATAACCTATTTTTGACGCGAAAAATAAAAAAAAATAGTTATTCGGGAATGTTTGTAAGTGTCGTCTGCCTTTCGTGTTTGGTAAAGGGTTTTAATTTTATTCATCGTAAATGCATAATGGGATTTCATGTGACTCTATC
The DNA here is from genome assembly GCA_031216915.1 of Pictodentalium vernedei. Classification (NCBI taxonomy): domain Eukaryota; kingdom Metazoa; phylum Mollusca; class Scaphopoda; order Dentaliida; family Dentaliidae; genus Pictodentalium; species Pictodentalium vernedei. The sequence continues at coordinate 241,036,538 of CM062293.1, read as the reverse complement.
GAATCTGGAGACGAAGAAACAATGCCCGGAGAGTTTTGTGTAAGTGGCAACCTGTGATAATTTGGTAATATAGTCAAAGGTTTGTCTGCTTGAAATTGAAATACAGTGGCGTTTGTTTGTGAAGTTTTGAGATTAACAGGTGTTCAGCGCCTATTGTATGATCGAGGAACGGGTCATTGAGACATTTCGTACTGGGAATTTCACCTTAGAATGTACCGAGACCAAAAGCATTAAAAAACGTGAGAAATCTATTTACTGCACCACCTGCATACGTATAATACAAGTGCTGAAGGAATCGATAGTCAAACCCTCCGTCAAACATTCTTGCAACTGATTATCCAAATTAACTTTAACATTAATTAACTATACATGTAAACGAACAGTATTTTTATATGTGCTGAGTCCAAGTAAAACATAAAAATCAAACAATATATACTGGTAGTTATGAACATAACATATTAAAGCTTGTTTTGATGAGGCTATACGAGTAAAAAAATTTCATAATGCGATAATTCATCTCTCTGTGAATTGATCAGCCTGTTGTTATTAAAGTATCAGAACTGACCCACCGTTTCTATACTGTGGATTTTATCACGGTGATAATGGACTGACAGAGGATTTGAACTTACAATAAATATGTATTAATTTAAAATAGTTATTGTGTATATGTATCAAAAGAAGTCAATTCTGTTTCTTACAACTGCAGTATACAAGCGCGTGCTTCGTTACGATTTGTTTACAGTGCTTTTTTAAACATTACTAGATTTCATGGAGCGTTTGCTAGAGACGGGATACTTGAAAACGCAAGTAAAATACGTCTATATATGTGAAAACAAAACACTCTACAAAAGTATAATTATCAAAAGATGAAATCCTATCACTATGAGGTTTTCGTATCCGAATAACTGAAAGCATTCAAGGTGAAAGAACAGGTATAGTGTTCAACCGGTTACCAAAAATGGCCGCTGACCGATTACAGGTTATTTGATCTCACAATCGGCCGATTCCGATGCCGTTTGCGATTGTAATACCGTGCACTAATAGGCAAGTCGAGGCTCGAAAGAATTGCATTAAACTGAACTTATTTTACGGGTTTACAGTCCGTTCACTACTAGATAAGTCGAGACTCGGAAGAACTACATTAAATTGAACATATTGACCCAGGTCCAGTAAAATTACAAGTCGCGCACACTTGGGTGGTAAACGTGGCTCTCAGAGCCACGTTCGTTTACCGCCCAAGTGCGCGAAACTGGTAATTTTTACAGCGACCTGAGTCAACGGAGTGCAACCTTCACTTTTCCGGCATGAACTGGCGATTGCCATAAGTACAGTCAATTGTAAGCTTTACATGTCGTTTAACTTGTATATCCCCTAAAGGGGCGCCTAGAGAGATTAGGTGGTGGTGATTATGGTTGTTTTTCAACTTTATTGAATGGTATCCAATTGAACAATTGCAAATGATAATAAAATGCGGTTTATGAATCGACACAAAATGCTTGGCAACAATCTTTTGAACCGATGTTCCAGGAGCCGTTGCCGTAGTCATCGGTCGATTGTGGTGGCCGATCCGACCATCTGTTGAACACCAAACAGGCAGTTACCATAGAAATCGGAAAAAGACTAGAATGGCAGTCACGTGACAAAAACCATGATTTCGTCAGCCATTGCTCGTACAGGCAAAACGTCAACAACGCGGTTGACTCGCCGGTGATAGCTCTGTCTGGAAAGGTGTTTGTATTTTTAAAAAATGACAGATATTTGCTCAGCCATTGGCTGCACGATGCTCCGAGGTTCTGCTGAAGCAAAAGAACTCGACATAACCTTTCACTAGTTTGGATTTATTGCATGGAAATGTCGATTTTTTGACTCGATAACAACCTATTTTCGACGCACAACGATGCAAATTGCAATACTACTACTAGCGACCTTCTAAAGTTCAATGATATTTTCTGTAAAAATTTGATGGATTTTTTCGTGTTTTCTATTTGTTTGAACTATCAAAATTAATTTTTGAAAAGCTCAACCCAATCGATACCTTGCTTATCAAAACATATTGGAAACCTCCACGTCAAAACCTGTGGCTGTGGCCGTGTGGGCGTGTGGCTGCGATTGTGAAACTAAAAACTTACCGATCCTCACAAAGTAAGAGAGAACCCGAGGAAATATCTGAATATACCCATAATGGCCATATCCAACGTAATATTTGGCCTTTCGCAGGGCAACAGCATTTACTTTCGCAAGTAAATGTTAAAATCCAAACAGATTTTTGTTTACCGGTCCAGCACAATGTCAATGTCAAGACTCGTGACATGAATGTGGCAGAAAGTTATATCACTTCTTAAGGGTCCCGTCACTCAGAAAAGGGAAATAATTTAATTCCTGCTGTTGCCAGAGTTTGAAGAAAATTTGAAATTTTAGTATTCATTACACCGCCCCCCCCCCCCCCCCCGCCCCCAACCATTTGTTCTCTAACTAATAGAGTACGCCCATTGTGGACTGGTCACTTCTAGCGAGTGGGCAATACTTCCTTGGGCCACAACATAAGATTCCAAACACAAATTATAGGAATAATCATGATTAAACTTTTGATTAATGAAGCACCGGGTACAACCCGGTACTTCATTAATCAAAATTTTACGGCTGAAGACTTTTATTGCTTGGTAAATGCATGCGTGAGCATCACTGCCCACACATGGATTATGGCCAGTCCACTGCGACTGTACTGTAGCTCATGTCTGCATGGTAGTAACGCTTTGCCTTTTACCATCTGCGCATTTGTCATGGTCCTCTACTGACTGATTGAGGGGCCTTTTAGGCTTCATTCCCACTGTTTCACATTTGACATCCCATCAGTGGTGGTGCTAGAATTTTTCCCGACGATGAGGATTGACCACTCTGATAGGGAGGTATGTACATGTATTAGTCTCCAATATGAGTATATACTGCCCACCCAACCCTGAGGCTCAAACCATGGAGTGGAAAAGGGGCAGCAAATAGCAATCTTACACAGGATATGTTCTAACTTGTGCCCAGAAAGGTACATGTATGATAAAAAAGGGTAGTTTCCCAACATGGCGAATGGTGGGGTGCCTAGGAATACGCTGTTCTGCAAGGTTATCTACTGACCCTAACTCAGATTGGAGCTTATGCCCGAGGGTTGAGGGGCAGTATGGAATCATCATACAGAGGCTTGGTTGTAGCCATGGTGAGATCACCTAAGTACTTGCAAGCTAGACTTCAGGCAACTGCATAGGGGTTCAAGATGTTTTTGTAAAATGTGTGGTGTTTAAAGGTGTGTATTTTTAGACTTAATATATTGTTGTAAATTTATGATGAAATAACAATGTTTTTACATGCTTGATTGTGATTGAAGTACTGACGTTGCAATCCTGTCTCCATGGTACAACTGGTCAGTGCATCTTGGTGTAAGGTTCATTCAATGAATGCACTAAGAAGGTGTCAGTTCGAATCTGACTGGAGATTATCACAAAATGTACTTCTGATCATGCTGTTACATTGGAAACAGATTATTAGTTTAATCATAACTGAAACTTGAATACAGGCACTCTAAAAGTTGTAATTTATTAAATTCCTGTTGACAGATTTATTTACAGTGATAACAAATTATTCATTTACAGTAGAACAGAAAAAAAATTGTTAAAATAACAATTTTGAAGCACAATGAAATACATGTATCTACATGTAAATTTGAATGAAGTGATTTTGATCTTTTTAAATTCGTCCGTTTTGGCATGTCACATGGGTTTTTCTAACACCTCAAGCCTGGATACACCACTTGACCACTATCCTCAATATATACATCACTTGGAAACTGAACTGATGAAACATTGGCAATGATCAACCATTTGAATTGACAGGCTTGGATTCTCCAATGTAAAGGTAAGAAGATTTTGTTCTTCTAAATGAAGGCATCTTACTAACTGAACATTTGTCATTTTAATCATTCTTTGTTTACCCTCTAAAAATAACAAATGACAACATCAATTAGTTTCATATTTTCCTACCAGATCCTAGCATGTGATCCCTACATGCAATTGGAATGATCCAAGGTGTCAGACAGACAGACACTCTGATTTAGAGAAATAAAAACAAGTAACAAAATTCAGTTGTGGATTTATGTATATTACTATTAATTGGGTAACAGGTTTATAAATTCAAGTTCTTATTGTTTGTAATCTGGTCTCATGGAAGATTTGATTAATGCATGTTATTGTGAGATTTGATGATTACACTTAGATGCTGTCACAAATCTGACTGGGGACAACTAAATTTGTTACATACTTTTCAACTAGTTTGAAAGATGAATCTTCCAACATTTTTGTGATATATCTCAATGAGGATGACAACAACCATCACCAGCTAACAAGAAATAAGGTGGAACCAATTAACTGGTCGAGGGCTACATTTTTGGTGGTCAAATTTGTTCATCAAAATCTGTTTTATTAAAATTATTGCAGAGTGTCTGTAGGCACTCCAATAATTTTTAATATAGCAGATCATTATTACAAGACTGCACTTGCTTTTTAGTGAATTTGAAACCATAAGTAAAGAAAATGTTGACTTTCACAAGTTATCCTTCATTTTTCCAAAATCCTGATAGTTGTTTCCAGCATTCAAACAGTTGAGGGCAAGAAAGGTCAGTTGAATGCAACATCTAAAAGACATAACATTTTTCTGAAGCAGAACCTGTGGAACTGGAAGGTTGCTAAATGTACATGTTCAACCACACCTGTCTAACACACACAAACAACACACACAAACTTATGACTTTTCTCAGCTCAGACAGTTTCAGTCAGGCAAGCTTGAGAATTGACGTCTTCAGCACTTATATAAGATAAAAATTTCGAAATTAAGAAATGGAGAGGATTATTGAAAACAAAAATAAGTAATGAAGAATATTGTCAATTTTAATAACAAACAAAACACCAGTTCTGAGTTAGTAATTTGATGAAAGAATAAAACTTGAGTATATATTTTAAAAAAAAACACTAGAGGTAGCCACTAGGGGGTGGCCAATCCCCCTGAGAAATGTTATCTGTTGCTGAAGTTTTACAAAAAAATGTCAAACTCCACCAGAAAATTAAGGAAAGTCACACTTTAACACTTACAGTTAGTGTCTAATGTGCAAATGTGAAGAGACATATTTTGTGTGTTAATGTTTAACCCTCATGAGACAAGATCAGCTAATGCATTTTGAATTGCTACTACCTTTTATATACTAAATCTTAAGAAGCTGTTTCAAGTGGAACAAAATTTTGAATTGAACCCCCAATCCAAACTCAAGTTATTGGTCAGAAACAAATTGTTTACTGACAGACAGACAGACGGACAAACCATTAACATAATTCTACCTTTTTTCAAGACGGGCATATAAAAACTGTTCAATTAATGAAATTGCATGTTGAGTGTTGCACATGGCGCTGAACAGTTTGGTTGTTATGCAGATACTACAGGGGCAGGCACGCTTCATACTGCAATAGACTCTTTTTCACCTACATGTATATAATTAGTTTTTACATCACCTACATGTACGTGTATAACAGCAAAAAGTATAGGACTGGACATACTTTGCATGGTATGGGTCTAGGGGATATGTTTAACTGTGATCAATCTGCTTTTTGTAAAAGCTAATGTTAAAATGTGCAAAAATATCTTCAATGGTGATAAAGAAAATGGGGTGTATATCTGAACCAAAAACTAAATGAGAGAAATATTTCTAAACTGAAAATTAATTAAGTTAACTGTGGCCTAACATAAGAAGTAGATGACACTAAATCTATTTTCTGAGAAATCAAAAAAATTCCATTTTTTTTTCTCTTCCAAAAAACAAGTTTATTCCAATGAGGGGTCATCAGCTATGGTTTGGAAGATGAAATTTTTTTTAAATATTAAATGACATTTTTTGTATATTACAAGTGTGAATTTGGTCAATCTGTTAGCAAAGGGGTTGTGGTCACTTTCAACACCTAAGACTATACCATGATCCTAAAGCAAGTATCAATTCATGTAATGAAATTTGCATTAAACGAACGTGACATGTCCAAGTTCTTAACCCTCTTTTCCCATTCAGGATAATGTTATGGTTTAGGTTTTGATTGCATAAATCAGAATTTTCCAGTGAAGTTATTTTAAACATCTTTTCAACTTCCAACAACATTTCATTGAGAAATTAACATTATTTCTTCTCTGGTCACACTGAAAGCTTTTTAGTGAGTTCCAGACTTTTCTCCAGATGTGACTATTTTCATAAAATGATTCCGTAGCTTTTAAAAAAGATAAAATATATAATCTCTCCATTTAACTTTTATGTTTAAAAAAAAGAAGTGATTTCCTTCTACAGTGTGTCTATCGTGGATGGGTAAGAATCTATGCAATGGCATTTTTTCCCACAAATACAATTCAGAGATGGTTTTGCTATGAACCTAAGAAAAGTATCATCAATGAAGCAGCGGATGAACCTGGTGCTCCATTGGTGGAAATATTGCTGGTGTTGCAGCGGATCAAATCCTATGTGTGGATTTTGACCTAACAGCATTGGCCATGCTGTATATTTTTCCAAACTGAATAAAGTGAATATGGATAACATTCATTTGTGTTTTAACCCATATGAACCAATTTCCAGATTTTACAAGGCCTGAAGCTATTACAAGGGACAGGGGTGTGAACTGGCCACCTCTGTCGGGAATTTTGGTTCCCTTTTACTAGAACTTTGATCCATTTTGCATACAAAATAGAGCTTATTTGGGCATTTTCACATTTTTTGTCAGCAATTTTCAAAAGTCTGACCCCCTTATAATCTGTCGTCGGTGAGAGATTGGCTTCATGTCTGAATTTTACGATGCATTTTTTTAGCCACAGAGCAGGGGCCCCAACATATTCGCTAGCAAGTCCTCTGAATAAGAGCAATCTTTCTCTGGAAATGATTTTTAGTCAAGTTTTGGAAGCATAACTTGCAATCAGCCAATCACTATAATACCACATGACTAAAATACTGTTGGGTAAGGGTGAATTCTAGAAAACGTTCTAGTCCCTTAAGTGTTAACCCTCTTCCCCCATTCAGTGTGAGAATTGTTGTTTTGCAGAACACAAATTATTTTAGATTTTTCTGGTATTTTCCACACTAAAAGTCGAAATTAATTGTAAAATAACCACTGTGTCCTTCTTTTCCTAGATCAACATAACCAGGTTCTGGCATTTGTGAAAAGCTCTCCGTGAGACCCCCACCCCCACCCCCCCAAAAAAAAAATGAAAAAAAGAAACCAGATCCTGATGCAATCCATGTAAAAGAAGCAGTTCACACAGTTTAGCTTGGTTATGAAACCACTTTTTTTCAACTTGGGCTTTTCATTCCATTGGGCCTTTTGCAACTGAGTTGAGTCTCCCATGCAAACATTGTGAAATACCAGCTGCATCTATTTGTTCCAGTTACCAGTCAATTAAAAGGAGTGATACAGATCGCTTCCGCAATTCGTAGTTCACCATACAACAATTGCAACGTTATGCCTTATGGGACGAAATTAGGACACTTTTGTTTTCAATTGAAGTTATACAAATATCTAGTCACGTTATCCATGAGCATCGAGAGTCTGTAGAGCATCGATTGAAAATCGTATTATTAACCTTCCTTTCTTCCTACTTCCATTTTTTAAAGCAGTATTCTTTTTTGCATTTTTGTTGTTATTGTTATCCTTGCGTAAGTGCCACAAAACCCTTCCCCTTCCTATTTTGATCAACAATTGTCAATTATTATCACCAAAGCGCTTCGATAAACATCCCAGCGGTTTAAAATCGATAGCTGATCTATTCGACGAGGCACATTACTCTTGTCATCGCGCTTTCAAACTTTTGTACCAAAAAATAGAGGAAAAACGTGAACCTACTATACTCCTCTGTCGTTAAAACAAACAGAAACACGTGTATTTGTTTACTTCTTTGCCTGTACGAGCAATGGCGGACGTTGCCGCAAATGAGATGGACCAATCAACACAGACCAGCCATTCTAGTCTTTTTATATCCGATTTCTATGGTAGTTCCTGAACTTGTGTGTTTTCAAATCGTATTGTTGAACAAACGCGCGCATCAATTTTATTTTGGGATGGAGAAAGATCTAGGAAGCTGCACACAGTTTCGACGGAAACGTCCAGGGTTTAAAAGTCTGAAAATTAAATATGAACTGAAAACGCAAGTTAATCAAGTTACTGACAAAAAAACTGAAAGATAAATCTAAAATCACCATTATTTTTATGTACGAAATGTTGTGTCAAGAGTCTCACCCTTGTTCTCAAGGCCCCTATCTCGACTTGTCGAGATATGGCCTTAGAAACATGAGCTCGACTCTGATACAACATTTTGTAGATAAACATAATCATGATACCGTATTTATTTATTTATTGGTGTTTTAGGTCACATATTTTTTCACAATGGCTAATCATGACCACAACATGAGTATCAACTCAAGACCAGGAGTGAGCCTTAATAAGCCATGTTGCCCATTTTAGAGAGGGTTTGCACCTCCCAAGCATTGGCAACTGGGTCCTATTTTACCAGTAAAACAGAGCCTGTTTACCGCAGCGAACAGGCACTGCTTCACTTCCCGGGGTTCCCGAAGGGGATGATACAGTATACATTTTGAAGTTCACGTATAATACAAAACGAATATATACTAAAATATAGTATACGTGGAAACAGAATAACAAAAGCACACACAAAGTGCAGTTTCCACGCGTATTAAAAAAGTATCATATTGATTAAAAAAGTATCATATTATGAGAAGCACATGCAATGTTTTTACCAAAAGATGTCTGTATTTCTCCCAGGAGATACTCTGTAACCGATTCTTGTATTGCCTCTATATGGGTTGGTGTGTGGTATGTTATTGGAAGGTACAATGCTTAGAAAGCACTTGTTGTGTCTGAAGTTGTGTATCGTTAAGTTCACGATGGTACTTGACAAAGCTCTATGTCAAGTAAAATCGGCTGTACAAGCTTTTACCATTGATTTATAACTCCAGTAATTTTTTATAGTCATGTAACTTATTCACACTTTTCCGGATTTTAGAACTGGGAGACACGGGAAGAAGTTACGAAGTTTTAATTTGAAACCCACCCCCATGTAAAGTTTGTGTGTATCCATAAACAAACTGCGACTGATCCGGTAACGTCAGGCGGAGATGGGATGGGGTGGGATGGTATGAGGTCGGCAACGGCCCATCCCCCAAGAAAACCGGGAGGTATTTTAAATAGATACTTCTGATGACAGTAGAGTGTTACTGCATCTGAGGTGACTGCAGTTCATTTCTAAGCACCCAATCACAGTACCCAACAAAACTTAACTCAATACCATGATTTTGAAAGAACAATTAAAGTATTTGATGATGGAATTCCAGGTTTTGTTTTTGCTTGTTTTATTGGGTTAGAGACTCTTTCAACATCCGGGGTCACACCTTACGGCCAGTTACACGGATTGGGGAAGCCAGGGTACCCGGAGAGAACCAACGAGCAGCGGCGAGCTACTGTCAGACTCACCAATATACTAACTCTGCACAAGCAGGTTAAGCAGTAGTTGGAGTCAAGTGCACCATCGACGTGCAGGGCGCCTTAGTGCACAGCTCCACTGTGTAAACACGTGGGAAATGGGGATTAAGTGTCTTGCCAAAGGGCACAATGCCGTTATCGCTGGACAGGATCGAACCGTCGACCTTTCGGTTTGAAGTTTAATGCTCTAACCACTGAGATACTGTAATAACTTATGGTTTTTAACTGTTTACCTAATACGACAGGGAGATGACATTTCCAAAAATAATTCTTGAATAGCTATAAATTTTGCCTTTTTGACTCAAAGACCGGGCTTATGACCACCATTAGAAGGAGCTCGTTCCAATGTCGGCTCATAAACTACGTTTTAAGGCCAAAATTATAAACATAAAATTTGAATGGTGGTGTTTTTAAATTGCATGGGCGAATATGGTCATTTTGGTGGGTAACTGGTTACAAATGAACTCGTATCATAATTGTTTTCCCTCTTGCAATTTTTATGCTTTTAGTCATGTGTCGAGACTAGGACTGTCACGATTAATCGATTGTTGATCGGTCACAGCGAAATCGATTAGTATTGTTCGTTGTCGAATAATCGGTAAATTGTGTCCCGCTTTAGACGTTTAATAATTAAAAGAAAATTTGATGAAAAAACTATTGTTTCTAAAGGTAAAGAGTCAAGAATATCATGTTAAACCCCAAGAAGCCGTTGGAAGCATTTGTCTTTCAGGTACATTAATCAAAGCTTTGATGTTCTGAACTTTTGAACCGTCAGTGTAATAATCAAGACCGGTCGGCAGTTGCGAAGTTCGCAACTGCCGACCGGTCTTGATTATTACACTGACGGTTCAAAAGTTCAGAACATCAAAGCTTTGAATGTACCTAAAAGAGGATCGTCTTCGTTATTCACCGGAGGTAGGTCAACTGACTTAAACTTCATTTTTTATCGACTTCAGAGAGAGGGAGAGGGGGTCATCTAGGTAGGATTAATCGATTATTATCGATTATTTGCGACGATTAATCGATTTCTAAATTAAAAAATCGTGACAGCCCTAGTCGAGACAACCTACAAAACACTTTAGGCAGTACTTACAGACTGCGACAGACGCCATGTGTGTTTAAACGCTGGATGTTACCCTCTAAGGGCGCAATGTGACTGTTGAACATAGTACGGTAACGTGATTATTACAACCTCTATTCTTTGCTTGTGAATTCGATGCAGTGTTATTCCTAAATCATGGGCCTTACTGTAAAACAAGCACTAATATTGATTTCACTGAGACCAAAAGCAAACTTAAACATAGAATCACTCATTATATGTAGTGAGTGTATGTTTCACATTGGACACTTGTTCTTGGTGGGACAAACAACATAACACAAGCGTCACGCTAATGTCATGACCACTATCATGACATCATATCAAAGTCATGAGAACTTCCATGGTGCATCTCGGCATTTTTCACATCTCCTCAACGACTTAATGCTGTGGCGTGCTTTTGTCAGTTCACGTGTTTGGTTTATTTGCTGAGTATACGTTTGGTATATACTAAACTTTTAGCCGACCTTTCAGAAAATGTATTTAGATTTTTTTCTCAACGACCAACCCACCATCAGGTAGATCAAGTGGCACTTTATCAGTCTTCAAAACCAAATGATATCACGTTAGCATTTGGGTTGGAGAAAAATTATCCATAATAGGTTTTAGGTGCCGGATTAGTAAATCTCGTCACTGGGGCAATATATACTATTCAAAAAAGAGTAGGGGATATTTGATAAAAGAGAGATATATGAAGAAATATATTTATATTTTCATCAAAAAGACAGTTGAGGCATTGCATTGTGACATCTGGTGAATCATTTCAGCGATTGCCGGGTGTCTGACAAGCACACATTCCACGCACTGAGCTGTAGAAGACATGGACTGTCAGTCAGAGAATTTACCACATTCAGTCCAAGACTTCAATACACTGTCAATCCTCCTTGGTTCGCGAGACAGCCGCGGATCCGTCGTGGCATACTCTTCACCAAACGTCCAATATCAGCTTGACTTATGTTATTCCATTCTTCCAGCAATGCCGCGGCAAGTTCCTGGACATTGGTAGGGGGCTGTTGGCGTTGTCGTAGGCGCCTGCAAGCATATCCCAGACGTGCTTGATTGGTGAAAGGTCTGAACTTAGTGTTGACCAAGGCAGTGTAGTGATGTTCTGCTCCTGGAGGAACTCTGTAGCGACACGGACCATGTGTGCTCTTGCATTCACATCTTGGAAAATGAATCGATGGCCGTGACGTCGCGCAAATGGCATCACATGAGGTGCTAACATGTTGTCACGGTAGTACTTTCCTGTGGCATGCCCTTGGATGGCATGTAATGCTTTTCTGTTTGTCATGGTTATGCCTCCCCACACCATAACCGATCCACCCCAAAACGATCGTGCTGCCTAACGGTTACGTCGTGGTATCGTTCGTTCCTCCGCCGCCGCCGCCGCCACACTCTGTTTCGCCTGTCGAGGAAGTCAAGAGTGAACCTCGATTCATTGGAAAACATGACGTTGCTCCACCGATGATTGTCCCAGGGTTGTCGTACTCCACACCAATTACGCCTTGCTGCGATGTGACGTTCGGTCAAACGTGGAATTATTCGAGGTCGTCGAACGTACATATTCCAGGTGTGTCGGCAATTTCGGATAGTCTGACCACTGACTCGCACATCTGTCGCTCGGTGCAGCTACTGTCCAATTTCTGAGGCACTTTGATGGCGGTTACGTAATGCTGTGGTTCGGATGAAACGATCCTGGTTAGCAGTTGTCGCCTTTGGACGACCTGACTGACGTCTGTCATCTACATTGCCTGCTTGACAGGAACGTGATCACAACCTGCTAATCACCGATTGAGTAACGTTGAGAATTTGAGCCACTGCCAGCTTCCAACATGCCAACGGCACGTATACGTTCGTCACTTGTCAGTCTTCGCATACCTCAAAAGTTACATTTAGACAAGAAACTATTGATTTACGAGTTTATACCAAGAAAATACAGATGAGACCTCCGATAAAGCTCGTCCAGTACAAATGAAAATTTCAAAACGTACCCCACAGACATTAACATGGCGCTCGTGCGAAAAACCTGCACGAAGTTTTCGTGGGCCGGTGACATTCATGATCCACACTAAACTTGGTAACATACTGATGTGTCCAATCACACGTATCCAATACCATTTTCCGAAAATATCAACATCAGTTTGGATATCCCCTACTTTTTTGAATAGTATATTTGCGCCATAAATTCGGCACGCCTCATGTCTGGTGCACACATCTTTCCCATCGGGTGAGATTCTCCCATCGAAACGTGTCTGGCGCAGCTATCTTCCCCAAGGATGTGAGTTTCTCATCCCACACCCATCATGGATAATAATGGTCTCTCTTCGACATCGAAGCTCTTAGTAGATGCATTACGATATGAGAAAATTCTAATTTGAGAAGACCCAAATCGTCATTTGTTACTTTGTTTCAGTGTCGTAGCGCGGGGGGGGGGGGGGGGGGGAAATAAAGGCACCAAAGGAAATGGGAAATAAAGGCACCAAAGGAGTCCAGATTCACTCTCAGGGCATCGAATAATAAAAAAATTCTCGGGGGAGACCCGGGTCTCTACCATTAAGAGGGGTGAGGTAGGCCTGAGGTGGGGTCGGTATGGCCCTCCCATTGGTGGCAGCTTACCCCGAACCCCCACCAATGGGAGGGCCATACCCACCCGCACCTCAGGCCTACGGCCTTCGGATATGCCTGTGACCTATATCGACCTGGTACCCCCCCCCCCTCCCTGAAAAAAGAATTATGTCCCTCACCCTCAACAGGAAATGCTAGCTACGCCCTTGCTTAGTTTTATCACACCGAACGCTGTATTTGCATCCAATATCCGACAGACAGTCTTTAGAAGTTTACGTCAACTCCACAATAAATGTTTGACAGCTGTTGTCCGGTGTCAAGTTGGTGCATAGTCTCTTTAATTGATCAATCACTGTACCTAAATGTAGACTAATTTCTCCGTAAATAAAGTTGGTATTTTGACAGACGATTTCAAAGGGAATACCAATTAAGAGAGGATGAGCTCTTGGGTATTAAAACCATATTAATCGAGATGCCAAGCCGTTCTGTGGAAAAGATGCAAACATTGTTCGAATCGTTTTTAACAAGTCCCACAGAACTATGAATGTTATTTTCTTATTTTCTTGAGTGTGGGTATGATCACGTGAACACAGAACATAGATTAGAAGCAACATGCTTAGTGTATTTTACAAGTCAAACAGAATCTTAAATATTATTTACGTCCGCTTAAGTTGGGGTGGGATGGTAGTTGTGTTTGTGCCTGTATGCCATTTAATTATTGTGTGTGTAATGATCGACGATATGCTTTGTTGGGCGATAGCCCAAGAGGGGGTATTCCCTTTTGTGTGGGAATATTTAGAAACATATTACTGGAAAACCACATTCTTGGTGATTTTCTACAGTGACTTTCATTAATTAACTGATTGGCTAATAATAAGGATGTTTCACATTCCCTCTGTTTTATTAAGAAAAACATATAAGTGCTCTAGTGAGACATGAGTTACAAATCAAAAACGCGAACAACTTACCAAGGATGTCACGTTCGTGTCGTCATTTTCTTCCGACTGTATATATATCATTTTATAATTTGGAAAGCAAGTAACTTACAGATAACTAAAATGGGTTTAATGTTACTAGAAAGACGAAGGAGTGCTCGCTGTGTCGAACATAGCGAGCACCCCTTCGTCTTGCTAGCTACACAGCGTGTTGGATATTCGTCAAGATCAAGCCATTACAGGTCTTGCAATGTAAAAGAATGTGTTCCACTGTCAACACCTGTTTGCAAGGAATACATTTTGGTCGTATATTACCCTCTAACAAAAATGAATGTAAAAGTCTTGTATGACCAACATGACATCGTGTCAGATTTACATGATCTTTTCTATAGAATGTTACTTACACGCCAGTAGTAGGAGAGCGATGAAACTGCCCCTATTGGCAGGACCTAGTGCAGGACCTAGGAAGTGACGTCATGTCACGTGACCCAGTGGCGCCATGTTTGGTTCTCATCGTAGCCCGCGTGAGCGGTCATCTTGTGACGTCATCTCCATAGTGATGCGTGGTGCTAGTGTGCATACACAGCGCGTGTTGTTAGGGTGATACGTGTTTTCGTCGTCCATTTTGTATACTGGAGGCCGCCATCTTGGTTTCTATGGTAGCACGTCGTTGCTATGTTACCCAAAGGCTTACAACAAGACAGGGGTATGTTCGGAGGGTATGTTCGATTGAATCGGAGTATTACGAGTTACCACAAACAACCCGACAATCCTTTCAAATCACCCAAAACGACTTTAATTACTACGGATTCCCCATTTTATCGGCTTAGCAGGTAGTGCTATAGTACCGAGGGGCACAGGGGGTGAGTTCGATTGAATGGGAGTATTTTTTCTGGCTTGGATTTTGCCCAAGAATCCTCGTTTAAATCGTAGAATTACAACAAACAACCCGACAAGTGGTACTATTTCAGAATCCTTTTGAGGACCGCCATACTTTGGCTTATAATAGTAGTGCTATAATACCGAGTGACCCTTTGGGTACGTTCCTTTGTCCTGGAGTATACTCCAGTAGAGTAGAAGAGCCTATAAGCTGGGGCAGCTTTGCTTATTATTACTATATTTAGCTTTTCTGGTCTGTTCTTGTTAGTTCTGATCCTATTCCGAGTACTGTTGTTGTTTCATTTATCTAGATCACCCAAGCAGCTCACTTTACTAGCGCTAACTAACCAATCATATTGCTTGATTTCCCATAATCTGTTAGTAAAGTTATCTCCCTTGTGTATATCAAAAACCTATATCATTCCCAAAGCTAATAAGCTATCGAGTTGTTACTGATGTCATTGCTCGAACGACTCGAAGGCCATCGAGCAAATGAGCTTTATAGTAATTGCTCGATCGAGTGACTCGACATACTGCTCGAACGACTCGAAGTCCATCGAGCAAATGAGCTAACGAATAATTGTTCGTTCGAGTGACTCGAACATACGACTCTTAGCCTCATTTTGGAAAAAGGGGATTCCAAAGGTCATATGTTTTCGAAAAAGGGATTCCACAAATGGGATTCCAAAAAGGGATTCCATAAGTGGGATTCTGTCTTACGTCGGGTGACTCGCACATACTGCTCGAACGACTCGAAGTCTACCGAGCAAATGAGCTATAGAGCAATTGCTCGTTCGAATGACTCGACATACGACTTTTAGCCTCATTTCAGAAAAAAAGGATTCTGTAGCCACAGACATATCCTAAAAGGGATTCTATAGGGATTCCAAAAAAGGTATTCCATAAGTGGGATTCCGTTTTACTTCGAGTGACTCGCACATACTGCTCGAACGACACGAATCCCATCGAGCAAATGAGCTATAGAGTAATTGCTCGTTCGAGTGACTCGCATATACGACTCTTCGACTCATTTCAGAAAAAAAGGGATTCCATAGCCATAGGCGTTTCCCAAAAAGGGATTCCATCAGTGGGATTCCGTAAATGGGATTCCTATCCGACTCCGTAAAATGATGTTCCGTGATTTGATATAAAATCTCGAGGGTATTCCCCCTCTCCATTAGTAAGAAGGAAGAAAATAAAAAAATAAAACAAGAACTTTTGTTACAGTTTAAAAAATTATTGTCTTTTCTGCACACTGTTATATAATTCAATGTTTCTTTGTTCTGTTATCTTCGGTGTGTTCAATCACCTCATTCTTTGATCACTTTGTTCTCTCCGTTGTCATCACTGGTTCTGTATTATTAGTTTATTTATTTATTGGGGTTTAAGGTCACATACTTATGCACAATGGCTAATCGTGACCGTGACAGTTTTACGGGTGGAGTACCCGGAGAGAGCCACCGAGCAACGACGAGCAACTGTCAGCTCCTCAACATTCTAACTCTGTTCAAGTTCCGCCCAAGCAGGGTTACAGCGGCTGAAGACATGTGCACCATCGACGTGCAGTACACCTTGGTACACGGCGTCATCGTGCCCCCATGTAGGCAACGAGGATAAAGTGCCTTGCCCAAGGACACAACGCGGGTCGTCCCGGACGGGGATCGAACTCGGGATCTCTAGCATAGAAGTCAACAGCCTACCACTGAGCCACCGCGCTCCCTCACTGGTTCTGTATCTTGATTGTTATCGGCTGTTAAGCTTTATTGAAGAATTCTCTATAGCAAGAATTTTCTCGTTCTCGTTCATGGTTTGGGATTCTATGATCTTTCTCATTCCTCTGCCCTGGTCCGTCGCAGCAAGCTCCTTTGGTTCTCTGCGCACCAAATGCTGTCGATCTAGTAAGCTTTCCAATAAACTGGGTTCGACCAAAACGTATTTTTTGTCTTCACTTATTGGATTATGCTCTGGTGCTGGTTTCGTCTCTGTTCCGGTCATTACTGTACGAGGCATTTCTGTTGGAGGTACTGGTATCCACAGCTTTCTGGTCGGGTTATGGTTATTCACCTGGTACGGTTTTGACAGTTCTATAGGTTCCAACTGGTTTATTCGTTTGCATTCTTCTATTTGACCAATTTGTGTCCGAGGGTTTCCGACTGGTTCAACATATTGTCTCTGATGATCCTTTGGTCTTCTTTTTGAGTGGATCATTTCGTGTCTGGATACGTGGTGTCTCCTGTTAAACGTCTTTGCACACTTTAAGCATTGATACCTCTTAGGTTCGTGGATGGTTCGCTTGTGTAGTAGGAGGCATTTGAAATGACTGAATGATTTTTGACACTCGTCGCAGGTGTGGTGTAGATCCATCGCTGGTTAAACGTGGAATGACAAAGTTCGGGAGATGAATCCCTTTTTATACCTTCGAGATTTTATATCAAATCACGGAACATCATTTTACGGAGCCGGATAGGAATCCCATTTACGGAATCCCACTGATGGAATCCCTTTTGGGGAAACGCCTATGGCTATGGAATCCCTTTTTCTGAAATGAGTCGAAGAGTCGTATATGCGAGTCACTCGAACGAGCAATTACTCTATAGCTCATTTGCTCGATGGGATTCGAGTCGTTCGAGCCGTATGTGCGAGTCACTCAAGGTAAAACGGAATCCCACTTATGGAATCCCTTTTTTGGAATCCTTTTTTCTGAAATGAGGCTAAGTATAGAGGTATGTCGAGTCACTCGAGCGAGCAATTGCTCTATAGCTCATTTGCTCGGTAGTCGTTCGAGCAGTATGAGCGAATCACTCGACGTAAGACAGAATCTCACTTGTGGAATACCTTTTTGGAATCGCATTGGTGGAATCCCTTTTTCAAAAACATGGCCTTCGGAATCCCTTTTTTGAAATGAAGCTAAGAGTCGTATGTGCGAGTCACTCGAACAAGCAATTACTCGATAACTCATTTGCTCGATAGACTTCGAGTCGTTCGAGCAGTATGTCGAGTCACTCGATCGAGCAATTACTATAAAGCACATTTGCTTGATGGGCTTCGATCGTTCGAGCAATGACTTCAGTAACAACTCGATAGCTTATTTGCTTTGGGAATGATATAAGCTTTTGATGTACACAAGGGAGATAACTCTACTAACAGATTATGGGGAATCAAGCAATATGATTGGTTAGTTAGCGCCAGTAAAGTGAACTGCTTTGGTGATCTAGATAAATGAAACAACAACAGTACTCGGAATAGGGTCAGAACTAACAAGAACAGACCAGAAAAGCTAAATATAGTAATAATAAGCAAAGCTGCTCCAGCTTATAGGCTCGTCTACTCTACTGGAGTATACTCCAGGACAAAGGAACGTACCCACAAGGTCACTCGGTACTATAGCACTACTATTATAAGCCAGAGTATGGCGGTCCTCAAAAGGATTTTGAAATAGTACAACTTGTCGGGTTGTTTGTGGTAATTCTACGAATTAAACTTGGATTCTTGGGCAAAATCCAAGTCAGAAAAAATACTCCTCATTAATCGAACTCACCCCCGGTGCCTCTCGGTAATATAGCACTACGTGCTAAGCTGATAAAACGGGGAATCCGTAGTAATTAAAGTCGTTTTGGGTGATTTGAAGGGATTGTCGGGTTGTTTGTGGTAATTCGTAATACTCCGATTCAACCGAGCATACCCTCCGAACATACCCCTGTCTTGTTGTAAGCCTTTGGGTAACAAAGCAACGACGTGCTACCATAGAAATCAAGATGGCGGCCTCCAGTATACAAAATGGACGACGGAAACACGTATCACACTAACAACACGCGCTGCGCATGCACACTAACATCACGCATCACTATGGAGATGACGTAACAAGATGGCCGCTCACGCGGGCTACCATGACAACCATTGCATTTTCAGTCTGGATCTGTGTTGGCAACACCAAATTAAATAGAGTAAAAACTATGTTTCGATTACTCCCACTGCCTGCATCAACTTTCTACTAAGTATCTTACAATCGAATAAACATGGGGATTGAATTCGCGCAATACAGGCAGTCAGTGGGCGTCTTCTACAACTCCATGTACTCCATGGTGAGGGTTCGTCATGGGTTCTGTACAAATTCCTCATTTGCTAATAAATTACACTTGTCCACATTTTTTCTAATTGCAACCAGCTTCTTCTTTCAACTATTCATCATTAGGAGTGGGGACATTGAGGTTAACCCTGGCCCCACATACAGTAAGGACATGTCAACTTCTGAAACATCTGCGATTTCGATACTGAACTACAACATTAGTAGTATTTGCCACAAACTCCCTCTTTTCAGCGACGATATCGATGATTTCGACATTCTCTGTTTTACGGAAACTCACCTTGACGATGAGTATGATATCAGTAATATTTTGCTACCTAACTTCTCCGCTCCATTTACTCACAGAAGGAACAAGCTCGGTGGCGGCATCGCAGTGTATTTCTGAGACAGTATATACCATAGAAAGATAGACTATCTCTCATTTAACGACGACATTCTCTGGTTTGCGGCTGGGGTTAAAAATAAATTTCTTTTATGCCTGACATACAGATCCAAAAGATAATTTATTGCAGACTATTGGTCTAAACTAGAAGATAAAATAGACCTGGCATTATCCCTTAACCCCGCGATAGTAGTTACAGGTGACATCAGCTCTGATCTCCTAAACCCCCAAAGCAAACTACATTCTCTCATGACATTATTCAACTTAAACAACGTAATAACAGAACCCACCACAGTAACTTCTACTTCGCAGTCACTGCTTGGTCCGATAATCGTTAGCGACACTGTTAATGTTCAACTCAGGAACATTGGAACTGGGGTTATCCGACCATAGAGCTACTTATGCCCATATTGCCAGCTCGCATTTTAACAACCCTGTTACGTTTCGTGACGTCTGGCTTTACAACAAAGCCGACTTCCAACGAATGAATACCATGATAGCTAGGTCCGATTGGGAAAATTGAATAAGCGACGCGCCTTCCATAAATGATGCAGTGTCAAACTTTGTCTCGGAGTTCTTAAAAATAGCGAAGCAATGTATCCCCAATTCTACAATAACAGTGCGAAAAAAAGACAAACCTTGGTTTGACAGAGCTATTAGAAGAGAGTTACGCCACCGTGACCGATTAAGAAAATTAGCCTTGAAAAATAATAAACCCCAGCTTTGGGCAAAATATAAAACAGCCAGGAACAAGGTTGACAACATGAACAAATTTGCGAAGAATGTATACATGGAAACAGTTGACAAGTCTCTATCTCACAACACGGAACCTAAGCAGTTTTGGCATATTGTTAAAAAGTTTCTGGTCAATTTTTCTAGTACTTCTGGCATAACCCATCTTCACCGCCTATCCGCGGAAGGCTGTGAAATTATCGAGAACTATAAAGAGAAAGCAAACCTCCTAAACGAAGCTTTTAGAAGTAACAGTGCATTGAACTCGCGTTCAAAAACCCTTCCGCCCTTCAAACGGAGATGCCCTCACTCCATTAGCAGCATATCGTTCTCTGAGCAGGACATCTCGGATATTCTAAAAAGTTTGAAAACTAAAAAGTCACATGGTCACGACGGAATAGGTCACAAAATGTTGAAGGAAACAAAATATTCTGTTAGCAGATCCCTTTTTCTCCTCTTCAATAAATCATTGTCAGAGTGCGTCTACTCCGACGATTGGAAACTGGCTGATGTGATTCCACTTTATAAGAAAGGAGACAAATACGACCCCAAAAATTATAGGCCCATATCGTTGTTATGCTGTATCGGTAAAATAATGGAACGAGTTGTCTTTAGAGATATCCACAAATATTTCCTTGAAAATAGTTTATTTTACAAATTCCAGTCAGGGTTTTTGCCGAATAATAGTACAGTGTACCAGTTGATAGAGGTCTATCATAACCTTTGCAACGCCATAGATAAAAATATGCAAACTTGTGGTGTTTTTTTGTGATATTTCCAAGGCCTTTGACAGGGCTTGGCACAGCGGTCCAATTTTCAAACTGAAGCAATATGGGGTTTCTGGCCCCTTGCTGAGATGGTTTCAAAGCTATTTGGCACACAGAAGTCAAAGGGTGAAAATGAACGAATGTAAATCCGAGTCCAGAAACGTAGAAGCGGGGGTTCCTCAGGGGTCTGTTCTTGGACCTTTTTTATTTTTGGACTACATCAAAGATATAGCCGACGATATTGAGTCTATATATTTTTAGACTCTTCGCTGACGATACTTGTTTGACCGAACCATCTATTAGCATTCATAGTATTGGGTCAAAAATGAACATCGAACTCCAAAAAATCAATAAATGGGCAGATACCTGGCTGTCACATTTAATGCTAAAAAACCAACGCTGTGTTGTTTACACTCAATAGGGATGTCATTATTCCAAGTGTTTTGTTCGACAGCGAAATACTTGACTTCGTTGGCGTCCACAACACTTGGGATCATCCATCCAATCAAACTTGGGCTGGGAAGCGCATATTGACAACATTTGTAAAAAAGCCTGTGTTAGATTTTCACAGTTAAGAAAACTAAAGCATATTTTCAATCGACAGATTTTGAATAAGATGTACAATGCCTTCATTTTGCCAATATTGGAATATGGGAGTCCGGTGTGGTGCAGAGCTCCCCAATATATGATGAAGCGTCTAGAGGATATACACTGTGATGCCGCACGAATCGTATCATGGCTGACGAGATCAGTATCGCGAGATCTCTTTTTGATTGAAGTTGGGTGGGACAACCTCGAAACAAGAAGACACATACAAAAGATGTGTACTTTCTACAAAATCGTAAACAACGATGCGCCCGATTATCTGCAGGAATTGCTACCACCAAGAGTTCGTGACACATCTGGTTATAACCTTCGAAATTCGGCATATGTTATGCCTTATTGCATGCGAACAGCGCTATTCAAAAGATCATTTTCCCCCTCGTGTACAGGAACATGGAATAGTCTACCAGTGTCCGTTCGAAACAGCAGTTCACTTAATGAATTCAAAAAAACTCATACCACCGCCTAAAGGGAGACCTCCAGGATACTTCTCCTATGGTGTCAGAAAATACAACATTATTCATAGTAGAATTCGAATTTGTTGCAGCGATTTGAACAGTGATAAGTTTCTCAATTACATCTCCGAATCTCCATACTGTCCCCATTGTCCAGCTATTGTTGAGGAGGCGGAGCACTATTTCCTCTTTTGCCCCTTTTATTCAGACTCTCGCAACGCTCTCATTGGACAACTATTGGAAATTAATGTTAATTTGAACTCCGTTGATATTTTACTGTACGGTGATCCCATTTTAAAACATAAAACTAATACCTCACTTTTTAAATTTGTTCGAAAAAAACATAACACTCGAAGATTCGATAATGAGTTTCCATCCTAGTATTGTTTAACACATGCTGTTCTTCACTGCGACTCCTTATGCACATGATTAGGCGGCGAAAGTGTAAACAATGGATGATTACAGAAATTAATATGTAAATACTGTTGTTATTATTATTATTATTATTATTATTATTATTATTATTATTATTATTATTATTCGCCGCATGTCGGTGGTAAGATTTGAGCGCGATAGTAAAAGTAGTATTATCTATAGTAGTAGCAGTGATGATGGTGGTAGTAGGAGTAGTAGTAGTAGTAGTGGTAGCGATATTAGAAACGGAAGTTTAGTGTTATGGGAAGAGCAACCACTCAGTGCAGCGCCTGGTCGACTCTGGGCATGGAAAACCAAATTGACAGAGACAGACTCAAGGTGCAGAAAGGACATCAATCAATCAATCACATTTTTTTTCTCTCTCTCTCACTCTTTTTTATTGCGAAGTTAGATTTTCTTGTATATATTTTTTACATTTCTCTCATTTGTTTGTTTCGCCATTGTATTGATTTTTTGTATCATGTTGAGGGAGCGGATGGTATACTAAGTGGAAAGCACTTGTCTTCCTATCCCAATTTGCAACTTATTTTTTGGCAAATAAAAATATGTTTAAACTATGACAACCAAACATGGCGCCACTGGGTCACGTGACATGACGTCACTTCCTAGGTCCTGCACTAGGTCCTGCCAATAGGGGCCGTTTCATCGCTCTCCTACTACTCACGCCTCTTCTATGAAATCATCATCTACAGCAACACTAAACCAAGCGGAAAATGAAAATCTGTCCCGCACACATGTGCGGAACAGAAATCGTTGACGGACTATACTTAAATAGATGCGCAATTTCACTGGAATTTTCTATAAATCGTGCTCCGCAATTACAATCTGAATCACTAGTGATAGCTAAAAATCGTCCCCTGAATCCCAATGGAACTTGGGGGACGAAATAGTAACACGGGTTTCCCTCGCAAATTTGGTTGGCGATGAAATGTGTTGATAGTTGGCCAAATGAATTGCCGAGTGTCCTTCTAATAATTGTTTTTTTTATAAACGTGAAGGCGTTTAATAAACACAGAACGACTCGAGGGCGGGGGCCTCTCGTTCTATCCTTCCGCGTTGGCACCTGTGCCATATCGATTAACCCATTCACACACGCGTGTCGTTAATAGTTGGTCGGAAACGATTGAGCTTGATCCCATTCCGTTGCCACATAGGTTCGACGTAGGTACTAATACATGCTATAAAATTGGGATATGACTTTAGCAAACCAATCTGGGAAACCCTATATTGTAGTACCCTGATGTGGGAATGATGGTTCCGTCACTGGCCACACATCGCGAACTGTGCCGTATTAACCCATGGCCGGGCCTCTAGGCTTTTAGGTACTTCGGGGTCCCCTCCGGCACTTTAATCTTTCACCCCACTACAGCTGACAGCCTGACCCTGGTACGGTAGACACTATGCCGCAGTACATAGGCCTATATCCATTTTACGGGTCTCCAAATACATATGTACATGTATCACTATGAAGCAGAGAGCAAAGTGCCTTTAACCACTAAGGCTGGTAACAGTGTCCCTCAAAAATAAAATGGCGCACCCCCCCCCCCCTGTCCCTGCGGGTCCCTAGGCCTCAGCTTAGTCAGCCTTATGAATAATACGGCCTTGATCGCGAAGTGTGAATGTATCGAAGTCGGCAAATTGCGTCATGTCAAAGGCCAAGTTGGATGAACTTCCTACGAAAGGGGTACATTTTTTTTAATCGTAGGAGCTTTACACCAGTAGTGGGGTTAAAAGCTAAAAGTTAATATACAGGCTTTTCACAGGTAGTAACATAGGCGAGCGTGGTATAAAAATACATACACAAACGACAATTGATGAAAATTTGGAGATGGACTTCTGTAAGCTTTGTCCTGATTGCAACGATGCGGAGATCGAAAAAACTAATAACCGCTGCAAAAATGGAAAGTTATTTGAAGGAAAATGCTTTTGGACATACGAGGAGCAGATCCATAATCCCCAAGCTCCTGTTTAGGATGACGCGATAGCCACCTATCCGCCGACAAACCTCGACAATCCTTCAGCTTCTGGAATGTTTGTTAAGATCGAGAGGTTGGTGTCTGTATCAAGCATACATTCCAACATGAAGGTGTCAGCTATAATTGAAGTGGTCTGAAAATTTGGAAGTTTTCAAGAACAAGCATCGAAGCTGCAGGGTTCAATATGCATTTTTTATTTTTGTTTTGGGTTTTTTTTTTTTGTTGTTTTGGTTGTTGGTTTTTCAATTAGTGATGATAAGGATCTCCGCGTTCGGACAACAATGCTTTACGTCATTCTTCTCTGCTGAAAATCAACTGCACCCCCTCCCTTGAAAGAGCTATCTTCTCCACCGTGTACATGTGGATGGGGAACGGGGGGGGGGGGGGGGGGGGCTAGTTCTTTATTCAATCAGATCATAATTCAAAAATATTTAAAGCAATGCTATGATTTCACGTGCAAACTGCAATATAAGCTTTATGTAGTGTGTACGAATGTTCGGTGCGATCACTACTCCTTTCGTTCGAATTGGAAAAAATAATTTCTAAAGAACATAAAACGACACTCGACAAACAAATGTCTTAAATAACCCAACATTTCCATTTAACATAATAGCTTACGATGTTGTGCTATTTCCAATGAGATGTCATACGCTATAATTTGGAGGCAAAAATTAAGAGATTGATGGGGATATTTATAAATATTGCAGGAGGTTTTTTTTTCGTTATGTTGGGTTAATGGATTAACACTCATTTCACATTTACAGGACGCACAACATGATTTGGTACTCTGTCATCGAGCGGGTGCCATGTCACATAGCTATTGTAATCATATATCAGCATATAAATAACTCAAGCTAAGACATCTTGGAAATTTAATCCTTTGAGCTCTAGTGGTATCTTCCATGCCAGTTCAGTGGAAGAACTTGGAAGAGTCCATATTCATTATTTGGGGTAGCCACGGGACTGCACGTTGAAAATATTGATGGGTCTACCCCACACATTTACTGATCAGCCATCCTATATAGTCACGTTATGACGTATCATGTTCCTGGCCGGAAAAGCGGTCGCTAGGGTTCAAAGGGTTAATATGAGGATAAATAAAACATATACATTGCACCTCCTCCCTCCCCCAGACAGACAAACAGACAGACAGACCTCATATCTACCCTGCACATTAAGTGTGGATGAATCTGTCACGAATATCTTTAGTTATGGAGTGGAAGTCGGTTTGATCATTTCAGCACTGATGCATTGCGTTTAATACAGTACTACATGTCAACAACGAAATAGTTGAGGTCATTGTGCCATAATACGGAGATTCAGTAATAATTTAATCCTAGAGCTTTGTAAGACTAACTTATTATTTATCATCACTCCCGCTTATTGTTCATTATGACGTATGCTCGTCCACTTCCATTTTTTTTCTTCACGCAAACATTTATGTATACCGATTTGAAAAGGTTAATGTTTGAGGTCACTGTGCCACTGACCTTTGTCACAACGACACCCCAAATAAAGACAACTCTTCTCCCACCATGCCCATCCCACGTATTAAGTGTACTAGTCAAGAGCTTTTTCTCCCATCATGTCCATCCTACGTATCAAGTATCCAAATTAGTCAAAGATACTTTTCGCTTGGAAACCAAGTGATATCTTTCGTCAGAAAAAAAAATTGCGATTGGACACCCAAATTAGTTCACAAGTGACGTCTAAAAATAACATATTTTCACTGTGGTCGCATTTTAAGAGTGTAGGCAACCACTTCCTGATAATTCTCAACAAGATTGCATGACGGAAACCAAAAAAGAAAAACAGGTTTCAGATGACTGGATGGATTTGGTCTCTCTCTCTCTCTCTCTCTCTCTCTCTCTCTCTCTCTCTCTCTCTCTCTCTCTCTCTCTCTTCTCTTCCCCAACATGCCCCCTGTATCCCACAGGTTCCAACGTCCCTGGTCGCCAGGAAATGTATAAAATTTGTAAGAGAGCTCAGCCTTTTAAGGCACATCCATTCTAAGGCAGAGTTCATGTTTTCATAGAAACACTCCTCGATCAAAAGTGTATATACTACAATAACTTAAATAGTGGCAAAGTACTCCATAAATATGAATTATCATTGTTTACCTCCGTTCAGTTTAACAAAATAATGCTAAATTATTTTTGGTCGTCAAAATTTGTTCACATTACGTCGGAATGTCATAGTTTATGGGAGGGTGTCTTCAGGCATTCTCTGTCGCCCGTAGACACTCTCCAATACATTGTAGCAAAGCAATTCATACAGACGAGATAATTTCACTTCATAGATAATATAAAGCACATCGACAGAATGTGAAGACTTTAACCCTTTACCCAACGAATCGCCCACATCCGCCGGCGTAATATGCAAATTCAGCAGCTAAAAAAATATTATTTTTCGAAAGATTTCAACAAAATCATATCATGTGATCCCTCTCTGGAACGAGCTCGTCAAGCTCGTTCCAATGAGGGGGTCACATGATATAGTTTTGTTGAATTTTTTTTTTTTAAATTTATAAAATGGTATTTAAAATAATAAATTTTGATATCGTCTGCGTTGGGTAAAGGGTTAATTTGCTGCACTTTAGAATGGAGTTCAGATATTGGTTTCCCACACTCTATCAGTTAAGCTATCCTTTCTGGTTCTTGCTACATTTAGAGAGTGGTTGTTGAGGAAAGTTATACACTCTTGCAAGGGAATGTATAAGTTCAACTAGTCTATCTGGCAACAGAAAAGGACTGGTGTGTCGCTGTTAGAGCACTTGACATCCATTTCAGTTTTCACTGTGTATACTCTTTTCATCGCGGAGTGTTTTCTATTTATTTATTGGTGATTAGGGTGACATATTTATGCACAACGGCTAACCGTGACCGCAACATGGAGATAAAGTCAAGTTTAGTCAATCGTTCATACCCATGTTGCCCTTTTAGAGAACTTCCGCCCCAAGCAATGCTGACTGAGCCCAAAATTACCAGTAAAACAGAGCTTGTTTACCACAGAAAACAAGCACTGCTTCACTTCTGGGGTTCCCACGGGGAGATTGTTTTCTGTATTATGTGCTTTATATTATTTCTGAAACATGCCTTCAGTTGGTTGCACTCGTTGCTAAAACGACCGGGTTGCGTAAGCAGCCAGCACTGGCTGAAAATGGTAAAACAGAATGCTACAAATGTACATGCAGTAATGGGGCTCAAAGACTTATGTAATTTGCATTCATATATTAAACAAATATTTTCGTATTTGTGATCACTGGACGCTTTCCAAATCAACATTTTTTAATAACAAGATGCCCCAAGGAGCCTTAATAATCGCTCACCGGCCAAAGTGGTTCAAAGAAGTATTTGGGGTCACATACAGTTAGACATGGTTCATCAACACTACAAAGGAATGAAGTCATGAGAGACAAATTTTACGGAACTAGGGACACGGCTTGAACAAACTTGAATCTTACCCCCCAAGGATGCTGCATACCAAATATCAAAAGCATTCATCTGCTGGACCTGAAGAAGATTTTTAAAGAAAATTCCTCACTTTGAACTAAGTTATCATTCGGCCTCCCATAGTGAGCCCAAATATGAACCCAGGGACTTGGCTTGAACAAACTTGAATCTTACCTCCTAAGGATGCTGCATGCCAAATATCAAAACATTCCGACTGCTGAATCTGAAGAAGAAGATTTTTAAAGAAAAATTCCTCATATTGACTAAGTTATAATTCGGGCTCCCACAGGGAGCCCAAATATGGACCCAGGGACTTGGCTTTAACAAACTTGAATCTCACCCCCAAGGATGTTACACACCACATATCAAAACATTCCGACTGCTGGATCTGAAGAAGATTTTTTAAGAAAATTCCTCATTTCGAACTAAGTTACAATTCAAGCTCCCACAGTGAGCCCAAATATGGATCTAGGGACATGGCTTGAACAAACTTGAATCTCACCCCCTAAGGATGCTGCATACCAAATATCAAAACATTCCAACTGCTAGATCTGAAGAAGATTTTTAAAGATAATTCCCTCATTTTGAACTAAGTTATCATTCGGGCTCCCACAGTGAGCCCAAATATGGACCTAGGGACATGGCTTGAACAAACTTGAATTCCCCCCCCCCCCCCCCCCCCCCAAGTATGCTGCATACCAAATATCAAAACATTCCGACTGCTGGATCTGAAGAAGAAGATTTTTAAAGAAAATTCCTCATTTTGAACTAAGTTATAATTCGGGCTACCAGAGTGAGCCCAAATATGAACCCAGTGACTTGACTTGAACAAACTTGAATCTCACCCCCCCCCCTCCCCTAAGCATGCTGCATACCCAATACCAAACGATTCTGCCTGCTGGATCTTGAGAAGAAGATTTTTAAAGAAATTTACCTGAAAATGCACTAAGTTCAAATTTGGGCTCCTATACTGAGCCCAAATATGAACCCAGGGGGGCCGATTTGAACAAACTTGAATCAGATCCACCCCACAATGTTGCATACCAAATATCAAAAGATTCTGCCTGCTGAATCTGGAGAAGAAGATTTTTTAAGAAATTTGCCTGAAATGCATTAAGTTCGAATTCGGGCTTCTATACTGAGCCCAAATGTGAATCCAGGGGACCGATTTGAACAAACTTGAATCAGATCCATCCCACAATGCTGCATACCAAATATCAAAAGATTCTGCCTGCTGGATCTTGAGAAGAAGATTTTTAAAGAAATTTGTCTGAAATGCACTAAGTTCGAATTCGGGCTCCTACACTGAGCCCAAATATGAACCCAGGGGGCCGATTTGTATGAACTTGAATCAGATCTACCCCACAATGTTGCATACCAAATATCAAAAGATTCTGCCTGCTGGATCTGGAGAAGAAGATTTTTTAAGAAATTTGCCTGAAATGCACTAAGTTCAAATTCGGGCTTCTATAGTGAGCCCAAATATGAATCCAGGGGGCCGATTTGAACAAACTTGAATCTGGCCCCTCTAGAGATGATGTATACCAAATAGGAAAGAATTCTGCCTGCTGGATATGGAGAAGAAGATTTTTAAGAAATTTGCCTGAAATGCACTAAAGTTCAAATTCGGGCTTCTATAGTGAGCCCAAATATGAATCCAGGGGGGCGATCTGAACAAACTTGAATCTGTCCCCCCCCCCTCCCCCCCCCCCCCCCCCCCCCCCTAGAGATGATGTATGCCAAATAGGAAAGAATTCTGCCTGGTGGATTTGAAGAAGAAGATTTTTTTGAATTTTGGAAAGAAATTCATGGGTGGTATCAGAGTTATGCCCCTTGTGGTGCCCCCTGTGGGTGCGGCAAGTTTATTTGTACCAGTTTAAATTAACATATGATGGAGAACATGTACACCAAATTTTCTTCAATTTGATCCTGTAGTTTGTGAGGAGTAGTTGATAATGTAAAGTTCACGACGGACGACGACGACGGACGGCAAGTGATAAGGTAAGCTCCCTTCGGTGAGCTAAAAATCGTCATCAGCAAAATTTTAATTAATGAATCATCGGTTGTACCGGTTCTTCATTAATTAAAATTTTGATGCTTATTCCTATAATTAATGTTTGGAATCTAATATTATTGCGTCCGTGGAAATATTGCCCACCTGTGGAAAGTGACCAGTCCACGGCGGTCGTACTGTATCAAGAGGGGTATTTATCTTTGAAAAGTCACGTGTTAAGAACGCTGGCTTTGCCAGTTGGAAAACAATCAATATTCTATAGAGGGATTAATACCCATCAGAAAAATGCATGACTCTGAAAATTTCATCAAACTGGTTGGAGTAGGAGTTATAACAAACCAACGGTGTTGTGTCGTTGTTGTTACTGTTCGCAGTACCATTTGCATGTTCTTCAAAGAAGCTAGCAAAGTTCATATATAAAGAAATAAGCAGACTGCCATCTGCACGATGAGTTTCCCGGAGGGGGGGGGGGGGTGAATTTGGTGATGTTATCATTACTAAATTTACCCTTTGTGAACCTCAATCTGAATCAAGGTCTCAGGCCTAAACAGAAAGAGGTATCCAGAGGATAAATTGAGGGATTACAGCCCCTCTATGGGAATCTCAGCAAATTTATCCACTGGGGACCTCATTCTGCAAATGACAGATTGCTTATTTCAGGCTTGTTCTCAGGCATATACAATGCCAAAAGTGAAAAGTGTGCGACACAGTTGATTTTTAAACTTTTTAGTTACGTTCTTTGGGTACTGGTGGGTGTGAGAGATCATTGCAAAGACACCCTCTCTCAGTCCTTTGCACACTGATGTCGAAGCACCCGAATTTTAAGTTGCAAATTTATCCTATAATGCAGGAATTAGCCAATCCAATCTTGTTTGACAGAGCACAAGATTGAATTGGTTACATTTCTAGTCGCATTATGGGAAAAATTAAAGCTTGAAATTTGGATATTTTGACATAAGTTCGCTGCAAGTTAATATGGAGGTAGAGACCATTGAGACGATGGAAGCTCAATGAATATTTATTTATTTATTTATTTATTTATTTATTTATTTATTTATTTATTTATTTATTTGTGTTCAGGATCACATATTTCTAAACAATGGCTAACCGTGACCTCAACGTGGTGATAAAGTCAAGTTTAATCAATCGTTTGTACCCATTTTGCCCATTTTAGAGGACTTCCACCCCAAGCATTGTTGACAGAGTCCAATTTTACCAGTAAAACAGAGTTTATTTACCACAGGAAACAAGCACTGCTTCACCTCCCAGGGTTCCCACGGAGAGCTCAGTGAATGACGTGCGTGCGTGCGTGCGTGCGTGCGTGCAGTCGATGTGTGGTTTGGGAATACAGATCTACAAGACACATTTGATATACCATGATTTCGTCCAGCTGGAAAACAAATCCATGCAAAGAAATGCCATTTACTTGATTATCACGAACAAGTGGGTGCGACGGGACCTGTTAAAAATATGTATGTGATTGTGGGTGGGTGGATGGGTGTGCATTGATTATTATACTACACAGTCCACAGTCACACATTCACTCAATCGCATACTTCATTAAATTCGCAATATTACAAATAGTTCACTGATAATGTACCTCACTTGACATATGCTGGTCTGAATTCAATGAAATATTCTTCCAACCTGTGGGAGATGGCAGGTAGACAGCCAATCTGGCTATGCCATTTCCCAGCAGTATGTGCTATATGTTTCTATTTATAACTTGATATTTATTACATTGTAAAAAAACATGCATGCTGTTGAATAAAGTATCTACTATACCTCCGAAACAGTTGATAACGCCCTTTTGTTTAACGCCACGCATTATACCCATGTATCAATTAGCAAATGTATAAATACACTCTTGCCCCCTCTCCGTTTTTTTTTTTGCATGCATGTCGTGGACTGGTCATGGTTTTGGTCAATTTCATTTTCAACCATCTTTCAACGGAAAGCTACCCTTCAAGTTGGAAGCTGGTTGAAGAGGAAGAAAAATAGGCCAAAACGACTAATAATAACAATACTGCGGCCAGTTGTTGATTTGCCTCGATTCTCATGTGAGAAGGCCTCGATTACCCCAATGCGCCCAAAAGATGTCCCTCTTCTCTCATCCGGAAACAAACTCTTTAATGATACACCCCCACCTCATTTGTTATAACCTCCGCGATAAGCATAATAATCCTCTCTTTTGTGTCACGAAATATAACCGCAAATCCTTCATTCTCGTATCCCACTTCAACATTATACTTCCAGTGAATCTTATTTTTGGACATTTTAAGAGAAAGTGTCCCAGGGCCTCTGTTACTCTCAAATTGCACACTGGAGATTCCTTTTCACCGTCTTTCCCAATTTCCCCCTAAGCTCCACCGACCTCGACCTTTGCTTGACAGCTGTGATCCCCTAAATGTGCTACCGAGCTACTCCTCAAAGTCTGGATTTTCTAAATCACGCAGATCACCCAAAGACTTCTTTGCTTTGAGCACTTCTCGCTCTCCAATTTCGGTTACAATCCTCCACGAATCTCTCTTTGACGATTGTTTTACCCCGGGGTCGCCCCTTCTTCATTCCAAGTCCTAGGTCTCTGCTGAATAGCTCTCTGTTAACTCCCTCGTGGTTTTGGTCTCCACTTCAACCATCTTTCAACTCGAAAGCTACCCTTCAGGTATCCCGGTTGGAAGATGGTTGATGCTGAGGAAATAGAGCAAACCGACTGAAGGTGAAATTCACTTAATATCATGATTACCTATTCTGCTATATATAAAAAGACTATGACATAAACTTTAGCTTTACACACCAACAGTGGTGAACTCGCAAGCAATGGGATTTCAATAGTTATAATTTACACTTACAGTGGAACGTCATCCCAGTTGACCCTTTGTGACCTCTCCTTGAATGCATACTTGTCTAAATTTATCACTCGTCGCCTCGTGAAGAGTGAAGTAAAACCGGAAATTATTTATTACGTTTTCAAATCAGTTTATCTCATAAGATACCCAAAATTAACAAACATACGTTGTCTCATGTTAATAAAGCATCCATAACTCGAAATAGTATATTATTATGTTATTAAAATGAAATAAGGCCCCGTAATTTGCGCATTTCGTTTTCTATTTCGTTTCGGCGATAAAATTGCCAACGGAAGTTCCGTCGACCGGTGCTCATGTAAACAAAAACAGAATCGCACGTGTGAATATTGATTTATTCAATATTTAGACTCTTATTAATCTGACGATCATGGTAGAAATAAAATATACACAAAGCAGCTTGGTGTACCAAATGTCACTCGTGGTGAACAATTGGTACGCCAAGCTACTATGGGTACATTGTACATGTCCGCACTCTAAAATCAGTTGAGTTAAAAATCAACCCAAACCAACTGGGTGGAAAGAATATGAACTCAGATGAGTTCAAATAAGTTTTGTTTTTCAATTTGCAGATGATAATTTTCAGGAATGCCTGTCTACTGGAACATTTGCATGTTCTTAAACCTTGTAACCCACTGTAGAATCGTGTGAATTGTTTGTGGTAAACAATGTTGACCACTCTGACATTACTGATTGGAAGCGTTGTTACAGTCGCCCCAACAGCAGGCAACAAGAACTCGTATTGTCCATGTAATTGATCTCTAAGAACGACCAAACATATTGCAGGTCGATGAGATTGTTCTCGCTAGTAAAACAGTTAAATGGATAAAATACATAGAAATCCTTTATTTGTGTTTAATTTTCGCCAATTAAACGTTATTATTGAATATGACACCTTCCACTTGCATCACTGAATCTGGCAGCAAGTTTCATTTCAGGGGAGGAAAATTGTCTTTTTCTCATTTCCATGTGACATTTGTGGAGATCGGGCAGATTAAATTTTGTGGCAGAATCATTTAATTTCATTTGATATCACAAACAAGAGAGATTCATCTTCCGGCTAGTCTGTAGGCCTCGCAATGTAAAGAGATAACACTTGGGAAATGGTTATATCTTTATCCCTCTGCATACTGATGTCAAAATATCGAAACTTCGAACAACATTTTTTCTCATAATGCAACTAGGAATTTAACCAATTCAGTATTGTTTGACATGGCACAATGATCAAACAAGACGGAATTTGTTAAATTTCTAGTTTCATTACGGGGGAAAAATAGTGCGTGCAAATTAGTGTACACAGCGTTAACGCTTTAAGTGTTTAAATGATACAACTGGAGATGACGTTTGCAAAACAAAATCTTGAATAACTAACATGGCTCATGCCCCCCCCCCCCCCCCCCCCCACACACACACACACCGCCCCCACCCCTCCCCACCGGTTACAATACACTCTTTCGGCAAAAAGCGCCTGTTTATTTGTACCCCTGGATTTAATCGAAAACAAAAGTTCTTTGATTCATTCAGTTGGTGGAAGCTATGATAGCTGTCTCCTAAAGAGTGTGGGAGCACAAAAATTGGGTGGGGCAAGTAAATATAATAGGTCTATTTTTTCAGTGCGAAACTGCACGGTCGTATAGGAATCACAGAATTTAAAGGCAAAAGTCACATGGCGACCAATCTTTGTTTAGTGTATTTATTTCAAGAGCTGATAAACTTAGTGAATTTTTGGATGTTTTTGTCAAAATATGCTTGATGAGGTGGGGAGAGAGGAAAAGGTTTGTACAGTCGCCAGTGTAAAAACGTGCGTGTATTGCAACCCCAACATCGGAACGATTTCGAGAAGCACGTTCCCATGAGTACTCATAAGCTAAGTTTTGGAGGCAAACTTAAAAAAAAATAATCAAGTTTGAACGACAAGTTCAATGGCCGGGTATGGCCGTTATATTAGTTAAAGAGTTGTTGTTTACGAATAATAATAATACTAATAATAATAATAATAATAATAATAATAATAATACTAACCGGATATGGTCATTATGTTAGTTAACTGGTTGAGTGCTAGAAGCCACTATCAGTGCTTTCAAAACTAGAGTGATGTCACGCATGCAGCCCGACTGCCCCAGCACTGGCAATGGGGTGGGGGGGGGGGGGTGGGTGGGGGTGGGGGTAGAAAAAAATGCCTAATTTTCACCGGAGGGGGGAGAGGAGTGCGATGGGGGGGGGGTTATAGGGGTATGGAGTTAAAACGATCTGCATGAAGTCACTCTAAATACTTTAAAATGCATTTTGGAGCAAAGCAAAAAAAATCCTAATTGGCGGGGGGTAGGCAGGGCTTCAACAATTTTCATTGGAAAATGGTGGCTATCGAACTTGACATAGATATTGCTGCTGTAGAGTCATATACTGAAAAGAATTGAAATCTGTTGACTATTGTTCAAGTTATGGCATAAACAAACTTCAGACAGACATTGGACCGCCGGACGGACTGACAGACAGAAGTAGTATAGCTCGCACGTTTGAGGGATAGTTTGGGGGATCTCATCGGGGATCTCATGTGACGTCATAGTCACGTGACCTAGTGGCGCCATGTTGTGTTGTCATGGTAACCCGCGTGAGCGGCCATGTTGTGACGTCATCTCCATAGTGATACGTGGTGTGAGTGCGCATGCGCAGCGCGTGTTGTTAGGGTGATACGTGTTTCCGTCGTCCATTTTGTATACTGGAGGCCGCCATCTTGGTTTCTATGGTAGCACGTGACTGCTATGTTACCCAATTGTTCTGCAATGGGACGGGGTATGTTCGGAGGGTATGTTCGATTGTAGAAGAGTAAATCTAATAACCACAAACAACCCGACAATCCCTCCAAATCACCAAAATCCACCCGAAATCACCGAAATTGACTTTATTTCCCCAATTGATCGGCTTAGCACGTAGTGCTATAGTATTAAGGGGGTACCGGGGTGTGTTCCTTTGTAGAAGATGTAAAACACGGAATCCAAATTTTACGGACTGGGCCACTTACGGAATGCCTTATATGTATACAGGGGAAATCAGATGGAACATTTTGAAAGCTTCAGCGAAGGTATAGCTAGGAAGTAATTGATGGTAGTTTAGGCAATAGTACTGGTACAAGGCCGCAATGGAACAAGACTGTTGTTGAAGCTAATGATAGGACAGATAGACCATAGACCTGTAGTGGCCTTGGAGCTTTGGCGACAAGATGGAAACGGAATCCCATTTGTGGAATCCCTTTTTTGGAATCCCATTTGTGGAATCCCTTTTTCGAAAACGCCTGTGGCTATGGAATCCCATTTTGGTCGTATGTGCCCATGTGATAGGGCACATTGTGTCACATTGTGCCTTTTCGCATAAGCACATATCTGCACATAAAGCATGTGCTTATGTGCTAGGTCACATTGTGTCACATTGTGCTTTTTCACATAAGCACATATGACAAAAAGGGATTCTCCAGAAGGTATCCTAGATAGGTATCCTCAAATAATACAATACTAGGCTATAGGTATCCTCAAATACCCGTATGCCTATGTGATATGGCATATTTTGTCACATTGTGCCTTTTCACATAAGCACATATCGGCACATAAAGCATGTGCCTATGTGATAGGGCATATTGTGTCACATTGTGCCTTTTCACATAAGCACATATGACAACAAGAGGGATGTTACATCCCAACGCTCACCTACATTCGCGCTTGATAATGTCGTTCCAATGTAACATGCCTAATATTTAGTTAATATAAATCATTAACTCGGCATCAAATGATTAATGTGGTTTATGTGATGGCTTTGGAAAGTCTATATTTCTGCATTTATTATATATCAATTCAACATAGAATCATTGGATACATCTTTTAGAAATGTTTATGATTAAGAATATGAATCGTGAGGCCAGATATTAAATCATAAATAAGAATTAGGAAAGGCTTTCATAAATCACTGAAAATTTAATTGAAGTACATTCATTGGTTAAAGGGGAGTTGCGAAAAAACATTCGTTCAAGAAAGTGACTATAAGTCCCAACAAAAATACATCACATCAACAACTAAAATAAGCCTTAATGTTACTAGTAACAAGTATGAGAAAGTATTAAATAATAAAAAAAAAAAGTTAAAAAAATTTTTTTTTAAAGAAAGTGAATATAAGTCCCAAAAATCCCCGTCAAATTCCTCAAATATGCATGTAATAAGGGCGCAACGTTACCGCAATGTAGTTCAGTAACCCATGCGTACAATATCAATTGCCTGGAAAGACACATAGAAACAGAACTCACTTTAACACCTCACCTTAACACAAACTTTTAGAACTTAAAATTGAGTAAGTCAGACAAAAACGTGAACATTGTGACTGAAAAAAAGAAAAGAAATCAGTTAAATTTCTGCATACAGTAGGGTTAATACCTACAGTTGTTATTGAAATGAGAAAATAAACAGTAATGAGAGGTGAAGGCACCACAATCTGCACAAAAGCTGACTATAACGCAAATTCTTACAACACCTAAACGCTAATTCTTACAAGTTTTGGCAGAAAATCAGCCTCAAATTCCTCAAATATGCATGTAATGAGGGTTAAATATTACTGCAATGGAGTTCAGTAACCCAAGTGCAGAATATTAATCGACTGGAAAGACACATAGAAACACAACTCACCTAAAAACAAAGTTTACAAAGTTTTACAACTTAAAATTTACTAAGTCCGAGAAAAACATGAAAATTTTGACTGAAAAAAAAAGAAAATTTCCGTTAAATTTCTGCATACAGTAGGGTTAATACCTACAGTTGTTATTGAAATATGAAAATCAACAGTAATGAGAAGTTAAAGCAGCACAATCTGCACAAAAGCTGACTTTAACGCAAATTCTTACAACACCTAAACGCAAATTCTTACAACTTTTGGCAGAAAATTTTAGGTGAAATTTGGAAAAAGGTCATAGTATCAGAGTTAAATACTGTTCTGATAGTCCCCTACAACCTACATATGCAATATCAAAGGCCTGAGTCCACTGATCTTTGAGAACTCACCTTAACAACTCACCTTAACACAAACTTTTAGAACTTAAAATTTACTAAGTCCGAGAAAAACATGGAAATTTTGACTGAAAAAAAAAAAAATTTCCGTTAAATTTCTGCATACAGTCGGGTTAATACCTACAGTTGTTATTGAAATATGAAAATCAAGAGTAATGAGAAGTTAAAGCACCACAATCTGCACAAAAGCTGACTTTAACGCAAATTCTTACAACACCTAAACGCTAATTCTTACAAGTTTTGGCAGAAAATCAGCCTCAAATTCCTCAAATATGCATGTAATGAGGGTTAAATATTACTGCAATGGAGTTCAGTAACCCAAGTGTAGAATATTAATCGCTTGGAAAGACACATAGAAACACAACTCACCTAAACACAAAGTTTACAAAGTTTTACAACTTAAAATTTACTAAGTCCGAGAAAAACATGAAAATTTTGAGTGAAAAAAAAGAAAATTTTCGTTAAATTTCTGCATACAGTAGGGTTAATACCTACAGTTGTTATTGAAATATGAAAATCAACAGTAATGAGAAGTTAAACCAGCACAATCTGCACAAAAGCTGACTTTAACACAAATTCTTACAACACCTAAACGCAAATTCTTACAACTTTTGGCAGAAAATTTTAGCTGAAATTTGGAAAAAAGTCGTAGTTTCAGGGTTAAATACTGTTCTGATAGTCCCCTACAACCTACATATGCAATATCAAAAGCCTGAGCCCACTGATGTTTGAGAAATTCACCTTAACATTAAATCTTACAATATTGGACACGCCGGACGCCGACGCCGACGCTGACGCCCGAGGTTATCACAATAGCTCACCACATCTTACAGATGTAGGCGAGCTAAAAAAATGGATTCTCTAGTAGGTATCCTCGAATAATACAATACCAGGCAATAGGTATCCTCAGATACCCGTATGTGCCTATGTGCTAGGGCACATTGTGTCACATTGTGCTTTTTCACATAAGCACATATGACAAAAAAGGGGTGCCGAAGGTCATATGTTTTTCAAAAAAGGGTGCCTAAATTGGGGTGCCCGGGGATATTGCCATTGGATATAGATGTGATGAGAATCTGATACAACTTCATTGTAATAAGGGGAGATAACTCTGCATACAGGTTATGGGAAATCAAGCAATCTGATTGGTTAGTTATTATCTAGATAAATGAAACAACAAGAGTACACGGAATAGGGTCAGAACTAACAAGAATAGACCAGAAATTGCTAAAAATAATAAGATAAACTGTTCCAAATAATAGGCCCTTCTATGCTACTGGAGTATACTCTAGAACAAAGGAACATGGACAGATAGACGTAAACTATTGCATATATAGATAGCAGCAGAGAATTCTGGGCAAATTTGTCCTATAGCACTACGTGCTATTCTTAATAGGGAAAAACGTCATAGGATAGGGATCCAAAAAGGGATTCTGGGAGAATTCTAAGCCAGAACATTACTCCTGTTCAATCGAACGCACCCCTTTATACCCCCTTAGTACCATAGCACTACGTGCTAAAACCGATAAATTGGGGAAATAAAGTCAATTTCGGTGATTTTGGGTGGATTTTGGTGATTTGGAGGGATTGTCGGGTTGTTTGTGGTAATTAGATTTACTCTTCTACAATCGAACACACCTTCCGAACATACCCCGTCTTATTGCAGAAAAAATGGGTAACATAGCAATCACGTGCTACCATAGAAACCAAGATGGCGGCCTCCATTATACAAAATGGACGACGGAAACACCTATCACCCTAACAACACGCGCTGCGCATGCGCACTCACACCACGTATCACTATGGAGATGACGTCACAACATGGCCGCTCACGCGGGTTACCATGACAACACAACATGGCGCCACTAGGTCACGTGACATGACGTCACTTCCGGGGTCATCCACCAGGGTCATCCAACCTATACCTCAAACGTGCATGACATACTACTGACAGACAGTCGGACGGAACTCTGTGCTATATCCCTCCCTTGTGTGTGTGTGTGTGTGGGGGGGGGGGGGGTTAAAAGTAACAGAGTACGTGGTAGAAGTCTAACTGAATTTTAGAGAAGGTAAGTTCGAAAACTGTTTTGAAAAGGGGTTAAATTAATGCCAATATTATTTGAAACCACTGTGTACAGCTTCAGTGGACCTTGCCTCAAATGAAAAACACTGACGTTGTAACACAGTGTTTGAAGAATGAAATGAAGAACCTTGAAAAGCAAAACTTTAATCTGAAACTTCAAGCTGGGAATACTAAGTAAAACTAACTGCCAAAAAAGGGTTAAATATTTCATAAAACCGATAAAAGAAAACATTGATGTAAATACAATCATTAAGTTGTATTGACCTTGCAAGAATTAAAGTAAGAAAGTATGTGGCAACGTCCAATTTCAAATACAAAGAAAGTAAGTCTGAAAACATGTTTAAAAGGAGTTAAAATCATGCCAATATTGATGAAAATCACTGTAGAAAGGTTCAGTAGATAGTAGACATTGTCCCAAATGAGAAACAGTGACACTGCAGTAAAGTGTTTGAAGAAATAAAGGTGTAACTTTGTAAACAAAAAAAAACTTTAACCAAAAACTTTAACAAAAAAGAGTTAAATATTTCCCAAAACAAGATGAAAAACATCATGAGAATGATACAATCAATAGTAATTAATATTAATTTAAAAGAAAAAAAACTTTAACCTTGACTAAAAAACTTTAACCACAAACTTTAACCAAAACTCTAAATGTTAACAGACAGACAGACGGACAGACAGACGGACGGACAGACGGACGAAAGTCATGACTATAGCCCCAAACTGTAAACAGTCGGGCTAAAAATGAGGGTGCCAGAGCAAAAGCCAACATTTTTTGCTCATGTTTCATATTCAGTCAAACACAAGTAATATTTTGTTTATACAAATATGTTCCATTACAAATTACTGGAGAGTGCCTGTGGGCTCTCTCCAACAATTTATAATAAACAAATTTTGAATAGCAAATTTAGACCACCAAAATTAGGTGAGGTGAGCATTCACAACTTTCATCCAATCGGGAAATATTCACCGATACGATGCGGTACAAGTTGTTTAATATACTGAGGCAAATTAGAAAGTATAATAAACTTTGAGGAGCAATTTTTTTAGTATTATCGACTTTAATCCCAAACAAATTATTGTAAATTCATATTTCGAGTCTAGCTGTATGAATTTGCATAATTTTATGTTCTTACTGTTGCCAGCGTCACGTCAGGACGTCGCAATTCAGACATGGAGTGAAATGAAAAGTTCACTCATGCAGTCAATAGAGTGTTTGACCACCGTTTGCCTCTTGGATGGCAAGACATCGACGGCGCATGGACCTGGTAAGTCTCTGGATGTCATCCTGTGGCACTGCGTTCCACTCCTGCCTAAGAGCATTATGTGAATCGCCTAACGTCTGAAGATCATGAAGTCATACTGGGCGGTCCAATTGATCCCAAAGATGCTCGATTGGCGACAAATCTGGCGAAAGTGGGAGCCAGGGAAGAAGTTCGATGCTATGCTCCTCAAGAAAGTCACGTCAGATACGCGCCACGTGGCATCGGGGGTTGTCTTGCTGGAATAACTGCAATCAGACGTTAGCGTTGAACAACGCGAAAACAACAGCGTTAAGAATTTCGTACCGATATCGCTGTCCATTCAGATTACCATCGAAGATCAACTGCGTTCGATGGTGCAAGGGAATTCCTGCCCAAACCATTACACTACCCCCACCGAAACGGTCGCATTCCCGCACGCAAGCATAAGAAAACTGTTCTCCTCGTCGGCGATACACTCTTGCCCTACCATCAGTGAGCCGTAGACAAAATCGTGATTCATCACTAAAACGAACTGTGCCCCAACGCTGCTGAGTCCAGCGAACACGCTGACGTACCCATTCCATTCTGACAGTACGATGACATTGGGTAAGGATTGGTCCGTGGTATGGACGCCTACTGTGGATGCCGTGTTCTGCGAGTCTGTTGCGGACAGTTTGTGTACTGATTCTATTGTTAGTTCTACCAGGAAATAATTGCAGCTGTCCTCGTCGCCGGAAAGAAGCGATCCCGCAAGTGGGACGCCCTGATGTGTCGGTCTTGTGAAGGGTTCGTACTGTAGTCTTGGTCGACCTGAACGCGGTCGGTCGACAGTAGAACCAGTGGTTCTATACCTTCCAATGAGATGGTAAATAGTGGCCACAGTGACTCCGAGCTCAGCAGCGAGCTCATCTGGAGGTATCCCAGCCTCATGCATACCAACGGCACGCAGCGTCTGATTTTCGGTTAACCTTGGCATTTTTTTAAATGTAGGAAGACAAAAACTAGCGTGTTTTTTCAATAGCCCAGGATCTCTAGCACAACATAACACAAAGAAAATCGTCGGTCACCCATTCAATTTGACAGTCTCGGGTAG
The DNA here is from genome assembly GCA_031216915.1 of Pictodentalium vernedei. Taxonomy (NCBI): domain Eukaryota; kingdom Metazoa; phylum Mollusca; class Scaphopoda; order Dentaliida; family Dentaliidae; genus Pictodentalium; species Pictodentalium vernedei. The sequence continues at coordinate 240,994,277 of CM062293.1, read as the reverse complement.
CACGTGCTATGTTTGTTTGTTTGTTAGTGGTTAACGTCACAGATTTATGCACCATGGCTAATCGTGACACAACATGGAGATGAAGTCAAGTTTAGTCAATCGTTGATCAACATGCTGCCCATTTTAGAGGACTTTCACCCCAAGCATTGGTGACTGGGTCCTATTTTACTAGTAAAGCGGAACTGGTTTACCACAGTAAACAAGTGCTGCTTATTTCCCGGGGTTCCCACGGGGAAGCACGTGCTATTTTGAAATCCTTAGCAAAATTGTATACGGATGGGTGGACAACAACAACATGTCATTAAACTCTTTGCACAATTTCTTGTCCACAAACATGCTACATTAGAACTATTATATTTCATGCTTTATGCTATTTTCACATTTGTTTCTATTATACTTTCTTTTTTGACTCAGTATAGTTTGGCTGTTGGAAATAAGGGTATTAATCCTCCACCGTTACAAATTGGCTAAACCTTGCCAGTACTATACATATATAAACATTATAAACATTTTCACAGTTTCAGTTGCTTTGAAAATTAACCTAAATCAACTGGATTAAGTGAATATGAACCCAATTGGGTCACATTGATTATTCACTCAACCCAATTCAGCAAATTGATTTGGGTTGATATTTAACCCAACTGATATTATAGTGCATACAAATGAATGGTGTTACAATTTCAAATTTGGCTTTTACAACACATTTTTGACACATCCTTAAAGACATCATGTCGGTCGGTTTGCCTTTGGATGTATTGAAGACGTGAAGGAGGTACCCAAAGAGTACCTCAGAATTCATTTGTCAGTAAAGTGTTATAGATATATGTGCAACAGATATATGTTTTGGATTAATTCTGGTTTCATTAACTTAAGAGTGTCGTTAGTGGATCTTCAGTTCAGTTGTTGGTGCAATTTACAATTTATAGGCTGATTTTCAACAAAAAAATTCTTTTCAGCTTAAAACCTCAGCACTCAAAATATTCTTTAGATCAAAACAGTCTCATTACCTGTCATTGTTTGTATGGAAATCTTTAAATTAACTTTTTACCTATTTTGTGTTTGTCTCTTTGGGGAAATTCACCAGTTCATACAGACCTTCAAAAGGGGAAGTTGTACGCAGTGGGTTTCAACTGACATGAATCGCAGACGACACTTACAAAACAAAAATTCTCTAATAACCAAAACTTTTCATTTGTGACTCAAAAATATAGCTTATGACTCTAATGGAAACCAGCTCAGCCAGCCCGATCCAATGCGGGGTCGAAAGCTGTGTTTTGTGAGACAAACAAAATAATGAAATTTGAATGAAGATTTTTTAATAACACTGGCCGGTTTTTTGCTGTTACTTTGGGCAGATGACTAAGTTGGCATAGAAATCTTACTAGAAGAAGATACAAGGGTAAATTTGATGGTGCCGAATGTAATCGCCACCACAAGTGACAATTCCAACCATCCCCCACCCCTTTCTTTCTGGGTTGGAATATCCAGGTCAAAGTTGATTGTTTTACTATAGCAATCAAATTCAGACAAGAAGATTCACTGTGGGGTATGAGTATCTTTTCATGAACCTCAGACCCCATTGGACCACACCCAGTGAAGGATACGCGAATATGTATTGGAGATAAAAGCAAATGGGTCAGAGAAGATTCATCGACCAAGTGCCGAGCCATCAGATGGCTGGAGGCAAAGTTCGAGGGAAGAATAAAGAACGAAAAGTAGGAGAAACTCCGAGAAAGTAAACTTTTGTAAGCTTCTCACTCCCTCCATACCATATGAAAAACTGGGGGATGAGAAGAGTCAGCGAGTGCGGAACAGAGATTGCTTCTGACTTCACCGTACCTACCTCTTCTTCTTAATCCATCTCTGACCATGCCCATCACCAACAGCAGTTCACACATCCGAAGATAACAAACATCATTTCTTTAATCCCTTCTTTTACGATAAACCGTAGATTTCACGGGCCATCAGAAACGAACCAGATAACGAGCTGATAGAACTTAAAGAAAATGAAACCCCTTTTCACCGATAACGGAGAGATAGCAACACGTAATGCTCTGCCACAGGTCTACGCCACGGCTGAGATGAAATACACATCAACCTGTCAGCTGTTGAGAAACAAAAGAAACCGAATCCCAACACAAGTCATCGGCAGGTCCGCAGATAGTGAGGGTGCCGGAGGACGTTGCGCCCCTCACCCAACAATCCTTGTCGGAAAATTGTGTCTGTCGGAAAAAACTGCTGGTCATTCGACTACCAACATTTTCTGAAAGGCGCTATTTGAAAAAACGTTGACCATTAACCCTTTACCCAAGGCACACGACATCAATTTCAATTTTTTTTACTTCATTTTTTTAAAAAATTAAAAAGAAAACCATATCATGCGACCCCTCCCCTCCCCTTTTCGGAACGAGCGAGGCGAACTAGTTCTAATGAGGGGGGTGGGGGTCACAGCATATGGTTTTGTTGATCTTTTTTTAAAACTCCTAAATTTGAAAATTACATGGGAGGATGCGATCGATGCGTTAGTTAAAGGGTTAACCCTTTACCTAACACAGTATTTTTAAAAAAAATAAATTAATTTTCATATTTTTCAAAAACAAAATTTCACAATTTTTCAATAAAACCATACAAATAGGGATATCACTAGAACCAGCCCGACGAGCTGGTTCTTATGATATTCCAATTTGTTCGGTTTTTGTGAAAAACCTCCGCTATATTTTAGGCTGTGGAAGGCCTCTCCTGGTTAATTTTCAGGCCGTTTTTGGCCGCTATGTTTGGTAAAGGGTTAAAGAAATATATTTGAGTTAGGTTTCAAGTTCGTACACACGGTAAATAACCCCGTAAACAACCCAACTCTGTTGGAAACTTTTATCTCTCGCCCCGCCAGGTCGCAAAATTTTGATACCCTGTCTTCGAGGCTGTGTGTCGGTGGGTTACTCTGACTTTCTCCTAATTACCCGGATTTGTCCCATTGGCGGCAGACAGCTAAATGAAAAACATCGTTTTTAGGTTCCCAGAACGTTAACCGGTGGTGACTAGCCACCTCAAAATACGCACCTGTGCGCAAATGGTGTGCAAAATCTTTCGCTTTGTTGTAGGTTATCTCCGTTTGTCTGGCCACTTTTATCCAGATCTCTGCAAGTCGATTTCAAGTGAAACCGCAGTAGATATGCAAATATATTGACTCATGCAACTGATAAGACGATTTTAATGAGACGCGGGAACTTTATAATGAACGTCACTGGCTTCGATAAACATCTCAATATCTATGTAAAAAGATGGTGCGTTATGATTCTGCCAGGATGCTTTCTTTCTTGTTAATCGGAAGTGGAACTTGGGTAGAAGTGAAGTCAATACAATCAGTTTTGCCACATATTGGAACGTATTAACCTTTCCAACAGCGAACATTTCTGAGACTGATTACTGTAAGCAAAACTGTTCACAACAAATGGACGAATACTTTTTAGTAGTTTAACGTTTGTCATAAGAGTCAGTTATGCATTTCTGCATAGCTATAAGGCCGTAATAAACGAGAAGTTGGTCGAGTAAACCACCCGAAGAAAAATTTCTGTCGGAGAAAAAAATATGCATTAGATATGGAATGTTTATGGAAACTGCGCCAGTTGAAATAAATTGTGGGAACACCACAAACAACCACAAATCTCATTTTATCTGTTAATCATTCCAAAGTCTGACATCATTTCTTGGGAAGCTTTCATGGGTGCCTCTCGAGAAATGATATCTGTCTTGAATTATCTGCTAAAAAAGAACAAACACTAAAATATTTGACTTTCACCTCTACTCGTCCCTAAACACTGTTTTGGGGCGAAATAAGTACATCTTGGACGTAATGATACGCAAGGTCACTGGTTATAGACTCCACAAACTAACCTATCACCAATAGCATGTGCAAACGCAGCTGGCAAATTGTCTTATCTTGAACATGGAAATAAAAGAAATATAACTTTTTTTAATTTACTATGAATAAAGATAGAAAAAAAACCCGTAGTTAACATCACATATACGATTTTATGATGGTGGTTTGAGTGAAAAATCAAACATTAACTATCCACCCAATCAATACACACTTTTTTCCAGCCGTACACGCAGGTGTCCTTGCTGGAAGAAGGGGGTGGGGGAGGGGGGTGGCGTAAAGAACTAAAAGTCGTCTTTTAGGACCAGTGTCTCGGCATCTGTTAAGATATTTGGCTAATCCATCTATTGTAACTCACACTCTATGGTTAACATAAACAACTGTGCTCGCAAAAGCAGTGTTTCCGCGATCAGATGGCAATAGCCTTAACCCAGCGGGTCGAGATTTAGTAAATACTGCGAAATCAACACTGCATAAAAAGCAAACGAAAATAATATTTCAAAGACAATGTTCTCGCATTTCGTTTTTTATTTTTCTCTCTCTCTCTCTCTTATTTTTTTTAAAATTTTATAGTGTTGCAGAGAGATAAGACAGGGAATTGCGGCAGGATCGCGACACAGTCGCGATGCGATCGAAATTTTCTGTCCGCTTCCGTGATCACAGTACTGTATATTGAATTAAATTAAATTGTTCTTTTATTGCACATTTTAACCACGATTTAACAAAATTCTATGTTAACTGTAGGGCAAAACCAACAAATTAAGCAATCAATCTCAATTGATATAAACATTTTTTTGAAATACTAAAAGTGATAAATAGTAACACAGAGTGCATACCGGGGGGGGGGGGGGAGGTGACACTCGGACACCAAAGAGGAAATACACATCCATTACTTAACTAACTTTCCTCCATGCGCCGCACACCCATCACCACCAATTTCAAAATCGCATTCCATGGAAGTTCGATGAATCCTAATTTTGCACTCAAGTTCACTTCCAGAAGCACAGTTTTCATACTTTTTTCGTGGAAAACCATTGCCCCCCCCTCCCCCCCCTCAAATTTATATGAATGGCAGACTCCTCCCGCAGTCATTCATCTTCAGGGTTTGCTTGCACTTAGTGTCTACAAAACTCCTATGCCTCATAATGCCTGTCTCAGATACCTCTGGGTTCCCATGATACATAGGACAAGGCACTGGAGTCTTACAGAGACTACTTATGTTTAAACTCCCTCCCCTTAGATCCCCCCCCCCCCCCCGCGCCAATTTGAGAATTCTGGGCGAAACCTGCATGTACAGTACAATGAAAAAAATTGAAATTTTGCAGACCACCAAGTAAACTTTACGTACTTGGTGGTCCAAATTGCAGAATTGTTTTTTTAACCCTCAGATTCTACTGGGCAAATAAGTGAAGGTATTGGTGTATATCTAACCCATGGGTGAACAAGTACCAAATTATTCCATGTGGATTGATAAATGGGTTGACATTTCTCATTGCCACCAGTTATGATGACAAATACAGATATAAATTGTCATTGTTTAACGATAATAATAATAATATACACATATATATAGCGCCAAAATTATAGTTCAGAAGATATAAAACCACATTCTAAGGTGCTGTACGTGTTTTTTGTTCATGTTACTGTTACTTGTAGATTATCGCATACTGTCCCGTATAGGATGTTTTATGCAATAAATGTAATGTTATGTTACTGAGCTCGTGCAAATGTACAAACGGAATATATACAGTATCTTACAGTCCACAACATCACTTATAGGCTTTTTGAAACAGGTTTTGAGATCTTTCTTGAAAAGGTTGACATTTGACAGTATTTTTAGGTGTTCTGGTATATTATTTCACAAGTGAGGGCCAGCAAATGAGAATGACCTATCTCCAAATGTATCACATCTTTGTTTTGGAAGTTGCACGCTAAAAACTAAAGTGTTAAAAACTACACTTGAAGTGCTGTATTTAACACTTACTAAGTGCTGAACTAGCAATTTGTTCAAGTGTAGATATCCCAGAACTTGACAGGTGTTACAGTAATACCACTTGACAAGTGTAATGTCGCGACACTTAAAAGCAAACAACGCAGATGACGCGGATCGAACTCTCGAGCCTGATCCGCGTCATCTGCGTTGTGTCCTTTTAATTATGTACCCACCAAGCGCAAATCAAATTATGGTCGATTCTGGAAGAACCACCAGTGCTAGACACATGGGAAGTGCCATCCATTCAAATTTCAGATGTCTGACGATTGTAATGTCTAAGTGCTTAAAGCATTGCACTTTGAGTGTTAAAATCAAACCCTCAGAGTTAGAATGGTTTTAACACTTTAGTTTTTAGTGTGTGCAGTAGAATTTTACCATCGCACCTCAGGTTGTATTGACACACATTCTTAGTATTAAGGAGTTCTTCCAAGTAGGCTGGTGACATGTTTTGTGCCTAAAAAACTAATAATAAAGTTTTGAAAATTATTTTGTACTTGACTGGCAGCTAACAGGAGTGATATGTTGAGATCGTGATATCCTACATACCGCTCCACCTGATGTATGAATACAATTATACATGTTTACACTAAAATCAATAGGGTTAAAAATCAAACCAAATCAACCGGTCTGAGAGAATATGAATCCAAATGGGTTCATATTCACTCAACCCAGTTGATTTGGGTTGATTTCTAACCCATCTGATTTTAGAGTGTACATATAAGTATGAAATTAATACAATCATGTGTTAACCCATTACCTAGCATGAAAAGCAGACGACACTTGCAAACAAAGTTCTTGAATAACTATTTTTTTTCATTTTTTGTCTCAAAAACATAGGTTACGACCGCTCACTGGAACGAGCTCGTTCCTAAGAGTTGCCATAACCTATGTTTTTAAGACAAAAAAATGAAAAAATAATGAAAATTAATTGTCAATTTTTTTTAATAGCGCTGGCCGGTTTGGCCGTTACGTTGGGTAAAGGGTTAAACACAAGACTTCTGTGTTGAACCTGGAGAATAAATGTCTTCAGTCAAACGATATTATTTTATTTTTTTTTAAAATACATTTTTACATCCAGTTGATATTGTTTTGGTGACTATTATTAAATAGGAGAGGGCAGACACCACCGAGCAGCCTACTACAGCCGTGGAAACTTCTGGAAAGAGCACATTTAATTTCACTGAAGTCTTCCTGTACTCATCCTTCGAACTGAGCGATTTTATTCACGATTGTGGAATACGCGACGGAACTATAGGCGACGACGAAACATTACAATAAATTCCTAAACAGAAATGTTTTTCCTGTCAGCCTTGACACTCAATCGCGATTAACTCGACTTAAACGTTGCGCACTGCAATCACATACCAATAGAATGGCATGTCGTTTACATCTTAACAGAATTTCCCCCACCTGCGGCAACCGCGTTGTGTCCTTGGGCAAGACACTTCACCCCGATTGCCTACATGGGGGCACGATGACGCTGTGTACTGAGGCGTACTGCACGTCGATGGTGCGCATGTCTTCAACCAATCTAACCCTGCCTGTGCTGCGGTACGGAGTTCAGAGTTACGATGTTGGGGAGCTGACAGCTGCTCGTCGTTGCTCGGTGGTTCTCTCCGGGTCCTCAGGCTTCCTCCACCTGTAAAACTGTCACGGTCACGATTAGCCATTGTGCATAAGTATGTGACCTTAAACACCAATAAATAATAATAACAGAATTTCCGCTAAAATAAATAGCAATACTAACGCGCGATCTCGCCAAAACGAGATCGTGCGTTAGTTATTGCACTTTATTTTGGCGAACATTCTGTTACAGTTTAAACAGCATGGCTGATGTAATAGAACAGAGAAGGCGTCAAACCATCCCAAACCCCCATTCCTATAGGTTACCACTGTGTTCTAACCTTGCTGACGGGTTACGATGTAAGATCCTTATTTCCATGTCTGTATCCCGTGGGCGTGACGTTGAAACGGAGTCAGAATGTGGCGAAATGTAAGTGCAGGTTGTGGTTAGTATCAACTCTTCCTGTAGATTGCTCAGTGTGTGCTTAGTGTTGTGTCAACTGCCTCATCTCGATCCTCCATAGGGGAGCGGAAGACTCGGCTTGTTTTTCTCCTGTGTTTAGTGTTGTGGGACGTTTTGTATGAGTCTGGAGAGGCGTTTTGCCTGGAATGAAATTTGCCATGTCCAGCTTGCGGCGCTTGAATTTCGTGGAATCACAGCCTGACATGGTTATTTGGAGACTATTGCTGGACTCGGAGACGTGAGCCCCTCTTTTGAGACCAGTCGCACTTTTGTCGTTCACGGACCTTCTTGAGTCCGCCGTAGTGCCGATGGCCGTGTTAATCATGCCCCGTGTTGGATGGGGCGGCATAGAATTATTTAGCTCCACTGTGGAATCAATGTTAGTGGAGGCGCATGGATGGACATCGTCTGTCGTGAAATTATCATACAGATCATTTTTTCTGTTGCCATCCATGGGATTCATCAAGTCCATCGTAGTAGCATTGGCCGTGTTGTCTCCCGACTCTCCTCCTGGTAGGGGAGGTCGGCATTGAGTTCTGTGACTCAACGATGGAATCAGTGTTAGTGAAGTCGCATGAGCCGACAACATTCCTAACGTGTCATGAAATTATCAGGTTTCTTCCCACATCGCCCCCTGAGTTCCAATGTGTTCTATGTGCCAGTAGGCACATAGAACAAACACATTGGAACTCAGGGGACGACATGTTAATTCATATTTGCGGATATCAGTCTTTGAGGTTGGTCCAGTTGTGAGATAGAATTCGTCAGTTCCCGCCTGTCGGTCAGTAATTTTGATTTCTTGGAGACCGGGAAGAGTAAATTGATGATTTATGTTGACCCGTGACGAGGTCATTCTACAAGATCATTGTAACTAAATAATTGAGTAAGTCGTTAAGTGGTATTGAATGCAAATTTCAACATCCCCCATGTTGAATTGGAGGGTCATGTTCTCTGCGTGGCCTAGATATGCAAAGATGGTTTGGTTCACATCATTGGGGACTGTGTTTGTGAGATTGCATTTCTCACCATTGCGATGATGGTATTTCGCGTAAGCTTCTTTATACATGGCAGATCTGGTTTGATTGACAAAAGACAGAAGTTTGTGGTACGGACTGCTCACTCATTGCCTTCAGTCTGTGGTTAGAGAACGAGGTTATTTCGTTTGGAAATTTGTCTTAGTTTCGGAGTTGGATCGTTTGACCTGAAGACTGTTGGCCCTCTTTGGGAAAGGGCCTGTGGTCAGTCCAATTTAGACATTCGCATCAAGAAGGCGCCAGTTGGGATTTTGTTTTGGAGGAGAGAAACACACAAAGATTAAAAACTTTTACATTCAAACCGAACTGAGAGCACTCAGGCTACAGTTGTGTCTAGGCAAGCCTTGGTTGTCTATACAGGCAGCAAAGACTTTCCTAGAAACAACTGAGAAGGTTCTGAGAATGTAACTTTCAAAAGTATCTACAACCTATCTGTTAAAGAAAAACACACCTGTCATTTGTCCTTAAATTCGGGAGTTTATTATTCTTCGTTATTCTTCTTTAGGTTGGTAAATATTGGTTTTCTGAGGGTTTATGACTGTCCAGTTCAGAACCAATTGTTATTTATTTATTTATTGGTGTTTTAAGGTCACATATTTTTGCACAATGGCTAATCATGACCACGACAGTTTTACGGGTGGGGGAAGCCGGAGTAGCCGGAGAGAACCACCGAGCAACGGCGAGCAACTGTCAGCTCCCCAAACATACTAACTCCACACAAGCAAAGTTAGCATTGGTTGAAGACAAGTGCACCACCGATGTGCAGTACGCCTTAGTACACAACGCCACCGTGCGCCACACCAGTTGTTAAATATATTTTTGTTTAAATAGGGACTAATATGGGGAAATTTTTGGTTTGGATTGGGTAAAATCATGCTCAAATGCTATTGGGAAGGGATCACATATTCAGCCCCTGTATACATCCAAAAGAATTCCTGCCTGTAGTACTTGCCCGAAATTTAACCCGCTGTGTATAATTTTTGCTTTGGTCGGGGGAGGGGTGGGGGTGGGGGTATTATTTTCAGGTACCTTTTTAAATATAATATTTAAAGCGGCTCATTCATGAAGTCCAAATGAGTTCATGTTCTTATCTAAAACTACACAAGGTAAAAAATCATATTTTGTATGAGGCCACTCAGGCCAGCTACTTTACCCTTTGTCCAATTCAAATGACATCACCAATGAGGATTTAAATTTTGCTTTTACAAACTTTCCCATGCCTTGTTAACAAACCCACAGTATGTTCCCCCTCATAGAAACAAACCTGCCAAGCCACTTCTGATGGAGTGTAAGCATGTTTGCTGACATTTTCTTTAACAGTATACCAGCTGGAACTACCGTACAAAATTGTTAATTATTATGTATGCAGATCCACCGATTTGTCGGGTAAAGCCAAAAGGCTTAAGCAGTGTGTACTCTTTACTAGAATCCACTATGGCAGTAGTATTGTCAAACTACATATTAAATTGTTGCTTCTTTTAAGTTGTTTTTTTATTAGTATTTCGTCGCCTGAGTGCTAGAATGTCCTATGTCCCCTATGGAATATAGGACATTCTAGCACTCAGGCGGCGAATTTTGTTAACAGAATGTTCATTGTTTCGGTTGTGAATCTGGCAGGTGCTTGATAGTAATAACTATTTGCCGGCTGCTGATTTGTCGAGGTTCTCAGGTGCGAAGACTTTAATTAACCCTGTGATCCCAAATGCCTACCTATCCCCACACCCCGTCTCTCCTTTCAACATTCGGAAACGAACTGTTTGATGACATCCCGTACCTTATTCTTCCTACTCTCTCAGGGGGAGGGAGGGGGAGGGTCATAAGGCTTCGGAAAACCAATGGTTTTCTGATGATGTAGACTCACCAGTTCTAGGTACCAAATGAGCATTAAATTTTTGTGTGAGTGGGGACTGAAACTAGGAAATTTGGGGTTTTGAATTGGAAAAGGTTATGCCTAAATGCAATTGGAAAATGGTCTCATATTCGACCCGTGTAAAGACCCAAAAGAATCCTGTATACTCCCAGTGAATCATATTCTGTAAGACTGATACTTTGTTTGGAAATACTAACAAGAAGTATTGCGGGGTCTCCTCTACTCCTAAAATACACATTTGGAACGCTTTTTCAACGTCTTTTCCGATTTTTCCCTGAGCGCCAGCGACCTCAGCTTAAACTGTAGTGCCACCCCCACCCCCCACCCCCCCACCCCCCAAAAAAGTTGCCATCAAGGTACTGTTCAAGAACTGGCATCTCTTTATCACGCGAGCCACCCAAATACCTCTTTGCTTTGACCCTCTCTCGCCAATTTCGGTTACTGTCCTTCATTACTTTTTCTCTGACGATTTTTGTGCCCTTGGTTGTCCCCACTTCTCAGTTAGATATTTCCATTGAATAGTTCTCTATCAACTCCCTCACTTTCTCAGTCCACCTTGTCTCTGTATTTGAATTCCAAATATTCTGGAACATTAGTTTGTACCGCGACTGTAGGGGAGACTTGCAAAATAGTTAAGATCTCAGAGTTTCATTAAGTTTATCCCGCCCTTGATCATCACCCCCCCCCCCCCCCCCCCTTCCACAAGCTCACCACAGATTGCTTCTTGTACTGCGGCATCACTTGACCATATTATCCTCGGCCTGCATCGTTCTGCAGTGTCTCCAGGCTCTTTACAATGGTTTTGGTTTAGAGGTAACGTACCATATGTCATATGTTATACTTGCATTACTTGGAATACCAACCTCCCAACTAGTTTTCCCCACGAAAACCTTATTGAATTTGTTCCTCCCTAAAAGTTTCATTTAATTAAGAATTCGCTTCCCATTCACGGTTAGTATATTCGTGTGATTTGGGTAGATGCCTCTTCACGCGGCGTCTATTATTTACCCCTCCAAATACTCGAAGTCACCTGACTCTCCCACACAAAGAAGTTACAGAACTCCCCCACTCTCCATCTTCGAGTAGGTTCCACTTTACAACCCACAGGTATAACTTGGCTTTTGTTTTCATTTAATTCGAGTCGCCATTTGCTTTCATATCTCCCAACAATTGCCAGCATTTTCTCCGTCCCTCTTCACTTTTTGGCACTAGTATCATATAATCTGGGAAAATTAGCCCTGGGATCTTCAGATCCCCAGCTGCTACCCCCTCGTTGCTATGCAAGAGTTCATCTCCTAAATCTTTGATGTACAATGCAAAAAGAATTGGAGAGGGGATACACTCCTGCTTTGGGCCTACCTCCATATGCAATTATGCACACGTGTTGTTATGTTACCCAGACAAAGTTCACTTTGCACATCTTTATATAATGCTTTCATAATTCCGACAAACTCACCTCCCAGGTCCAAGGCCTCACACTTTCACCACATACCTTCCCCCATACTCCACCATATGCCTTATTAACATCCAGAAACGCCATAAGCATCTTTTTCTTTTCGGCTTTGGAGGATTCTACCATTTAGGTTGGTGCGAAAATATGGCCAGTGGATCCCCTTTCCTTCCATTCCAAATCTCTCCCAAAAAGCCCTTCTTTTCGATCACATCCTCTAATCTTTCACGCAGGACCATACCGAAAACTCTTCCAATGTTACTACTTACAGAGATCCAACAATCTCTGTGCGCCGCCCTATATACAAAGCTAAGTACAAAGTTAGACTCAAGTGCCCATCACCCCAACACATAAAATATACGTACATGTATGCATGTGTGTATTTCTCAAATCCTATCAAAATGTATCTGGGTATTCAAAAGTTTACAAATTTTAACATAGAATTCATGAAAAGTATGCATGAATTTGCAGTTTATTACCTCACAAAGTCCACTCAAAAACTCAAATTAAAAGACTTAGAATGGAATATCCAGGTTCTTTTAATTTGGAAAGTACAATGCATGATATTAACTGGTACACACACAAATGAGTGCGACCAGAAAATATTCCATACAGGGACGTTGCTAAGGAGTCCGGATGGGGGGTGTCCACCTCTAGAGTCTAGATTTCCAATTGGATCCATCTCCACCCACGGAAGGCAAAAGAAAAGTCAACTACCACTACATAATTTCCAATAAGTGAGAAATTCCATCAGTCCCCTCCTCCTCACCCGCCCCCTTGAGTCAAAATATTCTAACTACAGGTTTATGATGCAGAATTCCATTTGTTTATCCCCCTCCCCCCCCCCCCCACACCCCGGCTGTAAATCATCCAACGGAGGATCTTGGTAGTCATATAATGCAATATTTTGGAGATTTTCAGATTTTTATTACTTTTCAATCAATATTTGGGGGACTTTCATTACATTTCAGTCTAAAAACTCCATATTTTGACAAACTTCTAGACATGTTTGGACAAATTCCACTAGCGTCCCGTGACTCCTATCTGAGATTTATATATTTTTCACTCTATGACTTCGAGTTTCCAACTATTGTAAACTTGACGTGACAACGTCCCTGATTCAAAAGTAAACAAGACAGTACCGTTGTCGTACACAGGCCTGGCATTCTTAAAAATGTAGGAGGGCTAAAACTCGACCCCCTTACACGGCCTAGGGGGAGCGATTAGCTCTCCTCAAGCTTACAAAATGAAGTTTTACTATTAATGAAATCTGCCAAGCGGGTATTGTACATTTTATTTAGTGCTGCTAACAAGGTAGTATCTGTGAGACGGCTACACTGCCCCTCCCACACCTCCGGGCCTTGGCAATGCCCGGAGGTGTGGGAGAGGCAGTGTTGCCGTCTTACATAGCAGAGATCTGAAAAGATGTGGGTTTCAGAAATAGGCTGTTATGGTAATCATTATTTTCTAAAGCCAGGAGGCCTAGTTAGTTTTTGCCCTCCTTAATTTTTTAAGGCGAGCAGTAGGCGAGCAAATACATCGCTCTCCTGAAAATGCCAGGCCTGCGCAGACAGATCAAACTCCACGCGTGCAATGTTTCCATGTAATTTCCATTACACATGTAAAATACAGAGGAAAAATTATACGAGCTGTACTGGTAAGTTTGATTTTTCAGTTCTGAAGTAAATTTTGTACATTTTTCAAATTTCAAATTTATCTATAGTAAGTAGTTATTTCAATATCAATGTTTACCCTAAATATATACCAAATCACCCTGTTTTAATTTTAGGTACTCCCCAGAAATGGACAGTAAGGGGTAACAAAAAGGCGGTGTATGTTTTTAGGTTACTTGTCACAGGGGCATGTTGGAACACCACGTTCGTGTGTTCCAACATGCCCCAGGGAGATATTTCGTATGTTTTGAATTGGGTGATATAGCGTTCTGAGTTTACTGGAAAACAATAATGACAATGACATTAAATTTATCCAAATAACCTTTTATAACATTTTGCCGCTTGGTCTATAAATTATAATATCTTTCAATTTGTTTTTCAGACACACAAAATATATCAGAGGGAAAGAACAAGAGGTTCGATACCGGCCGATATAATGCTCAGAGCGGCAAGGACTGTTGTTAATACGATGCCATGCAGAACGATGGCGAACGATTTTGGAATCCCCCATGTAACTTTAAGGAGATATGTTAAATAAAAAGAGAATAACGGGAACGCGAAAACCAGAAACATAGTCATTAACAGCGGGGGCCCAGGGTTCATAATCTGGGGGGGGGGGGGGGGGAGGAGGGTAGCTAGGAACATTGGGGGGGTCTAGACTATACGAATGGAGGAGGCCTTGGTCAAGCGTTAGGGTTGGGGGGGGGGGGTCTTTCTCGTGGAAGATTTAGAAAACTGAGCACAAATACTAACGATTGTTTATATTTAAAGACTCAATAAAGTGAATAAACATACATTATATATATACTGGGACATATGGTGGTTTAACTTAAGTAGCAGCGACAAAACTCTTTTCGCGTAACTACAACTTTTCATTTTTTCGCTTTAAAAACATACCTTATGACCCCTTATTGGACGCACGAGCTCGATGAGTTCGTTCTAATGAGAGTCTTAAGCTATGTTTCTGAGCAAAAAATGAAAAACGAAACAAAATATGAAATTGCAATTTTATATCGCAAGCCTTTTCACCGTTAAGGTAGGTGACGGGTTAGTTTTAATTATTTGGAAGCCTGGGGGGGGGGGGGATTTCCCCAGGAAAATTTTGAAATAGGCGATGGAAATGGTGCAGTTTAAGGCCTTCAAGTGGTACCTTCAGTTGTATCCACGGTCTGGGTTGAACCAATTTGGGGAGGGGGCAGGATGGGCTTCGGAGCCTGAGCCCCCCCCCCCCCCCCGACCTCCATGGCTTCGCCATTGGTTATCAACTCCCTTCACTCTGAGGTCTTGTACATGTACATAACTTAATTTTGCATGATAAAAGCAGTGTTTGGACTTGTGTTTAAATATTTTTGCATTTGTTCCAATATACCCCGCATAGTGGTCCAACTTGCCCCGTGTGCGGGGTAAGTTGGAACAGTTAGTGAATTTACAGTAGCGATGTGTTGCATGAAATCCTTCGAACATTCAATTATTTTTAAGTCTTTATTGTACGACGCACTCAACGCACTTTTTATTAAATAAACGTTTAAAGTTTGGAACAGGAGTACCAGCCACTGGCGGTGAAAATATGTCAGACTGTTCCAATATGCCCCGGTCTCCCCTAATATTAGAGTTCTAAAATTACAAAACTTGAAAAAACACTAACCTGTAAGAGTTTTTTTGTATGTTGCTGCCTGTTCCGGTCTTTCCTCTTTTTCTCAAATATGACTTTAAAGCGACAAGGTCGCATCATTTGAGTCTTCTTCGTCTATTAGTTCAAATGACGACATTGTTTATTTAATTTTATTTCCGATTTTAATTGAAAATAAACTCAAAGCAACTGCATAGATGCAACACGGCCTTGCATAAACAACACAGAACTTGGAAATGTTTGGAAAAAAACCGAAGGTAACGTGACCCTGACCTTGCTTATCATTCACGTCCAAAGCTGGTCAATTGGCAATGGGCTTACTAAAATGACGCAACTGAACATTAAGGAGTCAACCAAAAAAACTTTTGGAAAAGTTTTGATATTTTCAACAGTGCCTAAAAATACTGATAAAAGAAGTAAATAGGGGAATATTATATATCACAATAATGACTAGAGTACAAGGAAGTGGAAAATATTTTCCGTTTTCACGAGAAAAAAAAATTGGGGGGGGGGGTGACTACAGATAAGCTTCCACTGGCATAAGTAACTAATTGCAAAAAAAAATCACGAACAGTCGGTAATTCCAATCACAGGGTTTTAAATAAATGACTTCGAACTCCAGACTTGGAGAAAGCACATTTTATCATTTCGTCGGTGATGTGTAACAAACGCCCCAAGAAAATGCACGAACAAGAAATAAACTTCCCTTTGAAAATACCACGAGGGAAATCAGTCACATGACGGCTTGTAACCATATGAGGCAAATCGTGAACTTATTATTGGCAAAATATTGTTTTCAAAGATCTGAGAACTGCAGAAATGATCGCACTTCTCAAATTTGCAAGACGATGGAATGGGGACACGCAATACATTCACGGGGGGAAATTGCACTGACAATGCCATAAATGCGAGATAAAGTCGAAATTCCAGGACAACTTTTCAGTTTCCTTATCCTGGGATGCTATTTTTAGAAATGGATCACTTCGCCTCTGTTTCGTTAAATTATAATTCAGTTTAAACAATATTTTATTTCCAATCCAAATATTCAACACAATTATAACAAAGTAAATGGTACAAAAATGTATGGAAAAGGGATCCAGCACAAGCTAAAGCTTTTGTAAGCTGTCTCCATATGATTACAAACATTTGTCTGTATCAACACAGCGAGATTACTTAATAAACAGCAATAAGAACAAAATATCTGAACATGTATTTGGAAGGGAAATATACTGTTTCTTATGTAGGCTAGCAGTTGTAGAGAAGTGTACATTTAGTAATGGTGCAGTGCCATATGAACTTGGAAGAAATATTTATTTGGCGTGTGTTTCGGACTCAAGGGTGGATACACTGGTGGGGACTTTCCTTGAGTGATGTTAACTTGGAGCCACACAGTGTGCGGTGTTCCGAACACGCCAGAAGTCGGTACAGGGATATTCGAGATGTCAAACCGGTTATTTGTAGCATTTGAAGATGTTGGTGAGTGATAATTATTGCAGACCATATAGCACTGATGCAGAGGTATATTATTTGATGGAGTGCAATGGGACCAGGTGGAATATTCAGTAAAGCTCTAGTGATCTATGTTTATGATTTAACATTCGAAAGGAGAGCATCGCAAAGGAAGTAAACATACCGGGATACTATTGCTGAGATACCTTGAAATATTAAAATCTTCCGGTTGCCTCAATATAATCGTGTAAACAACTAGCAATTGCTCGATTAGTTTGGATGCTGAAAGTCGGGTTTCCATACAGAAGGGTGTCGGTATCTATCACATATGTTAGTTGATCTAGAGTTGAAACGCCTTACATCTGAATGCTGCGAACAATTTAGGAGAAAGTGTTCCACAGTTTCGCGAACGCCACAGCCCGTTGAGTGGTGAAATGGTCAAGTGGTTATTATACAAATCTTCATTGAGGTTACTACACCTCAAACGAAGGCGACAATGATGTATTTTGGTCTTTCGCGTTTTGTTGAAAAGGAAATAGGTGGGAACAAACACCCATTCCTCTGTTGATATAGGATTCAAAATTCGGTATGGAATTGTTGTCGTGGAGCGCTATCGGCAGACTGTTCCACAACCTAGTGGTAGATGGTAGAAATGATCGTTGGTGCTGCACAGTACGACTGAATGGGACAGACAAATCTGTATTAGTGCGTAGTGTATATTCGTGACCTTCGGATGATAAGCGAGGAAGTAAAACTGATAAATAAGTTGGAACAAGATGATGATACATTTTAAAGTATTGTTTTAATCTGTGCTTTTCACGCCGATTTTATAACGTTCCCCCATCCTGTTTCAGCGTATAAAAAGCTCCCTGTTGGCACTCCTTGTTGCCCCAGTGACATTTCGAGGCAGCCTCAAGTTGGATTTTTTTCTAATTCCAAAGATTCCCTTTCAGACAAGTTGTCCCCCACGCACTGTTTGCGTATTCGAGAACAGGTCGTATAAATGGAAAATAATTTTTTCCAAAGTTTTACGATCAAAGGGAAAATTTATGTTTTCTGGTGAGGGCTAATCTTTCTAGGCTGTTGAGCTTATTTCAGAAATATGATTTTCCCAGGAGCCATGATTATTAAACGTTAAACCCAAATGTTTGTGATGAGCAACGTCATTTATATTTGTGTTTGACATTAAAAGCGGAGGGTGTATGCTTCCCATCCGTTTTCGTGAAACGACCGGTGATTCAGTCTTATTTTGCATTAAAGTCCACCAACAATTATTCCGCCCACCCCTCTAACCTTTTTATATCTTCTGTCATGACCTTCACTGCTCGGTTAGGTCCTCAACAATGATATAAAGAGAAGTGTCATCCGCAAATAAGCGAATATCACAACTAATATCATTGATATAGATTAGGAATAATATGGGGCCCAATATAGATCCCTGGGGAACTCCAACTGTAACATTTCTCCAGGACGACGAATCTGATGTGATTACAACACGTTGTTGTCTGTCACTTAAATAAGATTTGAACCATTGTAGAAGTTTTCCAGTGATACCTATTTTTTTCCAATTTATATAATAACCCGCTGTGCCAAACCCCGTCCAAACGCCTTGCTTATGTCACAAAAGAGGAAACGTATTTCTTTACCATCGTCGGGTGCTTGGCTAATCGTATTGTAAATGTCAGTTAGTGGAATACTGTGGAATCTTTTGGAATAAACCCTCATCGACGAGTCAAAGAGAATTCGACTCAAGAAATGTAAAAACTTGCTTGAAGAACATCTTTCAAAAACCTTGCCGACCGCAACTCAAAGGGGAATAGGTCGATAATTGATCACAAAGTTTGGAGAATCCTTTTTGAAAATCGGGCAAACATTTGCTCGTTTCCATTCAGGTGGAAAACGCCCTCCTGAAGGAAGCGGTTGAAGATACTAGTTAATGGTCTTGATAAGGACTCTGAACATTCCATGAGAACCTTAGGGCTAATATTATCGGGACCGCAAGCTTCGGAGACGTTCAGCAATCGCAGTGCGCCTAGAACATCATTTTCATCTAGTAGAATTATGTAGACAGGTGGGAGTGATGCTAAGGAGTCGTCAATGCTCGAATTGAGCAGAAGTATTCATTAAAAACCTCGGGTTTTCCGCGTTCGATGACAGGGTGAAACCACTGATAAAGATCAGGTATGTCGGATTGTTTTATTTCCTATGAGTAGTTTAAGCGTGTTCCACCAGGTACGAGACGGTGTCGTATGACACTTGTGCGTGTTTTAAATTTTTGAGATATACGTTTCCTTAGATTGTCTTATGACAGACGTCGTTTCATTTCTTTTTTTACGATATCTTTCCCAAATCTGTGACGTATTTCTCAGCTTGTCTAACCTATGGAGGCGCTTACGCTGGCGAATTAGGCGTCTAATTTCAGAGTGCATCCAGGGAGATTCATTTTGACGACTTGTAATTAGTTCATTTGGAACGAATTTAGCGACGAGATTTTTTAAGTGCAACACAAATGATCTACAATGTTAATGGAATTGACTTGTTTGGTGATGTTGTCCCAGTTAGTTTCTAGGAGACTGTTATTTATTCCTCTAAAATCTGCTTCGGAATATAGCCATATTCGCCGTTTGATAGACTGGGATTATTTAATTGGTAACTAAAGTTCTGCAAATATTGGACAATGAAAACGGACGAACGGCGCCGTAGAAGGGGTCTCCAACACTTTGGGATGCTATAAGTTGGGTATCGTTCGTGATTATCAGGTCGAGCAACGATGACGATGTTTCGGTAAAGAAAGTTGGTTGTTCGATTATTGGATTGGATTGGTCCGTTATGGTGTGAAAGTTGGTGATCATTGAAATCACCTGTTATTATAACTGAATGTGTGTTCAGATCGACTGCCCGTTCTATGGACGTCGAAAGTAAGTCCCAGGTTGAGGAATCTGAGTTTGGAGGCCGAAAGAAGGCCCCATGAAGGAAATCTTTATTACCAATGCCAATTTGGAGCCAAATGCATTTGGTGTTATCGATCTCCGTCGGTGTTTAAAAGAAACTGTATTTTTCAAGTAAATAGCTATACCACCACCCCTTGATGGGCGATCCTTTCTAAAAAGGTTTATGGAATCCTTGTATTTCAAGGTCCGAATTTGAATCAAATGCATTAAGCCACGATTCCGTAAAAACACAAATTTCAAAATTCATTATTTCCGCACGGAGGATATCGAGTTTTGGGTTTTAGACTTTGGATATTGAGATGAAGTAATGTTAGGCTTTTGGACTTCTGAAAAGACATATCGCCGTCAACACGAGTATTGTGATTTGAGGACGGTGATGAGTAGCTTTTCGGGACCATGGGTTGCTCTCGATATCACCGGAAAGCAGTAAAACACGGAGGGTCCAAAAAGGTACTATCATACAGAGGCGATTAAAATATAACCGAATATCCCCCTTGTGCCGGTGAAACATGTGTTAACTGGGTGATTGGATACATTCCTAATCCGGGAGCCTTGAGCGAAGTCTTGTAAAGGACGTAATGAATGAACATCGCATCGTTACCCCCCCCCCCCCCCCACGCCAAAACCCCAGATAAGATTTGCAAACACTACTTCTAAAAAATTAAGGCGCTTCTTACGGTGCCCTCCAGACCGAGCGATTGATACGAAAAGACTCACTCTTTGCCTGTAAAAAGCTTCATTAGCCATTGTCAGGTTTATCAACAACTAATGTACTGAGAGTGGGTATGCAAAACACAGCTAGTAACTCGTGAAATATTCCACCGTGGACATTGTTGTGACAAGCATTGGATGAGAAGATAGAGTTACTTTGAGTCAAGCAAGACAGTACTGTGTCATCTATTACTAGTACCGAACGGATAACGGAAAGACAGCTACAACTATGAAATAAAGGTAATGCTAGCAATATAAGTAAAGAGGATAGAACATATGTACATGATTGAACGACGAAAACAAGATGAATGGACATGATTGGATATTATGAGAGGGCGAGTTGAGTTTCGCAAATTAAGGATATTTCTGTTGCCATTCTGGTACAGTGTGCTTTAACCCATCAATAACCACTCATGGTGCCCCGTGTCTGATATATTTATTTATTTATTTATTGGTGTTTAAGGTCACATATTTATGCACAATGGCTAATCATGACCGTGGACAGTTTTACGGGTGGAGGAAGCCGGAGTACCCGGAGAGAACCACCGAGCAACGACGAGCAGCTGCCAGCTCCCCAACATCGTAACTCCGCACAGCAGCACAGGCAGGGTTAGATTGGTTGAAGACATGCGCACCATCGACGTGCAGTACGCCGTAGTACACGGCGTCATCGTGCCCCCCGCGGGCAATGGAGATGAAGTGTCTCGCCCAAGGACACAACGCGTTTGCCGCAGGTGGGATTCGAACCGAGGACCTCTCGGCTTGCAGCCTGCACCTCTACCAACTGAGCCACCGCGCTCCCCCGTGTCTGATAACCAAGCGGTATATGTAACGAGCACAAAGGCCGGTCACCTTAACCCTTTAGCCACCGAATCGCCCGCATCCGCCCGCGTA
Organism: Pictodentalium vernedei; assembly: GCA_031216915.1. Classification (NCBI taxonomy): domain Eukaryota; kingdom Metazoa; phylum Mollusca; class Scaphopoda; order Dentaliida; family Dentaliidae; genus Pictodentalium; species Pictodentalium vernedei. Next base: position 240,972,722 of record CM062293.1, on the reverse strand, counting down.
ATATGCAAATTCAGCAGCTGAAAAAATATTATTTTCGAAACTTTCAACAAACCAATATCATGTGACCCCTCTTTGGAACGAGCTCGTCGAGCTCGTTCCAAAGAGGGGTCACCTGATATGGTTTTGTTGATATTTTTTGAAAAAAGTTTAAAAATGATATTTCAAATAATAAATTTTGAAATCGTCTGCGTTGGTAAAGGGTTAATAGACGTTCTTATACAATTGTCGGAGTTTCACCTAGTAGTACTCATCGATCAGTTGTATTAAGAAAGACATCGATGAATAATTTGAAAGTTCACAGAAAAAACTTATTTGAAATCGAGCTGTTAAACTGAGAACAGAAAGTTTTAAAAATACATTTACTCTGTCACATTCAGTTATACAGTGGTTTCGAGTTGTGTGCATGTATCTCTTATTTGAAATCGAGCTGTTAATATGAGAGCAGAACTATTTAAGATACATTTACTCTGTCACATTCAGTTATACAGTGGCAGGAGGCACTTTTGAGAATTTCTATCAGAATCGTTGCAGAGGTAAAGCTCTGTCTCTCTCTGGAAACAATATGGCACAAGGGCACTCAGATCAATAGCTTCTTCGACGCAATCAGATGGGGACTGCCAAAAGGCATTTCCCAACAGACTGCATCGAAACGGTCATTATTGAACAATTTGTAAACTATCAAGCGAAAACAAGGACTCCTGTACAGTTACGTCATATCTTAATTAGGTAGGATACGTTTCCCAGGTTAAACTTATTTCGTGGGTATCGTCCCCCCACCCCCAATGAGCAGTGACTAAATGTTGGCGGAAATGTTAAGCCCCAGGTGAAGCTGCTCAGCTCAAGAGACGTTCCATCTGCGGGTCATCAAGGTTGATAAGTCGTTTCCACAAAATCAGTTGGGATTACCGAACTGGTCTCCCAACAGGTTACTTCCAAGCTATTATAGATGAGAATCCGAAACTTCAACAAAATAGAACAGAAATACAACGATTATGTACAACCACCCCATGAGAGGATTTATTTGCTCTATGAGAGTACCATAAAATATCTGGAAGCAACATCCAACAAGCAGGAACATTACAACTGTAAACTTCAATAGTTACCTTGATACAGTCAATTGGGGCAAACTGGGAGGTTCTCTCCGGCAGACCGTATCAAGACATCTGGTGAATACAGTTTATTGGAAAAAAATGAAAGGAAAAAGAAACATAGGAATGTATGTACTTGAACCCCACAATTAAAATGGAAGCTCAAAGTGTGTTTTGTGAAGAGATTTGTCGGAGGAATACAGGGGTTAAGTACTGGAGGAAAATTTCTATTCTTATCAGTCTCAGCCGACAGCCAATGACTGTCGTCTGAACCCCAGTTCGAACGTAAACCTTCCCACCTTATCAATGCCCTATCCGCTTGTGACTCTTAGGATTCCTGAAGGTGCCTGTGGCTTACAACGCCAAAGGGTGATCAACGATAATTCACTGAAAAATTATTTATTTACATGTACGAAGAAATATAATATGAAACAAATTACTCACAAAGTTATCCATAAGAATACATTAATTACGCGAATAAAAGTTATTCTTTAGGGCCCTCGACGTCTCCCACGGCTAGCTGTGTCCGCTGGATCAACCTCACCTTCATCTTCATCTTCTCGTGGTTTGTGATAACTACCAAGTGTTTATTCACTTCTCGTTGCTTCACTCTTCGCAGGGTTAACTGCACCGTCAGTCGGGCTTATCACATATAATGTTTTGCGTGTGTGACTCTATCAGCGTTCTCACAGTTCAATCAGAATTTAATCGGCGTCTACCACAGTTCACGTTCTCTTTGCGCCTTGCCTGTCTCTCACGGGGTTAAGTTATTCTTCGCCTTCAGATGTATACTTAACAAAGCTTACATAATAATATTCTGCAAAGTGTTCTCAACATCACCAATTCTCGCACCGCCTAAAACGATCTTATCTCGCGAGCTATTCCAGCGCTTACTCAAGTTCTTAATACGGTTTCTAGACCTCAACGTTACAGCTTTTACTTCTTTGGCTACTATGCCACTACAGTTCGCAACCGTTAACAAACTATTAACGGTCCCGTACAACCCTCACTGGGTTACGACAATGCGCGGACTTTCAATCTCGGTGCCTATGACCCTCGACGGCCAAGGCTAAATTCGGACCTTCTCTGAGTGCCCTCAGGCCAACTGCCTCTGTATGTCTTGCCTTCTAAAACAGGTAATGCCGTTTACCTGAATGCATATAGCTCCCTGAGCTCGTACTTCCTGTTCCTGTTCTTATTCTCATATATGGCCACCGACTTGGCCCGCGACTGCTCCTATTCTAAATAAGAGCTCTGTGGCTCCCCCTACATCACAACGTGCCTTTACTTTCGCACCAATGCGGCGCCTCCTCTAACCTATAGCATGGGACCTCCCCATCTACTCGCAACGACCCACAGCCTTACACACCTTCCGACTGGAATTGGCTGGAATGAATTTTTCGAGAAATCTCCCGATTTTTATTTAGATAGCCAGAACATTTATTCTCAGTTAATCGCTTCTCTTGAACTTGGCCGCTTAAATCTATCTTAATTTAACACTCGCTTTAAAGTTCCTTTGAAAGACTCGCATTTTGGTATCTTTTGACATTTCGGAGACAGGATAGATGCGTAATGTGGGTGTGTGTCCAGAACATATGTGGTGCACTGTATTCTACAATTAAATTTTAATTACCCAGATAACGATTCAGAAGAGAATATTGTCTCTCTTACTATTGATCTGTTATCAGAAGCCCACGTGGCGTTCAACAAGTGCATCATAATGGACATTAAATTCCATGCCTAATTAGCAGAGTTTGACAAATCTGTTTTCAGGGTCCGTCACATACCTATCTTTACCCAGGCAGAAATATTATCGAAAATATTTCCACTTTTAAACAAGAAAATCGCACCTTTTAGCTATCACCTTGATATGATTATCCCAGTTTAGATCTGATCAGGGCAACTTTACTGAATGAATGAATGAATGAATGAATGAATGAATGAATGAATGAATGAATGAATGAATGAATGAATGAATGAATGGATGAATGAATGAATGAATGAATGAATGAATGAATGAATGAATGAATGAATGAATGAATAAAGTTTATTCAACAATATACCAAATTCACATGTTAGATTTGTACAGAGAGATTTTCATATATAAGGTGTAGTGGTACATTGTTAGGAGACAACATAGCCACATTGGCTGTCTTCCTGTTGTCTCCGCGAAATATGTAAATAAAACTACACTGTCATGGAGTAGACTGGATTATGTCTACAATTACCACTGCCTATGGCTCAACAGTAGAATAACTAATGAAAGAAAGAAAGACCTCGAATCTGTATTTGGCTCTCCACCCATCCTGATTTAAAGATTGCACAACATGTGCAGACATTTTATTTTCTGGTTATTCTGTGAATCAGATTAAATTAAGTTAAATTAAATTAAGATTAAATTATGTTAAAATAACTCAAATTAAATTGAATTAAATTAAATTAGTCAAATTAAATTAAGTTAAATTAAATTAAATTAAATTAAATTAACCCCCGCCCAACGCAGATAGAAGATCACACGGGCAAGATAAATTCTCGAATAACTAAGCAGTTTTATTTCTCGCCTCAGAAGCACAGCCCACGACCCCCACCACGAGCTCACTCCAAATGAGGGGCCATAAGCTACGCTTCCGACACAAAAACTGAAAAATATAATAAAATTTGAATGGCGAATGTTGTGAGTAACGCTACTGATATTATTTCTGTTGTCAAGTTCAATTATATTCTAAAAGGAAACAGAAGCTTTACTAGTCTCTGGTACAAGTTAAAGTAAAGCACTATTTTTCAGACTTTCCAGCATATGGGGGGAGGGGGGGGGGGTATGAAACATGAAGCTATATTCATTCAAGGGGGAGGGGGGCGGCTAATTCTGTACATTCTTTTTTTTAGTGAGGAGGCATATGTCAGAAGTTGCAGGAGTAATAACTTCGTAGTGTCTGTTTGTTACCTTACCACTGCCATTTAAAAAATAATGTTGGAATGAGTTTACCCTGTTACAAATCAGATGAAAAGTGCCAGGGGGATGAACTCTCAGAGTACTTCTATCAAAGGGTCATAAACTACGAAGCTCTACTTTTCCAGAAAATAGCCAGCCACTTTGTTCAATAACCATTTTGGTGCAACTACTTGGGGATCTCCAAGGGGCGCTCCGCAACAGATAGCATCAGAACAGCCATTGGTAAATAGTTAATAAACTGTGAGAGAATAATAATTGAATAAACTCTGCTTTTCATAATTCGAAATAGCACGGAGTTAAGCCGGTCGACTCAGAAGACGTATCTGGTAGACACGCAGTGGCTCGCTGAGGGCGCGCCCAAGCAGATTGTATCAAGACAGTCCTTACTGATTGATTTGTAACTTCGCGAGAAAAAATTGCCAATACTTTGTAACTTAAACGAAGGATATTACAATAAATTGCAACAAAATAAATTCGGACGAGTAGACCCTATTTATCAAAAATAATATGGTATCAAGTCCATCAGATTGACAGCTGTGTCTACACAATCGGTCGGATTAATTTGGAACACTATCGACAAATTGAATCAAGAGAGGTAAACATAAAAGTACATTAGACTTTTCCCAACAACTGTAACGAGGTGACCACTGATGACTGATTTTCAACTTAACGAAAAAGTCATTTGCGAATTGGCGAAGAGAAAAATCTCCAACTGAGTACAAGTCCTCTGCAGATGAATAGGTGACGGGATGTGTAATTGGAGAGGAGCGAAGCCGCGTGGAGAAAGGAAAGCATATTTGAGGACATGATTTATCACGGCATGCTTAAATTTGAGCAGTGCAATAAGTCAGCGGCCAGCCAGTTAATTCCTCACATCCACCCCCACCCTCCCCCCCCCCCCCCACACACACACACCTCGTGTAGTCAACAAATTACAAGATAGTTACAGACGAGTAAAATCCACACTTCAGAGAATACTATGGTACCAGACCGGTCAGGCCAACTACCGTTTTCCACACAATCAAGGTGCGATGTTAACAGACTGGGTCGTGACAGAAAAATAAAAATAAAAAATGCAAAATCAAATGGTAAAATAGACTCGACCTTTCAGGAAGTATTAAGAGAACAAGTCAACCTCAACGTCAATAGTTAACCTGATACAATCCACTGAGGACAGCAGGCTCTTCCCAGCAAATTGCATCAAGACGACCACTTATGAATTATGTGTTAGGAGATAAGATCAGAAAATTATGTACAGACACTGTGCATTTAAAACGGAAATATAAGGCGTACGTTGAGATGCATTTGCCCCGCCAAGTGCAGTTGGAGGACATTAAGAAAGATTGCGCCACTCACAAGAGAGTGGGAAGATGATAGTGAAACTAGTGCTTTAAGAATACCCTCATAATGCAATATTACTGACATAGTGTACCATAACTTTCACCCTGGTAGTACACTCTGCTATGGGACGCGCTGCACCCCCGGGGCATTGCAGCAAGATAATTGCAAATAAATAATTACAATCTTTTGGTGAATAATACGACACCAAGTCATTCAGAAAAAGGCCGTGTTGCAAAAATCAGCTGATCACAACAAAATCAACTGGTGATCGCCAAACAGCATTCACCAACCTGTTACATTGAATTAGGCACTTGAGGATAGATTTATTTTCCTATGGTTATTTGTAACTTAACTGATTGACTGCAGGCATGATCAGTGTTTATACTTGTCGATACACTTATTTATTCTATTATAGGTCTAGGAATCTGGTAAAATTGGGATTGGGGCAGACACCTCCACACACGTGGTCGTTCTCGCGATTGAGAGGCCAGTTCTATTATAGGTCTAGGAATCTGGTAAAATTGGGATTGGGGCAGACACCTCCACACACGTGGTCGTTCTCGCGATTGAGAGGCTAATTGCAACTACCACTGTACACGAGGGCTCGGTTAGAACACAATTTGAAAATTAATAAAAATGGAGTACAGTGTAACCCACTTAATTGAATATCTCTTAATTGGATATCCCTGTTAACTGAATATAATTTCCCAACACAAAGCCATTTACCATTCCTCCAGTACAAATTTGACCTGTTAATTGAATATTGGTTATAGAGTAAACTCCTGTTAATTGAATAAAAAATCTTGTAACCTGTCGAGAAATTACTGTGACTCTCCCCAATTTTCCTTTGTTTATAGACCTATTTGGCCTCTGTACATCCAACGCAGGCATTTAATCTATTATATCTTGTTTGACAGAGCTCATAGAGCTCTGTCAAACAAGATATAATAGAATAAATGCTAAGTTTACTTCTAGAATACAGGAAAGTATGCAATCCCTGTTAATTGAATACTCTTGTTAATTGAATAATTTTCATTGGCAAAGTGGCTATTCAATTAACAGGGCTCCACTGTATTATAATACCATTGTGAATATTGTTAGTCTCTTTGATCTTAACCCCCAACCAGATGAATCGACCTCAACCGCCCGTGTACTTTCTCCAAATATAGCAATTAAAAAATGTTATTTTTCACAAACGTTCAAGAGAACCACACCATGGGACACCATATTATCTTAAATATTCAACCCAATCCCAGATACCACCCCCAACCCCAATAGACCTCAACGGAACCACATCCCGCCGCCCCTCACGTTCCAGAGAGGGGCAATACGACACGGTCCCGCCGAAGCCCGCTGAGAAACTTGTAAGAATAACATTCGAGGTCGAATTAAACATCAAAAATAATAAATTTTGATATCATCCGTGTTGTTTTGGGTAAAGGGTTAAATACTATCCATGAATTGGGGGTACTGTGAGGAGGTAATGTTAATGTAAGTTTGAACGTTTCTTCCGAGGCTGTACTTTCATTCACAATATAATTTGGTTGTTGTTGATACGTAAAATATAAAACTGGATAAATAGGTTTCAAAACAAATATATATCCACACAAACATTAATGGTAATAATCGTCATATATTGTGCCTCCATATCTGTATCTGTTGCTCTTAACTGTATGGAATTGACCCCTGCTGAACTTTCATCATCAAAACAAAAATAAAACAAAAAGGCAGCGTTTGGGAATTGTTGATACCGTGAATTGGAATTAGTCTTTCTGCTCATTCTTCTCATGAATGACAAAAAAATTTCTCCGAGCCTGTACTAGAAGGATTGCACAATACAGCCACTCGGTTATCTTAAGGTGGTTTGTCAAAATTTTGGTCTCCAACTTATGCCATAGCAGACTTTCGGGCAGTGCACCCAACCCCATGACAGCAGTTCCATATCAAATTTCAGTTTCCGCATGTTCTATGTTTCTTTCCAGAAGATTTTGGTATATAATTTACTATGGTTATTTCTTTCTAGCCATTTTTTGGACTTTGGAGAAAATCTCCGGAAATTTGACCAAAGATAAGTTGGACGACCCCTTAAATATATTAAGAAATAATGTGAGAGAGTTTTTTATGATTATCCTGTAACTTATTCCAGTTAACATTGTAAATGGATGATGTCTATTGAATTGCGATTTGATATGAAATTTCTGAACCGAGTTCACTAAGGTCGACCTGAGCCGAGGTTTACTTGGGCTCAGGTCGATTTTAGTGCACGAGGTTCAGAAATTTCATATCGAATCGAGACAAATTTGAGATTTTTCACATAATTCGGTTGCGGGGTCTGCAAAACATTTCCGGACACAAGGTCGAGATGGGTAGGTGGTCTGTGGGTGCCAGAGCACATTCTTTCCTGGGGGTTGCAAATTATTTCATAGTGCGTTTTTTTACAAATCATTTTCAAACAACCAGAGCTGGGGTCTATTACTTTCAAATGTAATATTTTATACTACTATTACTTTTGATATTTTTCTTATATTATATTACAATTACGTTTGGGAATTTAATTATTATATTATATTACAATTACTTTTAAAAATGTAATAAATATTACTTTTTTATTACTTATATTACAATTGTCCCGTTAACATATTAGCTAAGAAAAAATAGAACATTCGCTGCAGTAAGACTTACATAGCCTATAACTGTTTCAATGAACTCATAGAAATATGGGTGTCATTGGAACAGGGTCATTGAACCAGTTCACGTGACATTCATATTTACATGGTTTTATTGAAAATAGAGGCAGAGAAATATAAATAGTGTGTTGTGTAGGGTTAACCATAGATGGATTTAATGCAATTAAACAAACAATAAATACAGTAAGTACATTTGTATTATCACTCTGCATGGGTGTTACACCGAATCATCATAAGTTTTTGGAATGTTTCGAGCTGAGACACAATATTGAATACCACTCACGAAGAGAAATAAAGATTTTTACCCAGAGCTGTTTATAAGTATTTCTTTTTAATTAGTCTTATTTCAGGAAAGTGTATTTATATATTTAGTTTGTATGTGTATTAGGGGAGGATTATAGAGTGCAATAAGGAAGTTTAGGTGATAGGTTTTCCCGAGTTTGCATTTATTTACGTTAGTTGCCTTTTTTCGTGTGTTTGGTGTTTTGTCGATTTCGGTCATTAGGCCCTATAATATTTGTAAACATAAATTTTAAGTGCTCGATTGGTGTCCAGACGGAGGTAAGTATTGTTATTAAAGGAGGTCAGGGGGAGGTGAGTCGAGGGATGCAGTAGCAGGTGGGGGAGACTGAGGATACAGAGGCGTGCAAACAGTGTAATATGAGGTATGGTAGTGGTCGACCAATGGATAGTTGTGGGGTGTGTGCGAACTGCAGGGATATTTTACAGTTGTTAGAGAAGTGTGTTGGATTCGAGCAGGAAATTGCGGAGCTGAAGGGGAGGCTGGGGAGGGCTGGTGTATCTGGAGTCACCTTGTTGAAGGTTACCTAGGATGGTGAGGTGGAAGGTGGATGGAAGGTCGTTGTTGACTCAAGGAGGAAACCGGGAGGAAGGAAACGTGGGAGAAGAACGCTTAATGTGTGTGTGTGGGGGGGGGGGGGGGGGGGGGGGGGGGGGGGGGGAGGGGGGGGGGGGGGGTGGGGGGGGGGGCGGGGGGGGGGGGTTGTAACTAAGGGAGGGGGGATCTAGTAGAAAAATTCGGAAGGTGGAGGCAGGACAGGGCTGCGTATAGATCAGGGGGCCAGAGTCGGTGTAAGGCTGCCAAGGTTGCTAGGCGGTGTTTAGAGAACAGGTTCAGCGTTTTAGATTCCGTTACCCCTGGAGAAGAGAGTGAGGGGGGGCATTGAGGGGGAGAGGTGGTTGCTGATGTGGATAGGTCAGATGGGGTAAGGAGGGCAGTGAAGAGAAAGGGGGGCCGGAGGCATGCAAAACGAGGCGAGTTGCAGATGATATAGGAACTGGGGGAAGAAGAAGAAAATTAGTTGTAGCGGGGAACAGCATTGTACATGGGATTGACAATGTGGTCTGTAGTCCTGATAGTTCTAATCGAACAGTCTTGTGCTTTCCCGGGTCGAAGATGGAGGATCTGAGGGGCCGGGTAGATGGTATTGTGGCAGGGTCAGGATCGGATCCGTGGTGTTGGTTCATGTGGGGACCAACAATATCAGGGAGAGAAGGTCAGTAGGTTTGGTGGAGTCATACAGAGGTTTAGTCAGCAAACTGCTAAGTAGAAATGCAAGAGTAGTTGTATCCGGGGTCCTTCATGTCCTTTGGGGGTGGGGACGAACGGAAATCAAGGATTTAGGCGCTGAATGAGGAGTTGGTGGACTACTGTGTTGACCTGGGAATACCCTTTATCGACCATTGGGACACGTTTTGGGGCAACGCGAGCATCTGGGGGGCGTGACGGACTGCATCTTAGCAGGATGGGGAAACGGGTATTGGGAGATAAAATTCTACGGGTCGCGGAGCCTTTTTTGGAGAGGAGCGGGATGGGAGGCCAGAGGCAAGTATAGCAAGAGCGGACACAGGCGGGGTGAACAAGAGCGAGGGCGCAGAATAAGTTTACCAAGGCTAGCGTAAGAAAACAATGGGATCAGTAGGCGGAAACCAATGAATCTCGGTACCCTGATAGTGGGTTATTGCAACATTCAGGGTCTCCACCGGAAAGTAAGTGAAATTGCTACATTCTTCGAGGCAGAGGACTTTGATGTCATGGGCTTAAGTGAGACGTGGTTAAGACTCGAGGAACGGGTAGAACAAGTAAGGGGGTGCGTGTGGATAGGCGTAGAACGAACGGAAGGCCGGAAAGGGGGGTAGGCATGTACATTAAAGAGGATTTAAAACCGTCGCTGATCACAGTCCTGGAAGATGTCAGCACCTCGGCTGAGGTATCGAAAGAAATTGGATGGGTAAAGATCAATCTAAGAAACAAAATTGTTGCCCTTGGGATTGTATACTGTGCGTTGGAGGGAAGCAAACCCGAGTGGAATGACTCGATACACTCAACACTAAGTTCCAATATCACAGAACTAGAAAACAGGGTGCTCGGTATAATTTTGATGGGTGACTTTAATGGACATATAGGTGATAAGGAAGAAGGCATAGAGGGCGGGTGACAAGAAAATCAACAGGAATGGAAGGAAGCTGTTGAACTTCGTAAATGAGCTCGGTCTGAATGAACAGGAACGCGAGGTGTAAGGGGGAAATGGGCCTGGGAGAGGAACGACAGAAAATCAATAATCGACTATATTCTCACAGATATTAATTTATGGAGGGAGGTGATAGGGGTAGAAGTGAATGATGAGGGTAAAGGGAGTTGGATAGTGATCACAACTTGATTACAGTGACGATCAGGGCCAAAAACCTAGTGAGAAGCAAAGGAAGATTTAAGAAAATTTGGGAACTCAAAAAGGATGCTGACTAAGCGAAGTTCGACGAAAAATTGAAACCAAAGCTTGCAACCGCACACAAGGGGGCCAGTGTCCAGAAAATGGCCGACGCCATAGTTGCGAGCCTTGTGGATGCAGGGAAGAAAAGTGTAGGAAAGATTAGGGTGCCAACACGAGAACTTGGGTGCAGAGTGAACAAAGAACTGAGAAGGGCCATAAAGAGTAGAAAAGCTAAATGTGCTGCATACAGGAGAAGTAGAAAACTCAAGGGGCGGAAGGCAACGAGGCCATGATAGCAAAGGAAGAATACCAATAAGCACGAAATAAAGTGAATAAGATTAAAGACGATAATCGGAGAGTGAGGAATAGCAGTCTTATTGGGACGATAAGAATGACAAGGGGTCGAGTTCGAACGTATTTTGGTAATGGGTGAATAAGCGTAACAAAGGAAGTAACCCACAGAGTATTGAAGTAGATGGCAGAGATACAGACGATCAAGATCAAATCGCATCAGAACTACTCAAGCACCAGGAAAAGGTAAACGATAAGCGATGGGGCATGGGGAACCCACCGGAGTGTCCGAACCAGGTCGAGGAAACTCTATCGAACTTTGTGTGCAGCGAAATTAAAACCGAGGAGGTGCGAAAGATGATCTCAAAATTAAGGAATGGAAAAGCGGGAGGGGTGGACAAAATTCCTAACGAGTTCATCAAAAAGGGGGAGGGGAACTCCATAAAAGCCTAACTGCCCTATTCAATTTAGCCATAGAAAAACAAGAGGTCCCAAATGAGTGGAGAGAAAGCAAAGTGACATTCATTCACAAAAAGGGGGGAAAAGACGTTTTGGATAATTATCGAGGAATCACTGTCAGTAGCAACATTGGAAAAGTTTTCTGTATGGGAGATTAGAGGAGGTGATTGAGGAGAAGGGCTTTTTGGGAGAGATTCAGAATGGCTTCAGGAATGATAGAATCCGCGAAAGCAAAAACGAAAAAGATGTTTATGGGCTTTTTGGATGTTAAAAAGGCATACGATAGAGTATGGAGGGAGGGTATGTGGCGAAAGCTTGAGGCTCTGGGCTTGGGAGAGCTTGTACGAGAGCTTGCATCACACCTACGATAGTGCCGTGTGTACTTGTGTGTCATTGAACAATGTGCGCGGAGCATATATAACACATTGGTACATATAGGAATTTGGTGACAACACTGCAAAAAATATAGGTTCTCTTTAGAACCAAAACTGGTTCTAATCTTGTCCCTGAGATGGAACCAGTTCTGTTTAAACAGTATTTATTTCAAATCAAATAAATTTATAAAGATTAACATTAAATATTAACAGAATTAAACATAAATTGAGGGGGTTTCAGCCGTAAGTTTAGAGCTTTTACGAGGTTGTCTCAAATCATTATTAAGCAAAGGAGATATGAACAGTTGGCATATCGAACCAGAACTGGTTCGATATGCCAACTGTTCATATCTCCTTTGTTTCAAAATGTTTGGCGACTGCGTTGAATAAGCTCCAAGTTTACTGCTGAATCTACTTCAGTTCATGTAATATTCTGTTAAAATTGAATGCTAATCTTGGTAAATTTATTTGATTTGAAATAAATACTGTTTAAACAGAACTGGTTCCATCTCAGGGACAAGATTAGAACCAGTTTTGGTTCTAAAGAGAACCTATATTTTTTGCAGTGTAGGTGGAGCCACTCTTTGTGGACTGGTGGGGACCAGCGAGAGTCACTTTTTGGGGGACCTTTATAGGATATACTATTGGTATTAGACAACTACCTTAGGAACACGAGCGATTCTATGGGTTTGCCTACTGTCACTGCTACCTGCTTTTTGGTGACTATACGTCCCGATTTTCATCAGTACCGCCTCTAGTGTCTACATCTGGGGACTACTATATGTTACCCATACTATTAACTTGCTCTGTCGACCCAGTTATTTGGCTATCACTATCTATCCTGTGAACGGATAAGACTACTACTGTCTTCGTTGAATACTATTGTCTTCCATCTCTGTGTCCACTACTACTGTCTTCGTCCAGTACTATTTTTTTTAAACAGTAATTTTATTTTCTTTAAAGTAGAAATTGGGTTTGGCGAACAGGCTGAGCCTATATTAACACCCCCCCCCCCCCCCCCCTCCACACAAAGACAATCAGTTCTAATATACAGCAGAGAAGAAAAAAACATAAACTTATGCAGTACTTCAAAATGTAGCATCATCTAACACCCCATTATATATCACTGATGACCCCCCCCCCCCCTCCCAGCACTCGCGGAAACTCACAGCTATAACCTTCGAAACAACTCTAACCTGAATAACGTCAGAAGCCGAACTCACAGTTACCAAATCTTCTTTTTTACCTTCCACAACCGACCTTTGGAATGAGACCCCAGTTCAGGTGAAAGAAAACTCTAACCCCACCAGCTTCAAACAGCATCTGAACAAGGACAATCGCGAGATACCCAGCTTCTATGTCGGTCATAAATCCCTATTACCCCAGGTTCTACATTGTAGGCTTCGTCTAGGATGCAGCAGTCTTAATGATCACCTATTCAGAAATCACTTATCGTCTTCATTCTAATGTAGATTTGGCGAACGGGAAACAATTGAACAGTTCTTGCTACGTTGCCCGCTTCACAACGACATACGAACAGTTACAATAGGCCAGTTAGGTATTGTCAACGTCGACACCCTTTTGTACGGCCGCTCTGTTTTCACTCCCGAAATCAATACAAACGTTTTGGAAACAACTCACAGATTTATCTTCCTAACTAAAAAGTTTAAATAAAAAAATAACTCTGTCCCACTGCTCGCGTTCACGCCATTTTAACATAACGGTGTGGCATTACGCGAGGGACTGATGATAGTCTCGCCGGCTATGTGCGTAATGTGTAATACCCGGGGTTTTTGGGGGGGTTTTTTTTGTTTGTTTTTATCCGTGAGTGTGCGTGCTTATATGCAAGTGTGTGTGTGCTGTGTGCTGTGCAGCTACATATCTGTACACACAGATTTGTGGCTGTATAGTGTGCGGTGCGCGCGCGTATGTGTGGGCGTGCATATTCGCGGAAGAATGTATGAATCTATGCATATTCGAGAATTTAATTACCAAATGTGGTGCCCACGCAATCTGAACTGTTGGTTTAACGCTTGGCCATTCAGAATTCTGTCGGGAAAAAGAAATTTTAGGAAACGAAGCTTGTTAGCGCCTATACTCTTTATTAAGTAACCACCTCGACCATATGCGCTCTATGAAACCCAATCCTAGAAATATGTACCGTATCAACCGTAAAGGTGGACTTTCCGTGACTGACTGGCCTCCCCACTTCGATTACGCTGCCGATCTACATGCAGGCGTTCCACTCAAGAGCACTATTACAAACACTAAAACACCCTAGATACCAAACCTTTCTACCATACTCCTTCATTATCCTACACAGTGCTTAAATCCAAAGTACAACTGTTTATAAGTATTCCTAACAATCCGTGACTTGGTTGCAGGTGCGTGTGGTTTTTTTTACGAAGGCATACAATGGCTCACTTCATCCCAAAGGCATCAATAAATCACCGACAAGACGTAAATTTATACAAAGCCCTTTGCGCCTGCACCAAGCCACCCTCTTGTACCATAGTCACCAGTCCTAGATTATACATAAACAACTTATCTATATAGAAACAGTCTAGTATAAGCTTGTTTCTGAATCCATTTCCATTAATGTTTTGTGCTCGCTGATACTTGTCTCATTATCGTACTCGATTTCTGTAACTTTCTTTAAACTTTGGAAATAAATATTGTTTAAACTTTAATACACAGTATGGAAACAATGAAACGAGTGCAAGTGCTATAAGGAATGAAGTTAAGGTATAGTAAAGAGCTTTACTGCAAACTGTTGTATAATAAATGCGTTAAAGTTAAACTTAACTCCTTGGTAAAGTTGTACTTCTAGGTGGATAACTAGTGAACATATTTCCTGTTATTAAAGATTAGCCCTGTGTTGTTGTATTAGGCAAGATTTTCCAACATGTAAAAAGTAACACCGTTTAGGGCTACCCGTTTTGTGGAAGGGGGATTTAGCAGGCACCGAGCGAGAGGTGGCACCGAGAGCTTCAGTATCTGCTGGTGATGTTTGTGATTTATCATCTTCAACCTCTCCCGCGCATCACCACCGATTACTGAATCTCTCGGTGTCGATAATATATTGCTGGAAGGCCAGAAACATATCGCTGTTAGCCCCATCCGATGCCAATGGGTCACCGAATAAAAGGGAATTTAAAGAAACCATTCAAATTGTTCCCAAGGGTATTTCGTTGGGTTATGTAACGTTGGCAATTAAAAACGAAATGTTCCGTTCATATCCAAAACCACATTCACATTTTGGGTCATCGATAAGAAATCTATCAAATGTCTGACCATTTAGATTGCTGCAGCCCACACACAATTTCGCGTGAAGTGTCTGGCCTACTTGTTGAGCCCGAAATGTAGTACCGTGGGACAGTCCAGTCATCACGTTTAATATACGCTTAAAAGCTGCGCGATTCAGAGCCCAGTTCATTCCACAGTCGAATTACCGATGGCAGAAATGAATCTGAAAATTTTTTGGTTCTACAAAATACATTACAAAATTGTTCGTCATTTCTGAGGGAATATGCGGACCTCTGTGCTACAGTACGAGGTAAAAGTCGCGACAAATAACCTGGTGCAAGTCCGTGTTTCATTTTGTAGCAAACCATTAACTTGTGTCGAGTTCGTCGTGTTTTCAGAGGGACGAAACCGTTTTCTCTATAAAGTAACTGGTGACTGGTACCGCGGGTAGCGCCGCAAATTGTGCGAAGTGCGTCTAGTTGGAGATTCTCTAAAGTGTATGATTTCTCCTTTGTGCAATTGTCCCATATCACATCGGTATAATCGAATATAGAGAGTATAAAATGGGTGCACAGGGTGGTTAGGGCTGAGCGCGACAATCTGTATTTTAAGCTCCGAAAACAATTAATCATCGGACTTACTTTGTTGACTATACTGTCGAGCTACATGTCCCAAGACCCTGAGCTTTGAAAAATAAGTCCTAGATGTTTATGATAGGTGACTTCTTCGATAGCTTAATCCAATAAGAATAATTGTGGTTTAGGAATTGGGGAAGTTTTATGTGAAATGCTTGGGGCACCTATTTTTCAGGACTGAAATTTACCTGTCATTGTTTAGACCAGTTCCCAATTTCTACAACATCTGGTTTCATAATTTCACTTGTCAAATATGCGTTTTCCACTATCAAAGACAATGAAGTGTCATCGGCGTACGGCCTAATATTCGACTGGATGTTGTCAATGATATAGTTTATATATTATTAAACAACAAGGGACCAAACACCGGTCCTTTTGGTACCCCTGATGGGATAACTTCATTTGGTGATTCTGGCCATAGACTACAACTACCTGGCTTCGCCCTTTAGGTAATCCTCAAACCAAGATAGTAAACGACCCCTTATTCCAATTGCATTAAGTTTATAAACAAGGCCGACGTGCCACACTCTGTCAAAAGCCTTACTTATATCACAAAAAACAAAACGGCCTTCTAACAGTCATCTAATGCAACTCTTATGCCATGATCTAGGTCAATTAATTGGTAGACAGCGCTATTACCCGGCATAAAGCCAGACTGAAAATCCGTCAGAAGGCTATTATCTATGAGGAATTGAAAGACACGTTTAAATATTATTTTTTCAAATACTTTACTTACACTACTCGTCAATGAAACAGGTCGATAATTTTCATTTAAATTGACAGAGGACTTTTTTATGAATTGGAATCACATTGGCATGCTTCCAAATAGAGGGGAATTTACCTTCAGCAAACGATAAGCTGAATAACATACTAAAGGGTGCAGCTAATTGCACTGAGATTTTTTTCAAGATTATGTTACTGATTCTATCTGGACCGGTTACCTTCTTTGCATTGAGATTAGAAAATAGAGTTTCTACCTCAGATAGATTAACATCAACCATATTTATTTGCTGCTCAGTAAAGGGGATACCGGGCAATTCCTTATCTATCAGAATGCTACTTTGTCCAATAAAATATGTATTTAAAGTGTTTGCTATTGTTAGGGGATCACTTATGACTTTATTTCCTTCGTGGAGTGGTGGAAATATTTGACTGGCTGTGCACTGTTGTTTCGAGAAACTTTTCAATGTTTTTCACCAGTTCTTCGAAGAAAATTTGGACATGCTGACCGATGCGTCTATTCTCTCATCATAATCCTTTTTGGCAGCACGAACACGGGCAATTGTTTCATTTCGACTCTGTCCAAAAACTCTTCAGTCATCTGGATTATTTGTAAGTTTGGCCTTCTTATGAGCTTTGTCGCGAACTTTCATTTGCCTCCTAACAGCAGTGATCATCCACAGTTTGTCCCTTATCCTGACTTGTATATGTTTGTTCGGAATAAACTGTTGGGCTACATTCATTGTGTGGTCAGTGATGCGTTCGGCAATAATATCAACATTCTTACTTGTAAACAGGGATTCCCAGCCTCACGTTGTCAGAGCCGAGCTCATTCCATCAACAGCCATATTGTCATAATTCCAAATCATTCGGATATAGTTTTTGAAAGACGGTTGGTTCGTACGAAGTTGGACCATCACACCATGATGATCACTACAAAATGGAGGAATATTTTCACATTTTGAAATCAAATTTGGACATGATGTTAAAACAAGATCAGTCAAGCTACTATGGTGCTCGGTGATTCGGGTTGGGGAGTTTACCATTTGAAGCAGACCATGAAAAGTTTCCAGGACTCTTATTTTCGGGTGAATTACAGAAAAACAATTACTGTTGAAGTCCCCCAAAATTATACACTTAAGGGTCTGATCACTCCTTGCTGCTCCTTTAGCGTCATCAATCAATTACCAATGAAAATTATTTGCTGACGGAGGTCGATAGAAACCTCCGAGCAGGTATTTCTGATTAGTACGACGTATCTCACTCAGTCGATACAACATCTAACCCCGGGACACGTAGATCGCTACGGGTTTTAAAGATTGTGTCACTTTTAATGTAAATGACTATACCGCCTCCAAGACCATATTCGCGGTCTTGTCGGATCGATGGGAAATGGAAACTCGGAATAGCAATTTGCATCATCAAAACCTCTAGCGAGAGCCATGTTTCTGTCAAGGCGATTATATCATGCTGACCAAGTTCAGCTTTGATAATGTCCACTTTATTGCGCAAACCTCTTACTGTTTCAAGAATTCTTGCGGCCAATGGATGTAGATTTACAAGAGATTTCTCAACCGTATATAATATTGTGGTTTATTGACATGACATCCGAAACAATACAAAAACAAAAGAGCGGCAACCGGCCGCTACACAAAGAGGCACCCAAAGCCGGAACCGGAACAGCCAAACCCGGCCCGCAAAGCCTCTCATTAAACATCTCCCCTTTCCTGAGACAGCTGTTCGAAACATCAAATTAAACATACCCGAAACAACGTCACCTGCTTAGAATTTTTACTAAATTGTATTAACAACGCACACCGTACACTATCTGTGGGCGTGTTAAACACAATAGACTTCCAACGATAATTATTCGATTCAGCAAAACATCTCAAACAAAATCCATGTTGAAATAAGTATATTGTATCAACCATGCACCCATGCTTACCCTCCAATAACACATGTGAGCACCTTCAACACAATGTCAACTAGATAAAATCCTTTAAATGTTTTGGTCTTTTTATAACCCTTCCACTTATAGTACGCATAACACTAGTTTGATTAGACTCTAGCTCATTGGAAGTAGGTCTTGAGTCCGGCTGTATGGGCCTATTGTTAGGAGTCTCAAATACAGGCAGCGGAATATTAAAATTTTCAGGATCTGAAACTACATTGGCATTTTTTCTCAAATGGCGTCTATTACGAGTGTAGGTACCATTACCAGTATCTACAACATAAGACCTCCGTTTATGATCTACCCTTATAACCACCCCAGTGTCTACCCATAGTTTTTCACCATCAAGTTTTATTCTCACACGGTCACCTGGTTTCAAGTGGGACAATTCATGTGTCTTCTTATGTTTGTCATCATAAAGTTTTGATTGAAGTTTGTACTTTGCATCTTTCTTACGAATGTTTTTAAGATTTGGCCTTTTTGGTTTCAGTTTCCTTTCAAGTGTAGGTACTGTTGTGCGCATTTTCCTTCCCATCATCAATTCGGCTGGACTAACACCGTTGCTTCAAGGGGGTGGATCTATGAGTCAACAAAGCAAGAAAAATGTCATCTTGAGTCAAAATTCTTTTTGCTATTTTAACAGCACTTTCCGCTGCACCATTTGCTTGGTGATGATGTGGACTAGAGAATGTCTGAGTAAAGTTATATTTGTTTGCAAACAGTTCAAACTCCCTAGAAGTAAACTGACTTCCTGAATCGGTGACGAGTTGTTCAGGTAACCCCCACCGAGCAAACATATTCTTTAATTTTCCGATTACCTGACTAGTTGAAATGTTTGTGATATAAGAAATTTCTATGTATCTGGAGAAATAGTCCATGACAACAAGATACTGTTTCTGTTTATACATACAAAGATCTGCAGAAATTTTATGCCACGGTCTCTCGAGAAGTTGTGTTGGTTTCAATGGTTCATATTTTTGAGACGGTTGATGAATCTGGCAAAACTCACATTGACTAATTTTATCCGAAATATCACATGATAGTCCTGGCCACCACACAGTAACTGATGCACGGGCTCTTGATTTAGAAATTCCTGGATGACCTTCATGAATACTGTTCAGAATTTCACCTCTAAGCTTTTCTGGTATGACAATTCTATCGCGATACAAAAGCAGATTGTCTGATACAGACAGGTCATTTCGAGTTGCAGAGTATGGTTTGACATCTACAGGAACGGCACTTGTACGTGACGGCCAACCATTTTCTGTGACTTTTACCCGGTACATGTTCAGCTTTAACATTAAAACGTCTAAGGCGCATTAACAATCGCTGACATCTTAAAGGTGGTTTATCCAAGTCTTGGGTGTTAATCAAAGGAATTAACGGCTTATGATCTGTTTGCAGAGTAAAGGAATCAAGACCAATCAGGTAACGATCAAATTTTTCACATGCCCAAACGCCGGCAAGGCACTCTTTCTCAATTTGAGCCCAATGGACTTCTGACGAGTTCAACTTTCGGGAAGCAGACGCTATAGGTTTTAGCACATTCTTTTTCACTCCATCAAAAGACAATTGCTGTTGCGGTCCCCAAAACCACGCACTGTCATTTTTCAAAAGATCGGTAATTGGTTTTAAAGTTGTTGATAGATGTGGTAAAAATCTACCAAGATAGTTTATGAGGCCAATGACACGTCTAAGCTCGGCAACATTTTTCGCTGCTTGCAACTGATCAACTGCGCTTACTCGTTCGGTGTTTGGTCGGATCCCGTCAAAGGAAATAATAATTTTAAACTTCGTTGTGCGAACTCACACTTCTCATGATTTAGTTTCAACCCCGAACTGCTGATTTTTTCCAACACTTTGTTGAGAAAATCGTCATGTTGCTTTTGAAAATGCAAATACTAAAATGTCATCCATAATCACTACAGTTCCATCAAGGTCTTGTAAAAGATTCTCCATCTCACGCTGAAATATTTCGGGTGAACAAGATATCCGCATCGGAATCCTTTTGAATCGAAAACGCCCAAATGGTGTGATAAATGTAGTAAGTTTTTGACTGCTCTCGTCTGATGGAATCTGCAGAAAACCTCCAGATGCATCAAGTTTGGAGAAGTATTGTGCCCCCACAAGTTTAGGAGAAATGTCATCTAAATTGGGTATCATGTGTAATTCACGCTTGACGGATTTGTTGAGCTTTTTAAGATCTACACAAATGCGGACTTTGCCGTTACTTTTCAAAACTGGGACGGCGCACACCGGTCAGATGGTTCAGTGACTTTATCTATTATGTCAGCTTGTTCCATCCTTTTTAGCTCATCTTTCACTTTTGCAAGGAGTGGAAATGGAACACGGCGCGCTGTGGTCAAACAATATGGTTGAGTATTTTCGCGAAGAATGCTTTTTGCCGGTTCACAAGGTTTACAGTTCAAAAGTCCATGAGACCCAAATACACCGCTACTAATCCTATTCAGACGTTGAATTAAATTTAATGATTCAGCAGCATCACGCCCTAGGAGATTGTTTTGTGAAGAGCCCTTTATCACAAAAATATCGAGATCAGCGAGAATCCCATTGTGTTGCACAGTTATTCTAAATTTTCCTTTGCAAGAAAGTTTACCTCCAGGACTACTTAGATTCAGATTAGCAGGTTACAGCGTTGGTTGTTCTGATAGTGAATCAAATGTCTGCTCTGACATAACAGTCACATCGGCGCCAGTGTCTATTTTGAATTTCACCCTCGAGCCAGTTATACTGCGAAAAACACACCAGTCGTTTTGATTACTGTTTGTGGTAACTGAGCACCCCCCCCCCCCCCCCCCAAAAGTTTCGTCATCACTTTCATATGTTTGACTGGAACAAATTTCGCGAACCCTTTTATGTTTTGTTCTGCAACACACTTCAAAATGCTTAAGTTGTGAACATGCCCTACACCGCTGACCTTTGGCGAGACATGGATCTCGGTTTCCATGTCGACGACTACATCGAGTACATTGTTTCATAGGTTTGGGTTGATTTTTATTCTTGAACATTTTTTAGATTGAGTTTTTGCAAACTGTGAGTACCATTTATTGGATGAAAGTTTATTCCGCGAATGAACTGCATCGAGATGACTGACTGATTGACATTGGTCACGGAGTTGACTTTTTACCATTTGAGTTTGACGTACTGACTGAACTGCTTCTTCCAGTGTCAATTGTGGTTGCAGCTGCAACTTCTCCGACACTTGTTTATCGCTTATGCCAATAACAACTTGATCGCGAATATTCTCATCTTTGTTTGTAAAATTACAATTTTCCGAAAGTTCATACAACGATCTCACGAACGACTCGACTGATTCGCCCTGTGCCTGTTTCCGCTCGTGAAAACGCGCTCGCTAGTGAATGACATTTCTCTTTGGTGTAAAATATTCATCAAACTTCGAAAAAACAATGTTAAATTTCTGGGAATCGTCATCATTCTGGTAAGTAAACGAATTCAAAATGTGCTCCTCTTCTTTCCCCATTGCATAAATCAGCGAACATATCTGCATTTCCTCGTCATCCTTGTGAAGCTTTTTTTGCAATGCGGTAAAGTTTAAAGCGTTGACGCCGGTTGGGCCACTCTTGCGGCTTACTAAAGTCAAATGAAGCAGGGGGGCTGAATTTGGCCATTATCCACGTGGTTTGAAAAATGTCAAAATTTATTCCGGTGTTTCCTCTTTTCGAATTTGCAACGCACAAACCGACGGAAGATCAAATAATGGTCATTTGGACATCCACGACGTCTCCAAATGTAATGTTGACTTCTGACACCATGACACCATATTTCAATAATTGTTGCTGCCGATGGATGTAGAGTTACAAGAGATTTCTCAACCGTATATAATATTGTGGTTTATTGACATGACATCCGAAACAATACAAAAAACGGCAACCGGCCGCTACGCGAAGAGGCACCCAAAGCCAGAACCGGAACAGCCAAACCCGGCCCGCAAAGCCTCTCATTAAACACTTACGTTTAGATGAACCATAGTCATAGCATTCTCACCTCCTGGGTTAAGTTCAACATCACCACCCAAAATTATAATTAAATACACCATTTCCACAAAACCTAGATAACCAAAACTATATATCATTAATTTTTCAAATCGTGTCGACCTGTCACCTTGACAAACAACTCCTCCAAGTCGGAAGCGATAGATCCTTTCACAGTATGTATCTATATCAAACGCCATCAAGGCAAAATACTGCTGTTATTTTCAACGTGAGAGGATCCCTCGCAGCCAGCCAGCAGAAGTTTTCTGCATTTCATCCAGTACTATAGTCTTCCACCTCTGTGTCCACCACTACAGTCTTCACCCATTACTACAGTCTACTTTCACTACTACTGGCCTCTGTCACTACCATTGGGTATCTGTAGTTCGATCAACTTGCATCACTAGAGTGAAACGATCTTCTACATGTAGTGTCTTCACTGCCTTGTACCTTAGCTGCTGTTGATACTATCCACCGTCTGTCGGTACTGTGCATTGTCTTCTGTCAGGTGCAGGAGAAATTAATCGTATGACACTTCAACTTATCTGTGAAAAAGAGGTTCCATGGCCACGATCAGATACTAGAAAGGGACTCCCCGTTTCGTGGAATCTCTTTTATGGTAGCTGAGATTTTCTAGTATCTGACTATTTTTAGAGAATCCACTTTTCATCACGTGTGTCTATATATGTGATGCATGTGTTGTGCGCACGTTGTGCACTAGCACACAATTACATTCCATCAATCACCATTCCAACGTTACGTGGAGTCCATTACTAGTATCTGACTAGTATCTGACTAGATTTATAGAACCCCTTTTTGATTGTATGTGCCTACATGATGCATGTGTGTTCACATATAAAGCACTATCGCCCAACCACATGTCGACACATTCAGCATGTGCTAATGTGCTGCATCTGTTGTGTGCACATTGTGCACTAACGCATCAGCACATACCATGAATACCAGACACACATGCAGTAGAATCCTTTTCTTGTATCTGACTGCAGCCACCAATCCCCTTTTTCCAAGATGAGTTGAAGTGTCGTATGGACATTTATTTATAAGAATAAGTGCCCTCATGCCTCTTCAGACCATTTGAAGAAATCATCATCTCCGTTTCACAACACCCCACTTGTAGCATACCAATCTTTTAACCAACTGGACGTCGGCAGTCCTGAGATCAATTGGAGAGTCGAACGAGCATGCGGTCTTTCGAGCATATTGACCTCACTGCTCTCCAGCTCTCCCCTGTTCTAATTTGTAGTGGTCGATCACCAAAGAGTGGATAGCTGTACAAACGAGGACCAGTACTCGTAGGAGTTGGCAGTGCACTTCATAGAAGACAATGCAAAGTAGAGTCAGGGTCTAGTAGTATTAATAGTAGGGGAGGCGTGAGATCTTTGATCGTTGATCCCACGACATATACGCAATAGTAGTGGGAGAGGCACGTAGCAGTGACAGTAGACTATCGTGCTGAGCGACTATAGTGTTGGGCGACAACCACCGGGTCCAAGGCGCGCATGGGTGACACAGTAGAAGTAGAAGCCAATTACAGGACAGGCGGAAGTGGCCATGGTACAAACGCCAGTAATGGTGGAAGACTATTGTACTGGATAAAGACAGTAGTTTTGGAAGCTGATCACAACACAGATAGTGATAGCCAACCAATGGGTTGATGGGGCCCTTCAGTAGTATGGGCCAGCAGAAATAGTATTCCATGTGTGAAGACAGTAGAGACGCTAGTGGTTAAAATGGGGACATATAGTTCCCGTATAGCTAACCGAAGTGACATCAGACAGCGATAGCCAGTGAAAGACAGTAGGGACGCTGGTGATTGAATTCGGGCTGTGTGGTCACCTTAGAGATGATGGTAGTGACAGGGGCAGTGATAGTCAATAGAACCTCCACTGTTCCTCGGACTGCAGTTTACCAACAGTGGAAAATCCTATACTGCCCCCCCCCCCCCCACCTCTCTCCCTGGGTGACGCAGTAGAAGTAAAAGCCAATTAAGGATTGGCGGTTGGGGCCATAGTACAAACCAGGTGAAGTGGTGAAAGACTATACACTCTAAACCAAGTTTGGTTAAAACTCAACCCAAATCAACTGGGTTGAGTGAATATGAACATAATTCGGTTAATTTCGGTTACTTTTTAACCAACTGATTTCAGAGTGTTGTACTGGGTTGATAGGGCCACACAATAATATGGGCCTGTAGAAATGGTAGTCCCTTTGTGAAGACAGTAGAGATTTTTGTGATTGAAATGAGCCGTATAGTCATCTTAGAGCAGATAGAAGTGAAAGGAGGTACTGGTAGTCAAGAAAAGTGGTAGTGTTCCTAAGACAGTAGCCACCAACAAAGGTATACCCTATGCTTCAAAGCAGGGATTCCCACGGTATCCATCAGTCCCCAAAGGGTGGTCCTCAATAGTACCCAAATATTGATAACCGGTGCTCACAAAAAACCTACCGAGGGTAGATCTTTTTTTCTCTAATAGTGGAAGTCGATTAAACGACAGATAGACGATAGTGGTGGTAGAAGCCAGTAGCAGTGGTATAAGACTATAGTATGGAGTGAAAACAGTAGTAGTGGCCAAAGAGGGTTGGGCATGTTACAACCCAGTAGTGATTGCAAAAGACTGTAATACTGACGACACCGTAGAAGTAGAAACCAATTACGGGACAAAAAGGGATTGAAGACTTTTGTAATGGACGCAGACAGTAGTGGTGTAAGCCATTCACAGGACAGATAGTGGCAGTCAATCATTCGGCTTATAAGGGAATGCAATCGTATAGGTAACTGGTAGTAGTTTCTAGTTCAAGATAATAAAGATGCTAGTGACTGAAATCGGACCGTTGGGTCACCATAGAGCTGAGAGTAGCGAAAAGCCAGTACTATCATCTCTATGGTTAGCAGTGATAGCCGATAGAATAAGACAGTAATCTCCCAACAATAGTATATCCTGTACTGGTCCCCAAAAACGTGATTCTCACTTGTCCCCACCAGTCTACAGAGAGTGGTCCCCACTATTTTCCGCTACTCCTAAAATAGTGTCATGTGTACTTGTGTGTCATTGAACAATGTGCGTGTTGTACATACAACACATTCGTCCACAAATAATTGTATGCGGCACTGGGTTGTGTTCACTTTGTTTAACAGCAAAGAACACATATGACACGATCGTACGAGCCACACAAGCTCTCATATCAGAAAAGGGACTCTGTATAGATTAATACCGGCAAAGATGAATGCATTAATCGGGTTGGACTTTCTATACTGAGTCAAAAAAGAAAGTATAATAAACTTCGAGGAGCAATGTTTTTAGTATTATCGACTTTAATCCCAAACAAATTATTGTAAATTCATGTCTCGAGTCTAGCTGTATGAATTTGAATAATTTCATGTTCTTACTGTTGCCAGCGTCACGTCAGGACGTCGCAATTCAGGCATTGGGTGAAATGAAAAGGTCACACATGCAGTCAATAGCGTGTATGTCCACCGTTTTCCTCCTGGATGGCAAGACATCGACGGTGCATGGACCTGATAAGCGTCTGGATGTCACCCTGTGGTATTGCGTTCCACTCCAGCCTTAGAACATTACATAAATCGCCTAAAGTCTGAAGATCATGAACTCGTACCTGACGGTCCTCTGATCCCACAGATGCTCGATTGGCGATAAATCTGGCGAAAGTGGGGGCCAGGGAAGAAGTTCGATGCTCTGCTCCTCAAGAAAGTCACGACAGATACGGGCCACATGACATCGGGCATTGTCTTGCTGGAATAACTGCAATCCGACCTTATCGTTGAACAACGCGAAAACAACAGCGTTAAGAATTTCGTACCGATATCGCTGTTCATTCAAATTACCATCGATGAAGATCAACTGCGTTCGATGGTGCAATGAAATTCCCGCCCAAACCATTACACTACCCCGCCGAAACGACGGCCGCATTCCCGCATGCAAGCATAAGAAAAGCGTTCTCCTCGTCGGCGATACACTCTTGCCCTACCATCAGCGCGCCGTAGACAAAATCGTGATTCATCACTAAAAGGAACTGTGCTCCAACGCTTTTGAGTCCAGCGAACACACTGACGTACCCAATCCATTTTGACGGTAACCAGTGCTTCTATACCTTCCGATGAGACGGTAAATAGTGGCCACAGTCACTCCGAACTCTGCAGAGAGCTCGTCTGGAGGTATCCCAGCCTCATGTATAACAATGACACGCAACCTCTGATTTTCGGTTAACCTTGGCATTTTTTAAAATGTCGGAAGACAAAAACCAGCGTGTTTTCTCAATAACCCAGGCTCTCTAGCACAACATAACACAAAGAAAATCGTCGGTCACCCATTCAATTTGACATTCTCGGGTAGCACGTGCTATTTTGAAATGCGTAGCAAAATTGTATACGATTCGGTGGACAACAGCAACATGTCATTAAACTCTTTGCACGACTTCTTGTCCACAAACATGCAACATTAGAACTGTTATATTTCATCCTTTATGCTATTTTTTCACATTTGTTTCTATTGTACTTTCTTTTTTGACTCAGTGTATAACCCGATCTGCCTTAACCTTTTGAACCCGAGAGGCTGCTTTTCCGGCCTAAGGAATGTGATACATCATAATTTCATTACGTGGGGTGGCCGGTAAGTGAATGTGTGGCATAGACCAATAAATATTTTCAATGTGCAGCCTCAAGGCTGCACGTTGAAAATATTAATTGGTCTACCCCCAAATGATAAATAAGAATTTTCCCAATTGCTGCTATTGAACTTACATGGGAGATATCACTAGGGTTCAAAAGGTTAACATACTTCTTGGGTGAACACTGGCATTATTTACGGTTGTAAGAAGATACAAAGATGCAATATTTAGAACTTGAAAAGCGGTGAGATTCGATTCGAGATCTTCTGCCTGATTTCATTCAAGGATTTGATTCAACCCGACATTTGAGATTCGCGAGGCCCTATACTTATGCTGTTTGCTGTTGTTGGGGGTGGTGGATGAAGGAAGAGTTTGCACAACTTCGCACTAACAAGACAATTATCATCATCAAAACTTCTTGACTTTCCAAACCAGTTTATTTATTGTAAAAAAGCAAACAAAACGTAGCTACATTTCAGTCTACAATCGTAGTTGCGCTAACCAAAGTTCCACAACATTATTTATGAATGAAACCTGGAATAAAAATGTATTTACGTTTTTGGTATATATTATTCATCAGACTAAGAGAGACAGCTAACGTTGAGGGAATTCGTCTAACCTTAAATTGAGAGAAAATGTTTCTACGAATTAATTATTTGTTTCAACCAGAAAAACAACCGGCAAAATCCTTTGAACTCGGTCAAACGCGAAACTAGTTTGACGGTGAACATCTAAAACTACTCTCTTTTTAAAACCATATTCGTCTACTTTTTTGGCTCCTGTGGAATTGAAAGATTGATTTGTGTACAACTGGAATATTTTTACGTCTCACGTCTGCCTCAAAAATAAACAACAATGTATTTCCGTTTGTAACATCTAAGGTGGCTCGACCCCTTTTGTGCGGTTATCTATCAAACGAGATAAGAATGGGTCATGGTTTGCAGTGGTGAGGTATACACACAACTTGTTGTTTGTCGGATGAACGAACATCCGCCCTTTTGATGGCCGAATGATATCGCCATGCCACTAGGGTCATAACTGTCTTCAGATATTGGGGTGGGTGTCCCATGTTTGCCCGATCACAATATGAATTTGCGAGACGGCAACAGCCTAATTCCGTACGGAATCAGACGCTGTCATGGGCTATTTGCTTACCCACCTTTCGTGGAGTTTGCGCACACACTGCCGTTGATTTAATGTGATGTCCCTTTATTCAAATAAATATACAGATATTTTGTCGTGTTCCAGTTATATATATTCCAGTCAATAATAAATTAATTCAACTTGAAAACATGAAGATATTAACACGATTAGTGGAAGAAAGTTGTCTAATCATAAACCTACATCTGTGGTGAGTTTTCGTTTTATAATGGTAAATGGCATCAAAGATTCGTTTAAATCAAATCTGGATTGAGAATCATTTCTTGGTGTTGATTCAAAGACTGACTGTTTATGGTATGTTTTAGATTCAATAGAAGGGAATATTTCAGTTGGTCGATAAAGCGAACCGTATGAGTTGTGCATGAGTTTCAAGAGGATATTGATTTTGGACATCTATGGTTCAATGACCAATATTGCAATCACTCTGGTTCTCCGCAATTTTTCTGGACAAACGGCCGACACGCCTCCAAGCCTGGAAATAAGCAATCTATCATTTGCAGAATAAAGAATCAGGGGTGAATTTGCCGATACTGTCCAATACAGTGGGCCAATTTATCCTCTGGGTACCTCTTTCTGTTTAGGCCTGAGACCTTGATTCAGATTGAGATTCAGAGAGGGCAAATTTAGTGATGCTACCCTGGTGTGCCGGGTAACATCACTAAATTCACCCTCTGGGGACCTCATTCTGTAGATGACAGTCTAGTCTGCTTATTTCCAGGCTTCTCCGTCTCATGATGATTAGCCGCGCACCTGCGACAGAAAATTTCTAGTTGCTTTGCAATATCAAGGTATATAATCAAAGTTTGAATTTCTAGCTGGACAGAATCTTTGAAATACACACTCTCCATTTATATAATAGATGGGCGCATCTTATCTGGAAATTGTACAATAAGACTGACAAAGAACAACTTCAATTTGTATTTAGATTCGTTCACACCACAGTTAATAGTTTTACCTGCAATTGTGTCTGCCCTGTGATATACACATCTATTTGAATAATTATGCAAGATTTTCAGTTAAAATTCCTCAAATATTTATTGCATTAACTGTGAGTACGCAACAGGACAAAATGGATATAACTTATTATTTATTAGCTATGATGTTTACAAGTGATCTGCTACCTGTCAAACGTACAGATTGTGCCTACCATTGACTATGACAAACTGCTTACAAGGAGAGTGAATTACCAGCAGAACACACGTAGAGTGGAGCTTCCAGAAAGACAAAAACGTCTTGTCTTTGAAAAAGCATAAGAATGACAAGTAAAGTTTGAAATAATGGACATCCAAGTTCAACCCAAAGAAAAGAACGCGTTCTTGTAAATGGCTCATATTCCACATATCTCGGTGTTGAGATGGAGTACCGCAGGGGTGAGTTCTCGGTCCACTTTTATTTCTAAAATTTCCTATTCAAAAAAGTAGGGGATATCCAAACTGATGTCCAAAGAATGAGTTTATTTTATAAGACTGTCAAAGGTGAAGCCCCATCTTACCTAACGAATTTACTGCCATCCACCTTTGATCAACATCACATAACCTGCGAAATGCTTCGAAAATTCATACCATTTGCAGCACGTATGGAACTGTTGAAACGCTCTTTTCTACTCTCGTGTACTAACAGCTGTAAGTCCTATGATGAGCAAACTAGAAATGCTCAGACACTACAAATTTTCAAATCAATGATAAGCCCTCAATTATACAAACCCCTTGAATACGTTTATGTAGTAGAACGTAAACTAAACATAATTCACAGTCAACTAAGAAATGAATGCAGTTATTTAAATGGCCACAAATATCAAAATCATATTTCTGACTCTTCTTACTGTATGTGTGGTAATTATATCGAGGCTCGGGGCACTATTTTATGAAGTGCAATCAGAATCTTGTTATTAGAAATGAGCTTTTCAACAGATTGAATAAATACAAAATCTCACATATCGATGAACTGTTATGTGGTGTATCCTTGCTGTCCGGTACTAATAACGAAACAATTTTAGAGCTATGCATAGGAACCTCAAGCAGTGCGGACGAGTCTTGTTTCGGTCTCGCCAAGCACGCTTAACATCTGGAGTATAGGGGCTTGACCACTGGAGATAATTAACAACAGTTTATGAAATGTGCATACAGAGCTCATGAATAAAAATATTTCAAATACCAACGTCATATTTGAAGATGTTTCCAATATTGACATTGTGAATGACGATAAACAGAACTCTGGCATTTTGGATTCCGATTTTGAAAACACAAATATCGTTCTAAATGGAATAGAAGAGGAGAGTGTGGAAGTAAATACCAGAAGTGTTAACTTTAGAGAGGAAAAAAGAGACTATGAGCTGAATGTTCAAAAAGTTTTAAATAGGAAGCAGAATGCACTACTGGACGACATCCATGATGTGCAAGTAAAAAATTTGGGAAAAACTATAGTTATTCTCGTGGATACATCGAAATTCTAGTGCTATTCGGAAGGTTTTTCTCAAAGATGCTGGGACGAGACATTACAAAAAGACGAGTTAGGCGTTATCTGGGAGTGTGTAAAAGACAAAACTTGTATCATTGTTGAAGACAAACTCTGAGCGCCAAAAAATAGAACAAACAGAGTTAGGATCCACATATATAGGACAACAAACACGATCATGTTTCAAGGTAGCAGGGAAAATATTCGGTGGTGGATTTCTACAGAACTTCCTATAGTATTCGAACTGTCGTTTAATTGCGCGTTTGAAGCAAACATTCAGGAAGTTGTCGATTTAATTGAAACTGATCCTGAAGACAAAAACAAAATCCCTGAACAGCCTATTCGAAGCTCCACGCCTCTGGCACCTACCAAGAAGAATAAGGCTTCAAACAAAGCTAAACCATGTTTAACGTCAAAACGGAAGACGTCTGTTGTGCCTGTTAAAGATTCTTGTGGATTTCTCAGGTCAACAGTACTCAGAAGGGCGTTGAGGAACTTCAGCTACATATTGAGGAAGTGAAATTGAGACTCCGAGAACACGAGTCATCGTGTCACGGGACAATGTTAGACACAAAAACACAAATTATAAATAAGATTCGCGTTGAACGGATGGATATATTAGAAAAACTAAAGGTCGTGGAGGATGAAAATAAACAATGCAAGCGTGAAAATGACAAGTTGAAAAGTGAACTGCAAAACGTTAAATGTGAACTTAGCAGACTAAAGGCCAACCGACTTCAGCATACGCCCAATGGGGCTATATCCAGTTCAAAATCCAAACTTCTAAATCCGCTCTCTGATTCCTTTCACCCAGCATCCCAGGAGAAACCGAGTGTAAATCTGAATGGCATTTCCAAACCAGATTCAAGATTATTCTCCACTGTTGTTCCACCAGCCAGCCAAACTCCAACCAACACTCACCTTTTGAACGTACCCACTAAGAACAGGTATGATTGTCTGTCCTCCGGAAGGGATTCACCCGATGTAACATTATCGGGCTTAGACCACTCAATAATGACAAGTGAGCGTTCACCAACAGACGCTCTGCCTCCAACACTAGAACAAGGCAAGATCAACAGTGTGCAAAAAACACATTTGATTTTAAGAGATTCGATTGTTCGACCGCTAAATGCGAGAAAAGTTGCGCTTAGGGACGAAAACGTGGAAATTAAAATGCACCCTGGACATCGACTTAAAGGATTGTTGAAATGGGTTGAAGATTCACAACCCTATAAAAATGTGTACAAAGTTACTATTCATGTTGGCATCAATTCGTGTCGGAATGATGTGGAAACTGACAATCAAGAATCAGAGCTTTACAATCGAAATACCCGGAGGCAACTATTAGATTCTCGTCGGTTATTCCAACTACTCATTCCACTCGTACAAATCACCTAATTCAACAAACAAACAGCCAATATAAGTTCGTTTGTGATAGAATTGGGTGTGAATTTACTGACAACACTAGTGGTTTTATTTCAAATAACGGTTCTATACGGTTGCATCTGTATCGAAATGCTTTTCACGTTAATGACATAGGTATAAAAGTGATTGCCAAACGGATTAAATATTATCAAAGACATGAGAGTGAGCCTTCCAAATTGGATTTATCACAACTTTCTACAAATGACTATTCACACAGCACGAAACGTCAACAAATTTCACGAACACATGGTAGAAGGTCAGTTAATGAGTATACATTAAATAACCGGTATCATAGAGCAGACCGGCTACCATATGATCGTCGTCTAATGAAAACTGAGGCTGAGTACAAACCACATGGGAATTCACTATTGAATAACGATTATACAGAATCAGACATCGGGTACCATTCTTCAAAAGCACCACAGGATATATTATTTGTCCGTCAACAAATGGCAAATATCCTAGAGTATATAAATTCTAAATTTGTTTAACCAGCCTCCGTAATCTCAATTGCCTATTTTACGAGCTGCTTACATAATCTATTAAATTAAAGTTAGCATTAATTAAACAAGAAGTGATGGATTAACACCTTTCAACCTATGGCCCTGTGCTAGATGTTAAATGGTGTTTATTGTTCAATTCTACATGTATGACAGAACTACGAGTGCAATGTAATTATGCATTCTGATTGACGGGTTAATACTATAATCCGCTAATTTTTGAAAACTCAATCAGGAACAGTGTATAGAACGGGACTGTTAACGGTTTTAGTCTCTAAATATAATGCTACAGGTTTATTTATTTATTTATTTATTTATTTATTTATTTATTTATTTATTTATTTGTCGTACGTAACAAACATTGCTACACGACAAGAGACATACGTTTCAGAACAAATAGATACTACTACAAATAAGTGACACACACACAACAGATTAAAATGTAAAGAGCAAGAATATAATAATAGAACATTTACACACGACACACACACATACTTGCTCTGCGATTTGAAATATCTGGTAATGACGGCCCTCCGGGTGTAAATTAAGATCACAGACCAAATTTTGTAGTGATATTGGCACCCTGCAGCTAACCGTTAATCTTTCTATCCACATGTTTTTGATAAACACGGTTCGCGTATGCCATAGCTCTAACAGTTATGTCATAATCGAAAATGGTCATCAAATAATGGAAACAGTCTTTATCAGTTAGCTGGATAACACCAGGGGCAATCTTTTGAATTTCAGTCAGGAAATCTGCTCTTTCTGTGTTGTGCAGTGGGCATTCCATGAGTAGGTGGAACTCATCTTCAACCTTGTCAACACAGTTAATACACCAACGTTCATCTCTTGGAATTGGGTTTTTTATGCCTGCCAGTTTCTATATTGAGCCTATGTGCGCTTATTCTCAATTTGGAAAATGTTCTACGCGCATCTGTCTCAAAACCAGTAAATAGTTTTCCAAATAAAACTCATTTTTGATAACGCTGAACATTGAAAACTTCGGGGAGGCAGAGATCTTGTCACCCCACCATATGCGGTATGACTCTTCGAGGTTTTTTTTTTGAAAATGTCGATAGAAAGGTATTATTATTAAACGTAGTCCTGGTATTCCAAATATTGTCGAAATTAAAGTGATGTAGTATATATTTTACTCCTGTACCCCACACGGAATTCTCGACATCTGATGTTTCCAAGAAGCATTTGTATGCCAACGAATTCGTGTCCAAGCTTTGGAGGTGTTGCCAATATTTTATAATGCGAGAGGTAATGGTGGTGCTCAGTGGATACATGCCAAGTTCGCCTCTTACAGCAAGAGTACTTGAGTATTTTGTGACGCCTAAAATTTGTTTACAAAATATTGACTCTACTTGGTCATGTTTCTGCTTGTCGAACTTCTCACATAGTTGGTCGGTATATTGAAGTCCGGCGAGTTGTAAGGCATCGACTCCCCAAACTTCACAACCGTATGTGAGAATAGGTGTTATCAAGGATTTAAAGAGCTTTATACAGGTACCAGCGTTAAGCTCATCCAGAGGAATTTTCTGTTTCAGTAGATAGATGGATTTTAAGCCTTTATTTGACAGGTGCTCAATATCGATTTTTCCAGACGCCTTAATACAGACACCCAAGTATTTGTATTTTTGACAAGGGTTGACAATACGGCCTTTATAGTAAAACGACTTCTTAAGTACCTTCCCCGATTTGTTAAATACAATAATTTTAGTTTTGTCGGTGTTCAATGTCAGTGACCACTTGTCCAAATACAAACTGAATTTATCAAGTTTGGTGTGAAGTCTGTTTTCACTAGATGATAGAAGAACTAAATCATCAGCGTACATCAGACTATGTACCTGTTCCCCACCCAACCTTATATAATCTGTATCTCCATTGAAAATATCAGAAAGATCATTGATATACAGATTAAAAAGTTTGGGGCTGAGGACGCAGCCTTGTTTTACACCTGTGGTGGAACAAAAAGTCTCGGTTATGCCACCTGCAAGCTTAACGGAGAAATTCACTTCGTCATACATATTTTCGATTGTTTTCAGGAATTTACCCTCTATTCCGTATTTTTGCAATTTGAGGAACATACCTTTTCGCCATACTGTGTCAAAAGCCTTTTTCAGATCGACAAAGCAGGCGTAGAGATATTTTCCTGATTTTATGTGTTTATCAACCGTATGTCGAAGAGTTAGAATGTGGTCGGTTGTTCTGCACTTTGGTCTGAAACCAAATTGGCTCGGGTGAATTATATTATTTGACTCCAGATAGTCCTGCAATCTGTAATCTAGAATCTTACAGAAAAGTTTACGGACACAGCTTGATACTGCTATGCCCCTATAGTTGGATAGATCATCAGCGGGTCCCCCTTTATAGATAGGTTTAATAAAATTGTGTCGCCAGGGAGTTGGAAATGTCATGGTCCAGAGTACCGTATTGAATAATTTGAGAAAACAACAATTCGTGAAAAATGGCAACGAACACTTAATCATTCCGTTGTTTACCCTATCCATACCCCCAGATTTCTTAATCTTGAGGGCCTTAACAGCACGGTGCAATTCGCTTGCTGTAATGTCATAGTCTAAAATAGTTTCAGTCACATTTAGTTGAGGATCTATTTGCGGTGGCGGCATTTTTTGTATTAGGTTCCGAAAATGTTCTAACCACTCTTGTGGTGAAATAAGACTGGCTTTGTCCACAGCTGTGGAGTCCGACTCGTTGAGTTCGTTAATTATGTTCCAAAAACTAATGGGTTCCTTTGTCTCAATTGGTGATAGTTTATCCAATAAGTCACATTTAAATTTTCTGCTTTTCTTTTTAACGAGTGTTTTGTACTTGTTCTTTGTCGTGTAAAAAAGAGCTAGAGAGTCCCTCCCACCATGTACCGAGCGAACCCCCCGAGCCTTTTTGTTCATGATCCTTTTATATTCACGAGATTCATTATCAAACCATTTTTTGTTCTGTTTGCGGTTAGCTTTACTGCGTTGGGGTTTTCTACTGTGCCTTGGAATGCAACTTTCCGGTAGAGCTGAATGGAGTAATGCAGCCGGCATATCATTGCACATCGTTTCGACGCCAGCTGTATCGCCTTCCCTGAAATTGACTGTGAGAAATTTTGTGCACTTTTCAGAAACATCGCTAGAAGCTAGGCGCTACTTATACAGAGTTTCAACGAGCGGGCTCCATTTGATTTGTTTCGGGAGAGGGTGTAGAGGGGTATTGACCTCTGCTACCAAAAGTTTAGTGGCTTGCAGAGTAAGTGTCAAGGGGCAGTGGTCAGACAGACTGCAGAATTCCCTGACTTCAAAACTTAAGATTGCTCTCTGGAGGGACGTTGGGACGGCGCACCAATCAACGACTGAGGAGCCATTATATCTGTGGCAGGCAAATTCCCCCAATGAATCCCCAAACGTTCGCCTGTTTAACAATTTTAGACCGGTCGACACACATAAATCCAACAATAACTTCCCGTGTTCATTCGTCCTTGCCTTATCCCTGGAAATACGGCTCAAAAGTCACCGATCCGGAAAATAATTTAAAGGGAGATCTATGAACCTTTGACTGTCGTCCGGTATAAAATCGTGATTATCGGGATGAATCATTGCATTCAAATCGCCAATGAGAACAACCTGCCCCATTTGGCTATACTTTGATATGTCATTTTCTAGCCTACGAAAAGGATTTTCGTGACCAGGTATATTGTATACGACAAAATTAACAGGAGCAAGATACGCCGCACAAACAAATAAATCATTTTCTAGATGGAAAAAGTCTCTATGAAATTGGAACCATATGGCATTCTTGTGGGATGAGGGGTGAACTTTTATACCCTGCTGTAATTTTTTTCGAAAAAGAACGGCTAACCCTCCCATTTTCTTGTGGGGTTTATCAGGGCCACCATGGGTAAACACTGAGTAACCTGGTAGGCAGTGACCCGTGGCAGTGTGTCTCCCCTATACAAATTATATCGCTATCAAGTTGCCCGTGGAAACGATCGTCTTCTAGTTTACAGCTTCTTGTCCTGTTAATTCTTTCGTACAGACCGTTTATGTTATAATAAGTAATTTTAAGTTTGTTTAAGTGCATAATTATAATGATAAAACATGCTGGATGTTAATCCAGTTCTAAACGCTTTGGAGTAGCGAGCGTATTTGTTGTAAATATTAGTGTCAAATTGTTTGTGTTGACTAAATTCCTGGGTATATGGTGCAAATTTTCGATTCTGTTTATTTTTCACATTAATATTTCTATACCCCTTGGCTACGCCACGCTGTGTGCCCCTTTGTGGACTGCTAAACACTCGCTGATTATGACTTTGGTTACCAGACCTAAATGTCTTTCGCGGAAGGAAACTTAATGAGGCAATCAAGTTTCCTGCAAGCTTCGCTGTCCCCCTTGACGATAAATGCCGTCTGTCACTGCAAACAAATTGTGGTTTACTTGACCATTAAAAGATAGATTGCTATTGTCACATATTGTTACTTTTGGGTGATGGTTCAGGGCTATGGAAACCTGGTTGTTAAAGAGCACAGCTCTTTGTCGTAGATGGGTGTCTCGTACATCGTCACTAGGTGTTACTAGGGACACTACCACCTTTCTACCTTGTCCGCTGCTTCCAATATGACTTGAATAAACTTAGTCGAAGAATGAATTTCACAATCCTCATAGTTTTCAGTTTAAAGGTCGTTTATGCCGACATGAGTTACAAGTGTGTGACAGGTATCCAGTGATTGGACTCTTTCGCTTAAGCTCAGACAGTTTCTTGAACAAAATTATCCACACTATACTTATTTAAAAGTTTATGTCCCTGTATATGTTTGCCGATGGAATCATGCAGGAATACAACATTCACAGGTGTTTCTGTTCTATCACTTGTAGGGAAAGACAGTCTTGTATTTGTCTGGATTTATTATGTTGACATGGGGAGTGTACTGGAGGGTTCCGTTGAGAGTTCATCACAGGTTGTGCTCTAGATTTTGTGGGGTACAGTTGTCCAAGGCCCATCCGTCATGTTACTTTGTAACATTATTAGCCTCTCATTGAGAGCATTTATGGTCGAACTCTTTTCAGCTATAACTGCCTCGAGACGGGCGATTCCTCTTTGATGCTCGGTGTTTTCGTCCAGTACATTACGAACTTTACTTGTTTGTTTGTCTAACTCTTTTACGCGCTCGCGTCGTATGTTGTCGATTTCTCTCTTATGTAGAGAAGTGTGTTTGTCCATTTTTTTGCATGCATTCGTTCTGCCGTTGTGCTACCAATTTAGAATATTTACTTTCTGCTTCTTTTGATTGGATGTCATGTTGTTGGCATATTGCCCTTCGTTGTTGCTCTAGGGCATTATCGGTTTTACCTTGACACGCGTCACACATTTGTGATTGTGTAGATCCCGATGACTTTACTGTGTCAAAACACTTGTCCAGTTTCCCAGAAAGATCATCCGCGGACGCAGTCGCTTGTTCGTTGTACATGTTTAAAGTTGAGGCTATATTAGATAGTTCACTTACAACCTTTACCAAAGTAGCTTCCAGAACATCCAGACGGTTTGTGAACACACCTGATCTTGTAGGTCGATAAAAGAGGTATCAGCTTTCAATCTCCTGCTAGGGTTTGATGCTTTCCGAACTCTATCTGACTCCAAATTAACACATTCATAATCCCCTTGGGAATTGTCTGTTGGCAGTTTCTCGGCCACTGCGTGTGATTTATATGTAGTTTTAAGACACGTGGAGTGGGTGGGTAGATCATTAGGGAGATTTAACACAAAATCAACAATTCTCAGTAGAATATGGAATTCTTCCTTACACCATATTTTGAAATGGTTTCCCTGCACAGTAATTAGGTGGGTATAAATGAACAGTCGAATTGTAAACAGTGATTCCATACCTTGTTTAACTTGAATAAAAATGCTCGAAATGTCATTTTCATCTTCACTATCCGTTGAGGGTTCATCAAACCACTCGCATTCTAGAGAATCCAAACTTCCATCCAATATAAAGTATCTGATGCACAACGCTTGAATCCAAGCTAGAATATTTCTTGAGCCGTTATTCAGCTTAAAAGAAACCATTTTTGCAGGTGCTTTGTAGACCTCTGGACCTATTTTCTCTTACAAGGCCATTTTTGATTTTCCCGACGATTTGTTAGATGGAATATCCTCAATATTTGTATAGTTTCTAAGATGTTGCATGGCGTCATTGTAATCATCATTGCCTGGAAATGGCAGGTCGAACAAAGTGTTGATACCATCCGCCATATTGGATTTGCTTCCAGAGACTTCTTCGACACTTCCACAAGAGTTAATAAATAAATCCGCCACGAGACAACTTTTCAGTATTAGTATGTACTCGTTCAGTCGCGCATGAATTGCTACTCTGTTACGCTTTCCTAATGGTTAACATCCAAACGTTGTTTTTTTTAAAAAATCATGTTTTGTTACGAGCCAAAATTATGCATCTCATCTCTTTTCACGCATGCGCCTGTAATCTGTAACCTGTAATTAATCAGCTCAGTGATTAGCGATTACCTGGAATATTCTATGTCGAAGGTGTTTGTCATTACCAGCAATCTATGGCTGTGAGATCCATAGGTTTAGAGTTTTGACCAACCCTTTCTCCAGGAATATTATAACACGTGTTATAATACTATTTTTAGTCTTCGTAATTCAGTAGAAATTATCTCCAGTGGTCCGAGACCTCCGCCAATAGATTGTTATATAGTTGTATATCCGTGCAAGTATGACCAGTAATTATGAAACATGTGTTGGCTACACGGCTTGGAATGTTCAGGGACTTATGAATAAATTAAATGATGCGGACTTCACTCAATTTCTCATGAGATATGATTTTATCACGGCCACGGAGACTCGGCACTGTGATAGATCAGAGTTAGAATTGCCATGCTACACATGTGTCGATCTTTGTCGTGGTAAAACGTCACGCGAGAAAGGGGAAATTTGCTTTTATTTCAATTCTAAATACAAATTATTTCACCGTAAATCTAAACGCATAGACGACTTAGGTCTTTGGGTAGAATTCGATGGAAATATGTTAAATCTATCGACTAAGGTTATCATTGTATCTGTATACATACCTCCCCAAAATTCTTCATATTGGCAATCGAAAAATAGATCAAAATCTGACAATGCCAACGTGTTCAGTAAACTCGAACAAGAACTATTGAACTGTAATCTCGCAGATATGATAATTTTGGGTGGGGACTTTAATGCAAGAACTGGAGGACAGACGGATTATGTAATGGGAGATAACGATAAATACGTCCCAGTTCCCCAGGCATACACCGTTGATTCTGCCATAAAGAGAGAAAGCCTTGATAAGGAATCGAATAATTTTGGCAGTCAATTACTTTCGCTTTGTCAACAGGCAAAATTAAGAATTGTAAATGGCCGCTGTTTTGGCGATAGATTGGGTAACCTCACATCGTACCAATACAATGGCGGCAGTATAGTATAGATTATATAATAATATCAGATAGATACTTTTCTGATATTGACTACTTCTGTGTAAAAAATCCGACTATATTTTCAGACCACTGTGATCTGGCACTCCACCTTGAATATGACCACGCCCCTGACAGCGCTAATCTGATTAAATACAAATACACCTCAATTAAGAACGCCCCTAAATGGACATCGAAAAGCGCGAATCGTGCAAGATTAATCCTAACGCAAGGTGATGTTTGGTCAAGTAATTCACAATATCAGATGAAGATATATCCATCAAACCAGGAGGGTAGAACAAAGGCTACCGCTGATTTGATGGATATTCTTCACTTGATTAATAACTATGCAACTCATCGAGTTTCATTTAGAAGAAGCAAAAAAAGTCCCAAAAAGAAGTGGTTTGATCAAACTTGTAAAGAATTAAAACGCAAAATGGAAAATATCATACATTGTATGAAGCAGAATCCATATGACAAAACACTACTTGTCAAACTTTTCTCCGCCAAAAAGGCTTATAAGAAGGAGGTAATATTTAAATCCAAGTTGTTTTATAAAAAAAACTATGCGAACGGCTAGATACATTAGAATGCAAGGACCCCACCAGTTATTGGAAAATTATTAACCAGTTCCGAGCTGAAAAAAACAAACAACCTTGAAACGGATTCGGCAATTGAGTTTTTCGAGAAATTGTTGTGCCCGACACCCATATCAGGAACAACAACTTCTCAAACCTCTATTCCTATACAGAGAGGATATCACCCGAAGAAATAATTACGTCACTCAGACAAACGAAAAACGGAAAGTCTACCGGTCCTGATAACATATTAAATGAACTGCTCAAAACAGTTGTTCCGTATATATTAGACGGAGTAGGAAAACTTTTCAATCATATCCTCGATTCCGGCCATTATCCAGCTGAATGGAGTAAATCCACACTCACGCTTTTATATAAAAAGGGAAACAGACATGACCCTAATAATTATAGGGCGATTGCAGTAAGCTCGGCAGTTGGGAAATTATTCAATAAAATTATCAACAACAGAATAAATAACTTTCTCGAAACGAACGAGCTTATTAGTGATAATCAGTTCGGATTTCGCGAAAAGCGAAGCACAACTGACGGTGCATTTGTACTGAAGCATGCTTTCAATAGTTGCAAGCGAAACAAAACACCTCTATACGCGGTCTTTGTTGATTTTCGGAAAGCCTTCGACACAGTCGACCGGAATCTTCTTTTTACCAAAGTAAATAAAAAAGGAATTAATGGACCAACATATGATATTTTGCGTTCCATCTACTCCTCAAGCTATTACCTCATTAAAACTACTAAGGCATTGGGACCTCCGCTCCTGTCAACAATAGGTGTGAGACAAGGCTGCGTGGTCTCGCCGACACGGTTCAAAATATTTATCGTTGATATAAAGGAAATATTTAATGAAGACACTGACCCCATAACTATTAACAACAGAATCGTAAACCATCTTTTCTTCGCGGATGACCTTGTTATCTTCTCCAATTCACCCACGGGGCTACAAACATGTTTAGAGAAACTAGAAAAGTATACGAAAGAGAACAGATTGACAGTGAATACTGAAAAAACCAAGTGTCTTGTATTGTCGAGAAGGAAAAAAGACAAAGAGCTACCAAGTTTTACGCTGGGTGGAAAAACACTGGAAACTGTCAAGAAATATTCATATCTCGGTGTAACGTTCACAAATAGTGGGAAAATCACAGAAGCGTAAAATGATTTAAAACTGAGAGGGAATAAAGAACTGCATGGACTTTTTAACTCCCTCCCGAAAAAATACATCCTGTCTGCCGCGTTAATGTGTAAATTATTTGATCAATTAATCAAACCAATTTTGCTCTACGGTTGTGAACTATGAAATCCTGATTGTCATTTTACAAACTGTGATAAACTGTCGCATGAGGCAGTACATCTCAAATTTTGTAAGATGGTACTCGGAGTAAATAAAAAATTCCTCTAATCTCGCCGTACGCGCGCAGCTCGGAAGGTCCCCACTTTCGGTTGAGTCTCTTGTAAAATTATACAAATTCATTACCAAATTGTACTGGACAAGCCCGGGTACCTAACTGAAAGACTCTTTTGCGGAATATAAACTCACATCAAGGTATAGTGCATTCCAACATATGTTGGAACAGTATAATATGCCTGGTGATAAAGTCGGCAATACTGAATCCAGAACATTATATGATAAACTGAATACGTACACTATTTCCATGAATCTATTTT
Organism: Pictodentalium vernedei; assembly: GCA_031216915.1. Classification (NCBI taxonomy): domain Eukaryota; kingdom Metazoa; phylum Mollusca; class Scaphopoda; order Dentaliida; family Dentaliidae; genus Pictodentalium; species Pictodentalium vernedei. The sequence continues at coordinate 240,930,326 of CM062293.1, read as the reverse complement.
TGACGACAATAAAAAGCGTGGTAATAACAAACTTCGTACTTATCGTACCTTCAAACGTGATCAGATATTTGAACCATATCTTACCCATACTAAAGCCCGTGAGGCGAGGATTATGTTTACCAGGCAGAGAATAAGCAATCATAATTTGAATACTGACAGGCAGACACACCCACCCACCCCCACCCACCCCCACCCCATTCCACTAGAGCGTAGGCTCTGCAAGGCTTCTAGTGTTTGTGCAGCTGCCGGCGAAGTAGAAAGTGAAATTCACTTTATCATGGATTGCCCGGCGTATTCAAACAGTAGAGCCCTGTTGTTCAACGTTATAAGTAGAGATAGACCAGATTTTATAAAAGCCAGTAAATGTCAGCAATTTGAACTCATTATGAAGAATGACAGTCTGACAATCATTAATCCCATCTGTAACATGATCTTGCTGTTCTTCGGGGAGAGAGATGCATTAATTGCCAAAAAACACGATCTAGATTGTTTGCCTTTCCTTTAAATAGTCTTGTTGATCTTTTTAACAATGATTGTATATATTTTATAATTCAGATTATAATTTACATTATATGTTATTTGTGCAATCTGCCTCACTGTAGGTGTAATATTGCTTCAATAAACTATCTATCTATCTATATTTATTAGAGATTCTAAGCGTTTCAACTGTTAGCTCAAGAAAGTTGACACTGGGAATAACGAAATATATATATTTATCATATGACTCGTCTGGTTTGCTCACTTTAAAACATTTGATATTTTGTTTTCATATTAATCAGTGATAAATAAAGCCGTCCGTCAATTTCATTGGTCAATTTCAAAACTAGACAATTTGATTGGCTGAACAAAATACAACTGGGCCTTATTTCCATAATTTGCATAATTGGGATTGAAAGATTTCATTGATCAATTTCAAATATGGACAGTTTGATTGGCTGAACACAATACAACTGGGTCACATTTGCATAATTTCAGTAGGGAGAATTTACGTTATCTGTCCTATTTAGGGTGGGTTATATTGTATTAATCATTTACCTACAAGAAAAACGCCATTCATTTTTTTTATATTTTAATTTTTTGCTTCCAAAACATAGGTTATGACCCCTCATTGGAACGAGCTCGACGAGCTCGTTCCAATGAGGGATCATAACCTATGTTTTGGAAGCAAAAAGTGAAAAATTTTAGTTATACGAGGATGTTTTTTCCAAGTGCCGTCTGCAACTCAAATTAGGTGATGGGTTAAAAAGTCATACTAAGTGACTAATTTGTGCGTGTGTGTGTCATATGATAAATAGAATATGAAATGAGTGTTTTTCTCATATAATATTTATGAAACTCGTCCGAATTTTCCGTTTGGGCTCGTCAGAGGCTCGCCAAAACGGAAAATTCTTAGACTCGTTTCATAAATATTACATGAGAAAAACACTTATTCCATATCCTTTATGTATATGTATATTTGTATAAACATGGAAGTATCTTGACATTTCAAAAGTCCAGTTCCTTTTAATTTTCGAAGGGTATATTAATATTGCATTTTACCGGGAATTAGGACTCACTTGAATACTTTTCAAAATTAGTCTAACAGTACTTTTTTCACCCTTTGCTTTCTACTTTTACCCCGGTTTCTTTTCTATTCGGGTTGTATTACACCCCCGTTTAGTCAGAACTTAGCTTACGAACACTTTTATCGCCACTTTCATTTCTTTTGTCATCTACGTGTATTTTTTCTTGTTGTGTCTGTACCATGAAGAAGGTCTTCATCAGACCAAAAGCTAGGTGATTTTTTTTTCTTCCTGTGCTGTTTGAGCTTTATTTGGACGAATTTCTTTCGCTTTTGGCTTTTGCATCTCTCAGATCCAGCCAGCACACTTTAAACATTTGTTCTTTCGGAATATAGACGTTTATATTATTATTATTATTATTGTTATTATTATTATTATTATTATTATTATTATATTATTATTATTATTATTATTATTATTATTATTATTATTGCTAGTATGTTCGAATGTAGAAGGCAAAATAGACTTGTGAACCGGAACTCTGTAGTAGTTACTCTGGATAGGCAGGATGTTCAGTATTCGAAATTCAATACTTGTGTTTCATACATATATTTGTGAACCCCCCCCCCCCCCTCTCTCTCTCTCTTCTTTTTCTCTCTGTTTATCACTATCTATCTATCTCACACATCTTATATTATTTATTTGTTATATTTTAGTAATCTTCTACCTTGTTTGTGTAAAATATTTGATACTTTTTACTGTTTTTGCCGCACAAGATAATATTTATGTTACTTGACCGGAAAGGAGGGATTGCTAAGTGTTCAGCACTTGTCTTCCGATCCGATTTGCTGTAAAATTTTGCAAATAAAATATGTTTAAACTAAACTAAGATACGGTTTTGTGACATTTTTGGAAAAATATATTTTTCATCTGCTTAAACTGAACGGGTGGATGCGGCCGATTCCGGCACCGTGACAGAGTACAGTTTACCTATTGTTTATGAAATACTTTTACTTGCATAGTCTGTATGCATAGGCGTAATGGGTGGTGGTGAGTGGGGGCAACCAACCCAACCAATCCTAAAATTTCTTCCAGTCGGGGCATTTTGGTCAACATAGGGATATCATATATCGGTTCGCTGGAGTTCCTTGTAATCGTATACTTTCTTAGTGGGCTAGATTTTATACTTGAACTAACGTCACACATACGGTCGGTCATAAATACAAAGAATGGCATGCGTGTGTGAATGGGTCAATCGATATGACACGAGTGCCAACGCGGAAGGATAGAACAAGAGGCCACAGACCTCGAGTTCGCGAAGGCACAAGTGCCATATCGATTAACCCATTCACACCCGCGTGTCGGTCTGTGCTTATTGCACGCATTCACGTCTTTAAAAAAATATTAGAAGGACACCCATCAATTCATTTGACAACTATCAACAAAACGAAAACATCTTATCGAAAAACAAATTTGCGAGCGGAACCCGTGTTACTATTTCGTCCCCTGCGTTCCAATGTGTTCTATGTGCCTACTGGCACATAGAACACATTGGAACATAGGGGACGATTTTCAGCGATCGCTAGCTGTTCAAATTGTAATTGCGTTGCACGATTTGTAGAAAATTCCAGAGAAATTTCGCTTCTATTTAAAAGTAGTCCGTCAACGATTTCCGTTCCGTGCATTTGCGGGGAGCAGATTTTCATTTTCCGCACGGTTTTGTATTGCTGGAGATTGGGATTACATTGAACAGGCGTGTAATAAAAAGGGTGGTCCGTGGTACCTAATTCGGGCTGTTCGATGCCCAGCAGGATTAATTTTGAGCACGGTCACTGGTAACTAATTAAGAAATTGGGAAGTCCATGCGATACGAGTACAAAAGTATTTATCCATCGATACATTTTCTATAACTTTTTTTTACAATACACCCGATTGACTAATATTCAAACTACATCATCAAGGCATACCTTGATCATGAAGCTGAACTATGTTATCAGTCGGCACTTGAGCCATCACAGTGGCAACAAATCAGGTTTGTAAAACTTAATCAGTGAGATTTGCGGCGCATCTGTCTGTTGCATGTTTTGTTATTGGCTCGGTATGATTTGAGACAGGTTCGATTTTCCAACCAAATGAAATATTCATCACGAGTAAATCCAAACATGAGCGATGACCTATTTCAGAGCTAGACTGGTTCCAGGACATAACAGCGCCGATTGTCCCACAGAATTAGACATGGCCTGAGAGTTTTGGACGTTACGTTGGGTAAAGGGTTAAGAGGAGCACGTGGATATTTTTTAGGGGGTGGGGAGGTCCAAGCATTTTTATTCCGGGCATATCACGAAGATCGAAATCTTGAGTTAGGGAAAGGTATGAAAGTGGTGTCCCTCTCGAGACAACAATTTCCTGGTCCTTCCCTGTAGAAATTAAAAATAATGTCCCAAATTGCACTTTTTGGAGAAATTTTGAGGCTCGAAAGAACGTCAAGCCTGGTATGTCATCTATAATTTCACTAGCTGATGTCCTCTCCAGATCGTAGAACTCAGGATGTTTAGGTGGCTTCCTCCCTCTGGCTACGCCAATGGTTTTCATACATTCAACAGTACTTTTGAAGGTTTATTATACAAGATTTTGAGCATTTTCGTAGCATATTAATTGAAAAGTCAAAGCCGCGTTCCTACCAATGAAATATGAAACTTTTGCATAACGAAAGTTAAGGTTTTGTCAAAGGGTCAACTAATTTTGTTTTAAATTCGCGGCTTATCCCTTTAAGTGTCTTGCCCAAGGATACAGCGCAGATGAAGCTGATCAGGCCCGAAACTTCGGCCTTTCGGTCCTGTGCCGAATACGCTAATCCAATACGGCTGCCAGGAGAGTCCGAACCAAGCGGCTTTGGCACTATATATATATATATACTTTATCAGACAATACTTTAGGAGAACAGTTCCTTCGGCAAAATATACAATAGAATAATCGATTATCTTCCATTTATTTTAGCAGTGCACAATAGTTGGAAACCTGCACTCGCACATTTTAGCACTATTTTGTGAGATACGCAGTCGGATATGGGCTAATTGTCTGAGAAATGAGAACTTGCACTCTAGGATGCAATTCTAATAAAAAGTCTTTTGACGGTGATGGAAAATGATTGCTTGTACATCAAGACACGTGGAGCTACAAACGGTAGTACAAATCAATCGACTTCCGGGGTGGAATCAATGTACTTGCTATATGGTCAGTCAGACATCCGCCAGACAGTCTTTCCTGCACGGATAATCACATTATCGACATATGGACTACCTATTTTGGCTTCTGTTTGATTCTCATATTACTTCATTCGTAGTCATTCATCTTGCAGTTAATCGATTGAATTTGACAATGTCTGGCGGTGCTTCATTGCTTCTATTAACTGATTTTGATAGACCGAGAGACGGTTCTTATGACTGACAATATAATAATTGACTTATAATGCAATAATAGCCCATAACGTAATAATTTCAACCGATAATGTAATAACTTTCGATAATGCAATGCATTCTGCGTCAAAAGGTCATAAATTACTCCCCGATGACTCAATAAATTATCGACTAGTTACATAATAATTACATTGCAATGTTATTATGTCGCAGTATTACAGGGGTGAAATTGATGTTCGAATGATGGAGGAAAATTTATGTTCTTATCAGTGCTCAACCGACAGCCAGTGACTGTCGTCTGAACCTGGACCCCAGTTCGAGCGTAAACCTTGCCGCCTTATCAATGCCCTATCTCTTGGGACTCTTAGGATTCCTGAAGGTGCCTGTGGCTTACAACGCCAAAGGGTCATCAACGATAATTCACTGAAAAGATTATTTATTTACATGTACGGAGAAATATAATATGAAACAAATTACTCACAAAAATTATCCATAAGAATACACTAATTACGCGGATAAAAGTTTATTCTTTAGGGCCCTCGAAGTCTCCCACAGCTAGCTGTGTCCGCTGGATCAACTTCACATCATCTTCATTTCCTCACGGTTTGTGATGCATACAAAGCGTCTATTCACTCCTCGTTGCTTCTTCTTCGCAGGGTTACTTCCCAGACATCCGGGCCGGGCTTAACACATATAATGTTCTGCTTGTGTGACTCTATCAGCGTTCTCACAGTGCAAACACAATTCAATCGGCGTCTACCACTGTTCACGATCACTTTACGCCTTGCCTGGCTCTCACAGGGTTAAGTTATTCTTCGCCTTCAGATATATACTTAACAAAGCTTACATAATAATATTTTGCAAAGTGTTCTCAACATCACCAATTCTCGCACCGCCTAAAACTATTTTAACTCGCGAGCTATTCAAGCGCTTACTCAAGCTCTTAATACGGTTTCTGGACTTCAACGTTACAGCTTTTACTTCTTTGGCTACTATGCCACTACGGTTCGCAACCGTTAACAAACTACTATCGGTTCCTTTCAACCTCACAGGGTTACGACAATACGCGTACTTTCAATTAGGGTTCGTCAGCCTAGCCGGTGAGTATTTATTCGATCAAGTTTGTTTGTTTATACGGGTTCAGCGACAAAGCATCCAGAGTCATATTGTGTTGCACAGTTTTAGGTATGAAGAAAGTCGGACTACATAGAGAGAACCACCGGGTGACTGCGAGTACTGTCGGATGCTCCAAACTTACTAACCCGACACAAGCAGGTTTAACAGCGACTGAAGGCAAATGCCTCGTCGTCACGCCCTACGCCTTAATAACACAGCGCTACCATGATCCCACGTTGGCAATCGGGGCGAAGTGTCTGTTCCAAAAAAAGGCAAGTGATGTAAGTCAGGGTCGAACCGTCAACCTTTCGATCTCATGTCCAATGCTCTACACAATGAGCCGCCTTACTCCCATTGATTCGATCATAAGACTTTGCGCACCACCTCTGTACAAACTATAAATGTTCTCGAGTTAATGTGCATGATCTTCTCTTCCGGTTGTCCTCTACAAAAAGTTTCTTTCAAAGACCAATGTCTGATTTTGTAATTTTTCCATGTCTCACAATGACATCGGTATTAACACTGATCAAACATCTCTGTTTCCTTTTCTTCTTTTCTTCTTTTACCTCCACTGACTTACTTTATTCTCTCATCCCCCCCCCCCCCCGCCCCCCACTGCATGTGTAACATACGTGTGTCCCTAGTGAGATAGCAGGGAGAGACAGATGTATCCTACCCCACCCACGTGACGTTATACATTTATAACGTTATTATGACGTTATGCAGTTTCTTGCTACTAACTAATTCATATCGACGTCATCAGAATGCTGTGTGATCAAAGTTTGATGCTCTAAAACTCTTTAAACCCCAAGATGCCACCGTTTCTAATTGTTTTCGTGGTATATACCTTTGGTATATACATAACTTTTGCATGCTCTTTCCGATGGTGTCATCAGTTTCTCAAAACAACGAATACAAAATGAGTTGATTATATCAGCACGTGACCGCCGATTACCTCTGGCTAACGTAACCGCTGTATGGTGGGGGGGGGGGGGGGGGGAGAAAAATAACCCCTGATGGGTACAGGTGTGGGATGGGAAAATCTCACCCTCGGGACAAGATATTTGGTCCAGACACTCGGCAAGCCTCGTGTCTGTCCCAAATATCTTGCCATCGGGTGAGATTTTTCCATCCCACACAGGTACCAATCAGGGATTATAGTAATCTATAACGTACAGGAAAAAATCACACTTGAACTACTTCAACCTTTTCCCAAAAGTATCAACGTTATGAGAATTGCTTTTCAAACTTGGTTAATGCTTGCTCTAAAAACACAGTCCATGATCTCTTATTATATTGATTGATTGATTGATTGATTTATTTATTTTGCAGCATAAGAATATACAAGATAACAATAAAACAGGTTATAGCTGAACGAGCTGCAAGGAAATGGCATAGCCTGAGAGGCTGTCTTCCTGCCATTCCCTTTTGACGAAAAGTATATTCTTGACAGCAAGATTTGTGTTGATGGCTCATTAGGTTTAGTGATGGAACCTCTTCTTGGAAAGATACTATGGGGTATAGTAAACAGTTTGTGAGAGAAACGCTACCAATGTACGTGTGGGCATATCAACCCCTCGAACATAGAATACAAAAAGCGCCGATGAGCCGACGGTCCGCGAACCGTTGGAACCCCCAACCCCCACGACCGAAAACCCATCGCCAGTTCCTGTGGCCTATATTCGCCAGTTATTAGAAACTTGTCGGGTGGAGAATTCACCACTGATACCTCTGTAGCGTCCTCCCTCACCACTCTACAAGGATGTAGATAAAGGATACGACTTTTTTGTTTAGTACGATAATTAATACAATAAGTAATACACTAAGCAACAATTCGGTAAGGGCTATACGGTAAGGGCTATAGTTTCTATCATTGGCACATTAGGTTTAGTGATAGAACCTCTTTTGGAATAATATTACGGTGGATAGTAAACGGTTTGTGAGAGAAACGCTACCAATGTACGAGAGGGCAAATCAACCCCCCGAACATTGATTACAAATGGCGTCGATCCAGCATGTAAAAATCGTTTCGATGAGGGATTGTAGACACTGTTTAAAAAAACAGATAGAGAAAAAGTTTTAGTTGCTTGGGGAAAAATAAAGTGCCGTCTGCTTGTCGCAGTATTCATACCAGCGAGTGACACACGCCGCTTATCGGCAGCCTTAAGTCAAGTCTTGGCTGCATATATGCGAAAAGATAAATTCTCAAAAGTACCGTTGAATGTATGAGAACGAGTGGAGGATAAAATCCACACAAAGAAAGACCTTCGGACAAAGGCTCTATGGAGACAAGCTGGGGAATCAACGAAGCTTGTATTCGAAACCACCCCAATGGTTCGATGTAAGTCATGCTAATTCGTCATTTTTCTAATCGTCGAGATCTTCCTAAAATCCCCGAACTTTCTTCTCTTTTTCAATTCTTCTTCAATCGTAAGATCGCGTTTCGAAGTCGGCAAATTGGGCCATGTCAAAGGTCAAATTGGATGTAGTTCCTACTATTGGTGTAAATTTTTGCAAATGAATTCTCACTAAAAACATTTTACCCGCAGTAGAAGCTTTACACCGGTAGTGGGGTTAAAAGCTAAAATGTAACACGGGTTGTAATATAAGCGGTCATTTTCACAAGCGTTTTCACAAGTCAAAAACAAATGGAACTCTTTTCTTTATACGCGTTTCAATATATTAATTGCAATTAAAACACCTAAAAGGCAAAAACACGCAGTGATATGGTTATCAACTGATTGGGTGCTGGCCGTAATTTCTGGAGAGATATTATCTTTCATCTATGGTAACAACAGATATCGAAAACAATAGTTGAACATTTTCCGCGATCTTATAAGATTTAAACTTAAAAAATTATTTTATGTTTAATGTGTTCTTAGAATTCATTTAAAATTTAAGTGCCATCATTTCATTTTATCTTTTTACCCTTTATGCAATTTAATTGTTTATTTTTGGATGAACAACTCTCTTCTCTCTCTCTCTCTCTCTCTCTCTCTCTCTCTCTCTCTCTCCCCCCCTCTCTCTCTCTCTCTCAATCGCGCTCCCAAGGATATTCCTCTGTAGAGTGGAACATACTTATATTAAGTGTGGAAAGTCACATTAAGTTCATTCGAACTTCATAACATAAATGTGATATTCTCTTAGAATCATGATACCCAGACGTATTGATCCGTCGGTTATCTTTTAGTCTCTTCACGTAGATACAAATCAATTGAGAGAAAAATAAATATGGCAGGAGGTGTTATTTGGAACACAGTGACCAGCTTGACCTCCGAAATCTTCTGAGAAGGTGCTGGCAAAGTAAAGGAAATTATACTTCAAAAGATGGAGCAATCTGAAATGGGCATGTCGGGCCCCGGGGAGAATGTTTTATAGCAAATGATTCAATATTTCCAACTTGTCGAATAAACTGCGACTCGTTCAGTTATGTGCTGAGAAATGGAACAGACCGGCTGGAAGTTAGTCGGAGTCACAGGTGGCGCTCCTATAAACCCACCAGCCAGGAAATTACAGTCAGAGTAAAATTGTGTTTCACATGTGGGAATTGTCATACACACAGTGCCTGCTGAAGATTCCGCAAGCAAATTTTCATCCCATTTTCATCAATTAATAATCAGAAGTCCTGACATCGTTTCTTGGGATGCTCTCCCTGAAATGATGCCAACGTTTGGAATTAACAACACAGAAAATATCACAGAACAAGCCAGAAAATAAGCAGACTGTCATCTGCAAAATGAGATCCCCAGAGGGTGAATTTAGTGATGGTACCCCGCACAACAGGGTAGCATCACTAAATTTACCCTCTGTGAACCTCAATCTAAGTCAGGGTCTCTAAACTAAACAGAAAGAGGTACCCAGAGGATAAACTGGCCCACTGTATGGGATAGCATCATCAAATTCACCCTCTGGGGACCTCATTCTGCAAATGTCAGACTGCTTATTTTCAGGCCTGTTACAGAAACTTTTTGATGGTTATCCTACAACCTTTTGTCGTTGGTACTGCTGCTCGGGAACCAAGCTCTGAAGTCACCAGGCTAATTCTGAATTCGACGATATTAAGTCTTCTAACTAATCTAACCTAAATAGTCCATCGCCGATGTGTTAAGATGCAATCGCCTGGAATATTTCAATTGGTCAGAAAAGCAATTCTACGGCTCTAATCTAAACATATATGCATAAACACCCATTTTGTTTGAATCAACTCAAGAAATGATTCGAGACTTGATTTGTCCAAAACTTCTATGACTCTATAAGTCATGGGCCCAATACTATAAAACTTTTACAATTGTATTTTCTAGAATTGTATTTTCTAGTTATGACTAAATGGGTTGAAAGGAATCATTAGCATTTTCGAAGATGTGACAATTTGCCAGTTGACAAATTTCCATATCTTTTAAAGTGCTAATGATTCATTTTAGTCAGTTATTTTAATTAGTAGAAAATACAATTCTAGAAAATACAATTGTAAAAGGTTTATAGTATTGATCCCTGGTAGGCATGTTTAGTTTACTAAATAATTGTGAATGAACCACAGCTCTAGATTTATGATTACGCTGTGTAGTTCCACCAAATGTGTTAATATCTTGATGGTTTCAATGTGAATTAAATGCTTATTGATTGAAAAATCTATAAGCGGAGCACGAAAAAATATCTGTATATCTTTGTGAGCAAAGGGACACCACGATTATCTGCGCACAAACTCCATGAAAATGGGTAAACAAACAACTCATAGCAGCGTCGAATTCCGAACTGAATTGGACTGGGGGGGGGGGGGGGGGGGGGCCGAGAGTTTGCCCGGTGTTATAACACATTTCCGAACCGCATTGCAACATTTCGACAAACACAGGAAAGCCTTCGAGGGAACAACTTTGCCTAATTTTCAATAAATAAAAACATAAAAGGGCCACCATATCCAGGGGTGTCGCGAAAAGGGTCAGTTGGTAGGGGAGTGTATTACTCTCTAAGTTCCTAAAGTCTTGACAACATTAAATACGTTGAGTACCATCGGGTGCATACATCTTGAATGAGTCTCAGTGTCTTAGGTTTCTTTTCTCATTGTACAGCCTCCATTTTATCAAGCAGGACCTTGCTCTTGCGGAAATGCATTGCCAATTTTTACACCAGTCTATGGCTTCAGTTACTCCCCGCACATCAAGTCCATCTTGTAAAGCTAAGTTCAAAACATGGCCGAGGCATAGAAATCGTTCGACATGTAAGACGTCTCTGCAGCATTCGTTGTTTGAACTGACATTGTAGCATGATGCTGCTACTAACTTGCCTATCGGCAGTTCCCAAGTGTCCAACATTTCGAGAACTTTGTCAGCAATACTTTCCCTGGGTGTTCTCCGGGAAACGATACAGCTCCAAGTCCAACACTCTCTAATTCCCATGAATTTGAAATGAAATGTAAAGGTCAAACTGATATATGAATGCATTGCCTTAGATGTCCATATATCAAAAGTGGCACAGAAGTATGTGATGTTTTTTCAAATAGTTTCTGCACTGTAGCTTTTCCTATCGTCGTATTGTTTTGTGATCTCATTATCCATTGTGTCTCTCGAAGGAAGTATGAATCTTGGATTTAATGTGTAAGAGTACTGTAGAAATCCAGGGTTATTCACTTTAGATACAGGTTGAATATCTGAACATATCATCTCAGCGAGAGTGCGTTTACATTGCGCGTATCGAAGCCTATCTTTCTTGTAGTATTCTTCTGACCCGTCCCGAACTCGGATTCATCGACTGCAATTCCTTGTGGAAGCGGGACAGATTCGGATAATGATGCAGTTTGGGATGTTTGTTTTTACATAGCTCAACATGGACGTGTGTCTTTTGGTTGGTTGTTCAATCACTGTATCGAAAATGTCTTTATGGCGCCTCTTAAAATGTATTTTTTAAGATGGACTGACCACCACCACCTTTCTTTATTTTACCATCACATTTTACACATTAGAAAACACCAGCTGCATTATTCTTATCTGATTACAGATACCCATATACTGGGAAAGAATATTTTGCCAGGTGCGAGTTCCGTAGTGCCCTGTGTTTTGGTATCTGGCATCTTCTAGCGTCCCAACACTGAACGTTTGCCATGTGACATCGCCGTGATTGAAGATTGTTTGTTTGTTACTAAACCAAGCGCGTTTCAATCAGGGCATTCTCTGAAGTCAGTGGAATCAAAAGACAGAGGCGGTACTTGGTAGTCACCCTCGTTTGATGTCACCGACATCAAAGAAAGTATCTGACGAGCTGTTATGAGATCTCACACTAGATGTACAGACATTTGCGACACTGTGTATTGAGTCTAGTGACTGGTGATTGGAGTTTCGGATTTCGGTATAAGATAACCCCAGTGCTAAAGCGAGACATACATCCATGTATTAAAGTTTGCGAACCGATCCAGTACCGGACCGCCATGTGTGGACCAGTCCAAAGCGGTCCAATCACGGCGGTCCAGGCCGATTCTTTTGCGGTTCGGTCCGCATCCCTAGAGTGTAAAAATAATTTCTCGAGACAGTGATGGCTCAAGTCTTGTCTGATAGCGTTTTTTTCGATTACACCATCAAGGCATGCCTTCGACGAAGGCATGCCTTGACGATGTAGTTGGAATATTAATAAGCCGCGGGATTACAGTTAAAAAAACTCGTGAGTTCTTGGAAATCTTTGTGAATAAATAGTAGAAGTCTTGAAAACGGCCTATAAAGCCGCTGATTTGTCGCTGTCCTCTAATGAGGAGGTCTGTATCAACCCAGTCCCCCACCTGGCTATTCACTCCCCCACCTAATATCCCCAACTTCTCACTATTGAATCGCCCAACTCCTGAACGTTATCTTCGGTTGACACATTTTCTAGCTTTGATTTTAAATTCTCCTAAGTGCCCTTAGTCTGCTTCTTTTCCCACTTTCCAAATGTCTTAAAGACCGACCTTTGTTTTGCCACTCTCTTGCCCATAACCCTTACTGTTATCAGGTGTTGATCACTATTTAAGTCAGAATGTCCTTTCATCGTATATGTCCATGTCTATGACCTCCCTCCATAGCTCTGGGTCAGTGAGAACATACTCTATTATTATCTTTCTGTCGTCTGTTCCCACGTCATTTTACCCTTACACTTTGCATCTGTGTTTAAAATCTTCAGGCGCAGTCCATTTGTAAACTCTAAGAGTTTCCTACCATGAAGATTGATTTTCTTGTCCCTATCCACAATACCCTCTCATCCGCCCCAAAGTGCCCATTAAAATGTCCCATTAGTGCACCACGGAACCCCTTATTTTCGAGTTCTGTAACATCTGAGTGTCGAATATATTCTATCATTCCACTCAGGCTTGCTCCCTTCAACTGCCAAATATACAACCCAGCTGTGACCCTTCTGTTTTTCATCTTGCTTTTTGCCCATATTATTTCCCTTTCTACTTGATTTATTGTATTTACTTTTGATAAGTCTGTGATTCCCACAGGGCCAAACTCATCCTTGACATACATACCTCGACTCCTCTTTTCTCGCCCTCTGATCGTCCAAACCACACATACATCTTCATCTGGTCAGTCCTTTCATCCTGTCTAATCAATGTCTCACTAAGGCCTATCAAACCAAGATTCTCATCCCCCACCAAGGTCGTAATTTCGCTTGCGTTCCTATGGAGACCCTTGATGTTGCTTTACCCCATTTTGAAAACATTTGAGCTCTCTGAGTTGTTATTCTCATCCCGATGTGGTGCTCCTCTTTTTTTCTACCTTTTTTCACATTTGCCCTTCCCACATTACTTTGCATCCCAAGTTTTCCCACCGACCCTGCCTTATGGCAAAAAGGTTCCAGTAACTGTAACACATTTCTACCCAACACCTCCATATAGTGGGCGGATTGCTATAAAAATAGTTCAGTTTGTGATACAAGCATGAAATGTGGTATGGAAGTCACTTTTGGTATATAGAGTACTTTAGGATAGTTGGCCACGAAATATCTTATTATTTTCAAGATGGCCACCGGAAGTGAAAAAATCTGCACTATCGGTCATGTGAGTGCAGCATATATGGGTGAAACATATAGCATTAAAGCATTTTTTCTGCTGTTATATCATTCCTTTATGCAAACCAAGACTGAATATGAATTGGAATAATGAATAGCAACGACAATTGTGGTTTAAAGGCTGTGGAAATATATAGCAAGGGAAATAGCTCTGTATGCTCAAATGTGCAGTTACCACGGATTTGTTTCTTTTTTAAACGTACACATATTTTCAAAATAAACCTAATAATCTGTAATATCAATGCCAATGTTTTGTATCTCATGCATTTAGAATCGATGCCCGTATATATCACAGGTGTATTTGTTGATACTAACTGCTTTCTTGGCAGTTACAGGAGCAAAGTGCAGTGCATGACAATCCTGTGTGGTAGCATTTGCAATTTCCAGTACATGTTGAACGCTTGCAGCAGCACTTCTGTAGTTCTTGACAGCACTCTGCTATAGCAGAGAGTGGAGTCCAGTGTGGCTCACACAAATTGTTGTGTTTAAGCCAACCCCAGCTGATCGGATCTGGTAACTGTTGCACTGGAGAAGAAGCCTGGCCCCAAACATGACTCGCTTGGAAAACTGCCCTTTTAACATGCTCATATAGGGATGCCCTAGTTGGTGGTATGCCATTGTATGGACGTTGCTTTCGAGCGAACAAATCAAGGCGACATTCGTCTACTCTGCATTGAACGGTCGTACATGACAACAACAAGATGTTCCAAGATATCCATGTCTGCCTCAGTAACTTCATTCTGTGGTGAACTGAGTCGACAGAAAACCTCTGTTGCAGCCTCATACATATTCTATGCCCGCCGAGGAGATTTCTTTCCTTTTCCCACAAAGGCAGACATTGTATCACCCCCTGTAAAAGCATGAAAGAAAGGTAAAGCACTTGACCGAGGTCCAATTGATTTGGTAATGTCGTGTACTGGGAGCCAGCGGAAGTGTTGTCCTTTCCCAAAAGCTAACCACATTGAATTAATCTGAAGGTCAGTAAACACGGAGATGGCTATAACAGCAACATCTGTGTCGGAAGTAACAACAGTCATGCTATTAAAACCTGTAACAACAGTCGCATGTTTGGCATGAACAAACATACGGGTGTCTGCCTCTTCATGGTTACAGGGTGACAGCATATCTGGTTCAGTTCCTTATTACAGGCATCATCATCCCCTTTAGTGACAACTATAAGGCTGTTTGTCTGAGCATTTACAATTCTATCTGCCAAAAATCCAAACAGTTCAGTTTTGTTTTCATTACAACTCAGGAAATTGCTCCACGACTTTGGTATGTTACTCTTACCGACCACTTTTCTTCGAAACCCAGCTCCCCTTTTCTGTCGAGTTCCTGCTTTGAGGCTACTTTCGAGGTATACATCAAAACAACATCTACTCTTGTACATTTTTGTGCACTTTTTACAATGTATGGTATAATAACCTCAGCAGCATAGTCATCAAATGTTTTAGCAGTTCCAGGTGGTTTTGCATTGACCATAGCCGCACCATCTATAATCATAACTTCAGTATGAGGCTCTTCTACTCGAGCAGCTATCCCTGTCTCTAAAATGTCCATCAGCTGTGATTTTACTCCAGAGTTGGGCATACCATTGTGTGATAATGATGGTGGGTACTGTTGGTTTTCATGTTGAAAAAAGTTTTGAAGGTCACACTGTCGATTTTGGCACGATATGAAAAGTCGTGAAAAAGTTAACGGTCATTTTTCAAACTCTCTATTTTCAGATTCCCCACCGTAGTATGAGGCTTGATTTTTTTTTTGCTGAAAAGGGAAAGCTTATTTTTTGTCAAGGGTTCATGAAAACTTTCTTGTCCATTAGATGACGATTTTTTCAGGAATTTATCATACTGTTTTCTGCCAACAGGTAAAAGCTGAGCCATCGACTCGTTTACCTTTTTATCCGCAACTTCTTTGACATCGCGGGAATAAAGGTCTTGTGAATATTCTTAAAATGGACTGCCATACTCAGATATTGTTGAAATTAGTCTACAGACTTTATCCTGAAAGTCCTTCTGAGCAGCAGGGGTATCGTCATGGTGTCTTCTGTTTCGTTTCAACTCTGATTTGCCAGCTGCATCTGCAAATTCATCGATAACCCTGCTTATTTCCGGCCCCGCTATCATCCATCGCCTCAGTGCTGCTGGGTCTTCTGTTAACCCAATAGCTCCACCGTCACCCCACCCCGATGCGAATTTTAGCAGGGGAGAAATCTCTCTTTAAAATGACACCTTTGTTGCAAATTTCCTTCAAGTAGAGCCTGATATCAAGCCCTGACAAAACTTCATTGACAAAAATATTATGGCCGCCCATCTATTTTTAGAAATGTCGGCCATCTTGAAAATGGCCTAATTTTCAGTGGCCAACTATCTCAGGTTTTTCTACTATATCTAAAGAACACATGGTGAAAATTTCATGCTTGTATCATCAAGTGAACTATTTTCATAAAAAATCGCACTAATCCGCTCCACTAATACCCTTTGGACTTGGATGAAGACTATCCCCGCCACACAACTCTCGCTTACCCAAGGATTTCCCCCAACTGTCGATAAAGGGTACCCCAAGATCCTTGCAATATTTCTCCAATTCCTCGTTTACCCCAATAAATCTAGAATTCCGTTCACTCCCTCCACTCATCGCTGGAAGAAGCCCGACACAACTGCAGTCGCACTCCTACTATGTAACTTGGTGATCAAGTCCCTGTATGTGCCCTTGAGCTGAACTGACCCAATTTCCGTGATATTGTTTGTACCCACATGTACCACCACTGCTGTATCTGGCACTGAACCCTTAAGAATCCCATCCACTTTATCCCTAATATCCTCCACTTTGGCCCCCCCGGGAAGCACAGATTAGTTCGGTGCAGACTATCTACACCCGTACTATGCTACTTCCCGCTACCACCGGTTTTCGCTTAGACCTCCGCTACTGTCTACCGCTTCACCTTTCCGATATTGAGTTACACCACCACCACCTGACTGCATCTCCTCCTTTTGCCGACCACCGCATCAGGGCCCTCAGAACTACCTGCCGTCCCAACACAGTGAACCTATTTTTCACGTTACACCCACCCCTTACCACACCAACCACCCTCTATTTTCCTATCATCTCTCTACAACCACCCCTTACCACACCAAACACCCTCTATTTTCCTATCATCTACCCTCCTCGCCTTTCCCCTTGCTGACACTTCCTTGTCTTCATCCTGAGGCCCCCACTCTAAAACCGTTTAGTCTTCCTCCCTCTACCCCCTTTCAGACCTTTCGGTCCTCCTTCTCTACTCTACGTTCCTTCCTGGTAACTACCTTATCATCCTCGACATCCAAAGACTTCTTCTTACCATTAACCACTTTCCATCCACCATCAAATGTTACCTTAATCTGAGTAACATCGTCAATCTCGCCTTATCTAACTTTCCCCTCAAATGCTACATTTCCACCTCGAGCATTACATATGCCTCCAACAACCTCAGAATCTCCTGACAACGAATGTTTATGGTTGTAAAAAGATGCAAAATATACAACTTGCGATTTGATTCAATTCGATTCAGCCCAAAATTTTAGATTCGCACTTCGCGTTGGTGAATTCGATTTTACATTACGGGTCTAAAAAGTAATAGCCAGTGTGCACGTGTATGACTTATTGCCTCGGGGACATGTACATGTTGTGTAATTGCACACCAACGCCAACTAAATGTCAACATCAAGACCATAAATGTTTTTTTGTCTATGTCATGTTCTTATAGTTCCATGTTATCCAGTACGTAACCAAAGTAATGCACTTTTCAATCTGATGTCACGCAGAGTGAAAGTGCATAAATACAATAGTTATTAACGAGAGGGGTCAAATATTCAAAACTACTTATTAAGGAGACACATCATCTTTTAGAAAAAATAGTCATGTGAAGTCAAAATGTTGCGTGATAAGATTGATCTGTTGATGACAGGAGATGCCACAAGTCGTCGTTAAACTCAAGTGCCATATTATAAACTCAAATGCCCAAGATATTTGAGGTCATTAGACTTGGTGTTACCTTCATTTTTAAAAAATATTTCTGGGCAAATATTAACATATCGGGGACATGTTTTTCAGTTGAATTTGCAAGTAACGCTATTTTTGGCCATTACGTCTCCTTGCTAGGAGTCTTTTTACATGGAAAATATTTTATCAAAGATAGTTTAAAAATAGGTTTGGCATTGCCCATTGGCTAGCTCACGTGATGTTTACAGGAAAGATTATGAGTCTGGACTTATCCAGCGTTTCTTGCTATCCATCATCTTCTTTGTAAACATGTTGTTCAGAAGTTAAGGTGCATCGACATTTCGTGGTACACTCGAAGAGGCCAGTCACGGATTACAGTAAGAGACGGGATCAAAAAGGCAGCTAAAGACAAAACCCACAATAAAAAATATTATTACCACTCTAGCCGGCGTTCTCTTGTATATTAATTAAGTTTAGCGGGGCGGTAAAACTCAGAAATTCATGACGTCTTGCAACCGGAGCAAGTAGCAGGCGTTAATGAAAACAAAATTCATTAACAGTCGGCCGTTTCCGGGAATGGTAATAATAGTAATAACATGATTTTGTTGGGCATTCCTGGGGACTGAATAACAGCCCTCTGGTTTATTAACGGTAATAAACCCTCGGGCTGTTATTTATTCCTCTCGGGCCGTTAATATAACAATAACATGAGTTTGGAGAGCGTTACGGTTTATTAACGGCCCGAGAGGAATGAAAAACAGCCCGATGGTTTATTACCGGCACGAGACGAAGCCGAGGGCCGTTAATAAGCCAGAAGGCTGTTATTCATTCCTCGAGGGCCGTTAATAAACCGAGACGCTCGACAAAATCATATTATTACTATTATTATCATGACCGGAAGCGGGCGGCGGACTGTTAATGAATTTTGTTTTCATTAACGCCCGCGGCTCGCTTCCGGTTACAGGGCGTCATGAATTACTGAGTCTTACCGCCCCGCTAAACTCCGTTAATTTTCTAGAGAACGCCCGCTAAAATGGTAATAATAAACCGTAACGATATTATTGTTATATTCGACCAAAATCAAAGTTAGAATAAATAACATTATTAATTAGATACCAAGACTTTATTTGGAGTCTCATGATATAATCCTAACTTGATACATAAGTCATCCTGATATACCACAGAACTCGATCGACACAGCTTTGAATCCGGCTGATACAAGTTACTCGGGCAATTATCGTGTGTGATTCTTTTTTCTTTCAGGCACTGCCACTAACGCATGCATGCATGCATGTTCCCCTTGGCAACGAAATTGTTTACTCTTCGCTCTTCGCTCTGTGTTTCTTTGTGTTTCGAAGCTGGAGATCAAACTCATGAATACTCGTATTAAATAATATTCTGAAAAAATATTAGATGCAAAAGCACATTCTTTCCTGTAATGTAATGGCGATGCGTCGATCAATTAGAGTATGCAGAACGATAAGAAGCGCCAAAAACTGCGAATCGGGAGAGGTGTTTCTATTTATAACTCATTGCGGAGAAGACGTTCTAAATACCCCGTACTCCTGTTCGGAACTGGTCAACCAATTAGGCCATGTTCCGAACAGCTAAAAAACGTGAGCTCCAAAGACTTCAACCAGATGAACATATTGATGTTCATTGATGTTATATGTATTGGTATTAGTTTGTGTATTCCTGCTTTGTTTATGAAAGTACCTATACAACAGTGGCGTCGTCGTTACCGTGCCTGTACTAATACTTACCATCGTGTATTTTCGTTTGTGATTTTGACTTTTGATGTGTTAATATTTTGTTTTGTGTCTTGGTCGGCACGTTCAATTCACTACGTGCTGCTCTATTTTTGTACCTATTTTCGTGCATCTCATTTCGCATTCTCATCTGTTATTGCCATCAATTGCGGGTAAGTTCGCGTCCCGAAAACATCTTTTCTATTCCCTTAACCCTGTTTTCTGCCTTTTCGGTTTTTTCCCCCAACATTTTATTTATCCAAATTTCTTCTTTTTTCAGCTTTGATTTTTTGAGAAGTAATGTCCTCGTCTGATCCATCATGGCCCATTTCTATTAATACTTGTGGAGGTGCAGATTTAAGAACATTCCCTAGAGTGTTATTTCAGGTGGTTCATGACCTTCTTTTGTTGAGGGGGGAGAAGGCGAACCCGAAAGAGGATTTGTTGCGTGACATTCCCAACCTGCAGGTCACTAGGGGTTTCCTTGCAGCTATTGATTTCACTCCACATGTACCTGGGGATACTGATGAACTGTCTAAACGTCCTCATTCTTCAATGATGACACTTGCCATCCCCAAATAGCGACAGCAAGAATTTAACCGCAGTGTTTTAGATGCTATTAGTAATGCTCCCTTGACGGGACCACCCCCAAACACACAGACTGAGCCAAAATGACTGGCACTTCCCGAGATATTAAGTCAGATGTTCAGAAGTTAGATAAAATGATGGATCATCCCACACAAGCAAAGTCAGTATCAACAAGCTACCCCACTAACATGGGTTTTCCTTTTCCTGCCCCTTTCCCTGGTTTTCCAGTGGTACCACCTCCCCAACTACCTACCCCCCCCCCCCCCCCCCCCAGCAACAGTTGGACCACAAGTACAAGCTCCAATTTTTCCGCCCCTACCCACCATTCCAGCACTTCCACAGTAACTGGTACAGCACAGATGTCCACGGTGTGCCCCTACATCAGCTGATCTTAATGCTACATACTTTGGGCTCAGGGACGAAATCCACCTCATGTCCCAAATAGATGACATATGATGGTACAGCTAATTGGCAAGCTTTCGACACTAAATTTTTCCATCATTCCCAATCCCAAACCTAGACAGATGAGGAATGTTGGTGTCTCACTGGTAAAGCCAGCGAATACCACACAACTGTATTCCGACAACATCTGGATATGGGAATTTATGACTAGTTGCGTCAAATGAAAACACGTTTTGGCATGTCTGATATGCCCGAAACAGCTCAAATAAAGTTTTCCCAATTGCAGCAAAGTAACACAACGAGTTTAGAGGAGTGGGCAGAGGAATTCAAACACTCGCATTGCGGCCTTTGCAACTTTACCCGAAGGACATAGAACCCAACAAATGGTAATACGGTTTTGCCACGGGTTGGCAGATAAAGCCGCTGGACAATATGTAGTTAACCTTCGCCCTACAGGTTTGGAGGATGCTATGGATAAAGTCAAGTGGTACCATTATACTGCTAAGGCTATGCATGTACCTGTATCCGCACCCCAAGTTAACCTTGGCAAACCAAACATTGTTCAATATCCTATCAATATACAGGATCAAAACCCAACACAGATTCCCAGTCAGTATATAGGGAAATTAACCCTACAACAATTCAAGTAGCTTATACACCCGAACCCATTCTTAAATCCTCAAGAAGCAGTCCACCCCTCTCCTAATCGGCGGAGGGACTCAGTTCAGTTTGTGTCACCTGGAATTCAGACACTTACTAGAGAAGTGCATATCATGTCCCAGAATGTAAATCCTTTACATTCTGGGACATGATACGGTAACAGAGCTTCGACACAAAACAGTTCTTGAACGAGGTAAGTTCAGTCGGTCACCCTTTCCCGCTCTACGTCCCGCTGGATGTTATATTTGTAACTCCCCATCACATTTTTCTAGGGAGTGCCCTTCTAGATAAGAAATGAATAAAAGTGCAAACAAACCATCAGGAGCCCACCAAACTCCTTTGAAATCTACATCCGCAGTTAGTATTGAGGATTTAAACGACACTGGGTCGAGCCAAGAGGCCTGAATCCGATCCCATCTCCCACCAAAGGCCTCAAACATGATCTCCTTGAATTGGATGAGATCACACTATTTCACTTAAGGTCAAGGTCTGCCATACAAATTCCTGTGAAATTAGAGAATACTTGTTTAAATGCCATTGTTGATAGTGCAGCTAAGGTGTCAATCATTTCAGAGGAAATCTTTCAATCATTAAGCACTGACCTTTTCTGTATCAAGGAAGTGAAAATTAACAGAGCTGGTAAAAATTAACAATGAAGGGTAGAATTATTGGCCCAGCCCGAATGACTTTGGGAACCAATGCTTACCACCTACCAATCTATGTCGCCCCGATTGAGGACGACATGCTTTTAGGCTTAGATTTTCTACACGAACACAACGTTCTCATTGATCTTGCACATAACACATTTACCATTGGTTCAGACACCTTACAAATGCAACCTTTCCCCAATGGTTCGGTTACCTAATCATCCATTTCATTAGCCCGGAAAGTAGTAGATCCACCCAACTCTGTGAGGAGAGTCCGATGTGTGGATTAGACAGAACCAGGCCAGAGTACATGGTTGAACCCAATCTGGACCTAGATTTATTAATCTCTCGGACAGCTCACTCCGAAGGCGGCTCACTAATTGTAGCATTAGTAAATCCCCACAATAAATATGTCACACTCAAAAATGGGACTGTTATTGGGCAGGCTACTGAGGCCACTGAGAGTGATCCCATCTCCACTCTGGATACTGAAGTAGAGGATGCTCATCCACAATTAAAATCTGTCCCACACTAACCTACCAGACCACTTGAAAAATGTGTATGAAAAATCAAAAAACAAATTAGATCCATAAGACGTTAAGGTCCTAGATGAATTACTGGTAAAATATCAAGATGTTTTTTCTAATCATGAGTTTGACCTTGGAAACTTAACAACCATTAAACTGTCAATAGATATGGCACAGGCCAAACCGATTAAATTACGGATGCGTCGGACTCCTGCATGCTTTGTCAGTGAAGAGAAATCTCATTTGCAGAGCACGCTGGAGGCTGGTATCATTTTCCCCTCAACATCCGAGTGGGCAGCCGCCCCCGTCTTGATCAGAAAACGCTGCAGTGGAGTCCGCGGGTGTTTGGACTTCTGGGGACTTAATTCTGTTACAGTCAAAGATAACTTTCCGTTACCCTTAGTTGAAGACTGTTTGGATACCCCAGCTGGCAACATATGGTTTTCTAAGTTGGATGCAAACCAAGCTTATTGCTAGATACAAATTGATGAAAACGATAAGAAAAAGATAGCATTCATAACCAAATATGGTCTGTTTGAATTTAATAGAATGGGGTGTGGTTTGACAAATGCCCCGGCTTGTTACTCGATTCTTGGAGGCTTAAACTGGGAAATAACTTTAGCTTTCCTAGACGATATAATTGTTATGGGAAAAACATTTGAAGATCATATTTCCAACCTTGAAGAGGTATTACAAAGATTCCGGCATTACCAACTAAAATTAAAGCCCCAGAAATGTCTTTTGTTCCAAAAACATATTGAGTTGCTTGGTTGCCATATCTCTCCGCAAGGGATGGAGATAGGCAGTGATGCATCTTTGATGGTACAAAATTGGCCACGATCACAGACCACACGCGATTTTTAACGATTTCTGGGGTCAGCAAACTACCATAGGGCCTTTATAAAAATTATGCCCATTTAGCTGCCCCTTTGTACCGACGTACTGGTAAAAATGTTTTTGGATGGGAGTAGGAAGAAGAGAGAGCTTTTCAGGATATCAAACATGCCTTAGCCTCCCCACCCCTTTTGGTTTTTCTCAACAATGATGACCCTTTAATTTTAGACACCGATGCCTCTGGTCATGCCATAGGCGCAGAACTTATTCAGATACAGGGAGGGCATGAAAAAGTGGTGGCTTATGGAAGTTTTATGTTGAGTCCTGAACAAACAAAATACTGTACGACACGCAAGGAACTTCTAGCCGTGATACGTTTTACTCGGCAATTCCGTCATTTGCTACTGGGTAGACATTTCACTGACTGCACAGATTGCAGGAGCCTGAAATGGCTTCTGAATTTCAAAACTCCCCACGGTCAGATAGCCTGTTGGCTAGAGGAGTTGATTCAGTATCACTTCACTGTTCGCACCGCATCGGTTCAAAACACACCAATGCAGACGCCCTATCACACCTTCCCGATGACCAAACTTGTAAGCACTAACATGTTGGTATACCACTCCCAAAGCTCCGTTGAGGGGGATGCAAATATTGTACTAGAGTAGATAGAAATTAGGGTAATTTCTTCACTGAAGTTGATAATGTAATTCTATTGAGAGGAGCAGCTGTAAGACAGTGAAGTACTCCAAATTAATAAATTTGCCAAATAGGCATGGATTCAGATAGTACGTCATTTCGTAGCCTGGTGGGAGTGGAAACTAACAGACAGAATAAACAGATACAATGTAAAGGCATTTCTTAGTCAACCTGCGTGTTTGAAGGTTGATTCCCATGAACCCTACTGTAAATTTACTTGTCTAAAAGTTGATCCCTCTGAAACCTTTGAATCAGACCATGATCCCTTAGAGTTTGGCGTTGTACCAGCCCAGGTTAACGTCCAAGCAACCCAAACCAATTCACACCGTACTGGATTTGAAATACGAGATTTTATGCAGATAGTGAGATTATGACTGAACAGAGGGCAGATATGGATCGTGTGCATTTGATGCAGTGGTTGGTGTCACAGGAGGAGCCAGAAGAGGCAGAGCTTTTTATGGCTGGTCCTGTGGCAAAGACCTATTGGATGAACAGACAGAAGTTTAGTCTTGATAATCAACTGCTTCACAAAACTCGAAATTCTGGCAACAAAGTTTTGGTAATTCCCAAGTCTTTGCAACCTGAAGTGTTGTCCCAAAACCATGACATTCCATCCGCTGGGCATCAAGATATTTCCCGTCAGCAGAATAGACTAAAAGACAAGTATTACTGGCCCTGTATGACAGAAGATATTAAAAATTATGTAAAATCTTGCGTGGCATGTAATCATAAGAAGAAACCCTCTAGGCATGCCGTCACCCATTAAATTTGTACCATGCTGGGGCACCCATAGAAAGGATCCACTAGGATTTTTTGGGACCCTTACCCAAAACGGACCGTGGTAATGAGTATATCCTAATGATGGTGGATCAGTTCACCAAGTGGGTTGAATGTATCCCCTTGCCCAATCAAACTGCTAAATTAACTGCCTCAACAGCTGTTAATGAATTCTTCTCTAGGTTTGGGTACCCATTCCAGATATTTACAGATTAAGGAATATACAGATTATCATGATTATCTGCATGTCCTATGATTTGTATCAGATTCGAGGTGGTGTCCAGAATGGGATCTCAACGAGCCGGCTTTGCCGGCGAGTTGAGATCCCATTCTGGACACCACCGAGAATCTGATGCAAATCACAGGACATGCACATTATCATGATAATTCATTTATCTAACAATTCTGTCACGTAAACAGATTAAATCTTAAATTATTAACACAGCTTTGGGCGAGAAAAAGTTTTTTAAAAGACCCATATTTTATGGAACAATATTGTTGTGCACTTTAATAAACAATGAGTAACGCGGTCACCGCAAATTGTCAAAGTTGCGTTGAAGATTATTCACTCTCAATGTCACATTCTACGATGATACGCTTGAATTTACAAATGTGTAATATTTAATTGTTCGGTTTCTATTTATTAGGTGGAGGGGTGGGGGTGGGGGGGGGGGGGGCATTGACTATTAATAGTTCTGTCGCTAATTGTAAGGAATTTTGTTATGTTTTGTAAGCGATCAGCTGAGTGGGTCACTGAAGCGCACATAGAATGTATTCGTGCACCTGTTATGATAGCCCGTTGCGTTCCCGGAAACGAGTCGTCTATATGATACGGAATCACGATGAGTCGTCTATATGATACGGAATCGGAACACATTATGTGATACATACCGTTTTTCGTATTTTTCAGGCCATCAGGCCAAAATCAATATGATTGTTAGATAAAAACTTTGAAAGCAAGTTGTTTTCTCTTATTTGTGAAGCCCTACACATCCTAAAAACTCGTACCACTGCTTATAGACCTTCCGCAAATGGACAGTTCGAAAGATACAATAGAACATAAATGGATGCAGTCCGTTGCTTTGTGGATCGAAAACAGTCGACTTGGGATGCACATTTAGCTCAGTTAGCCGGAGCCATGAAGTCTACTGTTAACCGACATACTGGCTATACTCCAAATAGAATGATGCTAGGGAGGGATGTAAATCGCCCCTCCGATCTGGTTTTTGATCCTACATCCCCAAATCCTTCTATCTCCTGAATATGTTCAAACATTAACCAATTCCATTCAGGAGGCCCATGAAATTGCTCGAGCAACTCTTAAATGTCAAAAAAAGATCAGGAAGAAGTACTATAACCATCATATACAGGTAACTCCTTATAAAGAAGGTGATATTGTGTATATTTTGAGTCAGGGGAATAAACGTGGTGAAACTAAAAAGTTAATCCCTGTGTGGAAAGGCCCTGGAATAATCTTGAAGAAAATAAACTCATATATCTATAAAATCCAGTTGTACAACAAAGTAGTTACAGTAAACCATGACAAAATGAAAATTTGCAAAGATCGAGATTTACCCCCATGGATTACAAAGCATAAATCCCGTACCCAGAAGACTGAAGCTGCAGTCCCATTGTATTGCTTTTGTCGAAAACACGACACAGGGGATTTTACGATTCAATGCGATTCCTGTTTGGAATGGTATCGTGGGCACTGTATTAACGTTACTCTGGAAGGAAAACAAGATTTAGATGTGTACATATGTCCTCGATGTCCGATGACCCTTGTATAACTTCTATTTCAAGGTAAGATGCAGCACAGTGAATCTGACTCAGATAGTCCCAGAAGGCCTTGGAGGCCAGCCGCCCCCGTAGGGCCAAATATAACGTGCCGGGACATCCGTTATTTGAATGACCCCACCTTCCCTCAGGTTCTATGCAATGTTGCAGAACCCGAGGTGAGTTCTCTCCTCAAAGGAAGAGAACAGCCCCCATTCTTGGGAGATTTGATGCAGTTTCCCAATCTCCCTACACCCCAAACTGCTCTCCGTTGAGGGAGAATAATTCTAAGACTTATACCTCTGTTGTGCAGGCGGCACATGTCAGTATTACATTGGCAGCTGCTGCCTGCACCACAGTGGGAGTAAATATGGTGCGGCGGCCTGTTGCACCAAATCTATTGTCCTCTCCCTCTATTTCCAGCATAAAGGTCACCAGTTCTCTTCCGGTTCCAAGCCAACCAAAGGCCCCGGCTGGGTTGTACGCGCCCCACCCTTATCAAAGGAACAGAAGGCCCATCAGGATTAGACAGCCCCGTCCGCCTAGTTTGATGTCTTTGAATGTCACCCCAGTGGGCGCAGGACGAGATAGGAGCCTACCTCTAGTGGAACCCCCTATTCTTCTCCACATTTGGCTGGATCAGTGCAGTCCAGGAACCGTTCTAAGAATAGGCAGCACAGTTCGCCGCATCCTGCCCCCAAAGGCTCTCTTCCTTCTGAGGTATCTTCAAATAGGGCTAAAGTTAAAAGTAAAGCCCCCAGGTGTGCCCTCCCGGAATTCCAAATGCACAGTCAGTATTTGCGCCGACATTGTGCGGGTGTCCACCCGCCCCAGTTCTTCAAAATACCTGAAGGGAATGACCCCAGTCTTTCCCCCACAGACCAATTGAGATTTCTGACTCAACTGGCCGTCGCACATGAACCAACCTCGACAGATTAGGCCATTTTGTAAATCAGAATGCTGACATCCCGCGAACTGTGTCCCGTCCCCTTCCGCCTCTACCACTGTGTTGTGTCGGCATCAGAAGTGGCCAATTCCCCAGGAGTTTCATATATTCCCCCTCAACTCTCTCGGTGGGCTTATTCACTGGATAGCTCTAATGTATTTGTTGGCCAACGTGGCACCCCATACCCGCCCTGACTTTTGGTGTTTCCAGTACCCATCGCCCACCACCAACTACCCCTCCCTCTGTGCCAGTTACTAGTTTTGCTCCATGTCCAGTAACCCGATCCTCGACATCTGAACTCATACCTACTAAGACGATATCTGTTGAAAAGCGGGTTACTTTCTCTGATCTTCCCTCTCCCCCACTAGCCTCCACTTCATTGAGGGAAGCAACCAGTACTATCTCTTCTCTCTTCCTGGAAGTACGTATGTCTCCCAAAGTGGCAATGTGTAGTCCCCGTGGTATTCCTGTTCCTATCTACGCTGCCAACACAGTGCAGCGTCCTGTCTTACCCCTCATAGATCCATTTATCTTTTCCTCCACCCATTCGGGACCAATCCACGCAATGGACATCCACTTCCATGTGGATTGTTTCTGAAACCTTCCCCCACTCTAACGTCTCGACAACAGAACGCCTAAATTTGAGCCATCCCAATCCTCAGAGAACCCCAGTCACAGTGGTAGGTGGTGTTTCAGTATACTGTGACCCGGCAACTGTTCTCACCATGGCTGACCCCAATCCATACATCGGTACTTCTGTGGGGTTTTGGCTTTAACCACCAATAAATAAATAAATAAATTATGTGGGGTTTCACCCGAAACACTTGAGTGATATCTCGGCAGAACCGATGTATGGGGTCATAGATAAATTATAAAGGTTGTTGACATTTGCCCAGGCCCTTGAGGAGGTAGGGCTAGATCGTACGGTCCCTGAAGGTCCCACATTCACCAGGATGACTTCCTGAAAAGGGTCCTATGAATAGCAACTCCCGAAAAACCCCTCCTCCTTCACCTTAGAGGCACAGACACCGACACCATCGATGGACGCGCGGAGTCTCCAAGTCGTCAGTCGCCGCTGTAGTCCCCATCAGAAAAATCACTTACATTGTTTTAGCGGTCATACTGATGTAGTGGCTGACTGGACCCAACGGTTCAGTCGCTGCTGTTTCAGCTTGGGACCCCAGGTTATGGCATTTACCACTCGCCAACTCCCAGGGCTCAAGGCGATCCCCATCAACCGTCTCCTTCTGGAGACAGATGTACCATATTTTGGCCACTAACTAAAAGTCCACCACTCCACACCTGCCTATGTAGGGGGTGTGGCTACACCAGTTAGTGTCATCATTATCCTTCCCATTCTTTTGGCCACAGTAACTGACAGCCTGCAGTTGCTGTACCAGCTGCCCCACCCACAACCCTTGTAAAACAAAGTACTCCTCATACTGGGAAAATGTCTCCCTTTTTCAATTTGTCCTGATATTTACATTATTTTCTTACGGGTGGGTCACAAATCAGTTGAAATTGGTGGGTGGATTTTAAAATCGGGGGAATGTGATGAAGTCGTTGTCAGTACGCTGTACTCCTGTTCGGAACTAGCCAACCAATTTGATCGTGTTCCGAACAGCTAAAAAACGTGACCTTTTTACAGCAGCGCTCCATTCCAAAGACTTCAACCAGATGAATATATTGATGCTCGTTGATGTTATATCTGATGGTATTAGTTTGTGTATTCTTGCTTTGTTTATGTGAGTATCTATACAACATCATTGATTGTACCTGTGTTTGACAAACACACAGCACTTCGGGAGTTTCTAGAATATTAACCCTTTGAACCCGAAAAACCGTTTTTACGAGTCAGGATCGTGATAAGACCTGAATTCATAAAGTAAAAGTTGCTCATGAATTTGTGGTAGGCGAAGGCTGCACGTTGAAAATATTGACTGGTCTTCCCCATGGGACTAATCCACTCTTTACCAATTGATGAATCTGAACAAGTGTAGAATATACCATCAGGATTCAAAGGGTTAAACTAATTCCCCAAACAGGACAGGGTCGTAAATATTGAAACTACATAACGTAACACTAATAGGGAATGGTACTCCATGTGGTCAAATTGTCGGTTTTTTTGTCTCGTGCTTCCGAATAAGTAGAATAAGTAGTCTTACTGCAGTTTAGTTATCCTTCACAGCTCCAGCCACGACGTTTCAAGAAATGTTTTGACAAATGTTTGCGAGATTCATCAGCGTATTAGAGACAAGCAACTGCCAATTTTTCCATCGTATGTACCATTCAGTTAAATTGATCTGTATTAAGCACTAGTTCAGCGATCTCCCCACTCCACCCCACCCCCCCCCCCCCCGCCACCCCCACGTTTTGATTCGTCCCATTGTAAAATTTCCCAATAAGTTTTATTGGGAACTCAAAACGCAAAAATAGGAATATATATCAAGCTTTCGCCCTTATTACGAGGTACACGTATTTCCTTACATTTGTGCAGAGTTTATTGATCCAAATTTTGTTTTATCCTTTACTTATCGAGATTTGAATACAGGCGGAGCGTCAACCACCACTTCGATGTCGTCTATGTTACTGTATGCCTATGTTGGCTATAAAATAATAACCCGGAGTTGCGCTTAAACAAATATCGATGCGGAAACACGATCGCATTCGCGCAGAGGAGGTCGATTATGATCATTGCGTGGGGACATCGAAAATCGTTTCGGCAGCAACTCCGGCTTTGCGCAAAAAACATGGTTGACGCTTCACCCGTGTTCAAATCGCAATTCTTCATGTTTTTTTCGTCTGCAGCGATAACTCAGCAGTGAATGGATGCCTTTCAACAAATTTGGTATGAGGGATCCTTGTGACAAGACACTCCTGCATATGTTATAAAAAAGTTGCCCGCATTTTTTACGGTTCTTACTTTGTTTTTAATTCATTTATGCTTCCTCGGTGCAGCACTGCAGTGCAGGTATAAACTACCCTCACCAATAGCTCCTGTTTTCATCGAACGCCGCATCTTTGTGGTCAGAACGAAATTTACAGAGGTTTATGTCCAAATTTTCATCAATTGTAGTCTGCGTGTTTGTTTTTTGTCTTTTTTCACTGAAATGCCACTCTTCCAAAGTTATTCCATTTTGCTTAACTTAGATGTGAGTCTTCCATGGAAGACGTGTGTCGCCTGGCGTTTCAGACAGAATTCTAAGTGGAAAAGGGGCATAACTCTGGAAAAAATACAGCGGATCCAAAAATAAAATAGGAGGTGCACAATGCCATTATGTGATAAAGAATCACTGAAAGTTTCATCAAAATCCATTCATAGGTTAAAGAGG
Organism: Pictodentalium vernedei; assembly: GCA_031216915.1. Taxonomy (NCBI): domain Eukaryota; kingdom Metazoa; phylum Mollusca; class Scaphopoda; order Dentaliida; family Dentaliidae; genus Pictodentalium; species Pictodentalium vernedei. The sequence goes on along the minus strand of CM062293.1, from coordinate 240,899,350 downwards.
AGTGGCGGATAAGAGAAAGTGTGACGCGGACGACGCGGACGACGACGCGGACGACAAAAGTAATCCCTATATGTCGCTCCCCACTTCGTGGGGCGGCGACACAATAATAGTTGAGTATTGCATTTAATGGTGGAGTGCAAGGGCCAAGGGGTGGATGGAATCTATTTCAGGTTTTTTTTTATCTTTTGATGTTCTCATCCCAGATTGTATCTTCACGATCCAACACAATTGAGACAGGTTTTATTTTTTCAGCACATAGACGCAATTACTGAATAAAATTTAGTTAAATTGTATATACGATTTACTTTGAGTATACAATTTAGTAAAATCGTTTATAAGTATATCATGAGTTTGCACGCCCTCACATCCCATGGACCTCGGAAGTGATGTCATAGTCATGTTTAGTGACTTCGTGTGGTTGTTCTGGTAGTGCGAGTGGCTATATTATGACGCCATTGTTACAGTGATGGGAGGTGTCTGTGCATGCGCATCACGCGTTGGGAATTTTTTTTCTATCGGCTAAAGCCACGAGGACTGAAGAAATACCTCAAAGAGGTCTCCACTTGTATCCCTTTATCCTTATCTTGGTATTTGAGAAATACTACCAGGGGGAGGATTTTCTAGACTATAGTCTGGTTCTTGAGAAACTCTCTCCTCGAGCGCTTTCTGTTCTCATCTTTTTCTTTGAAGATCATTTGATATATCGAGGTACAGCCGAGGATCCCATTTGGGGGATCAGAGTGTCGGATCTTCAAATTCACGTCGAAATATTTTGTTATTGAAAGTTCAATGTACTAGCTTTCAATGGGTTCTCGTGGTTGGTTTTCTTTCTTTCTTTCTTTCTTTCTTTCTTTCTTTCTTTCTTTCTTTCTTTCTTTCTTTCTTGTGGTTGGTTTTCTTTCTTTCTTTCTTTCTTGTTTATATCAGAATGGGAGGGCAATGGGAGAGATCCTTCTCTGGTGCCTAGCACCATGTTAGTGAGGGGTAAGTGTTCTCATTTCTCACATATGCGTTTAGAGTGCTTAAGGAAATCACAGTGAACCGTGCAATTGCTAATTCCAATGTACAGGCGGAGATATAATGCTCTTTGTCCGGCATCACTATGTGTATAAACATGTTAACTATAATAATACGCAGTCTCCAAAACAAGGAATTTGGGTTTGAGATTAATACGATATTGAAAACGTCTTTATGATCAAATCAAACAGAAGAGATACTCTAAAGAGTGAAACAGCCGTTCAAACCATATGGTCTTTAATTGCTGAAAGAAAACCGTGTGCAACCTAGAACCTGATCTAATTGAAATCGGAAAGAGGAACATACAAACGTAGAACCGCTTCGTACTAGAGCTGAAACGGTTAGCCGATTAATCTATTAATCAATGATCAACATCTTGATCGATCCAAAAAGTAATTGATCGATTAACCGTTACTTTTGAACTACTGTATTTATGGGTTAACAAAGGTACTAACTTGCTCCAAAACAGGCAAACATTGTCACACTGACTCACATCAATTATATGAGACAGAGTAAAGCATGCATGTTACGTGATGACATACTTGTTTACATGCATGATCATCATACTGTATCAGTAGCTGGAAATTGTCATTCTTAACCCTTTGCCCATTGCGGGTAGCAGACGAGACTTGCAAACTAAATTCATGAATTACTAAAAAATTTCAATTTTTGTCTCAAAAACATAGCGTATGACCCCTCATTGGAACGATCTCAAAGAGCTCGTTCCAATGAGGGGTCATAAGCTATGTTTTTGTGACAAAAATTGAAAACATAATAAATTTGAATGCAGATTTTTATATATAGGCCCAGTTGGTTTTGTTTGTTAGGTTGGGAAAAGGGTTCATGCTGTAAATCATCAACGGCATGGCAATTATTCAGATATCTATTTGGACAAGTGATTAATCGGTTAACCAAGGTTAATCCACGTGATTAATCGATCAAGAAAAAACCCTTAACCGTTTCAGCTCTACTTCTTACTCAGGACTCGGCACTTGATTTATTATTGTGTCAATGAGCGTATGGGGCCATTTTACAAGGCCTTCGAGCAAATTTTATTGAACATGTGGAGCAGACAAGAAAATGATTAATTGCGGTAGCTTTATCCATATTAGCTTCTTTTTTTCAACTTATACTTCCATGTTCATGATCTATAATTCGAAACCCTTTGGATTTTCACTCCATTCACAAATTCCCGAGGAAAAACTTTTTTTGTATCATGGAAAGCTATTATAATTAACTGGTTAAGTGCTGGAAGCTCATATTTGGGCTCCATTCTTAAGTGCAGGTCTCTCAACTAAAACACTCCACATTCTGTGGACGTGCCTCATTTATTTTTGAAGTGAAATGTCTGTATGGATTTGTGTTGCTACAATTTATGGGAGAGTGCCTGATGATCAAAATAATGTAGCAGTCTCACAGTTAATGAACAGAACATGACGTGGAGTTGAGTTGAATGCGCCTGTATGAAACCCAAGAGGGGTAGTATTGCCCCGATGCAAGCCAGAAAATAAGCCAACTGTCATCTACAAAATGAGGTCCCCAGAGGGTGAATTTAGTGATGCTAGCCTGCATAGCAGGGGTAGCATCACTAAATTTACCATCTGAACCTCAATCTGAATCAGGGTCTCAAAACTAAACAGAAAGAGGTACCCAGAGGATGAATTGGCCCACTGTATGGGACAGCATCATCAAATTCACCATCTGGAGACCTCATCCTGCAAATTTCAGACTGCTTATTTTCAGGCATGCCCCAATGCGAAACGGGGGAACTATACCCCGTCCCTCCCACTGCACAGAACACTCTACAGCGCTAGTCAATGTCGACGACACATGCTCCAATTATTAGTTTGTATTGAACATCCTCCGAAGATGTATTCACAGCTACTATCCCGCCTGAGTAATTTTGTTATAGTACAAGAGTGGCAATTGACCAACTTCCACGGATTTCAGTTGCACACCCGAATCACTTACTCGCGCTAGGATGTGAAAAAGGGAATAAAATAGTGTGAATTCGATTATTTATTCTAGTAATGTTTTTAAATACAGAGATGCGTCGAAATAACGCGTACCGTGAAACTGCGGATTTCCGTTTATCCTTTGAAGCTGTGCCGGCTGAGCGGTTTCAAAACGTGGATCTACAGTTCAGTGGAATTAAATATTGCGACCACTTCAAAAGATACGATGCCTGTTCACCGGTTGGGTTCGCTTTTTCAACGATTTGGTTCATAAAAATGATTCCAACAATTCCGACTGTTCACTTTCGAGGAATGATCAGTTCATCAATGCTTTCTTTTATTGAAAAATATATGTGAAGTCCTTCTAAAAATTGAAGTCGTGCAGTGCCCGATGTGGTATACTTGGAGCAGTGGCGGCGCCAGAAATTTTTTTGTGGGGGGGGGGGGGGGGCAACTAGGGGGGCAGACTCCCATGAAGGGGGGTAAATACGTAAAGGATCATATCATTACTTTGTTATGAGGTAGTCCAAACTTGGACCCAGAGTCCGTAATATACTTTTTTGGTTTGGTACGTCCCGTGGACACGGGACGTACCAAACCAAAAAATTATATTACGGACTTTGGGTCCAAGTTTCGACTAAATGTAATGGTAATTAGCGGTCCTCCTTTCAAAAAATCCTGGATCCGCGTCTGGTGGGTCTGTGCGTGAGAGAGAGAGAGAGAGAGAGAGAGAGAGAGAGAGAGAGAGAGAGAGAGAGAGAGAGAGAGAGAGATAATGCCCGTCTGTCATAATGCGAAATCCATGAATTTTTTTAGACAAGGGATATGGATAGACATGCCTTTGTTGGCTCATAACTTAATTATAACTTATAAGTATCTGCATCCGAGTCTTTAAATCTCTACTGCCTGGATGTGTTCATCAGCTAGCCTGAGGCTTTGGGCTAAGTGTGTATGGGAAATTATTGGGAATAAAAAAAGAGAGGGGTGTGTGTGTGTGAGAGAGAGAGTGACTGAATGTGTTTGTGTGTGAGGGTGGATGGAAATGCATGCGAGATGGTTGGGGGGCAACTGGGGGGCAAAACCTTCGTTGGGGGGGGGGGGGGGCAAATGCCCCCCATGCCCCCCCCCCCCCCCGTAGCGCCGCCACTGGCTTGGAGCCGTCTCCTCCAATACTTTCCGGAATTGAGTAGTAAGTCTCGGGCAATCATAGGCTAGGTTCCCGCGAGGCTTTGGATTCTAGGAACGGCCTGGAATTTGACTAAGGGCCATTCAAGGCTTGAAATCCCGGAAAATGGGCCGGGAGGCCTTGAAAAGCCTTGAATATTCCTGAAAAAGTAACACAGCGCATTATAATAGCGATATAGTTTTATATAGCCTTATTTCATTGAGGCGTGGTCCTAACTAGTACCCTCCAATCCTTACCCCCGTTTCCCAATTCCCTTCAAAGGAGCGGTAAGTAGTAAAAGCAGTGGGCTTTGAAAATCCTTGAATTTGGCTGTTACAGGGTCTTGGAAAATGAATAGCCTTGGATTTTATCAGTCCTTGTCTGCGGGAATCCTGAAAAGGCTAGAAAGTCACGTGAGGTACAATATAATTGCAAAGGTGAACTTCAAAAGTCTACTTGAAGAATAAATATTAACTCTTAGATGCTGATCGCGACTATCGCGTATTTTATTATGGTGTTCTGCTCATTGCGGCATGCGCAGATACACACTACCATCCGACTGATTGGTGAAATGCCCTGAGAGCTCTTTCCAACAATTAACCAGATGACAGAGTTACAAATGTTTGATAAATTTTATTAAACTTCCTCACAGATAAGACAGATATATACAAGTCGTCCATCTTTGGTAAAAGCGGGCGTGCCAGGATAAGAGTTATTTTGAACTGTTGAGAGGTACGGTTCTACTTTCATCAGTAGATGTTTACACGAGGGAAGAACTGTAATGCGGGTTTATTACATTCTTGCAACAACGTGTCTTCTTTCACACCATAATCCACTTAAGACACAAAATACATCAATAACGAGAATGGGTACCTAACAGAAATAATCATTTATCAGATAGTTTCCAATAAACGTGCTTGAAAAACATAAGTGCAATAAAATACACAGTTCATGGGAGAATCTCTTTTTATCCGCTGCAAGTTCGCATGTTCGAGCGCAATTTGTATTTCATTCTTCAAGGTATCTGCACCAGCAGTATGCATTGTACTTGTTAAGTACGTTGTTCTCCTAAGAGTACAGCCTTCTTTTGTCGGCTAGAAGCGTTTGTCTCAGCCTTTTCAACATTGTATTTCTGATTTGTGACGTTTTTTTCAGTATGTACACTCGAATAAAGACAAATGACTCCCTCCATTCGAATATGTTGAAATGACCAGTTATAATTTAATCCTCCAGTCCAAATCCAGCTTCAAAATAGTCTCCTCCAGCACATAATGCCTCAGCTTCAAAATAGTAAATAACCCAGTGGCCATTCCTCCTGGCAGTTTTATTCACTTCAATCATACACCAAGTAGAAATTCAATCAGCAGACAAATTAAATTACACTCTTGTTACACAGACATTTTTAAGCATTCATTTTTCCCACGCTCAAATGAAACTGGAATTCTTTACCCGATAGTGTTGTCTTGTGTAACCAAGATAGCTTCAAAACTGATATTTCCAGCAGGGCGCATCACTGGATCGACAAACTGCACATTCACACCCCTGGATAAGATTTTTCAGGTAACTGGGATAATTTCCAGTATCATACAGATACAGACAGTGGTATTAAATTATTCCTCGTCTTCCTTTCTAAATTATAGTTCATGGTGTCGTCTTATCGATGAATGATAAGTACATATCATCGCTACAGTGAAGTGATCCGGGTCGTAGTATCATGTCAAGTTGAAGAGGTTAGATTACCGGATCAAACGAGCTGCCTGCGGCAGCTCGTTTGATCCGGCAATCTGACCTGCTCAACAAGACGTGATACTACTACCCAGATCACTTCACTGTAGCGATTAAAGGTTTATTCTTTGACTTATAGTTCAACATTGCATGCTAACGCTAGCATTTACAATTCCCCCAACCTTTTTTTTTCTTGGGGTGGGGGGGGGGGGGGGGGGTAAATTGGATTGAAGTAAAAATGAACTATTTTTGTTTTCACTTATTTTTGTAACAGGTGCACAATTCCGGGGAATCCCCCCGATGCGCATGAATACATAACAAAGTGAACAGTCAGCTTTCTTTTTGAATCCGTGTTTTAATTTTGATTTTCAGTCAGAATCTCTGTCTTTGACCCAAATTCTGCGTCTCTTCAGTGGACTAGGACATCCGTAGTAATTGTTTATCAAAATTTGGCAATTGTTCAATGAAGCATTTTCAAACAAACCACGGACTGAATGATTTATCCTGTTTGTTCACCTGTTTTAAATGAATTTCGCGAAGTGGAGAATTGTTGTTTACAATTGTCGGACCTGGATTAGTAAGTCGTGATACTGTAGTGATACGGGATCGGATTCCACACTGTGGATTTTCCGGGGACCAGGAACAGATCGTCAAGCAGTAGTGATATTTAGCGGTTAAATTGCACAGTCATATAATAAAGAAGTCACTCAGTCGCTAGGTGGATCAGTGCGGGAGTTAGTTAAACTTATATCAGGTCGTGGTGCCGAATCGACCTGGTATAAGTTATACCTACCCCGTACTGTCCTGCTACGGTCCACTAAAGGACAATGCGATGAATTTACCTCACCGGTTACCTCCCCCACCCTCTCTCCGCATCTTTTTTTATTTTATTTTATTTTTATTTTTTATTTTAGGTGTTGCTCTATAATACCATTCTGTGCATGAAGCGATACAATCAAATGCAATCTGTTGACGAAGCGATTCAGTAAAACGAAACCCCTGTTTGTTTTATAAAGGAAATATCGCGAATTATCACATTGTCAGTTGAAAACATTTCTGAACTGTGGATGTTAATTCAGGAATGGATTACAAGACAACGTTCTGCGAACACTGGTGGGAGCAGAGTTACTAATTTGGTATTTGCATGGCAAACATATCGGTAAAAACTAGCAAAACAGACGAAATCGATTGCTCAGAAGGTTTACAAAACCCGTACGTATTTATCAAATGCCAAGATGTCGACCACAGGATGATATGAACAAAAAGTTAATATTTTTGCGTAATGTAGACATACATCAGATTCAAAATAAGAGTGCATTCGAAATTACATTTTTCAGTAAGCTGTATGAGATGTCAAGACAGAACACAACTCGGTTGGAGAACGGGGAACTGGAATCAATGACCGGGTGTGGGGCGCTTCCTGTATTTCGTGTGCGCCGAAGGTGCGCGTGAAATACAGGAAAAACTCTACAAAGGCTCGCAGATGACTGTCCCACGAGTTGTCTTCTGTATTTATATCGCGATTACACTTGAATAAAGTGAATGAAGCTGATATTTTTGAACACTTTACCCAACGTAACGGCCAAACCCGGCCAGCGCTATTCTCAAAAATCGCCAATTAATTTTCATTTTTTGTCTCAAAAACATATGTTATGACCCCTCGTTGGAACGAGCGGCAATTCTCCGATTTACTATAAAACATCGAGGTCCCATTGTCCATGGAGGGCATTCTCAAATATTAACAGTATACCTTTATCAGTTACTAATCTTGGATCCACATTCATTCATTTCTGGTGTTCACATTTATCTTTTAAACATGTTTTACCCTTCATTTGAAAACTCATCAAGCTGTCGGCGTCCATAGAAGCGACAAGATTCTCACAAAAACATCCCCTTTCTCCCATTGCCTACTATTCTTGTTGAAAAAATCAGGCATCTACTTATCGTACAACACTATTAAATCAAATTGTCATACTTGCATATTTCGTTTGCTGCACTCGATAGCGAATACAAGTACAACGATTGCAGCAGCATAGCCACGTGGGTTGGGGTGAGGGGTTTGGGAAGGGGGACTCCTACCTCACTTTTCCTAGAAAATGTCAACCTTATATACAATCATGCCTGAAAAACCTAATACTGCTTAATGTCTCTCAAGCTGATATTTCTTGTTTCATTTTGCTAGTTATTCTGCATTTTAGAAGTACTTGAGCCTTCAAAAAGTTCTCACGATGCTCCAGTTGGTATGGAAAAGTTTTTTCCGCCAGGGAAAAACCTGGATCTCAGGACCGAAGCAAGCGGAGGTGCCAGGGCGGTCCCTCATAACGATGGCTGTCGGAAATAGGTGTTGTCCTTCGGAAAATGGTTGATTGCTCGAATACCAGCATTTTCTCTGAAAGCCGCTGATTTAAAAAATAAGGTTGGCCATTTGGTGAACCACAATTTTCATTATGCATAAATACCCCCAAGTTTCAATTTTTGTCCGAAAGTTTTATCGAGTACTCATGTACACGAAAAAAAATCCGTGTATTATTATTATTTTAAAGAATTATTTTCATTAAACTAAAGTAATCCTTTAAAATAATATAATAAACGAACATTTATGATCTATTCCGTTTATTATTGTTGTAAAGAAGTATACTGCGATTGGTCTCAAGTTCGTACAGACAGTCAACGATCACAGAACACTATCGGAAAATTTTAGCTCTTCCCACACCAAGTGGGAAAATTTTGAGATCCTGGTTTCGGGCATGCTGGACCTTCGCCTATAGATTCACCTATAGGGATACAGAACGTGTCGTGGGATATACACGCCCTTAACCCAGCTTGATGTGAAATGAAGTGGGTGCGATATGTTTCGGCTGCTGAAAAATATTTTGTCTTTCCCACTTCATTTAAGTTGGCTTCGCTCCCGAAAACGATTGTAGCTGCAGAACATACAGTTCTGTGATCATAAAAAGCGGTCTTTTTCACGAGCAGATCGTGATGTGGTTGCGATACCTTTACACACGCTTAGAAAATAAAGAGCTCCCATCAGAGTCCGTTAGAAGGTTACGCTATATAGTGTGATGGCAGTGGCGGCGCTACAGGGGGGGGGGGGGGAGGGGGGCATTTGCCCCCCAAACGAAGGCTTCCCCCCCCCCCCCAGTTGCTCCCCCCCCAACCATCCCGCATGCATTTCCATCCACCCTCACACACAAACACATTCAGTCACTCTCTCACACACACACACACACACACACACACACACACACACACACACACACACACACACACACACACACACACACACACACACACACACACACACCTCTTTTTTATTCCCAATAATTTCCCATACACACTTAGCCCAAAGCCTCAGGCTAGCTGTTGAACACATCCAGGCAGTAGAGATTTAAAGACTCGGATACAGATACTTATAAGTTATAATTCAGTTATGAGCCAACAAAGGCATGTCTATCCATATCCCTTGTCTAAAAAAATTCATGGATTTCGCATTATGACAGACGGACATTATGAGTCTCTCTCTCTCTCTCTCTCTCTCTCTCTCTCTCTCTCTCTCTCTCTCTCTCACGCACAGACTCACCAGACGCGGATCCAGGATTTTTTGAAAGGAGGACCGCTAATTACCATTACATTTAGTCGAAACTTGGACCCAAAGTCCGTAATATAATTTTTTGGTTTGGTACGTCCACAGGACGTACCAAACCAAAAAAGTATATTACGGACTTTGGGTCCATGTTTGTTTGGACTACCTCATAACAAAGTAATGATATGATCCTTTACGTATTTGCCCCCCTTCATGGGAGTCTGCCCCCCCCCCCCCCTAGTTGCCCCCCACAAAAAAATTTCTGGCGCCGCCACTGTGTGATGGTAATCTATAGGAACAAAATGTCATGTTTTTCCACCATTTCTGTTTTTCACTACGTTGGACATGTTGTTTACGTCTTAGGTTCCGCTCCACCGTTTTCCATCCATTTCCAAAAATGACATGCCACATACTCTCTTCAAACACGAATATTCTTTAACTTAGTTATCTAACCCATAAGATGTATTACATTTTCCAAATCCACTAAAAATATACAACACTATCTGATTAAGAAGAAATAAACAATAATTTGGGTGAAACAATTTACTGTCAAATGCAAGGACTCAACCTGGAAAATTGCAATAACAAAATGCCAAAACCAATCATCTCCAGCCACCTAGCAGCCTCAAAACAGAATTTTTCCACTACCCCACTTACCTACCCCTGGAATATAGCATCCCCTGTTTCTATAATGCCAGAAAAAGTATATGTTTTGATCTCATTTGATAGTTACATACCTGGTAACAACTCCGGTTAAAAATGACATTTTAAAAAGTATTCAATTTTTTGAAGCCTCTGTTTCCATAATTCCTCTGGTAATTTACCCCTGTGTATCAGACTCCAACTCTGTGACCAAACTTCAAATTCTCTTGTCCAACAATTAGCCTAATGTAATCATATATCTGATACTAAAAATACATCTCCAATTTACATGACATTAATTTCAACGTATCCCTTAGTTTAGAATTTTACAGTGCAGTAGTGCGAAACTGCAGAGCGGAACCTTAGCAAGATTTACGCCAAATGGATAGCAACAACTAACGCGCTCGTCAGTTGTTGCAATTTGTTTTGGCGTAAATTGTCTTAAGATGTAAACGGCATGCCACTCTATTCATATGTGGATGCAATGCGCATCCTTTTAATCAACTTAGTCACACAGATTGTCAAGGGGGACTGGCAAAACATGCGGGATTAGGGATTTAATTTATGTTGTATTATTATGTCGGAACCTGTAGATCGTTCGCATATTTTACAACTAACGTAAGTCCCTACGTAACCTTAACGACCAGTCGCGGGTCATTTCATGTTTACATCAACGGATGGAGATTTCATTTATAAGAATAGTTAACGACAAACGAAAACAACGTCTGAGATGTTTTAGCATTTCCTTTTCGACGGGCAAAGTACTACTGTCTCGACTTATCCTAGACCATCCCATTGCCTTCGAATGAGCTGAAGAGTTTGTGAGAGCAATTGCTGTGAAGAGTGACCCCTCGTCCAACTCTTCGAATCATCTGTGTATTGGTTCTTGTAGCACCCTGTAGTTTCTGGGTCTCTAGCTCATATACGATCCCTAGGGCATAAACGGCCCTAGCTCCTAGAGCAGCTACAGGTGTCAATAATCAAAGGAGTAGTACGAGGAGTCACTCTTTTGAGAAATTCCCCTCATTGCCTTTTGGCTTTTTCGAATGAGCTATGAAGGCAATGGGGTGGTCTAAAAGTAAGTAAGAACAAGTATCCAGATGATTCAACGAATCGTTAGAGCTTTTACTCTTACCGGCTCTTCAACCCCTTTGTAGAAGCCATGGATGGGATAGTCTAAAAGCTAAGAAGACATGACAGAATACGTCAGTGATCAGTTGTAATCGAGTGTTAGAGAATTGGGGTGTAATACTCCTGTTGGGCTGAATTAGTGCAAGTGATATCCAACACTACGAACAGACAAAGCGATAAAGTAAAACTGTTCTTCGGCTCTACCGGAGTTCTTCAGAAAGATGAAACATAACTAAAATCATATCAGGGAGTAGTACGAACAAACCAAAAGCTCAAAACAGTAACAAAACGATCATTCTAAACTTAATTTAAAGCCCCCAGAGTATACTCCTGAAGAAACGAATATGCCTTTTGAAGGACATCTAGCACTGCCTACTACCCACACAAATCGAGTACGATCCAAGATAGTGGATTTCAAGACAACCGTCGGATCCATTAGCGTGATATTTTATGTAGTTGTCGGGTGGTGTCTGGTAATTCAATATACTTTCGTATAATCGAACATATCCCCCAAACACACCCAACTATATCATAGTAACAACGTGCCACCATAGAAACCAAAATAGCGGCCTACATCATACAAAATAGACGATGGAGACAGGTATTACCTGAATATATATATAGCTTTATAACACGCGATTCGCATGCGCACTATGTCACGTATCATCATGACAGTGACATCACAACATGGCTGTTCACACGGCCTACAAGACAACCAATATGTCACCCAAAATACAATGCGGCATTACGTCACTCCTGGGGTCTGGAGCATGTTGTAAGATCCTTTCCAGACATACTACTTACAGGTGTATAGATATTTTTACACCAGAGAAATGGTTAACTTGCTGTAACTGGGACAAGTTTCACTTTAGGTGATGACAGTAACGTTGGGTGGCGTTTTATCCACCGACGAACGTCGACTTTGTATTGATTCGATTGGAGGCTACGAATCCGTTCGTGCTGTCATGGAAAGGGGGTGGTGGGGGTAGAAGCGAAAATAGTGTTTATTCTCTTAGATTCAATCCCCTGCACTTTATGTTACTTCTGACTGCCATAGGAGATGGGTACCAACTTCCGATTTTACCTTGGGTGCAATCCAGGCTTAATACGACTCTGCTGTGAGGAAGTAATCCAGCCTCTCAGCAATTATATATGACATGCATTGGCGTGTATTATGATGAAAAAGTCCGAGTACCCTGGTACCCTTGGGAATTTTATTGATGTAGTGCGTCAAACTTTGGATTTAGTATTAGCAGTGTTTGTAAGACTTAGCCCCCGCCCGAGACCTGCCTGTGTTCTTGGTCCAGGTAGGCCTTGGGCGAGAACAGGGTCTTACAAAGACTACATTCAGTCAATAATTTCATGATCTCGTCAGGATTTCAAGGCGACAGAACTTATTTTTGCCTTACTCGGTCCGAGGTTAGGGGGGATTGCGGACTTACAGCTAGTAATGGGAAAACTAACAGACTAAACGGGATTGGGGCCGATAAACAGACCCCGTGGACTGCTAGCCGAAAGCTCTATTTAATTCTGTAACTTTCCAACGCAATTGTGCTTCAACTGTTCATATACTTAACCCGGAATTTAAGAACTGAAAAAAAATTCTGAAAAAATTCCATTATATTTCCATAATGTTGGATTTAGATCGAATTCTGAAATCGCACCTTCCAGAACACTTGGGGAGTGGTGCACTTTTGGATTTTAACAGAAGCATTTTCTATTGGTGTGCACATATACTGCTTCACGGATATAATAAGCCCCAGTGATCAACGCCTGGAATGCGATTCCTCTAAAGTAGGCACCATAGGTATGAACGATTGGCTAAACTTGATTTATAGTTGTGTTACGATCATGCATAGCCATATATGCTGTTAGTAGCCTTAATCTTCAATGAATAAATAAATGAATAAGTTTACAGTGACTATAAACGTAATGAAAAAAGTGTCAAACAGTTCCACATGTGTTTGACCCCTCCTTCCTCTCAATCCGAAAATCGGTGTTAATTATCATTTGTGTTTCTGACAGCCATTTGCTAAATGGAAAATAGGCCTACTATTAGTCACACGGTGTTTCAGCAGGGTGTACGGGACTGCAGCACTACCCTTCTGAGATTCGTATTTCCAGAGGCTATCGTATGACGAATTTATTATCCTGCCCCTTTAGTGTGTCGAGTTTTGTTTTATTATATAATCCCCAAATGGTATTCCAGTGACGAAAACCTTCATAAATAATAATCAGAAAAACTGAAAGAAACCTATCTTTCATTATCATTGAACAAGAACAATTTGAAATTATTTCCCTTCGATTGAGCTCAAACATTTGGGCGACTTCAGTTCAAGGACATTGGGAAAGATGTGTCGTTATTATTGTGGGAAGTGTTTTATTCGATACAGAGGTACGCTGTGTGTCTTGGAGAATCGGGGACACTATATTCAAACTTGTACAAGTGCTTTAATAAGTTTCACTGAAGAGACAATTCATATAACGAGATAGGTTGCATGTTTTTCGAAACCACAACGGACCTGTAGTGAAGAAACACCACAACAGAATCCCTCTTCTCGACAGTAAAATCGGACATTGGGGATATGCACAAATCTTACACATGTTTTATTTCAAGTTTTCGGTATATTCTCATGAAACAATATTATTCTCATTTTGTTAGTCAGTCTGAATGTTTATTATTACAGACGAAAATGTTTAGGGCAATGGATGAAAGGCAAATCGGCGAAGTGTACCATAGAATGTCTGTACACCTATTTTGGCTGTCACGTGATATTCTCATACACCTCCACCTGTATGATCGACTGTGTGTGTGTGGCACAAGTCTAAGTATTAAATGTAGCCTTTAGCCCTTTACCCAACGTAACGGACAAAACCGGTCAGCGCTATTCTCAAAAATCGTCAATTAATTTTCACTATTTTTTTCATATTTCGTCTCAAAAACATAGGTTATGACCCCTCATTGGAACGAGCTCGTCGAGCTCGCTCCAATGAGGGGTCATAACCTATGTTTTTGAATCATGATGAATGAAAAAAAATTAGTTATTCAAGAATTGTTTGGGCAAGTGTCGTCTGCTTTTCATGTTAGGTAAAGGGTTAAAGAAAGTACACGATCACTAGCAAGAGAGAGTTGATATCTTGCTCTCCAATCTTGACGAAAATGTATCGACTGGAAAAAATATTTGGGACGGTGTCTCTCCATAACCACCCCACCTCCCACCACTCACCCCCACCCCCACCCCTTAGCGACTCCCTGAGTTTATAATCGTGTACGTAATTCATAGACTGTCTGCCGAAAGTTCAAGGCAGACATGACAGATCTCCAAAATGCGCATTAAATCGATTCTCGCTAATAATTTTCATCTTCTGAAGATAAGTTTGTACTTCTCTCTTTGGACAGATTCTGATATTCGCTCGAAAATATTCAAAGCAATGTCGAGAGGGGACCTTTGTGTGATAATACGATGAATTATTGATTTTATATTGTGAACTGCTTCCTTCTAGTTCAAATCGCATTAACTCTTTAACAAACACGAACAGTCGACAACACTTGCAAAAACAAAATCTTGAATGCCTGAAACATTCACTTTCTGGCCCCAGAACAGCTTATTGGAACTAGCTGAGCGAGGTTCATGATACTTTATGTTTGCGAATAACATTTCACACGCACACAAAGAAAATAAAAAAGATGGCGAAATAATAGATCATCTTGAATGGTCCCGTAGCCGATATGATTTCCATGTAATGTCTGTCGTAGGCCTATCTATACGATCTCGTAGGTATGTTGTCTGTTATAAAATAGACGCTTCTGTGGTGTTATAATAATATTTAACAGCCACTAATATCATAACTGAGTTGTTCCCATGGCCAATACCAGAATGATATTGGACAACAGCCTTTATTAAAAAATCGTTTCTATGGTCAGTAATATTATATTAATGTGTCAGAATTGTTTATGTTTTATGTACAGTTCTGGGGTAACAGATATGCCGAACACTCAAACCAATGTGACCGGTCGATAAATTTCTCTTTACCCCTTTTCTTCTGTCATTTGTAAATGATGGAAGCCCATTCAAATTTTTCAACCAAAGTTTCTTATTGATATCAGCTATTCAGTCAGACATGTTCAACATTTAAGGTGATTGTAGTTAAAAAATCAGAGCGTTAGATAATGATCGCACTTACAAAATAGTTGCATACACGGTCCAGGGTGTTACGAACAAATCCGACGATAATCAACGCATTGGACTATTTAATAAGGATAACAGTATCACAATATTGGAAACATGGCATCATGTGAATACGGAAATCCAAGTATCCGGGACTATTAAAGCAATGAGTTAAGTCGCAAGTCTGGAAATTCTTCAAAAGACGGTATTGCATTTTACTGGCTTGGCGAATATAGGAAGTTGAAAGAGAATGTTGAAAAACTGGGGGAAAATGCCATATGGGTACAGTTCAGGAGGGAAATCTTCAACATTGGTCCGAAAGTTATTTTTGCTTCTATGTATATACAAACTGCAGATTCGACATACTGCATGAATAAGGACCAGAAAGACCGGGCTGTTACAGATATAAAAACATTATCATGACCATGTGCATGTCCTGTAATTTGTATTCGAGAATCTGATATAAATTACAGGACATACACATGATCATGATAATACATTTTTCTACTAATCCCGTTACATAAAACCCGTTTCCCCCATTTTTCAGTTTAAATCGGGTTGGTAAAAATTTTGAATTTCATGAACTATATTTTAATGCGTAATAACAATGCATACATATGTGAATCGTCCATATATACCGGAAATTGAATCTGTCTGATACTGAATCGGAACGGTGTGTGTGGTGGGGCTGATACAAATGTTTTTTTCTGAGTTTCTTGGTGAAAATTAAGTTGATTTTTAGATAAATAAACCGTATTGCCTGGTTGCAGCTAAGAGTGTACAGTCATGTTTGGTGTTGATTTTAATACAAGGACATAAGGATCCCCTGACTATGTTTTTGATGAATCCGATAAATACCTTGCGCTGCCAGATAATTAAAGAGTTGACCAAACACCTCCCGTTCAAGTCTCGATTGCGAAATTAATTCATTTGGACAACAAATTATTGAGCCATGTAAACTGGTTTCATTGCGCATTTTAATTGACAGGGTAAGCGGTGAATCCACTGGCAATATCACTAGCTC
Source organism: Pictodentalium vernedei (assembly GCA_031216915.1). Classification (NCBI taxonomy): domain Eukaryota; kingdom Metazoa; phylum Mollusca; class Scaphopoda; order Dentaliida; family Dentaliidae; genus Pictodentalium; species Pictodentalium vernedei. The sequence goes on along the minus strand of CM062293.1, from coordinate 240,882,936 downwards.
CCTGTTCGTGGGGGAACGGTGGCGCTGTGTGCAAAAGAGTATTGCACGACGATTGAGCACTTGCCTTCAATCAATGCCAAACCTGCTTGTGCGGAGTTAGTACGTTGGGGAGTCTGACGGTTGCTGACCGCTGCTCGGTGATTCTCTCCGGGTACTTCGGCTTCCCCCACCTGTAAAACTGTCCGACACGAGTTGACCCTGGTTGTCTAAAGTGTCGTCAAGCCCCAATAAATAAATAGCTACCGGCACTATGGAAGTAGTGTAGTAGATTAGTAGTACACCGGTACCTTACGGACGAATCGTATTTTGTGTGAAGCCTCCCAATGTATTTTCTGATCGCAGCTAGCTTGCCCTTCACTTAAAATACGACATGTCTATGGAACGTCAAATAATCTCAACCTTGTTCATAGTAAACAAATTCATTCTCTAAAATTGGCATCCGATAGTACTGATAAATGTATTGTAGCGATTGAAAGTTCTGATAAGCAGGAAAAATTGCGGTGATTTAGAATGAAATCATTCGACCTAGATGAGCTCGGTACTGAACGAGCTATAGAAGAATTTACAGTTTTTCTGTGAAGCTAAACAATAGCGCTTCAAACTGAGTGTACAAGAAACATTCATGGTTTGATATTAAGTGTAAAGAACTGAAATTTTTTATGAAAAATGTCGAGAAGGAGCTCTCATAACAAATCTCGCATTACCATATTCTTTCCAGCTAAAAACCTCATAAAAGATAATTAAAATATGAGGTCAGAATGTTTCAGGAGCCTGTTGCAGAGAAATTGTTGTCCCTAAAAATATCTGATCCAATAAATACTGGAGAATATTTTTTTAAAATTGAAAACGCGTAAAAAGACAAAAAGGCAGATTATAACGATCTTGTTCCAGACGAAACTGTGAATTTCTTTAACCCTTTACCTTACGTAACGACCAAAACTGTCCCGCGCTATTCACAAAAACCTCCAATTAATTTTCATTATTTTTTTTTCATTTTTGTCTCAAAAACATAGGTTATGACTCCTCTTTGGAATGAGCTCCTCAGGCTCGTTCAAATGAGGGTCATAACCTATGTTTTTTGAGACAAAAAATGAAAAAAAATAGTTATTCAAGAATTTTGTTTGCAAGTGTCGTCTGCTTTTCAAATTCGACTTATTGTGCCGAGAGGTTAAGTTTCTACCATTGTTCTAACATCCAACACTCCTCGCCACCACCTTACCTACCAACTAAATGATAACCAGATAACACCCAGAGAGATTCAAGAAACTTTTAAAGAAATGTAACAAATTCTCAGGTTAACATAATTTTCGGGTTTAGTTACTTAAAATGGCCTTACCAATGACGCTTGATGATGCAACGCGACTTTTCAATATACGGTAATTATTTAATCGGCACACTGTCCCGTAAGTAGGAGTGAGTCTCTTTTAAAACCACTTCATAAAACTGGGAAACAGCATAATCCTAACAATTGAAAAGCTATTGCTATGAGTAATTCGATTGGGAGGCCAGTCAATAAAATAATTAACAAAAGACTTCTGGAAAACAATAATTCGAAAAGTGAGAACCAGTTATTTGTCGCGCTTTCAAATGCATGCTAAAAGTGTCCGAAACAGGCACCTTATCTTTGAAAAAGAATGTAGCTTCAACAAATAACTACTACGTGATTCCAGAAAGCACGAAGGTTGAGTTGAAAACATCAAGCATGAATCAAGCTCTCGATACTCAGATATTACTCAGACAAGTGAATGCTGTCTTCAATCTACTGAAAATGGACCATGAAAATAAATTTAAAAGAGAAGTTTTTTGATGACGAGAAAGCTGATGGGAGGAAGAAGTTACAAATATATAAAGAATTTAAAGAAAAATTCATGGTTGAGCCCTGCCTGAATGAAGTAAAAAATGTTATGGGTCGCTCCTTGTTCATTAAATTGAGAATTAGTAACACAGTTTTGAATTTGAGAAAGGGAGGCATAAATAACCACAAATCCAGGAAACCCTAGGCATATGTAGAAAGAAAAGATGTGCCGCCAACGCGGTTGAATCTGAGGAGCATTTCATAATGCGATGTCTAGTACAAAATTGCAATCGGGAACTTTTCTTCAATGAAACAGGAAATAAAAATCAAGGGTTTAGAAACTTTAGAAATATGAATGAAAAAGATAAATTCTTGACTGACATGCGTAATGACGGTCGTAATGTATGCAGCATCTTCTGTAACATGGTCTGTCAACTTACTGAAGTGAGAAAAAGCGTTCCTGATAAACAGTGAAATTATTTGTTTTTCGCATCTATTTTCCAACTAAGTATTGAACTTTTTGTATCTCTTGTGTGGATAATTTGACATAAGCCTCGTGTGGGTGTAATTGTCAATAAATACACAGAACGACACGCGTGTGTGAATGGGTTAATCGATATGGCACGAGTGCCAGCGCGGAAGGATAAAACGAGAGACAGCAGGCCTGGAGGTTTATCCTCCCGCGATGGCACTAGTGCCATATCGATTAATCTATTCACACACGCGTGTCATTCAGTGTTTATGACACGCCTTCAAGTCTCTAAAAGCAATTATTAGAAGGACACTCAGCAATTCTTTGACAACTATCAACAACACGAACACATATAATCGCCAATAAAATTTGCGACGGGAACCCGTGTTACTATTTCGTCCCATGAGTTCCAATGTGTCCTATGTGCCTACTGGCACTCAGAACACATTGGAACTCAGGGGACAATTTTCAGCTATCGCTAGCGATTGAAATTTTATTTGCGTTGCACGATTTGTGGAAAATTCCAGTGAAATTTCGCAAATAAAAGCAATTATTAGAAGGACACTCAGCAATTCCTTTGACAACTATCAACAAAAGGAACACATATAATCGCCAATAAAATTTGCGAGGGGAACCCGTGTTACTATTTCGTCCCCTGAGTTCCAATGTGTTCTATGTGCCTACACAGAACACATTGGAGCTCAGGGGACAATTTTCAGCTATCGCTGGCGATTCAAATAGCAATTGCGTTGCACTATTTGTAGAAAAGTCCAGTGAAATTTCGCTTCTATTTAAAAATAGTCCTTCAACGATTTCCGTTCCGCACATATGTGCGGAACAGATTTTCTTTTTCCGTATGGTTTAGTGTTGCTGGGGATTTCATAGAACAGGCGTGTAATAAATTATATTATCTTGTCTCTTCTCGACTCTTCATGTCTTGAGCTATGTTTTGGAGGTATAAATGATAAAGTAATAAAATTTGAATAACGATTTTTATGAATATATTATCTTTTTCGGCTTCTGGGGGTGGTGGGACGTTTGTCGCATCAGACAGTGCAGGGCAGTCCAATAAAAATCATTCTCATCACGTTCTCGTGGAATGTATTCAACGAAAATGAAAATAAATTGAACCTTATGGCGCCCTCCCTTTGACGCCATATTCACTAACGCCACGGCTTCCCAACTGCAGTGTTGATATGATGAAGGTGATGGGTGCAATAATTAACCCTTTACCTAACGTAACGGCCGAAACCGGCCAGCGCTATCTCAAAAATCGCCAATTAATTTTCATTATTTGTTCATTTTTGGTCTCAAAAACATAGGTTATGACCCCTCGTTGGAACGAGCTCGTCGAGCTCGTTCCAACGAGGGGTCATAACCTATGTTTTTGAGACAAAAAATGAAAAAAGCAGTTATTCAAGAATTATTTTTTGCTAGTGTCGTCTGCTTTTCAGGTTAGGTAAAGGGTTAAGAGAATAAAGTTTTCGTCTAGATCGTGTTTGACTTATTACTCTGTAAAGATATGTTCTGCTTTCTGTTAGTTGTCTGGTATATTGACTAAATAGATACCGCCCAGAATGCAATATATTCGGGGATTGACTTCTTTGCAGAAATCACGATAATTAAAACAAAGGAATGTCACGTGGAAGAATAAAAAAAAAAGAATATCAGTGATGAAAGACGGCATCCCCATCTCTTATTGCTCCTCTGGTTGTAATCTGCAGATGCCAAACATCAAAGTAGAGTACAAGCAACAACTTAATATGAAAGCATAAACCCTTTACCCAACATAACGGCCATAACCGGCCAGCGATATTCACAAAACTTTTCATTATTTTTTTCCATTTTTTGTCTCAAAAACATAGGTTATGACACCTCTTTGGAACGGGTTCGTCGAGCTCGTTCCAATGAGGGCATAACCAATGTTTTTGAGACAAAACTGAAAAAATTAGTTATTCAAGAATTTTGTTTGCAAGTGTCGTCTGCATTTCATGTTAGGTAAAGGGTTAACTGTGGTGACGGAAAATTACTATCAATCAGTTCTTACTTGAAATCCCCCTCGTTTTCTTGTCAACGGTATCTTTGATAGTTTGCATTTGTTGATTCCTATGTGTCGTAACATCACAGTATTGGGTACAATAATGTGTTTCCTTGTAAACTTAAACGTGTTTGCAAATTGCAAAACCGAAGATAAAGCAGAGGCCAATAAAACTATACAGGGTATTTCTAATTGCATTAATTGCATAAGAATTATTTGCACATTGCACAGAACGGGTTTTTTTTTTTTGCAAATAAGATTTTTTTTTTGTTTGATTGTAAATATTCTCCGAGCTGTTGTTCTGAAAGCAAATTGATTATAGTGTGTAGAAGCAATATTAGAATAGAACATTCCAAGTACATGTTTTGAATAAAATATAACATGTTCCTCAAAAATCCCAATATTTCTTTGAAACCATTTATCAGAACAATGGTATCGGAGTAAACCCTCCAGATATAACTGTTTTCACATAGGCGAAATCTCACTGGCGGTGGAAACGGAGAGAAGTAGGGCTGCAACGATTAATCATGATGCGTTACATTGGTAACGATTCAGTACGAATCCTTGAGCACTATGTATCGCGATACGACGAATATAACTATTTATTTATTTATTTATTAAGGTTTAACGACACTTTAACAGCCAAGGTCATATCGTGTCGGTGACAGTTTTACGGGTGGAGGAAGCCGGCGTACCCGGAGAGAACCACCGAACAACGACGAGCAGCTGCCAGCTCCTCAACATCATAACTCCACATTGCAGCACAGGCAGGGTTAGACTGGTTGAAGACATGCGCACCATCGACGTGCCTTACGCCTTAGTACACGGCGTCATCGTGCTCCCATGTGGGCAATTGGGGTTAGGTGTCTTGCCCAAGGACACAACGCGAGAGTCTGAATCGATAGGTCAGGCGGTCACCCATCCAAGGACTAACCGGGCTCGACGTTGCTTAACCTCGGTGATCTGACGAGAACCGGTTACAACAACGCCACCGCGCCCCAAGTGAGTATAACTAATATCAGGCAAAACAACTTCTTGGATTTTGAGGTCTGGTGCAGTGAAAGTTGTTATTTGAATACGAACTCTGAGAGCGATGAATATGCAATAAATTGGATTATTCAGTCTTCCAAAATTCGTTAAATTCCCTCTATTTTGCTAAATATTTAATTTGAATACTCCTTTATATCTTGTTTGACAGAGCTCAATGAGCTCTGTTAAACAAGATATAAGGGATCAAATGGTTGGAACATATTTTCTGAGGGAGAAAAGCACTGAAAAATGGGTAATAATAAAATAAAGTTATATTACTGAATGCCATCAGTTATCACATTGAGAAGTTAGATAGTGTTTAAAGTGTCCATTAAAAAAATGTATAAGGGAATTCGAAATGAATACATTATGTTCCCAGGTATTTGATGCAGCTGCATGCCTTGCCATATAATGTGGATCACGATATGTATCGAATTGTGGAGGCTGAACTGCGATACATGTCGTATTGTGAAGAAAGCATATCGCTGCGACCCTCGGGAGAGGGCAGTAAATAATATCTTCTAGATCTGGGACAAAATGATCATGGACATAATATCCATAAATATAACGTTAATGCATTATATCATTTGGAAAATGTCCAAAATCAAAGAGCTTGTTCCAAGAACAGTCATATTTCTAAGAGTTAATTGACAAAACTGTACCTATTAGTTTTTCTTGGAATACGTTTGTTACTGAAGCTCATTGTTTTTTGTCAATAAAGTAATACAAATATGGGTGTGACTGGAGCTTGTCTCGATAATAACTATATTTCTTTGATTTCATCGACGTATAAATAGTCTAGCTTTGTAACTATTAATTTTACTGGAGATGATTTGGAGTTTTTTGGTCAATAAAATCATATTTCTTCATATTTTGATGATTAACATCGGAGATTTCTAACACAAGCTTAACACAATTTCCCAAGAAAAAATCATTTTGAACATTTACATTTTAAAATAATTGCGCTTTAATTTTGGGGGGCTCGCCAAAAGGTTCATGGGCATTATGTCCATGGACATTTTGTCTGGAAACTATATTTTCTGCAGAGAGTACGCATCATATAAAAAAATCAAATTTACAACCTGCATGATTATCACTACATCATATTATTACAAGGCGCTACCTTCGTTACTATACTTCCCGGAGACCAGGTCTCGCCCCCCTTTGGATGGGGGGAGGGGGTGGGGATACGTATCAGTCTGTAGATCAGCTGCACTGATCTTCCGCCGACAAAATCATACTGTTCTGTCGCAACATGCATTGGCTGAATTGGCACATCAGCTGACTGGAAGATGTAACAATGCTGAAAGTATCTTACGGGACCAATGACGTTGATACACTCATCTCAAGGAATTTATTGATGCGAAAAATTGTAATCTAGTTAACTCTTTGTTTTCCAAAACTGAAAACGACCAATGCTATTCACGAAAATCGCTATTAAAGTCTTATTCTTTTATTTTTGCACCAAAAACATAGCATATGACCCCTCACTGGAACGAGCTCACCGAGCTCGTTGCAATGTGGGTTATAAGCTATGTTTTTAGGCAAAAGTGCTTTTTTTTAGTTATTCAGGAATTCGGGGTGGGAGGGGGCAAATGCTGACTGATATTAATGTTGGGTAAAAGGTTAATAGAAAATGAGTGTCTCCTCCTGTGATGACATGAACAGAATCGATAGTGACAATTTTTTTAAATAAATAGCAACCGAGAAACGAATTCAAATGAGAAACAAAATATTTATAGATTGTTTCCGCGAGTAACAGCTGTACATTCCCGGTGAGTTTGCAACAAACAGTTGATTTACATACTTTTCCAAGAGACTGATCTTCCAGTTATCGATTGACAAAAAAGCATGAAAAACATCGTTGGTTATCAAAGAAGACTCAATACAGCGTTGTAGCCATGGTGTGGGAGGGTGGGGAGAGACTCGCACTCCACACACCTTTCCATAAAAATGTCAACCTTAGAAACATCCATGTCTGAAATCCCTAAACTTGGTTTATATACTCGCATCCTGATAACTTTCTGGAAACCTTCCGCCTTTAACAAACAGTTCTCAAGGTGCACCTATTGGCACGAAAAGGCTTTTTGTTTTATTTTGAGATTTTTCTAAGGGGGGGGGGGGGGGTACAGCACAGGGAATGACCCTGGACCCTCACCTATGGGGGATGCACAATCTTCTTTATAGGAAGTGACAGAAAATATTTATTACACGCCTGCTCTATGCAATCCCCATATACAGCAAGACTAAACCATGCGGAAAATGAAAATCCGTTCCGCACACGTTGAGCATATGATTGATCACCCGAAACTGAACCGACTGCGAAATAACTAAATAAAATGTTTAAAACTGAAGGATCCAGCGAGTTTAATGTGTCCGAAACAAATGGGTTCTATTTACTGTAGACGAGCGAAATCTGCAGGAAGTATCGATTTAGGAACCAAGAGCGTTAAGGTCAAAGGTCACAGCAGTATTACTGGAAAGAAGGCTTTGCCAATAATGGTTTCCGGACAAGAACTTCCGTCCTCTTTAGCGCATGACCGGAAAATTTTAAGGTTAGACATATAAGGATAGGGAAGAACCCTGTAGATTTCAAAGTCCTCTGTTGTAAGGTCAAAGGTCACGATGCTGCTACTGTGAATTGATCTTTGTGAAAAATTTCAGCCGTCCATTTTTTTAAAATTTTCCTTAAAATTTGTGGTACACAGAGGGTCCCTGTGTCACGCACCGAAGATCTGCATTACTAACTTCTTTTGGAAATTTTATTGTGATCTCAACACCACATCTCCCCTTCTTACTACTGCCATCAGATATGGATATCTACTCCTCTGGTTCTTTCGCAACGGTGAACTGACAAACTCGGATTATAGTCTTTGCGCATCAAGGGCTAGAACAAGGCTGACTTTGTGTGTTAAACTCTCTCGCAGTCGGGTTGTCGCGAAGATGAGTGATGGGAAGGGATGGAGGGGGTTAACCTTGATTTGTCCCAACAGTGATGGTCAAAGTCCCTTCTGAGAAAATATTCCAACTCGATCATCAAGGAATGTCTTCGTAGTTAGAATATTAGTCAGCCGGGCCTATAGTTAAAATCCCAAGACTTTACGGAAACTTTATTTCTGAATTAATAAAAGTCTTGACACAACTTCATATTTTATTAACAAGTACCGAACTCCAAATTGGTAATCCTGCCAATGGCGGACTGGGCCAAACAAACTTGCCGGGAAACATACCAAGGACAAAATTTAGATTTTTCTCACCAAAAGAACGCTGCTTCCTTGCATCTGAGGGATCAATGACAGTCCACATAGCGGGCATTTTGACGGCATTTTTTGTATCATCTTTGTCGCTTATTTGGCAGAAATGGTTGCACCAAAGAGGGCCCCGAACTCATCAGGCCGACCAGAGTTCGGCCCGAAGGAAGAAAATTTCGATTTTTCGAACCGAAAGAACGTTTTCTAGCATCTGGCCGGTCAATGGAAGACTAGACTGACGAGATATAGAAATGACCTCTATGTGGACTGCTAATGGCAGTCCACAAAGAGGGCATTCCGATAGACCGAGAGTCTATGCAAACAGAACCATTTCGCCCTTTGATCATTTTCACAAAATTTCATGCGCCAACAGGTGTTGAGCTGAGTAAATTTAGGAGGCCCTGGCGGGCTCCCAATAGGAAGGGGCCGACCGGGAAATTTCCCGGTGGACCCTACAGTCAGTCCGCCTCTCAATCCTGCCTACTCCAGCCGCACCCCTACACACACTCGACTGCCAGAACCGTGTACTACAACAGTCAATTTGTATGACCGACTGTGTGATTAACAGAAGTCCAAGTATCAAATCTGGTCTTGTAAGATTGTGCATAATTACTTTGAACTATGAATCGACATCTTAGATCCCAATCCAGATGAAAATTTCCCGACTGGAAAAATTATTGGGTAGGGGCTCTACACACTCCTTAAGCCCTCCTTCGCAACGCCTCTGTTCACAGTATATTCTGCATTCTCCGTGCAGGTCGAAAGAGGTCGCTAAGTGCTACTGGGTAATTGTTTTATTTTTCGAATATAAAGAGTGCTTTGCTAATAGAGTGATGATCGTTGACTGCAGTTTTGTTGTATTATGGAAAATTTCCTCCTTTCATCATTACTGCTGCTCTGTCATCGTAAAAATTCTAATTTGTACCCAGTCATCTACGGACTGCTGAGCAATATCGTCAAATCCAAGCAAAACAGACCAACTCAACTGCTCGCCTACAATCTATGCTTTAAAATCTGAATTCAAGAGACGTGTTTGTGCAAGTTCGAAGACCACACAACCGGTTCAAAGTGATAAGGGAAGCAACAGTTTCAGTGTCATAGCAAAAAAACCTCTCGGCAATTTACCCATCTCATTTTCCAATAAATTCAGCTCATAAACCTTAGCCGTACAGGTTCTTCAAGTGTATCCCCCAAAAAGACAAGCTACGGAAGGTGAAAGGTGAAATAATGTTATGAAATTCCACAAAGTAAAAATTGGCTGCCAACGAACAGTCAATACTATGAACAACACATCGGTTGGGCGGATCAGTAAACATTTATCACAGAGGAAATAGTACCCTGTGAATCTCAACTTTCGGGTCAAATCGAATCCTTAACCCTTCGAACCGCTTCGGCCGCTTTTCCGGCCAGGAACATGATACGTCATAACGTCATTATATTAGATGACTGTTCAGTAAAGGTATGGGGTAGACCAATCAATATTTTCAACGTGCAGCCCCGAGGCTGCACGTTGAAAATATTGATTGGTCTACCCCAAATAATGAATATGGACTCTTCCAATTGCTGCCATTGAACAGGCATGGATGATACCGCTAGAGTTCAAAGGGTTAATCGAATTATGCGGAGGATTTCGCATCGAATCGAGTATTGAATCGCCTCGTCACCACTCTTCAAGCCGTGTATAACATTATGCACATTTCTTACATATGTAAATACTGCCAGTGTCCACACGAGTATTGCATTCAACGGCAACTGTTCATTGTGGGCAAGTCCGTCAGAGAAGCGAAATATTCCAGAAACAGGAGTAAAGTAGTTTGGGAAAAGGAATGCTTCTTTCATCATTTGGGTCTCCTGTTCCGGAACCTCCTCGAACTCTTCTTCTAGCATCGGGTCTCCTGTCCTTGAACTCTTCTTCCATCATTAGGCCTCCTGTCCAGGAGACCTGATGACAGAAGAAGAGATCAAGGAGGTTTCTCTTCCATAAATACTTTCAGAAGAGTTCAAGGACCAAATAATTTTAGGGGTTGGAGAACATAGTGGTAATTCGAGAATTTTCAAATCGACGCACCTCGAATCGAGAGGGAATTCTAATGGAATCGAATCGAAGGTTCGTAATGGAACTTTGTCAACTGGATGACCACATTATCATTCAAAAATATTCAGTCAACGTGAGTATTAAATTAACAAAAAATGTATTCAAGTTTTTCATCCTGCATTATGTTTAAAGGGACAATAAGCCGCGATTTTGAAAAACAATCGACCATTTAACAAAACCATAATGTCCGTTATGCATAAACACTATTATTAGGCTTTCCCAAAACCAGTTTGGGAAAGACTCTTGTTATTCTTCTTTTTCAAAATTTTTCTTCTCTATTTTTTTTCCTCCGTCAATTTTGCCTGTTGCACTGCACAAAAATAAGCTGTATGATTTTAACCAAATTTGGCATACTTTTGTAATGCCATAAAATCTAGTAAAATGAGGTATCATCATGTCTGTGAAAACGTTTATTTTGAAAATATTCTGCCAAAACCTTCAAAATTTCACCATTTTTCAACATAGCTCAAAAACAAGCTGTACGATTTCATCCAAATTTGGCAAACTTATGTATTGCCCCACAATCTAGTGAAATGGGGTATCGTCATATTCGTGAAAAAGCTTATTTTCAACATTGTCTGCCAAAACCATCAAAATTTCACCATTTTTCAAAAGTCTCATAATTGTTTGCAGTTATCTTGCTTAAATTTTCCAGACATTTAGAGCATATGATACATCAAAATCAGAACACAAATATTTAAAAATTAACCCCTATTGGCCAAAATGATATGAACATAGAATTTTTTTCTTCAAAATTGACCAACTTCAAGGGCAAATTTTTCTAATTGCAAGGGCGTTGTAACAATCTTTTTGGTATGGATAAGTGCAACAATAATTGCAGAAGAACGTTACTGTTTATTTTTTAATCTTAGATTTAACCTTCAAGCAAAATGAGGGTGAGAATAAGAGTACCATTGAAAATGTCAAAATTAAACAATTTTGGTTGCTTTTTTTCTATCATTTTGGAATGGGTTAAATTCAAACACTTTGCATGTCCGCATTCACAATTGATTGCCGAACATATTTGGTTTGTAAATTTGGTTGTAAAGTTTAACCATATGCCCATTCTGGTTGCATAAAAGTAGGTACCATCCGAAAAAACTCCCCCATTTTTCAGAATTTGGTAAGTTTAAGTGACAATTTACTCCATTTCTAATTTTTTGAGCGCTGAATGTTTTCTATGAGTATGACAAAGTTTGTTTTATATATGATTATTAAAAGTTTAACCCTTGGCAGATTTGAGACTTCCCATAAGAGTACTGTTAGAATAATTGTTATTTTCACCAACTTTTACATGCGATTTCTCAGCACTGGAGCCATGTTTTCTCAAAACGTTTCCCATTTGTAGGGCATTCATCCAAGTACAAATTTGCTGTTACATGTTTTATTCAAAGTTTTAACCCTAACCCAGTTGTCAGGCCTTCAATTGGAGCACCCACAACTTGTACATGTTCATTCAAATACCAAAAATTCAAGATTCCGCCATGTCTCTTATCAGGCACCCAGCCTCTTATTGATGCCCACACGTTCAGTGCATAATATGATACATCAAAATCACCACACAAATATTTCAAAATTAATCCCTATTGACCAAAACTGATATGAATTTCAAAACTGATTAACTTCATGGGCAAATTTGTCTAATTGCAAAGGCTGTTGTAACAATTATTTTGGTATGGATAGATGTAATAATGATTGCAGAAGAAAGTTACTGTTTACTTTTAACCTAAGATTTAACCCCCAAGCACAATGATTGCGAGAATGAGAGTACCATTTGAAAATGCGAATAGTAGCCGACTTTGGTTGCCCGTTTCTAACATTTTGGAAAGGATTAACTTCAAACACTTTGCTTTGCTATATGTATAGATGCTTGATGAACAAATCCACTATGGTAAGTTTTGCGCTGGGGCTTATACAAACATATGCTTTGACCACTTAAAGAATAATACTATCAGAAAAAAATTGATTTTTAGTGAATTTTGCAAATTTCTGTCCTAATTTGTCCAGAAACAAGAAAGAAACAGCTCATTGTGCTTTTCATAACTGCATCAAAAATCAATGGCGAACAAATTTTGTGTTATATGTTTTTGTGTCCCGCTTTTACCAAGAACAGTTTTGACTGTACAGACATGAGTACCATGAGACAAAATTTATTTTCCGATTACTTTCGTACTTTTATGTACCCAGTTTCCCTGCGTGGGATTGGAATAGTCTATTTACTTTGCATATGTGGATTGTGTGTTATAGGGAAACAAATTTTCTGTGGTAAGTCTTGGTATCACACATAATCCAAAATATGTTTTGACAGCATTTTCCAGAAAAAAATCTTTGATTTTCATGAATTTTACTGCATTCTACATGTATACTCATTTTTCCTGTCATTAAATCCAAACCCACACAACTTTATTTCCGCTGAAATGACTATTAAAGTAACTAACTGTTTGCCGAAAAATGTTTTGCACATATAGAGGAACATTGCTGTTCATGTTTTAGTCTCACATTTAACATTTCAGGACGCTGGTTTGCTAAAAAAGAGTATCATTTGAAAATGACAAAATTGGCCAACTTTGTGTGTTTTTTTCTATCATTTTGGAAAGGGTTAATTTCAAACACTTTGCTTTGCTATATGCAGTCTGTCTTTTCACATTAAAAAGTTGGGAAAGCCCGTAATTTGTCCAACAATTACAATTCTCTAGTTGTTTATATATCCTTCGTATGAAAACGTCGGATTCGACTCAATAAGCTAACTTGAAGGCGAGAAGTTATCGGACATTTGACAAACTGCAGTCTGTAGTTTTATAACCCAAACTTGTCAGCCGATCACTCACGGAAAATTCCGTTCAAACGGAAAAATGTTTTCCATAATCGTCGAAATTCGCTCTTTTAGAAGGTTGTGTTCACGTGGGTTTTGTTGTATCGCGTAGGCTCCAATATAATCTATTTCGGATTGCCGTTGTCGATAAACGTGCTAAGGGTTTTATTTGATAAACAGTTGTTCTTCATGGTGGTCATTTATTCAAATAGCAGAAAGATAAAATTGGAAACGGCATCTGTTCATAAATGATGTCAGGGGATTTGTTTACTTCCGATAACTTTCGAGTAACTTCGTTTATATCTACTCGATGTCGTGTCTTCTGAAATCTCGTCTGCATTAAAGTTTTTTAAATACAGATTAATGATATTTCTCGTTGCTTCTGATGTCTTACACTTTGTATACAGTGGGTTTTTACAAGCCTTCTTCACATACGAGCAAAATCTGAGAGTCGATTTTTTTTTTCAAATTAGCAGCTAATTTTCCTAAAGGAAACATTTATTTATTGTCTTTTTGACAGATGTGGTGAAGATAAGTCAAACAATATGTAATATGTTAAATTCTTATGTTAGAAGTACTGGGACCAAAACGATCAATGGAGCTGGAGAAAAAGTTGGTTGTTATTATAATTTTTCGATAGAACACGATAGACCACGACAGTTTTCATTCATCTAATAGGGATTTACTCAATTACCAGTATGCCATTAACCCTTTACCTAACGTAACGGCCAAAACCGGCCAGCGCTATTCTCAAAAATCGCCAATTAATTTTCATTATTTTTTTCATTTTTTGTCTCAAAAACATAGGTTATGACCCCTCGTTGGAACGAGCTCGTCGAGCTCGTTCCAACGAGGGGTCATAACCTATGTTTTTGAGACAAAAAATGAAAAAAATTAGTTATTCAAGAATTATTTTTGCAAGTGTCGTCTGCTTTTCATGTTAGGTAAAGGGTTAAGAGATCAAAGTTGGAATAACAGATTGTTTGGTGTTTGAAGATTGCTTCCCTTCAACAGGGTTATTCTTTAAGGCAGTGTCCGATTGCGTGGACGTCAATGTGTCGCAGCCCAAGGGGTGGTGTGAAGATGGTCTAATTTGCCCCGACTGTGATGATAAAGTCCCAACTAATACAATATTTCAACAACATCATCAAGGCAAGCCTTTTCGAAGGCATGCCTTGATGATGCAGTTCGAATATTCGTCTGTCGGAATTATTGTTAAAAAAACTCATAAAATTACTTGGAAATTTATTTGTGGATAAATCCCCGTCAAGGGTAACGGTGTTGTGTCCTTCGGCAAGGTACTTCATCCTGATTGTCCACTTGGGGGGCAAGGTGGCGCTGTGCAGTGTACTAAGTCGTATTGCACGTTGATGTTGCACTTGTCTTCAACCAATACTAACCCTGCTTGGGTGGAGTTAGTACGTTGGAAAGTCTGGCAGTTGCACGCCGTTGCTCGGTGGTTCTCTCCGGGTTCACCGGCTTCCTCCACCCGTAAAACTGTCCGACACAAGGTGACCCTGGCTGTCGAAAGTGTCGTTAAAACCCAAATAAATAAATTTGTTGTTAAATAAAGTGTGCAGGTAGTTGTCGTGACGCAGCTTCGTATTTAACCTTTTGAACCCTAGCGGCCGTTTTTTCCGGACAGCAACATGATACGTCATAACGTCATTAAATAGGATGGCTGTTCAGTAAATGTATGGGGTAGACCAACCAATATTTTCAACGTGCAGCCCCGAGGCTGCACGTTGAAAATATTTATTGGTCTACCCCACACATTTACTGAATAGCCATCCTATTTAATGACCCCTAAACAATGAATATGGACTCTTCTAATTGCTGCCATTGAACTGGCATGGAAGATACCACTAGAGTTCAAAGGGTTAATTAACACGTATAGTCCAGGCACATTAGACATAAAAATGAGAAAGTAAGGAAAAAAATCGGAGAAAGCTGATTTTTTTATATGTTTCCGGGACACACATTGCGGATAAAGTGTGAAAAGTCCCCGCGAATCCGAGTTGAGCTTTTTTAGTTATAGCGTTTTTTTGATGAAAAAAAAAATTTTAAAAAAAATTCGACCCAGCTCCATATTTCTCATTCTTATTCGCCTTAGTAGGGTGAGAATCATAAATATTGTGCTGAATTATATTGAGAATACATATCCCCAACAGAAAATGCCAACTTTGTACCAATCCTCACACTCAATGGTGAAATATTCACGAAAATGTACAAAATTACGAAAAAGAATTTATTGTTTTCATACACACAACGGTACACAACGTCCATTAAATCAAATCTACGACTACTTTGGGAGTTAAATTATATATCAAAAATTGCAGAAAAGCAGTGGCTTTATAATGATATATAGCAATAGTCATTTATTCCATAACGAACTGGTGAAACGTGTGAAATATTAACCATACCCCCTAAACTCAAATTCAAACGGCATCGACTTTTCTCATTCAAATACCGTATTATAGCATCATTGTTTCAATTTCCATGTTCGATTAAATCACATAATGTGGTGTTCGCCTACACTCAAGATGCATTGGCATGTAATGTGTGCACGCCCTTGGTGTGTACTCATAAACAAATTTGTATTGTACAGACAACGCTTTTTAATTTGATGCAAAATAGCTTTGAACGACTTTCATCAGGAAACGCTGTTTAATTCCGCATTCCAGGTCTTTATGTACAGACAACGCTCTTTAATTTGATGCAAAATAGCCTTGAACGACTTTCATCAGGAAACGCTGTTTAATTCCGCATTCCAGGTCTGTCCATTGCACAATTTGCACTGTTCAGTATTGGACACTCCGCATTTGATGCCTAGATATTGAAACCAATGATCCCTTGATAGATATATATGTAATTTTGCCTGCAGTTGATTATTAGAGTCTTGTGTTATTTGTAGAACTGATCAGTTATGTTGTTGGCATATCACTTAGCGTTACCTGTTGATACCTTACGGTGACAACGCAGCAGGTCCGCACATTGATATCTGTTCTGTGGTATTGTACTTGAGTTTATTGTGTCTATCATCTTTTTTCTGTTGTGACATTGGCAATGGATAAATGTATCAAATGTAATGATGAGTTGACCGGCTCGTCCGGAATAACTACACTTGGTGAGCGGGGTATAGAAAAGTTGGTTGCTGTAAGCGTCGAGCTTGGCGATAATCTTTTTGCCGGTTCGAAGAAACCCACAGTTGGTGAGAAAATTCACACATTCTGCTACAAGAATTATACACGGGAAAGTTCTGTAAGAAAAAGTAAGAGAATGTCTCCAGATGCAGCTGAATCTGACGAAGCTGGTCCATCTATGACAAAAAAATTGCGCTCTGATCAAGATGCTTTCAATTTTAAACTCCATTGTCTGTTCTGTGGAGAATCCGCCGACAAACAAACTCATATACCCGTTCAATGTAGAAGAGAAGTCCACACCGTTGAAACATTGACTTTTGTTGATAGTATCAGAACCCGTTGTTTGAAACGTAGTGATGAATGGGGTGAGTCTGTACTTACTCGGATCGGTCGTGCTATCGATCGAGTGGCCGAGGAAGGTCGGTATCACCATGATTGCTGGACAGGATTTGTCAGAGATAAGCCTGAGCGAACTCTTTCACGGGGTAGGCCTGTTGCAGACAAGAAAGCACTTGCATTCCATGAATTGTGTACCTTTATGGAGAACAGCGATGAGTGTCAGTTTTCCTTGAGCGAATTGGCAGAGACGTTTGAATCGTATCTTGGTGACGAAGTCGGTTACACAATTAAACATCTTAAAACCAAACTGCTTGAGCATTTCGGTAGTAGAATCTCTATTACAACACTGAGGTCCCTAAAAAATGTTGTCACATTCAGAGATTCATCAGACAAAATACTATATGATTCGTGGTACTCAGACAAATGTACCAATGAAACTGATGAACGTATGCGCATCGTCAAGAAAGCATCATCTATAGTCCGCGATGATATTCGGTCAGCCATTTACGAGTGTGACGTTTATCCCAAACCCGATTCGTTATCTGTATCTAGTGATCTACTACCCGATACACTCCAAACCTTGTTACAAGGGATTGTTGCTCCGTCGCAGCGTGGGCAAAACATCCAAGCCAACCAGAGACGTGTGACAGCCATAGGTCAGTCTCTAATAAGTTCTTGTCGGCCCCGTTCATTCTTGTCACCAGTATTATTGTCGGTAGCAGTTTACATACATCGTCGTGTGGGAACCATAAGGTTCTATCTTCCACTGGAAGATAGAACCTTATGGTTCTCACGCGACGACATAGGAAATTCGCATCTCGGGAATTGATCGACATTCTGAATGGACTAATGTTCTCTTCTAGCTACCGGGAAGTTCAACAATACGTTCATTCTGTCGTGATAAGCAAAGGTCCGTCGCCTAGACTTGCGAACTTCACACAATTCGTTTTCGATAACGCCGATTGTAATGTGCGCACGCTAGATGGCAAGAATACTTTCCATAGTATGGGAGGCATCGCCTGTATAACTCCAAGCAGAGATCACACAGAAGAGTCTCCGATAAAACGACTAACTGGTGATCATTCGAATATTGGCTCTGGTGAATTCGGGTACATCCCTTTGAAAGGTTACAGTAAACCAAGCAAATCGGGTATTGACGAAATTGTGATGAAGGATTTATCAACTTTGGGTGAATCTGATCCGAAAAATTTGAAACTCGCAAAAACAGTCGACAGTCTTTGGTCTTTGACGCATGTACTGAGAGTACCTTGCCCATCTTGGGCTGGATATATGCACATTGCCACATCATCAGATGATTATGAAACAAGTGATGTCGAGATACTTCCCTTTATTAATTTTGATCCATCCAACCCGAGCACAATTTACACTGCTCTCATGTTTGCACAAACTGAATGTGAGAAACAGGGACTGAACGTTTGTCCAGTGACGTTTGACCAACCACTTTATATCAAAGCAGTGGAGATTGTGTCTTCGTCAGATAAGTTGACAAAAGTTTCCGTTAGACTCGGCGGCTTCCATATGATTATGTCATATTTAGGGGCAATTGGTTCGATCATGGCTGGTAGCGGCTTGGATGAACTTTGGGGGACTGTTTATGCTGGTGGGTCAATCCATCATTTGATCAGTGGTCATGCATATTCAAGAGCAGTTCGTGCCCATTTGCTAACACAAATTGCCATTACAAAACTTGTGTTTGAAGAAAGCCGAACACTAGATAACATAGACTGCACAGAAGTCAATGAAATATTCTGTGGACTTGCCAGAGGTGACTGTACAACAGCTGACGCTGTCAATCAAGAAAGTGTCAACCATCTACTGTCAAAATTACACGAACTGCTCCAGAATGCGTCCGTAGGACGCACAGGAAAGCTTTGGGTACAATACTACGAGCAAATAGGTCTTCTCCAGTTGTTCTTGAGAGCAGAGCGCACAGGCGACTGGGAACTTCACACATATTGTGTTCGCAATATGATTTCAGTATTTCACGCAGGTGGTCATTTTGCATACGCAAAAAGTTCTCATCTCTATTTGCAACAGATGAATGAGCTAACAGAAATAATGCAACAGGATGATTTGAAGTTGTTCACTGAGAAAGGTTACTTTACCATAAGGCGCTCAGATAAATTCTGGGACGGGATATATTCTGATCAGACCATGGAGCAGTGTTTAATGAGGATGTTCAAGCTCCCTGGTGGTCTCACACATGGCAGGGGAATAACCGATAGCACTGTTGCGAAATGGGTACACGGACTACCTCTTTGCCTTCCGATATGTAATGCTCTCGAAAATTTTGTTCATGTTCACACTGGTCATGGCGAACAACATCGGGATCTCCGTCAAAGTTCACAATTGACTGATGCCAATGATATCACTAAATTATTGAACTGGCTCAGAGTGCATTCCCCCTTTCAGAATAGAGATCCACTACAATTAGTCTCTATAGCGACTGGGCTTGTGGCCGACGAAACTGTGAACTGTGACCAAGTTCGCAAAATTGGTGAATGTTGCGTATCGAATGTTGTAAGCAAAACGTTCAACAGCATCAAACTACGACGTGTTGACACTGTGAAGTCTTTCGCATCGATGGCAAATAGCATCAAAGTCCGTGGAAGTAAGGTAGTGATTGACCCCACAATTCTGTTCAACCGCATCACATGTGTTATTCAGTCACAAACAGAGATGGAAGAGTATCTCAAATATGAACTCGCCCCGAAACCACCAGCATTGTTTGATTCTGCTGGAATGAGGAAGACACAGAAAAGCACGCTCGGTAAGATCCTCAAAACATACGGTTCCGAGCAAACTAAAATCCCAGAACATTCTCTGTTTGTTGTAGATGGTGGATTTTTATTGAGGGCAGTTGTATGGCCTAAACAGTCGTCATATAAGGACATATGAACATCATATTCCAATTATCTAGTGAGACATTTTGGGGCGAACGTCGTGGTTGTTTTTGATGGTTATGCTTGTACAATGTCGACAAAGGGCATGGAACAAGCCCGTAGATCTAAAGACAGGTATTCCATTGATATCAATATCTCACCCGAGTTACCAGCCACCACACCCCAATCCGATTTCCTTGCAAATGCCAAGAACAAAACCCAACTGATCGATCTTCTAATGCAGGAGCTATCTGCTATCAATATTCAGTCCAAGCAGGCCGAAGCTGATGCTGATGTACTGATACCCGAAACTGCACTTGACATCGCTCAAGATGACAACAATGTTGTCGTTGTGGGAACAGACACAGACTTGTTAGTCATTCTTACCTCTCGAGTTCAACCGGGATGTAATATTCACATGATGTATTCCATTACCCCAAACTTACTAGTTTCAGTTAGTGAAATAACAACCAAAATGGGTGACCATAGAAGCAACCTCCTTGTAGCACATTCTATAAGTGGTTGTGACACTACTTCTGCACTCTTTCGAGTTGGTAAGAAGAAAGTATTCAGTACAATTGTCTCCGATGTTACTAGCGACTCACAACAGTATGTCAACACAATTTTGGCGGATGACAGTACACCAAGTGCAGTAGCCGCTGCCGGGGAACAACTTCTCCTGATCTTATAGGGGAGTAAAACTGTTTCCTCTCTCGACCAATATAGATATGTCACTTACAAGCGTTATGTAGCAAAATCTAAACTGAATAAACCCATCGACCTAGCCTCACTCCCACCAAGCAGCGATGCTGCACAACAACATGTCTACAGATGTTATCTCCAGGTCCAACAATGGCTGGGCACTTCGCTTCCTCCGACGGATTGGGGTGGTCGCTAGACAATGGACTTCTTGTACCGACTGCAGCCACAAAGCCATGTGCCCCCGATAACCTACTGAATCTGATCAGTTGTGGTTGCAAGAGTGCTTGTACAAAAAGGTGTGGGTGTAAGAAGGCAGGACTCTCTTGCTCAGGTTTGTGTAATTGCAGTTCGGATTCTTGTAACAACCACAGAAACACTGTCCTGTCGGAAATTTCTGAGTTCGATGAATAATATGTATATAGGTCATGTCATTTCTGTATATAGCGTTGATAATAGTCAATGTAACTTAATCCATGTTGATTGATTTGTACATTCTGTAAATATTATTTATTGATTTTTGTACATTCTGTAAATATTATTTATTGATCTAATGCTGCCAGACACAGACGTGTCTGTTCGGTCCCAAGCCCGAAAATAGTTGAGTTCTCATGCTGACGAATTTTATGCCAAAAGGGGAACTCGGCCAGAAGCAGAGGGGGTCTTCCATAATGTCTATTTTGTAAGCAATGATAAAAGTCTTCAAATGGTGGTGGATTTTTTATTGTCTGTCCAACTAACATCCCGTTCTGTAGTACGACCCTTTGGGCAAATCCGTTAGGAAAATCGTCATTTTTTGCGTAAATCCGATACTTTTTGTGAATTTTCAATATTTTTTCGCAGAAATTGTCACAGAATGCACATTTTCCTCTAGGTAAGTGTATATTAGACATTATGTAGCTCGAAATACGCGTAAACAAAAAATACAGTTGGATCAATTCGAGGTTACAAAGTTCGTGCGATTTTTTTTTATTTTTTTCAAACGCGTTTTCGAAAAAGGCTGTAGAAAAAAAAGCTCAACTGGGATTTTAGGGGACTTTTGTCTAATCGTTCAGTGACATGTACTCGACATTCCCTGAAAAAATCAGCTTTCTCCGATTTTTTTCCCTAGTGAAACCTAATGTTCTTGGGCTAGTACCGTTCCATAAATTGGTCATTCTGTGCCCTCGAACCGGGTGCCACGGACCTCTTTTTGCATACCCGACTGTGTGTGTGACATGAATCCAAATATCAAATCGAGTCTCGTCAAAAGGACATGATTACAAGCAAGAGCGAATCGATATCCAAGAAACAAATCCAGATGAACATGTCAGGACTGGAAAAATTATTGGGGGTGCGGAGTGGCTACTGTCAAGACAAATAAAATGCATTCTTTGAAACAGTGTGAGAAGCACCCAAGTCAAAAGTACAGCCAACGTACCTCAGGGTGAGGTCGAAGGTCTATTGGCTGAAGAAATATATTACCTGTGCTTCTTATGCTTTTTGCTCTTTCATAGAATTTGACACTGAATTTCCAGGTGGAAACTCCATCCCGTTAGGGTTTTGGGGAAGTCTAGCTTTTCACCTACATCATTCACTCAATGTTTTTCGTACGGAAATTACTTTATCTGTATTCCTCTATCATACTATAAACAACAGAATATCTAAGACTCTCCAAACTTTGCAAGTCATCCAACCTTCGGTCATGACAAGTGTACAACAACAAAACTACCCCAAAGACGTGAGGAGCACCCCCGGGACAAACCATTCGAAATACTGTAAGTGATCTCGCAGACTAGCCTATAGTGGGGAGGAGTGGACAAATACGTTACGAGTGTTGTATGTTATACAATTATTGATTAAAACATGGTAACGTCGTCCATATGATCACGTTTCCCTTCAAATTTGAAGTCGCAAGCTGATTCCAAGGGACAGAGAAGTAGTCCTTTGAAAACTGTTGGAGATAATCGAAACGAATAGAATGACTTCAGATACGTGCGTTTTGGCCGTCGCATTTGGAAACCCAAACACCCAAGAGAGATAGTTATCCGCTACGACTTTGGTATTCAGGTATACGTGTTTCACCCCATTCCATACCACTGGCCCTTGCGTATGGAAACCCCAGTATCCATGGGAGATAATTATACCGAAAAGACCTGACTGATTGCTATTCAGGTTTACATCTTCCATCCCATTCCATCCCTTCGGCGTTATCGTATGGAGCCCACACGCTCAAGGGGGATAGCCTTGCCATATAGTTATAACTGATTAGCATTCACCCCATTCCACCCGTTTGGCCTTCATTATAGAAACCCCAACCCCCAGTGACACCCTGTGGACTGAGCTGAGTGCACATGCTAAGTTTGGTG
Organism: Pictodentalium vernedei; assembly: GCA_031216915.1. Classification (NCBI taxonomy): domain Eukaryota; kingdom Metazoa; phylum Mollusca; class Scaphopoda; order Dentaliida; family Dentaliidae; genus Pictodentalium; species Pictodentalium vernedei. The sequence continues at coordinate 240,860,012 of CM062293.1, read as the reverse complement.
GTGATTCGATCGACAGTGTAAAAGTTACGGAACAAATACACACGCACAAAAAACTCGCAAATGACAGTTAATAATATAATTCCCTCTGTAAACCGAATGTATGTTTTCAGCAATGATTTCTTGAGTTAAATGTAGATGAATTTTTCAGCCATGACTAGATATGATGAAAAATACCTAGAAAATACCCAGCGGGATAAGAGTTCTTACAAGAAAGACTTGAAGCCAAGATGACATAGATTAAAACATACGTATATGCCGTACGTTTTGTGCAAACATTGCGCATTTTCATAAAACCATATATCGGCACATCCAATGTGTACCTATATGACGGGTACACATCGTGCACTGTCAAACTAGCACATCTGAAAACGATCAAGAGACTGCACATGATCAAGCAGCTGTATAGATTGAGGCAGGTTTTGATGAGTGGGTGATCTGATTGAGCTCATTAAAGACTTGGCCGAGGGCAGAGATAGGAACCAGATCAGACATAGCTAGCAAGCCTGTAGAAGTGCCACGCGTCAGCAGCTATGGTTTGCGACAGGAGTGATAGCAGAATACTATAGTATTTGGGTGAATGCAGTGGGAGCTGATCATAGGACAGATGGTAATGATATGAAAAAGTCAGAAGTTTTTGGAGATTTGAAGGCTTTGGGTGGTGTAGAAGCCAAGTGCCTAACAGGTGTTGGGAGCCATAACTAACCTGCAGACGTCCTCCAATAAATATCCTCTAAAAGGTATCATCTAGAAGGTATCCCCAAACAGTATCCACAAAAAAGATATCCGGTATCCACAAGAGGTATCCTCAAAGAGTACATCACCATGTCGTAAGAACCCTCAAATACCCCTGTGTGCTGTAAGTGCTGACACACATTGTGCATTTTCCCAGAAGCACATATCGGCCTCTCCAATGTCTGGCCATGTGCTGCATGTGATGTGTACACATCGTGCAATATCACACAAGCACATATCGGTACGACCAACAGACATTTTCTTATATGTAACGTAACCTAGTATGTACCAGGTCAAGCAATTGTACAGACTGAGGCAGGTTTTGATGAAAAGAGCGATCTGATTGAACTCATAAAGACTTGGCCGAGGACAGAAATCAGAACAGGGTCAAACATATCTAGCAAACATGTAGTCGTGCCGCACGTCAGCAGTAATGGTTCAAGGTTGCAAGAGTGGTAGAATGCAAAAGTACTGTGTGAATACAGTGGTGGCTGTTCATAGGACAGATGGTGGTGATTCTGGACAGGTCGGCAGTAGAAACGCCGGAGATATGAAGGCTTTGCGTGGTCTAAAAGCCAAGCGCCGAACAGGTATTAAGAGACATCTCTATCGTCAGAAAGATATCCTCCGATAGGTATCCTCTAAAAGGTATCTTCAAAAATGTATCATCAAAAGGTACCCTTATCCTCCAACAGTACATCACCATCTCATAGGGATCCTCAAATACCGAGGTGAGGATAAGACTCGAATGTGTTGCGCGCACATTGTGCATTTTTACATAGGCACACATCGGCACATCCGGCATGTGTCCATGTGCTGCATGTGAGATGTACACGTTGTACTATCATATAAGCACATCTTGAAAGTCATAACATAGGCAAAAGAGATCAAGGCATTAAGGAAATGGGGACAGGAATAATAACAAACCGAAGATTCTGGAAGAATCCGAATTAAATAAAATCCATTTTGGTGATTTTTTGGTCGTTTTCGGTGATTGTATGTAGTTGTCGGGTATATTTTAACATTTCTAGGAAGTAACCAAGGACTTTGGGAAAATCCGAACCAACAAGAGTACTCCCATTCAATCAAAAGCATCCCTAGAACACACCCCACTATATTAGAAGACTGGTGTGCGATGACTCGGTGGTTATGGCATTGGATTTCAAACCGAAAGTTTCACGGTTCGATCCCCGTCAGGGGCAACCTTGTTGTGTCGTTTGGCAAGGCACTTAATCCCGATTGCCCTCGCGGGAGTACTGCACGTCGATGTGCAGTTGCATTTAACCAATGCTAACCCTGCTTGTGCAAAATTAGTGCGTTGATGAGTCTCACAGTTGCTCGCCGTTGCTCGGTGGTTCTTTTGGGGGTACTCCGGCTTCCAGGAAACGAGGATTTCGGAAGTTTGTGGCCTTGGCCGGGTCCATTTGAATAATAAGACATACTCCCATTCAATCGAACACACGACCCAAACACACTCCCTTCCTGTTAGTGGAATTTGAGTTACATAGGAAGCAAGATGGCGGCATCGGTAAACAAAATGGACGACGGAAACACATGTCACCAAAGCATGTGCACTGACCTCGTGCACATATTACTATGGTAATAACGCCACAACAGGTCGGACTACCACGATAACGCCATATGACGTAACTGGGTCGCGTGAGTATGACGTCACTTCCATCTCCACCTTTCCCTCTATAAGATGCGGGTTAACCGGGTACATGATATACTACTAACAGTTTTTCTCCACGGCATTCGTGCGCATTGAAGCGTGTTTGCGAGGGCCTGGCGATAAAACAGGTGGATGGGGGCTTCACTATTGCGTAAATTTTAACCTCTTTAGGTTTTCACCTCGCAAACATACGAAATCCAGCCAGTGCTACAAGATTCAAATGTAAAATTTATTTAATTTGTTTCTAAAGTATGGGCTATGATTACTTAGTGAATCGAGAACTTGAAGGTTTTTCAGAGGAAACAGAGCTGGGGGAGGGGGGGGGGGGGCAGGAACACATGCCTACAAATGTTTCAGATTTGCTCTTAAAGCTCGACAATTTTTAAAATTTTCTCCGGGTGTGGGGGTTAGTCCTAACTACTTCCTCCCAGTTCCCTGAAGGGAAGTGAGAGGAAGGAGCAACGATCGGAGGATCCTAGTTAGGACTAGGGGAGGCCCTCGAAAACCCACATAACGGCCTTTCAAATATCATCTTTGCCTCCCCCCCCCCCCCCAAAAAAAAGAAAACTTGGCAAGGGCACCCCTATTATAGACTCCTGGCTACATCCTTATCGGTGCCCCTGACACCAACCCCCACCCCTGCACACACACAGGAAGGCCTGGATTGTGGCGTAGAAACTATTAGAAACTGGTTAGTAAACTGACAGCAATGTCTTGTTCTCACTTGTCAACTTCGTGACCACACCTAATTAGACTAAAACGTCGGGCAGATCTAGGGTGTGTCTAAAATCAGAAGCCATGAATTTATTTATTTATTTGTTTATCTATTTATTTATTTATTTATTGGGGTTTAACGACACTTTCAACAGCCAGGCTCACCCCGTGTCGAACAGTTGAGGAAGCCGGAGTACCCGGAGAGAACCACCGATCAATGGCAAACAACTGCCCAACTCCCTAACGTACTATCTCAACACAAGCAGGCTTAGCATTCGTTGAAGACAAGTGCATCATCGGCGTGCAGTACGCCTTAGTACACGGCGCCACCGTGCCCTCACGTGGGCAATCGGGATGAAGTGCCTTGCCCAAAAACACAACGAAGTTATTCCCGGTGGTGATCGAACCGCATACCTTTCGGTTTGAAGTCCTATGCCCTAACGTCTGAGCACCGCGCTCTCATTAGCCATGAATACCCAGGTAACAATTTTGATTTTTCAAATAGTGTACCATAACAATTTAAGGTACATTATTGTTGACTCCTTGTTTTGAAAGAAATGAAGCAATACCTTCCAACGCATATATAAAGGCCTGAAGATTAAGTTATTTATTTATTTATTTATTTATTATGGTTTAATGACACTTTCAGCAGCCACTTTCACCTCGTTTACGGAGTACCCGGAGAGAACCACCGAGCGGCGGCGAGCAAATGTCAGCCTCACCAACGTACTAACTTCACACAAGCAGGATTGGCATTGGTTGAAGACAAGTGCACCATCGACATGCAGTACGCCTTAGTACACAGCGCCATCGTACCCCGCGTGTGCAATCGGGGTTAAGTGCCTTGTCCATGGACACAACGCATTTACCCCTGGAGGAGATCGAACCGTGGACCTTTCGGTTTTGAAGTTCAATGCCGTAACCACTGAGCTACCGCGCTCCCAAACATTAACCCTTTACCCAACGCAGACGATATTAAATTTTATTATTTTAAATATAATTTTTTTAAATTCTTCAAACAATTTCAACAAAACCATATCATGTGACCCCTCGTTGGAACGAGCTCGACGAGCTCGTTCCAACGAGGGGTCACATGATATGGTTTTGTTGAAATTATTTGAAAAATAATATTTTTTCATCTCCTGCATTTGCATATTACGCGAGCGGATGCGGGCGGATGCGGGCGGATGCGGCCGATTCGTTGGGTAAAGGGTTAAGTAAATGACATCGCTTTATAATGGTAGGTCCAGTGCATTTTGGAAATTGGTGACCATCTCCCACCCCATTTCTCTTTCAATGAGCCTCGTTGCCTCTGTGTTTGATTCAAGCATGATTTTAGGTTATGATGTTGAGGTTATGAAAAATGAAAAACTTGAGTTGCATGTTGAAAATATCGGCAGAGTATCAGTAAAAAAGGTTAACAAGAGATGTACACTTTTAAATTCATGTACACTTCGTTACAATATTACTTACTGTTCAGGATGTTCCATCCATATACAGTTAGGCAATAATTCGTAATAATCACAAAGAAAACCCCATGTCATTAAACCTCGAAGTATTTCCGTTTTTTATGATCATACGAACAAAACATATAGCAGTAGTGATTCTTGCACAGTGTACATAAAACGATCAATACTTTACTCTTTCAGGTAAACAGGTGATTTTTTTCCTATTTTAGTGTATTTTGCCTACGTGTATAACAAATTGCTATCTTCTACATGTACAAGTTGTACATGTAGTACATAATTGCAAGGCGCACTGTTATTAACGCTTCTGTTGCGTTGCAAATGAGCATGGGTTGGCTAATCTGCTGTATCAACTACTACTGCTACTATTTATTTATTTAATAGTGTTACGGTCACATATTTCTGCACAATGGCTAATGGCGACCGCAGCTACTACTACTAATGATGATGTTTCTGTTGTTGTTGTTGTTGTTGTTTTGTTGTTGTTGTTGTTGTTGATGATGATGATGATGATGATGATGATGATGATGATGATGATGATGATGATCCATTGTTATATTTCTACTGTTATACTACTACTTTCACCATCACTACTGCAGATGGCTGCTGCTGTTACAACAGCCGCAACTGCTGCCGCTTGATACTAGCAGCTGCTGCAACGCAACGACAACTCTACATCTATTGTTATATTACTACTTTCACCACTACCAGTGATGCTGTTGCTATATCAAACTACTATAACTAATATTTTTGATGCCATTGCAGTTACTATGACAACTCGTGAAACTGCTGCTACATCAGTGCTCGGAGAAGGGTTTTTTATTCAAACACTATGCATGGTAGATGGATTTCTCGCCTCCTCATTTAATCAACAAGTGGGTGCAAACCGACCGACCATCAGCATGCTTCCGAAGGTATAACACTTTTTAAGTAAAAGCAGTGGCGGCGGAATGTCAGTAAAAGTTGGGAGGGTGGGGGAGGTGATCACAAATGTGCAAAATGCACAGTATGTATCATGGTTCGGCCCCATGAAAGACACTTTGAAAAACTGATCCACAGATCGTCGCTTGAGTGCCATCTGCAATGCGTTGTTGCACTGAGGGGGTGACACATGGCATTTCCATGATTGCCGGGTCTTGATTAGTTGGACAGAAAGGCGATAAAAGTGGGGCGGGGTGGTGATGGAAATCAATACACTGTATACCTTTGCAACAGTTGATGGTGTGTTTTCGTGTCACTCTAAGTATTATTATTTATTTGTTGGTGCTTAACGCCACATCAGGATCTAAGGCTATACCGTGGCAAAAATCAGGATGGAATGTAAAGGGGTCATTATCTCCGGTGAAATAAAACAAGTAATGTAAATCAGGAGACTATATTAAATGAGGGGTAAATAACTGATGAGAACAGTAATGAGAAAATAATACAGATGGTTCAACTCTTATTCCGATGAGTATTTTCAAGATATTTTCATCAAACCTAGTCATGGCTGTCTCAAAGCAGCCATGACTAGATCTGATGAAAAATTCGTCCAAATTTAACTCGATAAATCTTTGGTGAAAAAAAGCCATTCAATTTACAAGGGGCAACTTTGATAATAAAAAAAATGTGCCCAAATTATGCTTCTTTCAGTGGCAAGCAAAATCCTGTCCTTGGCAGGAATATCCACCAGCAGCATGCAAGGAGTTAAACAATACTGTGTAAATCAACCTGTTGAATAGAAAAGAAGAGAAGATGTTGGATAACATTATAAAAAAAAATTAAATTTATTATAAAGGTTCATTTGTTTTACAAGATGACAGAATTTTGTGCGGCTCGTGCGACAAAATAGATGTACAGGAGATCCTGCCGTGAAATACTGCCCTCAGATATGATTAAAATCAGCATAATGTAAAAGATTGTGCTCCGCTGTCAGCACCTGTTGGCAAGGAATACACTGCGTGTTGCGTAGTTCCAGCAACTGTGTTTATATTTTGATGTTTTGAAGACAAATTAAATACTTATTGATTGAAACATCTATAACTAGAGAACGAACGAATATCTGTATGTTTGTGAATAAGGAGACATCAGATTGTATCAGTGGGCGTCTGAGCGCAAACTTCAGGAAGCGTGGGTAAACAAACTTCAGGAAGCGTATAGACCATAACAGCGTCGAATTCCTTACAGAATTAGACTGCTGTCGTGAGAGCTTGCGGTTGATTGTGAAACTATGGAAGTGTCTACACGTTGTTCAAGCGCTGTGACTAGATTTCTAGTTTCGTTGTACTTAAAGTTAACCCTTTACCCAACGCAGGCGATATTAAAGTTTATTTTTTTAAATATCATTTTTTCAAATTTTTCAAAAAAATTTCAACAAAACCATATCATGTGACCCCTCGTTGGAACGAGCTCGACGAGCTCGTTCCAACGAGGGGCCTCATGATATGGTTTTGTTGAAATCTTTTGAAAGTTTCAACTACTGAATTTGAATATTACGCGGGCGGATGAGGCCGATTCGTTGGGTAAAGGGTTAAAGAAAACTTCTAGTCTCCAGTGGCAGATCACAAGTATCGTTGTAGAAATACTGTCATTCCGACAATCTTCCTGCTGAATGAATATTGCGATGATTCCTATCAAATATTACCGGTTCCATTTGTAAGCTATTACTAAAACTGACGCTATTGTTGATCAGGGACAATAGAAAAGTTTTCCGTGCTGCTTGTCACCTAGCGATAGCTGGTTTGATAACAAGACTGAAATTTTCGCGGTTTGCTAAGTGTAATTGCGTGATAAATTTGAGTCGGGTTTAATAGATCGCTGCAAGAGGAGTATAGCAACTTACATATAAGACATTTACGTAAATGGTGAGCGGTTATTCACGCACACGCTCTTCTTTCCAGATTTATTTCCAGAAAAGTTCCCCGATACTGTGGTAGCATATGTTGCCCCTTTCTCGATCGGATCGCTATCGATGCACGAAAATTGGAAATTTATCCCCAAAATGCGAAAATTTTGACCATTTGCGGACATTTTTTGAGCCATCAACTGTGTCGTTCAGCTGAGTGTATTTGGGTGATATCGTAAGATTTATTTCGATTGCGTGCAGTTTTCTCCAGGAAAGGCCGTACTGAGAGTTTCCGGAAACTGTATGCATTGTGAGGATTTTGAATAGGGGAGGTAATTTAAATACAAAATATCCTCGGCCATGTCAATGAGAAGCTGTGCATTTCTTGAAAAACCAACGTTTTTATATGAATATTCACTGTTTTGCAATTTATTCAGAAAGCTTGAGGTGGAACATACGCGTAAGTTGAAAATGCAGAAACCGGCGCCACCTTGGTGGCACAGGCGTGTATTGAAATACCACATAGATCCACAGTCAACTAGAATTCTGTTCTACAGCAGTTTTCCCCGCATGTTAGTTTTTACATAGTTGGAGATGTTAAAACACTCAGAGAAACAACATCGTATTTAATCTTAAAAATAGAACCCATATGCGTTTTAGAGTACACCTATATGCAGGCTTGGAAATAAGCAATCTGTCATTTGAAGATGGAGGTCTCCAGAGGGTGAATTTGCTGATGCTATCCCATACAGTGGGCTAGAATCGTTCAATGTATCCTCTGGATTCTGTCGCAGGATTACGGGGTTAAACTTATGTTCGAATGATGGATGAAAATTTATGTTCTTATCAGTGCTCAACCGACAGCCAGTGACTGTCGTCTGAACCCCAGTTCGAACGTAAACCTTGCCACCTTATCAATGCCCTATCCGCTTGGGACTCTTAGGATTCCTGAAAGTGCCTGTGACTTACAACCCCAAAGGGTGATCAACGATAATTCACTGATAGATTAGTTATTTACATGTACGAAGAAATATAATATGAAACAAGTTACTCACAAAAATTATCCATAAGAATACATTAATTACGCGGATAAAAGTTTATTCTTTAGCGCCCCCGACGTCTTCCACAGCTAGCTGTGTCCGCTGGATTAACCTCACATCATCTTCAACTTCTCACGGTTTGTGATAAATGCAAAGTGTTTATTCAATTCTCGTTGCTTCTCCTCGCAGGGTTAACTTCACCGTCAGTCGGGCTTAACACATATAATGTTCTGCTTGTGTGACTCTATCAGCGTTCTCACAGTTCAATCACGATTCAGTCGGCGTCTACCACAGTTTACGATCACTTTGCGCCTTGCCTGGCTCTCATGGGGTTAAGTTATTCTTCGCCTTCAGATATATACTTAACAAAGCTTACATAATAATATTCTGCAAAGTGTTCTCAACATCACCAATTCTCGCACCGCCTAAAACTGTCTTAACTCGCGAGCTATTCAATTGCTTACTCAAACTCTTAATACGGTTTCTAGACCTCAACGTTACAGCTTTTTCTTCTTTGGCTACTATGCCACTACGGTTCGCAACCGTTAACAAACTATTATCGGTTCCTTACAACCCTCACAGGGTTACAACAATACGCGGACTTTCAATCTCGGTGCCTATGACCCTCGGTGGCCAAGGCTAAATTCGGACCTTCTCTGAATGCCCTCATGCCAACTGCCTCTGTATGTCTTGCCTTTTAAAACAGGTAATGCCGTTTACCTAAATGCATATAGCTCCCTGAGCTCGCACATCCTGTTCTTGATCCTATTCTCATATATGACCACCGACTTGGCCCGCGACTGCTCCTATTCTAAATATGAGCTCTGTGGCTCCCCTACACTACAACGTGCCTTTACATTCGCACTGATGCGGCACCTTCTCTAACCTATAGCATGGGACCTCCCCATCAACTGGCAACGACCCACAGCCTTACAACCTTCCGGATGGAATTGGCTGGAATGACTTTTTCGAGAAATTCTCCGATTTTCATTTAGATAGCCAGAACATTTATTCTCAGTTAATCACTTCTCTTGAACTTGGCCGCTTTGATCTATCTTAATTTAACACTCGCTTTAAAATTCCTTTGAAAGACTCGCATTTTGGTATCTTTTGACATTTCGGAGACAGGATACATGCGTAATATGGGTGTGTGTCCAGAACACGTGTGATGCACTGGTTTCCAACAATTAGATTTTAACTGGCTTTAATTACCCAGATAATGATAATCGGAGAGAATATTGTCTCTCTTAGTTCTGATCGGTTATCAGATAGCCCATGTGACGTTCAACAAGTGCGCCATAATGGACATTAAATTTCACACTTCATTCAGAAGCTCTTGAATTAACGTTAGTTTGACAAATCTGTTTTCAGGTCCGTCACATACCTATCTTTACGCTTTACATTTAACCCAGGCAGAAATATTATCGAAAATATTTACACTTATAAACAAGAAAATCCCAACTTTTGGCTATCACCTTGACAGATTCCTTTTTAGACCCGAGACCTCTATTCAAATTCTGGTTCACAGAGGGTAAATTTAGTGATTCTACGCAGTGCAGATGACAGTCTGATTATTTCCAGGATTGCCTATATGTGCATGCAAGTTGCAAATACTAGATCTGCCTTGCAAATTATATTCGAACCTGACAATAAAGTTTTTGTTATTGACTTTGCGTGGAAAAAACATGACATATTAGCAAATCAAAGAGTTGCATGACTATTCAGCAAATAATTCAGTTGGTTGCTCCTGTGAACTCTGGACACTCCACAACATACTTTAGGTGTTTGGGTCTTTACACGATGGAAGCGATGCAAACGTGGCGCACTTTGTAAAAAAGTCTAATTAAGAATCTTTCTTCTTCTCAATTTCACGTTATTTCGGCATAGTGTGATGAATATAACTTGAGCCTTGCGGTCGAACAGAGACAATAAGAAAGTCCAAGTTAAACATACAGTCACTGAATATAATTTTGCTGTTGCAACATATAATTATAATCGATGCTTCCCTGTTACAGTTTGCACATTGGACATAGAGCAGTGAATTTTCCGAGTCTCCTTTCGACAAGTCTCATATCTGAGGTACGACATTGAGTCGAAAATTTGATTATTCTCACCTTATCATATCGTACACCACCCACGATCGCATCGCGTCTAGTGTGTAGCGTCCCTCAATTCTGAAAACTTTCAGCAACCTACTTCCTGAGTGCTCCACGGCATTTGTTCAGAGGAGAGGCACAATTAAGGAACACCTGAAACGTTTATTTTTAAGATTTAAAGCCATTAGATGAGTTCGCGACCACTTATTTGGGATCGCAGTATTTCAAGACTGAAAATGCAGGTATAATATCACTGTGCCGGGACGGAAGTTATTGTATTGTTAGTACGCCCAACAGAGGTAAACATTTTCGAGCACATTTATGAGCATCTTTGAGTATTATGTGCACGATTATGAGCATATGATGTGCCTTTAAAATGTTCATAATAATGTTCAGATCAACTCATACGAGTATTCACTTTATCCAGCTCTTCTATCCAGGCTACATCTGAATAGTTCATGGAGAGTATATGTTTGCACTCCATTATATTAGAGGCGTACTGGCCGGAGGGACACCGGGAGATTTCCCGGCAGGCCCTCTTTTAGGAGCCCCCAGGGCCCCCAAAATTTACGCAGCCTAACACCTGCTGGGGCATGGTATTTCATGAAAATGACCAAAAGGTGAAATGGATCTGATTGCATAGACTGTCGGTTTATCAAATGCCTTCTATGTGGACTGAGACCGCGGTGGCTCAGTGGTAGATTGTTGGACTTCTGTGCTAGAGGTCCCGAGTTCGATCCCCGACCGGGACGACCCGCGTTGTGTCCTTGGGAAAGGCACGTATACCAGCAGTCTAGTCTGCAATGATCGGTCAGATGCTAGAAAACAGCATCCTTTCGGTTCGAAAAATCAAAATTTTCTCCCAGTGGGCCGAACAATGGTCGTCCTGATGAGTTCGGAGCCCCCTTTGGTGCAACTATTTTTGCCAAATGAGCGACAAAGATGATACAAAAAATGCCGTCAAAATGCCCTCTGTGTGGACTTTCATTGATCCCCCAGATTCAAGGAAGCAGCGTTCTTTGGGTTCGAAAAATCAACATTTTGACCGGGTCCGGGCCCCCCTTGGTACGTTCGCCGGCAACTGTTTTGGCCCAGTCCGCCCCTGCATCATATGTATAACAGAGTTAAGATGAAAATGCAGCATTTCATGTATCGCTGTGTACAGTTTATACAGCTCCTCTCTTTTACGGTGAGTGCAGGCTGATATAAAAGCAGATCAGCTGCCCAGAGAGTTCGCTGACTCACGGAAACAGTTTTGTCAAATGGTCAACTTCTTTTTGAAAAAAACCCGCAATATATTGTCCCTTTAACCCTTTGCCTAACATGAAAAGCAGACGACACTTGCGAACAAAATTCTTGAATAACTATTTTTTTTCATTTTTTGTCTCAAAAACATAGGTTATGACCCCTCATTGGAACGAGCTCGACGAGCTCGTTCCAAAGAGGGGTCATAATCTATGTTTTTGAGACAAAAAATGAAAATTAATTGGCGATTTTTTGTGAATAGCACTGGCCTTTTTGGCCGTTACGTTGGGTAAAGGGTTAACGCTGCAAAAATTATTAGTTTAGTGTGGATGGTATTATTAATGGCATTACATTTTCGCAAAAATGTTACGACTGAATGCTCTCGTAATAATGAAAAACAATTAGTTTTAAACCTTTTGTTTTAGATGTTGATTAGTTTTTCCCAAAGACAATGGAAAAACTTTACTGTATACATCCCTGATTTGTCTCATCATGAAAATCGACATTCGATAAAGTTATCTCTCTTGAAATTATTAGATACGCCAGGAAGGCCCGGTTAGGAAGTTAGTAATATAAAAAAATACCTATGACATAGGTAGAAAATAAGGCAAGGTTTCCTTTTGTTGTGTTTAATAAATGAAAACAACATACAGCTCTCGGGACTATCTATTGTTTTCGTTATTTAAAGTAACAAAATGAAACTTGGCTTTTATGGCAAACCGTTTAGAAAGAACGAGTTCACAGATAATCCGTCATTAAGAATATCACTGTCACCGACCAAGATTCCGCCTAGGCTCTTTCTGTTTAGCGAATGTGTTTTTACAGTAATTCGCAAGTTTTTATTCTTCCCAGGCATAAATATCAAATCTCACCCCAAAGACTTTTAATTGATGGAAAGGGCAGTGTCTGTATTATATATCTGTTGTTATACAAAGAACAGATAAAAAATTACAGAACATCAAAAGATGGTGAAAACTCCGTTTCTTAATTTTTAAATGGACTTCAACAGAGACTAATTGTCAAACGTTCAAACGCATTGGGAAAAAACCTGTAAAATGCCAGCTTATGTTTTTTAAACTAATGTACAGGAAAATGCCAGAAGTTTGTGAAATCACATCGATGATACAAAATCGCTAACATTTCGAACTAGCATTTTTATACGACATTTCCATACCCGTGGTGTTAAATTTACGGACAGCCTAAGGAAGTTAAAGGGGGCTAACTTCCCCGTAAATCTCTTCCACTTACGAAAATTGTCAGCCATGAATAAAATAAGCATACATGTAATATATATAGTGTTAAAGTAATTTTTTACAAACTATAAGTTTATTCTTTATATCTACAGTATGGGGAGAGTAAGTTACTAAAGGAAACACCTGCGGTGTGTAGTTTCAAACCCAAAAATCTATGAAATAATTTAAAAAAACGGAAGAAGAGTTTCGACTGATGAACCTCAAGATTTGACCAGAAGGTTCATTGAAAAATGGATGGATTTTTTATGTGTATGTAATGACTTTCTTAGAATACAATTTATCGAAGTGAAACTCTACGACGTGGATGTTTTTTCCGCTTATTCAATGGCGGATCCAGGAGCAGAACCCTCTCGTCGTCGAACGCTAATTTATATAACGGCGCTCGTTTATCTGGAGACCCGCGCAGGATCTATAGCTGCGTGCATAGGGTATGTTATTAATCTGCGTTAACACGTGAAGGGAGTGGGTGTGTGTTTTATTGGAGATAATACCGTATCCCCTGATCTCGGTGCTTGTAAAAACTGGAGCTTCAAAATTAAGGGGCACCAGAATACCCTCTCCCCTCTACCTCTGGATCCTTCCATGTTATTACTCTGTCCATACAGAATATCTGAGTTTTATTTAGCTCGGCAGCCGCCCAGTGACGGATCATGAGTGACGGTAGGTGAAAGTGCTGTAAGGTCGAATTTGCTGAACTGCGGTTTATAAGCTCGGAAGGACCAATCAATATTTGCAAGTATTGGATGGTTTCAGTCCAATATGAATGCCTTATCTATCATTCTTAGTTGCCCTGTTTTCGGAGTTCAATAACTTTTCCCATCCAGTCATTTCGCAGATCAAGTATAACCTATCTCTTCCAGTTGAGGTATTGATGTCTCTTAGGCACTTCTTCTCGGTGGATGTATTTACAATGTGGGATTCACCAATTATAAAGGATGTACCGCAAACTGAAGTATTTACATGCACTGCGAAGTTCAACAAAACACAATTACTCCAGACGAAGTTCAGTCATTTCTAAATTAGAGTGGCAATATCAAAGAACTTCAATTCTGACTTCTGAGTATATATTTTTTGTGTAAATAGTTCTTAGAAAAATCGATTGCAAGGATTATTCACCCCAATTAACTTTTTCAAATAGTGTGTTCTGAATTAACCTTTTATCTAACATGAAAAGCAGACGACACTTGCAAAGAATTTTTTAGACTAACAATTTTTTTTCATTTTTTGTCTCAAAAACGAGGGGTCATAACCTATGTTTTTGAGACAAAAAATGAACAAAATTGGCGATTTTTGAGAATAGCACAGTCGGTTTTGGCCGTTACGTTGCTTAACCCTTTACCCAACAAATCGCCCGCATCCGCCCGCGTAATACGCAAATTCAGCATTTGAAAAAATATTATTTTTCAAAAAATGTCAACAAAACCATATCATGTGACTCCTCGTTGAAACGAGCTCGTCGAGCTCGTTCCAATGAGGGGTCACATGATATGGTTTTGTTGAAATTTTTTGAAAAATTAAAAAAAATTAAATAATAATAAATTTTGATATCGTCTGCGTTGGGTAAAGGGTTAAAGGCTTAAAATGTTTATTTGGAAATTTTTCGCTAATATACAGCAGTTACCGGGATTTTCTTTCCCTAATTTCAATTTCGTTTTTTCAACTCAAATTTTAAGATCAAAGTGACCTCTAATGTAAATTGCATCGCCCATTGTCCGACTGCCCGGAACAAGTAAAAGCACATTATCCGGTGGGTCGGTGAAATATTTAAGATAAAATACCCCATGTCAGACTAAAGCGAAAAAGCTCTGTATTTGTGTATATTTAAAGTAAAATAATTCTTATATCTTTCGTGGATAGATGTTGAAAATGTGAGATAAAAACCTATATAGGGATTTTAGACTTTGCATTTCGTATGGAAGCTCCAATACTTCTGCCAATTAAAGGAGAGTCGTTTATCGTGCGGCAATTCGTGGTGATAATACCCTGTGGTGAACAACTCTAACGACCTTAAAACTTACTGGTATTCTTCACTCGCTTCAGATGTGAACATGCCACGGGAACAAATAGGAAACATTATGTGAATGAAAAGCAGATTAGCTTTCGCGTCTTGAAGTGCTGGCACATGAAATCGCGTCTTTAAACGGCGGTTATCAAATCTGCAGTAGAAATTATACAGGAAATTATACAGGACCCGGAAGAACAGATTCGTTTTACTTGGAATGTCTCATCTGTTCTATTTAGAATATACAACTTCAATAGAACCCAGCTTTTAAAGTTAAGAGCCCTTAAAGATACTTCTAATCTGGACTTCACTTGTCCTCAGGAAGTCAACCCCTGCAGAAGCAGGGTATCAGCGTATTAACATTATATAAATTATTGTGATGAATTGACGGTAACATGGTCTGAGGTATGCGGCTAGGAGCTTATGAACATACACCCCGAGCCGCAAACCCCAGACCATGTTATCGTCAACTCATCACAATAACGTATATGTTCCAATAAGACGCTATTCATAGCCCAAAACCTATATTGTGAAACACGAGAGACTTATTTACTAAACTTGTGATCGTTAAAAGTTGCCTTCTGTAAGGCAACTTTTAACGATCACGTGTTTTGTAAATAAACCTCTCGCGTCCACACGACTGCACTGGATACATAATAAGTAAACCAGATAAGCTCATTCCATCTTAGTTCAAATCGTAAATCGGTTTGTAATTTAAACAACACTTCAGCTGCACGTGTGAAACATCCAGAAAAAGGAAGCGGCGTGCTAGTCACTCCGTTGATGAACAATTACGAAACGGGCGACGTCATTTCAAATGTTTCGCGTGGTGACGTCAGACGGAAACATTTTCTACTGGATCCGTAACCATAAAGAAACTACGCAAGCTGTCATTCAATCAGAGGACGAGGATTTTACTCTAATTGGGACATAGCAAGATTCGAGTCTCGACCTCCCATCCTTAAAACGTGGGTGGCGTTATCTGTAGGCGTATCCGACAGTGTCAACTCTCCTGTTAATCTTGGCGAAATGGGTGAAGCGTTCCAAGATGAGTTGACGATATTCTCTCGCCCAATTTGAGGAATTCGTTCGTCGGTATTTCCGATCATGCGAAAATTAACTTGGTGAACTAATTTACATGCTGCCCAGTTACTTACAGTGGTTACAAGAAGAAAAGTCGTCGTTTTGAGTCTAGCACTTTGTTATCACATTCAGAGAAATCCGCGCAAAAAACTGGTTCCAAGTAGAACCAAAACCCATAGAAGAACCAAAAGAAATAAGTCTTCATGTGAACTAGAACCAGGCAATTTCAACAAGATTTCAACCAAACTATATCACGAGACTCCTCATTGGAACGAGCTCGTTCCAACGAGGAGTCACATGATATGGTTTTGTTGATTGTTTTTGAAAATTTTTAAACCACGATGATTCAAATAATAAATTTTGATATCATGTGCGTTGGATAAAGAGTTAACGCATGCGTAATGGAACAACTGAAAACGTATTTCTGGAGTTGCTTCGTTCACTTTTTAAAACTTCATCTTTGTGCAGCTTTATATTTTACAATTTATATAATGTCCAGATACCTTGATAGTACAGTTAATGTGACAGAATAAAGAATCAAAACGTGTATGTTTGGTTCCATGTAACCAAATTTGGCCCCCATACCAGGACAAAACGAAGAACCAGTTTTGGTTCCTGGGGGAACGAAACCTTTTCTGTGTACAGGTGCAGCTGGGCTGGAATTATCAATTCGTCATATGAGAAGTAAAAGTTGCCAACTGCAATGCCAAAGCATTGCAGTTGGAACATTTTTCCACTCAATGGCCGAATTTTATGCTGATGACAATTTCGCGTGATTTTCATCACTCGTCTTTAAATAAGCCTTTTTCGAAACTGCCATTTTGGCTTTTAATCCATGCAAGGTCACAAGTCGAGAGGCGTAAACATTTCAAGAAAACACATTGTAAGCAATGAGAGAAGAGAGCGAGTGACCCATTACGTTCATTAGTGCGAATTCAAAAAAACCCATTTAGCCAAGGTTACCGTTTATTTACGACTATGACAATATTGTATGAGAACTTTCATTCCCTTATAAAAAAGTACCATGGTAAACCATGGTAAATCCCAAAATACCCTGGTAATACCATGGTATACCATGGTATTACCAGGGGATTTGGGGATTTACCATGGTACTTTTTTATAAGGGTTGTTTCGAATTGAGTTCTTATCGACTTAAATGGTGTTTGAATGCCTGCTGCGTTATGACTCTGTGGCCGTGGGCACTGTTTCGATAACTTTCGGGGATTCCTCCAAGTCGAGAAACTCCGTTCAACGAGTGTTTCCTTGTTGCCACCCAAAACAAGTACTCACCTCCGTAAAAAAAGTCTTTAAGCCAGCGGTATCCCATCGCTTATTATTATTTATTATTATTTATTGGTGTTTAAGGTCACATATTTATGCACAATGGCTAATCATGACCGTGACAGTTTTGCGGGTGGAGGAAGCCGGAGTACCCGGAGAGAACCACCGAGCAACGGCGAGCAACTGTCAGCTCCCCAACATACTAACTCCACACAAGCAGGGTTAGCATTGGTTGAAGACAAGTGCACCATCGACGTGCAGTACGCCTTAGTACACAACGCCACCGTGCCCCCACGCGAGCAATGGAGATGAATTGTCTTGCCCAAGGACACAACGCGGTTGCCGCAGGTGGGATTCGAACCAAGGACCTCTCTCGACTTGCAGCCTGCACCTCTACCTGCTGAGCCACCGCGCTCCCATCCCATCGATTAAAGTCGTCTAGGGTTGCCCCTTCAGTTAAATCGAATGGTGACATCGGTTCTACGAATTTAAACTTGATATTTCACAAAACTAGTTGTTTTGCCTGACACACAACTCAGCGTGAGGAACATGGAAATCGCCTTGTTTACACCATGCGACCTCTGACCTTTCATAGGTTAAAAGCCAAGATGGCAGTTTCGAAAAAGGCTTATTAAAATTGAACGATCTTGGTTGTTAACTGTTATATTTTTTTTTACCTTTGTGTGCGTGACGAGAAGATTTGTTCAACGGTTTCTTGGCATTTCATGTTTCCCGCGATCTGTATTTTATTTTACTGTACAACCAGTTATATGGTATATGACATCGGGGATATGATTAGAGAATGGGGCATACAATATATATTGCCAATCATTTCTTTATTTTAACAAACTTGTAGCATATATCAAATTGCTGAAACAGTGAAACGGAATGATATGAGGTCATGTTTTTTTTTTTTTGTTTTTTTTTATTTTAACCGACAACCAGTTATATTGTATGTGGCATTTGGGAAATGGTTAGAGAATATCGCGTGCTCTATATTGTCAGTAACGTGTTATAATTTATAACTTATCAAAACAAAAAATGATATGATGAGATTTTTTGAAACGTCGGAGAGGAACATTCATGGGTGATGCGAAGGGTGAGTGACCGACAGCCCCCACTCCCAATATTTTTTTCAGTCGGGACATTTTCGTCTTGACTGGAGTCTGAGATATCGATTCGCGTTGGCCAGTAATCATCCACTTTCTTACTAGACTAGACTTGCCACTTCGACGGAAGCTCGATAAAAGTGGAGGGGTACAAATATTCTAGGCTACCATAGTTCAGCCCAATGGGGGGGGGGGGGGTGGGGGTGGGGGACAGGGGGGGTTACAATCGTATATCGGTAAATGTACCGTGACACACTTTATTTAGTGTCTCATTTAGATGAGCATGCCGCTGTGTGGTCATTGTCCTATCCCTTTCTTCTACTTCGATCGTCCAACCCGAAGGCTAGCCTTCAGATTGGAAGATGGTCGAAGTAGAGGAAACGGACCGAAGCGACCGAAGATGGGATTCACTGACCAAATCTTGTTTGGATTTGCAAATAATATATTACCGGAATGTCTGTATATTACACGTTTCCATGCGCCCATTGTACCTCATTGTGTAACCACGCAACATGTCTGTGGAAAAAAGTGGTGGGGTACGTGTCCCCTGCGCGTCCCTTGATCCGTCGCCTCTGGCCCAGTATGACCAATTTGAAATACAGTACGAGTTAATTAAATAAGAAGTTGCGTCAGGACTGCTTCGTGTACATATAGAACATACCCATATAGCTTGGTGTAACAAATGTTCACCACTCGTGGTGAAGTGGTGTTAACCGCGAGCCTTTGGCGCGCGGTTAACACCACTTCACCACGAGTGGTGAACATTTGGTACACCAAGCTACTTTGGGTATATATTATTTATACCATGATGTTCAGATTACTAAGAGTCGCTATTATTTTTTCTCTATTTTACTGAGCAGCAGACGTTCATGCGTGGGAATCGGCTTTTGTTTACATGAGCATCGGTGGTCGGTACTTCCGCTGTCAATTTTATCACCGAAACGAAATAGAAAAAGAAACAGGGCCTTTTTCATTTTATTAACATAATAACATACTATTTCGAGTTATGGATGCTTTTTTAACATGAGACAATGCATATTTGTTAATTTTTGGTGTTTTATGGGGTAAACTCATTTAAAAACGTAATAAATAATTGCCACTTTCATTTCACTCTTCGCGAGGCGACGTGCGATAAATTTAGGTTCCGCTCCACAATTTTCCAGGCATTTCAGAAAATGACATGCCATACACTCTCTTCAAATGCAAATATTCTGTAACTTGGTTATCTAACCCATAACACGTATTACAGTTCCCAAAATCCACAAAACATATAACACTATCTGACTAAGCAGAAATAAACAATCTGAATGTGGGTGGAATAATTTATTGTCAAAGGCAAGAAATCAACCTGCAAAATTGCATGAAAAAAATGCCGAAACCAGTCATTTTCAGCCACCCAGCAGCCTCAAAAGCAGAATTTTCTCACCACCCCCACCTAATTATCCCTGGAGCATAGCATACCATGTTTCTATAATGCAAAATTTTAATTATATGTTTCCGTTTCATTTTTTTAGTTCTATGTCTGGTAACAAACCCGTGTAAAAATTACATTTTAAAAAATAGCCAATTTTTCGAAGCCACTATTTCCAATGATTCATCTGGTAATTTCCCCTTATGTATCAGACTCCAATTTTGGGACCAAAACTTCAAATTCTCTTCTCCAACAAAAAGCCTAATGCAATCATATATCTGATACTAAAAATATTCTCTACTTTATATGGCCTTAGTTTCAACATATGCCCTATGTTTGAAATTTCACACCTGTGCTATAATGCGAAACTGCAGAGCGGAACCTTAGACAAGTTTGCATTCAGGTCGACGTCACCAAAAGTCAACTTGGATGTAGTTCCACTGTAGGTGTAAATTTTAACTATTAAAATCCCATTGTTGGCGTGTTCACCACGGTTGGTGTGTAAAGCTAAAATTTATGTCATAGGCTTCTTATATATAGTAGAATAGGTAATCATGGTATCAATTTAATTGATCAGCAAATAAATTTGCAAGAAGTCTTCAGTTTTTGAACGACAAATTTCGCCTAACTAATATTCCAACTATATCATCAAGGTATTCCTTCGACGAAGATATACCTTGAATGGTAAGAGATGTGGTAAACGGGACTTTTTTGGGTGATTCTCATGGGACAGAGGAGGGGAAGTAGTAGGAGTTGCGAATACTCAAATGTAGAAATCATTTTTTTTTACGAAAACTAGCCTCCAGTAGTATTTTACCACACCATTGGAATCCTCCATTAGTCATTCCCAGTCTCTACTAGTCCCCACCAGTCCCCAAATCACCAAAACATCACCCAACATCACTTTTATTTGGTTCTGATTTCTGTAGAATAATGGTAGCTAATAAACAAGTCTCAATACGGCCAGTGGGCAGTTTCTGAAAGGTAAGGCATCCTGCCGTGCACAGGGTTAAGTACCTGTGTAGTCTGATTCGGGCTTGGATTAATGAATTGGTCGACGAAGGGGTCGATAGAGGTCAGATATACAGCTAGTAACTCAGTAGTAGAGCTATAAGCCAGCATTGAAGGTACAAAGCTGCAAGGGTGGTACAAAACTAAGGTATTGGGTGACTGCACTGGAAGCCTATAACAGAACGGAGGTTAGTGACCCTGGGCAAATCAGCAGTAATGGTCTTGGGGTTATGAACTTATGGAGGACATGTGGTGTTCTAGATGCAAGGAACTTAACAGACGTTAGAAGACAAAACTGTTTTCAGAGAGATATCATCCGTAAAGTATCCTCTAATTGGTATCCTCCAGTACTACATCACCATGTCACAGGTATCCTCCAATGCCAAAATGAGGATAAGAGGAGTCACTCGTTCGAGTAATTACTTGATGGCGTATTTGCTCGATGAGAATCGAGTCGTTCGAACAATCTGATGTAGCTAGCTAGCTAGCCTTTAGTAGTGTAACAAGTCAGTTGTAATCAGACAAGGCTGTAAGCGTAGTTGAAGACTATAGGATTGGGTGATTACGGTGAAAGCTAATCATAGGACAGACGATGGTGATATCGGACAAGTCAGCAGTAGTCGTCTAAAACCTATGAAGTTGTGGGTAGTCTAGATGCCAGGAACTGAACAGGCACAAGGAGCCATAACTATCTTCAGATAGATATTCTCAGATAAGTATCCCCCAAGACGTATCCTCCAATAGTACATCACCATGTCATAGGTATCCTCCAATATCCAGATGAACATAAGAGTCGTATGTGGAGTCACTCGTTCGAGCAATTGCTCTTTAGCTTATTTTCCCGATAAGATTCGATTCGTTCGTACAAGCATACTATATTCGACTGTCAATAGTAGTGGAAGACAAGTATGATAGTGATATGAACCAGGACCTGCAGATGTAGTAGCGTAATGGTAGGTACTTAGAGTCATAGTAGTGTCAAAAGTTACCAATGGAACAAGGCTGATAGAACACTACAGTTATGGTGAATACAATAGAGGCCAATCATAGGACAGATAGTTGAAGACATGATGAAAGCCGATGTAAGAATACCTTGAGCTGAATAGGAGCTTCGAATTCCATTTTTCGGAATCCTACTTATGGAATCCCTTTTATGGAATTCCTATAGAATCCCTTTTTCGAAAACGTCTATGGTTATTGAATCCCTTTTTTCTGAGATGGGGATAAGAGTCGTTGGAGGGATCACTCTTTCGGGTAATTACTCGATGCTTTATTTGCTCGATTAGATCCCAGTCGTTACAGTAATCGGGGAGAGTTAGAAAGTCTGTAGTAATGCTAGAAGTCATTAGTAATCGTACAAGGCTGTAATGGGGTGTAGAATCAAGCTAGAAAATAAGCAGACTGTCATCTGCAAAATGAGGTCCCCAGAGGGTGAATTTGGTGATGCTACCCTGCACAGCAGGGTAGCATCACTAAATTTACCCTCAGTGAGCCTCAGTCTGGATCAAGGTCTCCAGCCTAAACAGAAAGAGGCACCCAGAGGATAAATTGGCCCACTATATGGGATAGCATCAGCAAATTCACCCGCTGGGGACCTCATTCTGCAAATGACAAATTGCTTATTTTCATGCTTGAGTAGAATAGATATCCTCAAATAGATATCCTGCTTACGTAATCCCATTAGGAGAATCCATTTTGGGGAAACGTCTGTGGTTATAGAATTCCTTTTTCTAAGATGAGCATAAGAGTCGAAAGAAGAGTCACTCAATAGCTTATTTGCAAGATAAGATTCGAGTCGTAAAAGCAAGTAGGCTGTATTAGACTAAACTACTAGTAGTAGTGGAAGACAGGCGTGCTATTGGTTATTGTATAGTGATATAGATACTGAAATCTATAGTAGTCGACAGTAAGTGTGGGAGACTCTAACACAGGACACCAATTGGTAGCCAATGGTATAGGTACAGACCAGTAGTATTTGAGTAAATATAGTGAGAGCTGATCATAAGACAGATGATGGTAACTATGGGTAAGTCAGTTGTGGTCTTAGAGCTATGAAGGACATGGGTGGTGTAAAAAACCAGAAGCTGATCAGGCGCTATAAACCATAACTCTCTTTAGATGGATAACCTCCAAATACCACTACGAGAATCCCTTTTTGGAAAACCAATGTGATTATGGAATCCATTTTTCCGAGATGAGGATACGAGTCGTTTGAGGAGTCACTCGTTCGAGTATTGCCTGTTCAGGTCACAACTCGATAGCTTATTTGCTCGATAAGATTCAGGTCGTTCGAGCAATACCTGTTCCCGCTCGATTGTCTTTCGGGTTTAAGAATCATGTAGGACTTCGTTATAAACAGTCGAGATAACCCTGTATGGGTGGGTACAGATTATGGGACATGTGGCAGTAGGATCGCTGGGGTTACAAGTGTGATTCTGGGGAAATCCGTGCCAAATAAACAGATAGAAGCAGAGGATTACGTGGGTACGCCACATTCGGGTTCTGCTCAAAAACGCCACGATTCCTTGCTATTGTCCTGCAGTTTTGAGAAGGTTAGTGGTTGAATCGTACAAGATTCATGGCCGAAACACACACAATATCACACCTTGTTTCTCATTCCTTTAATTTTTGGCGTCGAGAATGAAGAAGCGCGAGTTGTCGCGGTTTTGCATTGTCGACGCCTGAAAACTTCATTTGAAAGCACAATTCAAAGGGTTTTTTCCTGGAAGGAGACCCACCCTACCCACGTCTTCGAAAAAACCCTCAGACATATGATTGTTCGCTTCTTAGGAACTCGCGCAGATGTCAAGCGATATTTGAATACATTGCTTTGATCTTAGAAGTCCACTTACCGTCTTGCCTCCCGCGGGAACCTCGGTAAGTTAAGCAGACAGTGCTTATTTACTGTGGTAAAACGCCCCGTTATTCTGGTAAAGTAGGGCCCGGTAAACAAAACCTGCGATGGAAGTCCTCTAAAATGGGCAACATGTTTATAAACGATTGGCTGGACTTGACTTTATATCCATGTTGCGATCACGATTAGCCAGAAAAATATGTGATCTTAAGCAGCAGTAAATAAATAAATAAATAAATAAATAAATAAATAAATAAATAAATAAATAAATAAATTGTTTTGCTATCCTCCATGAGGGAACCTGTCCCCTATTTGCCCCCATCCCCGTGAAACATTTTCTGGTGCCGCCACTGTCCGAAATTTTACTTGGGTTATTCGACGTTTCAAGTTTTCCTGGTCACAATTATGGGGGACCGTCTGTGTCGGAGTAACCCATTGTGCAACATTAAAAGCGAGTAAGTGCTAAAAGCTTCCAGACAATCTTCTTCCTTGAAGTATGTGAGATGTTGAACAGACTAGTTAGCTTTACTTTGATGTCTGGTGTTCAGGACAGATTTTATGAGAGCTTAGCACTTAGCATTCCAGACTATATTGATTTTATTTTGCAGATGCCTGGTGTTTGTTGTTTTGTCAAAACATAACACTCCTGTTGTTATCTTCGTGTAACTCATCTCCAACTTTGATGATGTTCAACTAATCATTACTACATAAGAGGGTCTCAAATAAAATATCGCAATGACAGTCCTGGAAATGAAACGGGTGCGAGTGCAATTGCTCCCGTCAGCACCTGTGATTTCTATTTTACGAGAGCTAAAAAATGCACTCGTTGAAAAATATTGTTGAGCTCTAATATACTGTGAGGGCATATAAATCTGTGTTGTTTTGAGAAAGCAGCACACTGTGGCCAGTAGCTAGTTACTGCCATAAATCTGCAATTCCTAAAACATTTAATCTTTTGAACACCAGTGGAATCTTCCATGCCAGTCCAATGGCAACAATTAGAAGAGTCCATATTCATTATCTGTGGTAGACCAATCAATATTTTCAACGTGCAGCCTCGGGGCTGCACGTTGAAAATACTGATTGGTCTACCCCACACATTTCCTGCACGGCCATCCTATTTAATGACGTTATGGCGTATCATGTTCCTGGTTGGAAAAGCGGCCGCTCGCGTTCAAATGGTTAAGGTTTCTGATGTTTGGTGACAGAATTCCCTCGAAAATTCATATACTAACATTTTACGTCTGCAATTTACTCTCGTCCCTGATTTCGCGGGAGCTTAAAACTGCACCCGTCAAGTTTGTTCATTTCCAGCAAAACAGTGATAGCGGTTTGAGAATGTACTGCAACATTGATTCAAACAGCGGAGTGGCGGAAAGACGTATGGGGGGAAATAACTCTAACAAAACTGAAACGCCCAAATTTGCTTTTTCTTAATCTGTTGAGTTTCGATGGAATGTGTTCAACAGTGGTGTTAACCTTGCAACTACCAGCTCTAGCAGTACGTTACACAAAAATTGTTGTACAATTATAATTGGTATTTCTATTTTCTCCAAACACTGTTGATGAACGCGCTTTGGAAAGAACTCGTTTAGCTCATACTAATGCGAGGTCATAACCAATGTTTTTGAAATTCAGAATATTTTCAAAATCATCCAGAACTGGAGACACCTATACTCTGGTCAGAGAATTTGATGGGTGTTTGTATTTCTATTTTCTCCAAACACTGTTGATGAACGCACTTTGGAAAGAACTCGTTTAGCTCATACTAATTCGAGGTCATAACCAATGTTTTTGAAATTCAGAATATTTTCAAAATCATCCAGAACTGGAGACACCTATACTCTGGTCAGAGAATTTGATGGGTGTTTGTTGGGGGAGGGGGGGGGGTGTAGTCTGTACCGGTCGTTGGGGAAAGGTTCTGCAAGAAAATTCCGGAAAGCAGGTTGGGGTCATGTGTGATTTAAAAAGTTAAAAACCGCATTTTCCGCCAACCATGTATTTTCCGCACACATTTTCAACCCTCAACCAACACCTTAAAATCCTTAGACATGGGCGAACGTGAGAGCGCACCTGGTGCGCCAACCACTTCTATTTTAGTAACTCATGTTTTCACAAGCACGAAGACAAGGAAAAGCTGTGTTTTCTCCCACCTCTAAGGTACGGAGACAAATATAAAGTCATGTGAGACAGCTGAGAGAGATATGCCTGTCTCACTCCACCCACGGCAAGCCTCGTGTCTAGTCCAGATATCTTGCCCTCGGGTGAGATTTCCCCATCTCACACCCTCACCCACCAGGGATAATAATATTCTTCTCTCACTTCCTATGCGAGAAGGCCATGTGAGATAGATATCTATCTCACATGACCCACGTGACCAGCTTATTAGCATATTTAATGAGCCCAGGACTATTCAATCACCGCACGTTATTCTGTAAACAACAGCATGGTGTCATGTTTCGGAAATATTAGTAGACGACCGTTTGTCGAAAAAAACAGAAATAAAAACACAGACCACAAAACCAAAGGAAACTTGACTCGTTTATATAAATGTTTGGGTGAACGCCATTATGAGTGAAGTGAGTTGCACGGAATTCCGGTCGAAAAGTCATGCGAATATATTGCAGAATTCATAATATGACGTCATCGGAATGTGTCAATGTTCATTTCGCTGCAACTCTTTAACCCCTGTCTTGCCGACGTAGGGAATTAATTTCGAGGTATATACCTGCGGTATATACTGTGGTATATACAGAACTTGTGTGCGCTCTTTCCGATAAGCAAATCGGTGTTTTTTTTCAGAAATGGACAACAAAATGGTTCGATTTTGCAGCATGTGCCCCTGAATTACTTTTGATAATTTAACCTCATGGTGTTTTGGTGTGGGGAGAAACATTATCTCTGGTGGGGGCGATGTGGGATGGGGGAATCTCACCCTCGGGATAGATATTCATGTCTGGCCCAAATATCTTGCCCGCGGGTGAGATTTCCCACATCTGACACCCACCCCATCAGGGATAATAACAATCCGCGACAGTACGTGGACATCCACTACCAGAGGTAGTAGATGTCCGTGTGTTATCGTGGATAATACCGTATTCTTGAATACAGCTACAGTCAGGCCCGAGTCTTTCGTGGGCCGTTTTTAATTGCCTTCTCTTTTTCAAAATTTGAATGGGCCAATATAAAATTCCAGGAATATTTTGACGAGAAATTTGAGGTCATGTGGAAAGAAGCCATTGGAGGGCCTCACTGACTTTCCATTTTCCAAAATTTTCCCCAGAAAACTGGCCCTCAACGAGCTCATTCCAATTTCTGAGAACAGCGCCGTTCGATACGGTGGTCAGGTTAAGTACAGGAATAAACCACTGACGGGACAGACTGTTGTGTGATGTGTCGCAAAAGATGATGATCATGGAAGCAAGCTACAAATCTTTTGAAGATCAAAGTACGCATTAAATTTCGACAAGACGTGACACAACACGCTTATTCTGTCATTAGGGGCGCGGTGGCTCAGTAGGTAGAGGCGCAGGCTGCAAGCCGATAGGTTCTCGGTTCGAATCCCACCTGCGGCAACCGCGTTGTCTCCTCGGGAAAGACACCCCCCCCCCCCTCCTCTCCCCGCCCCATTGCCCACGTTGGGGCACGGTGACGTTGTGTACTAAAGCGTACTGCACGTCGATGGTATACTTGTCTTCAACTAATTCTAACCCTCCTTCTGTGGAGCTAGTATGCTGGGGAGCCTGACAATTGCTCGCCGTTGCTCGGTGGTTCTCTTCACCCGTAAAACTGTCCGACACGAGGTGACCCTGGCTGTCGAAAGTGTCGTTAAATTCCAACAAATAAAGAAATAAAGAAATAAATAAATGAATTAGATTTCACACATTTCAGGTTTTAGCCATTATCACGCAAAAAGAAGAGACGGGAAGGGTGGGTAGATTTAAAAATGTTCGTTTGTATACGCACTTCGGAAATGTTTCTATGAATACTGTTCGTTAAATATCGACTGATTCCATCTGAAGTCGGTTTAAAACTGGCCGTGAATAACCGGTTATTATTCGGTGATAGCCCGCGGTTAGCCGGTTACTAGAATGGGTCCACAACAGTCTCCGTGTTTTTGTCTGATTTAGAACTCTTCTCAATCTATAGCTCTAGTTGATATCTTCACCACGTGCAAATAAAACTTATGAGAGTCATAAGCTATGTTTTTGAGACAAAAAAATGGAAAAAATAATTCAAATTGAATGGTTATTTAGCGAATGGCGCTGGCAGGTTTTGCTGTTATGTTATGTTAAGGTTAGCCCAGCACGAGGTGAAATGAAGTGGAGGGGGAGGGGGTGGGGGCGGATAAAAAATAAAATAGGCAGCTGAAAAATATTTTGTCCCCATCCGCACTTCAGTTTGGCCTGGCCTGCCATGTCCCTCCCCAATCTTTTAGTCTTTACGAAGAGAATGTGAAGACATTTAACTCTTCAGTGAATAGGACGAGGAGACAAACCTTGCAAAACAATTTATTGAAAAACATTAAAAATTCAATTTTTGCGAAAGAAACATAGGTGATGATACCTCACTGGAATGCTCCCGTCGATGGGGCATAGATGATGTTTGTGGGGCACAGTTGAAAAAATAATAAAATTGAAAGGACAGTTTCTGAGAACAGCGCCGTTCGATACGGCGGTCAGGTTAAGTACAGGAATAAACCACTGACGAGACAGACTTTTGTGTGATGTGTCGCAAAAGATGATGATCATGGAAGCAAGCTACAAATCTTTTGAAGATCAAAGTACGCAGTAAATTTCGACAAGACGTGACACAACACGCTTATTCTGTCATTAGGGGCGCGGTGGCTCGGTAGGAAGGGGCGCAGGCTGCAAGCCGATAGGTTCTCGGTTCGAATCCCACCTGCGGCAACCGCATTGTGTCCTCGGGCAAGACACTCCCCCCCCCCCCCCACCGCCCCATTGCCCACGTGGGGGCAGAGTGGCGTTGTGTACACTCTAAAATCGGTTGGATTAAAAATTAACCCAAATCGACTGGGTTGAGTGAATATGAACCCAATTGGGTTCATATTCACTCAACCCAGTCGATTTGGGTTAATTTTTAACCCAACTGATTTTAGAGTGTACTAAAGCGTACTGTACGTCGATGGTACACTTGTCTTCAACTAATGCTAACCCTGCTTGTGTGGAGTTAGTACGCTGGGGAGCCTGACAGTTGCTCGCCGTTGCTCGGTGGTTCTCTTCACCCGTAAAACTGTCCAACACGAGGTGACCCTGGCTGTCGAAAGTGTCGTTAAATCCCAATAAATAAAGAAATAAATAAATGAATTAGATTTCACACACTTCAGGTTTTAGCCATTATCACGCAAAAAGAAGCATGCCTTTGTTGTGCACGGTGGCAGAGACGGGAAGGGTGGGTAGATTTAAAAATGTTCGTTTGTATACGCACTTCGGAAATGTTTCTATGAATACTGTTCGTTAAATATCGACTGATTCGATCTGAAGTCGGTTTAAAACTGGCCGTGAATAACCGGTTATTATTCGGTGATAGCCCGCGGTTCGCCGGTTACTAGAATGGGTCCACAACAGTCTCCGTGTTTTGTCTGATTTAGAACTCTTCTCACTCTATAGCTCTAGTTGATATCTTCACCACGTGCAAATAAAACTTATAGAAACATAACCACACACCACAACACAGTGTGTTTGACTAAATTATCGGATATAGGGTCAAAGCTAGTTGGGTTCGGGGTCGACCCTCTCATGACCCTGTCTGTGAGAATTTTTAGTTATCCGTCGGAAAAATTGTTGGTCGTTCGAACACCAACATAATTTTTTTTTTAAATGTTGACCATTTAATGAAACTACAATTCGCATTATGCACTGAAAAATAACCTAATGTTTCATCTACCCTTTATATGAAAGGTACCGTTAAATAACAATCGAGCAGTTGTGTCCTCTGAGAAAAAATTCAAGTATTATTACTATTATTTTAAAGAATTACTTTCGTAAAACGAAAGTAATTCTATAAAATAATAATAAGCAATGTTTCAGTTCTGTTTCCTTTTATTGTTGTTTTAAAGACGTATATTGAGTATTTATTTATTAAGGTTTAACGACACTTTAACAGCCAAGGTCATATCGTGTCGGTGACAGTTTTACGGGTGGAGGTAGCCGGAGTACCCGGAGAGAACCACTGAGCAACGATGAGCATTTGCCAGCTCCCCAACATCGTAACTTCGCACTGCAGCACAGGCGGGGTTAGATTGGTTGAAGACATGCGCACCGTCGACGTGCAGTACGCCTTAGTACACGGCGTCATCGTGTGCCCCCATGTGGACAATCGGGGTTAAGTGCCTTGCCCAAGGACAGAATGCGGGAGCCCGAATCGATCGCTCAAATGGTCACCCATCCAAGGATTAACCGGGCACGACGTTGCTTAACTTCGCAACGCCACCGCGCCCTCACCTATATTGAGCAAAAAAGGTTTCAAGCTCAAGTTCGTACAGACGGTTAACGACCTGGGAACGAATGTAAGTAATAAAGACAATGGTAAAAAAGACAAAGGTAAAAAAGAGAATGGCAAAAAGACAATGGTAAAAAAAGACAAGGTAAAAAAGACAATGGTAAAAAAGACAGTGGTAAAAATGACAACGGTAAAAAAGACATTGGTAAAAAAGACAAGGTAAAAAAGACAAGGTAGAAAGAGAATGGTAAAAAAGCAAGGTAAAAAAGTCAATTGTGAAAAAGACAAGGTAAAAAAGACAATGGGAAAAAAAGACAATGTAAAAAAGACAATGGCAAAAAAGACAGTGGTAAAAAAGACAACGGTAAAAAAGACAATGGTAAAGACGACAAGGTAAAAAAGACAACGGTAAAAAAGACAAGGTAAAAAGAGACAAGGGTAAAAAAGATAGTGGTAAAAAAGACAAAATGGTAAGAAAAACAATGGTACAAAGGACAATGAAAAAAAAGACAAGGTAAAAAAGACAACGGTAAAAAATACAATGGTAAAAAGACAGAGGAGGCGGAAGTTCGATAAAAGTGGAGGGCACAAATTTTCAAGGCTACCATGGTTCAGCCAAGTGGGAGAAAAAGTTACAATCATATACCGTTAAATGTACCGTGAAACACTATAGTGTCTCGTTTAGATGAGCATGTTGCGGTGTGGCCACTGTCCTGTCCTCTTCTTCTTCAAGCACCTTCCAACCCAAAGGCTAGCCTTCGGGTTGGAAGCTGGATTCATTGGCCAAATGTTGTTTGGATTTGCAAATAATATATTACAGGAATGCCTGTATATTGCGCGTTTGCATGTGCCCATTTTAACTCATTAACTCAATTAACCATGCAACATGTCTGTGGAAAAAAGCGGAGGGGCACGTTTCCCCTGTGCTCCCCTGGTTCCGCCGCCTCTGAAAAAAAAAACAATGGTAAAAAGACCAAAAAAAACATAAAAAAGATAAAGTTATAGATATATTTGTAATTTTGTTTGTCTTTTTTACTTTCGTCCTTTTTACCTTCTCATTTTTACAAATTTTAAAATTTTCAACGTGCAGCCCTAATTGATCTACCCCCAAATAATGCATATGGACTCTTCCACTTGCAGCCATTGAACTGACATGGAAGATACCACCAGTGTTCAAAGGGATAAAGTTGAGAAAAGTGCTCCATATTTAAACCCTTTACATAACGGGCAAAACCTGCCAGCGCTGTCCACAAAAAACCACCATTCACCATTCAATTTTCAATATTTTTTTCATTTTTTTGTCTCAAAAACATAGCTTATGATCCCCACTGGAGCGAGCTCTGGGTGCTCGTTTCAATGCGGGGGTCATAAGCTAGGTTTTTGACGCAAAAATGAAAAAAAAATATTCAAGAATTTTGTTTGCCGTTTTCCCCTTTCGAGTAAGGTAAAGGATTAACGGAAGATGTGCACTTTTCTCAATATGGAGGTGCGACAGGTCCAGACATGGCTTTGTGTATTATTTTCATACGATGCAGCTGAGACACATGGGTCATCATTAATATCGCTAGGTATCAGTGTGTGGGTGCCACCAGGTTCGGAATGATTCCTTTGTGCTGGCTGCAATGCAGTGTCTGTTTCTTTTGAAACCCATTTAAATTACATTTTAGTATTCTTCAAACTGGGTTCATGGGTGCCCATAGTTTCTGCAGCCCGTGAGAGTATTTCTACAATGAAACACAGTTTATATTTATTTTTATGCAACTGATAATGTATTATTCATTCCAGCCTTTGTTCAAACATATAATGTCTGTATATTAGTCTAAATCATTTTTAATTGTTTAGTTTGGCATAAAATGGCATCAGAAAAAAATTTGCGAGATGTTGGAAAAACTTTAAGCCGTTTGACCACCTACCCACTCAGGCATCGTGTACTGCAATTTAGTCCCCCCCCCCCGCCCCCCCCCCCCCCCCCGGGCTAAATCCATTTTTTTCTAAGACCTGTTTCAAATCTATTTCATCATATTTGTTGTTTGTTTATTATGTTTTTATGATTACCTGTGATGAAAAAAGCAATAATACACCCACTATCATGATAGTTTAGTCCCAATGTGTTAATTTTTCTGAAAAAAAAAATTATTTTAACCCTTTATCTAACTTGAAAAGCAGACGACACTTGCAAAAAAAAAATCTGGAATAACTAATTTTTTTCATTTTTTGTCTCAAAAACATGGGTTATGATCCCTTATTGGAACGAGCTCGAGGGGTCATAACCTATGTTTTTGAAACAAAAAATGAAAACATAATGAAAATTAGTTGGCGATTTTTTAGAATAGCGCTGGCCGGTTTTGGCCGTTACGTTGGGTAAAGGGGTAATGAATCATCTCATGGGGGTGGGTACCAATATTGGAGAGGAAATTTTTTGCATGCATTTTTTTTAAAAAACAATTTCCATGTTTCGGGTCAAATTTGGATGATTTTGCGGATGTTGCAGGGATTTGCATTGGTTTTGTCCAAGAGAACATTCTTAATTTTTTAAATGGTCCAAACTAACTTGAAAAATGTCAGATTCAAGAATTTGGATC
The DNA here is from genome assembly GCA_031216915.1 of Pictodentalium vernedei. Classification (NCBI taxonomy): domain Eukaryota; kingdom Metazoa; phylum Mollusca; class Scaphopoda; order Dentaliida; family Dentaliidae; genus Pictodentalium; species Pictodentalium vernedei. Next base: position 240,827,175 of record CM062293.1, on the reverse strand, counting down.
AAACAATTAAGACCGTTATCTCATTTTAAGAAAAAGGGGCATTATGGCAGGGGCAAAGGCTCGTAAGTATATATAGATTCTAATCAATGACGTTTTATAATATTTAATGAAAACAAAAACGGTCAAAATCCCATAAAATTAGTGAAATAAACAAAAACGCAACATAACAGGACCCACGAGAGGAAGTCTTTTATCCATCCAATATGAACAAGAGAATAAATTCGTAATCGATGGTTCATGTAGGATTGTTCAAACTGTTTTTTACTGCACCCTCACTGCTATCGCAAGCAAATGTCTCTCTGGCTATTGCAAGTAAGTGTGGACTTTAATAGTTAACACAAAGGCACTCAACGGAACACCTGACATAAATGATTGTCTTACATGAATATATAAATGATGGATCATAATCTGTTCTGGTTGATAATTACCTGTCATGATATGGTGAGATTTGAACTGACTTAACAACCAAACGGTTCAGAAACTGCCACTTTTCAGCACAACTTGGCTTTGAAATTAACATAAACTGGGCCACCAGGTGGCCAATATAAAGCTGAGAATAGTTTGGGGGGTTTTTTCCACATATGGCCTATCATACTGTATATCTCAGCATAAAGCTGGGTTCTCACTTTCACGAATCGGGGTGCCGGAAGCCCACGGTTTTAATCCGTGAGTGCCCCTGGTAAATCCATTCCGGGCCCGTAGGCATATCCGTGGTGTTCCGAGATAAACTCTCGCGCTTCCGCCGCCCTGTTTTTTTTCGTGGAGCGATTTTCAAAATGTTTGAAAATTTCATTTTTCCATCACCAACCGTTAGTGACCGTAGAAAACAGTAGACACCAGGACACAACCTAGCATATCCGTAGCTGATCCGGTATTAACCGTGGTCATACATGGGGTCCCGAGTGACCTCGTAAAACGTCCAATAGACTACGGATATGCTACCGTTGTGTCCCGGTGTTTACGGTTGTGTTTAATGTGACATAACCGTGACATAACCGTAGAGACCATAGAAGAACCATTACAGAACGGTAGAATACCCATAATACCGAAGCATGACCGTGAATAACCGGGACAAACCGTAGGATAACCGTGGCTTGTCCACAGTATTTCCAGTGTTGCCATAGCATAATCATAGGAAACCCGTCACATAACCGTAATAATCTTTGGCGAATCCGTGGTACTTCCTCAGCAAAACCATAGTACATCCTTAGCGAGTCCTTGGATCTTCCGTTGGCGCCCAAGCCACACCCTGGCCATGAATAACTAAATATTTCTATTTTTTGTCTCAAAAACATAGCCCATGACCCTTCGTTGAGCTCGTTCCAATGAGGAGTCATAAGCTATGTTTTGAGACAAAAAGTGAAAACAAATAATGAAAATTGGATGGTGACTTTTGTGAATAGCGTTGGCCGGTTTTGGCCGTTACGTTGGGTAAAGGGTTAAAGAATAGGTACCATCAAGAGTGGAAGCGGGACTCACATTCCAGTGTTTTTTGAGATGTCAGAAACTGTATCAGAACAACAAATTACGCAAATCAATTGCAGTTGTTTTTGGGGGCAGGTGTCTAAAACTCGATGGAAAAATGCAAAAAGGGTGGATGGGTGGAAAAAATGACGATGCAAAAAAATCAGTCTAACGTCACGCAACGCCCCCCCCCCCCCCCCCCCACCCCAAGTGTGTGGTGTGTACATCGTGGATGAAAACCATCAGATTGAAACACATTTTCCTCGACATCTTACATCATAAACCTTTCTTTAAAACATTTACTAAACACCGTGACAAGTATAGAAGACACAAACACAAATTTCTCAATAGATAAAAAGTTATATGTTTGCCTAAAAACACGGCTCAGGACCTCCTCATTAGAACGAGCTTGTCATAAGTTGCATTGTGAAGGCAAAAATTTGAGAAACAATAAAATTTGAATGGCTATTTTTGTGAATGGTGCTCACCGAGCACTGCCGTAATGTCGAATACAGGGATAATTCCAGCTCTCATGCCACCAGTCTAATTCTGTTCTGAATAAGACGCTGTTATTCGCAGTTTTTTACCCACGATTGTTTTGTGATGTAACTTCAAATGTCTTAATGCGAAATGAGGTGAGAAGAGAACTAAAAATATCTAATAGTTTCATCTTGTGTTGTCGACATGAAATCATGTGGTTTGTTAGGTTTGTGTGTATGTTCACAAATGTGTATCCCAACTTCCAAAGGTTACAACACACTCCTATAGTCTGTTCCTTATTTCCATTTCAGATTGCAAGACAGCTGGCATAAATCTGACATTATTTGCTTGACTCACAAACTTGCGGTGAGATAATTTTGTAAATCCATTATGGTGCACAGCACTGGAGTGAGGTTATCTGTTCAGTGTTATAGACTACATTGGTAATGGATCTGAAATGATAAGGAGGTAAGTCATTGTGAAAGTCGTTACCTTGGGGATTTGTGGTAAAGCGATCCCTTTTAAACCACGGAACAACAACGAGTTCACCCATTTAGTGTGATTTCGGAAGTGATGCCATACGTCACGCGACCATCCATGTCACGATGATTATGCTAGCATGCGTTAGCGACCATGTTGTGACGTCAGTAATATGCCAGGGGCTTTTCACCTCATATTTAGATGACCCCGGTGGATGATTCCAAACTGACGTCATGTCACATGTCCGAGTGGCGCCACGTGGTTGCTATGTTACCCAAAGGTTTCTTATAGGACAGGGGTATGTTCGGAGGGTATGATCCTTTGTACAAGAGTAATTTCCCGATTTGTAGAATTACCCATATAAACCCGACAAGTTTTACTATTTCGAATTCTTTCAGAATCCTCTTCTTCTGTCTATCTATGCAATAACTTTCTGATGCACTACACATAAATGGCGACATGATAGTCACACACCCCTATGATAAATATAGCCACGATGAATACACAGAGCCTTTTACTGCAATTCCTGTATTGAGTGGGTTGTCATGGTGAACCCAGACGTAGAATCACCGAGAATTTTCTACTAACATATATGGCCAATCCGCCCCGGGCTCAGTGCCTTCTGGGAATCTTCTCTTACGGTGGTGGAAGAACTCGTCCCCAGTTCTCGCGTATTATATTAACCCTTTATCCAACGTAACGGGAAAAACCCGGCTAGCGCTAATCACAAGAATCATCATTCAATCTTTATTAGTTGTTCATTTTTGTCGTAGAAACACGTAGAAACACAGCTTATGATCCCTCGTTGGAACGAGCACAACGAGCTTGTTTCAACTAGGGGTCACAAGCTATGTTTTGGCGCAACAAAAATGAAAGAAAATAGTTATTCAATAACTTTGTCTGCAGGTATCGTCTGCCTTTTATCCGTGTAAGGTAAAGGGTTAATAGGCTATCCAGCTAAATTTCTTAAATAAATAAGTAGTATGAAAAATTACTACATTTGACATTATTATCTTTTATAACAGTATTTGTAATCACAGAAGTACACTGGATCAGGTCGGGAATTATGGAACTGTTACATATATAGAGGATATTCACGAAAATTTGATGAATACCGAAAATATCTCGTGAGTGGCCACAAAGAAATATGAGGATCTTCACGAGCGACGCAGTCACGAGTGAAGATCCTCATATTTCTTGTAGCCACGAACGAGATATTTTCGGTATTCATCAAATTTTCGTGAATTTTCTTTTTATTTAATGCTCTACGACTACAAACTCTCCAATTTGTGGCCTTTATTTGCCATTAAGGCGCAAAATTTATGTGCCGAACCGGCGTCCATACAAAAATTACAACAACCAAACTCCAACCATTGGAATGTGTGAATATCCGCACAAAAAGTAGTCCCGTCTTATTTCTCCCCTAACTTTACGATTTACCAAGGCTGGCGAATTGAAATAATCGCAATGTGTTTCGAAGAAATAGAACAATAACAAAAAACACCACTTTCTTATTTTCAATAACAAGACACGTCATTTTATTTTTTTTGAACTCAATGCACTGAAGACGTGTGAAGTTGAACTGAAGAAATTTGAAAGTGATTTCGGCTTTTCGTTGGAAGGTGAATGAGAAAGTCAAACTTTGAAACCGCTGATTTAATGAATTGATTTAGTCACTGTCACTATCAATTATTCGAATTCGTTTGTATTTGGGACTCTGGAATTCATTACTGATGTGCTGACTCGTTTAAAGTACATGTGATTCGTCATCCGAACCTACGATGAAATATCGATTTCTAAATATCATTTTGATATTTCGTTTTGCCGACCGACAGGGGAATATGACTTAATTTTTCAGCGTGAATTGATGCCTGAGCATTAAATAAATATATTTTACTCTTATGTACATTGGTACATTGACTGGCATGAACGTCAATGTCTTGCTACTAAGAATACCAAACCAAGGTCGAGCAGTTAGGTGTTAATTTACAATCGTGTACATGCACACAATGATAATGGTAAACTAACTATTTCTGTATCCCCGTGTGAACCCCGAGAGTGAAGCAATGCTTGTTTAGTATGGTAAACAAGCTCTTGTTTTACTTGTAAAATAAGACCCAGTCATCAAAGCTTAGAGCGGAAATCCTCTAAAATGGGCAACATGGGTATAAATGATTAACTAAACTTACCTTTATATTCATGTTTCTACCACGATTAGCCATTGTGCAGAAATATGTGACCTTAAACACCAATAAATAAATAACAATTTCTAGAAGGATCTTGTTGATAGTCATCGTTGCTGGTCATATGCCTTATTTGGACCCCCAGATCTACGATTTTGTATGGGGCCATGATACGGGATGTATTCCTTAAGTTTGTCAAACTGAAAGGAAATTTGTTTTATTGTGGGTGGTCCACTAATGGCTTCGGTGTTGAGACACACCCAACTATTTTTTGATCCTTCGCGGGGAACATACTAAAACGCGCGACATTCTGTGTGGTAGGGAGGGGGGATAAATCCAACTCTAAAACCGCATTGAGAACATGACGCGTCTGAATATAAACCAATGCAAACAAACGAGTAAATATGACAATATTCGCTGACCATACGCATACCGCTAGCATCCCGTGACATCATTGGATGTCTACTGCCGGACATCTAGTGGACTTAGAAGACTGGTACGTGAAATGGCGCATCAAGCTCAATCCTAATAAAACTCCAAAACTGATCATAACTAAAAAAAAACTCAAAGTTCTGCCTGTCGACCTATACCTCTATAACACCAACGAGATCAAGTTCCTTGGAATAACTATAAATGGGAACTTGTCCCTAACCACCCACATGTATATCCAATAACGTAGTCCGAGCAAACAAACGAATAAATTTATTAAGAATGATAAGGGTTGGGGTGGAAATAAAAACGCCGTACGAAAATTTTATAAATCAGTCCTCGAATGTGGAGCAATTGTCACAAAAAAAACAAAGTAAACTCCATCGAGTTCAAAACCACGTCATACGCGTAGCCCACAGAGTCCCGCCAAGAATCTCAAACACAACCCTTCATGAATGGGGTGAAATTGATACCGGTTCCATTAAAAGCATCGCGGATAAAGCACTTAACAGGCTTTAGGATAGCGAACTCATCTCCGAATTGAATGAATACCGAAAAAACAAAGTAAAGGTAAAACGCATAAAAGCGGCTTGGCACACAAACAACAATCCGTCCATAAATACTAGCAACCACTTCCGCGTACAAATCGACAACATTGGCTTCTGCACAACCACTATATGTACCAAACTGCAATTCACTCGACTCTCGGGAAGATTTTATAACATTCACCAAAGCACATAGACAAACACATACATACAAGCACCACGGAATGGGATACGGCTATGCAGAAACTATCTGCTGAATGGTATCTGTTCATCGTGCTCCTCCGAACAGATGTCAGCATCACTGTTGCTGAGAACTGCTCATGGTTTGACTCTGATGCGACCAATCCATCAATGACGTCACCTCATCACATCAACGGAAATAAACTACAGAATAGGCACAGGCTCGCTCATACAACCACCCAGGGTGGAAACGGACAGGTTTATATCGTCGCGCTGCATAACATCGTTCATCGAGGACTCCGGGAACAGATGCGAGCATTGCTGTTGCTGTCTGCCACTCGCTGCTTGACCTTGCCCCTACCGACTCTCCAAATTGCTAAAGACTACACCAACAAACCGAGGTACATTTCAGCCTCCCTGGAGGATTGGTGGATGAGCACCGGCTTCAAAAATACAACGGGAGTTCATCAAATACTATTTTTGTAACCATTATAGAATATCATGCCGGATCCACTCCCTGATTGGCTTTGATGCTGGCGTTTGTTCTTCTCTCCATTCCGGCCAAGCTCCACATTTGGCTTATATCGTCCTGACGGAGTCAAAACTACTTTTCGAGCTCGACTTAAACCAATGGAAGTCCCAGGTCATCTTGGAACATCGACAGCTTTAGGGAGCGCCAGATATTTGGCACATATGGCCCTCTCGTGTGATGGTGTGTGTGATGGGGACAGCTGGCCCGATCGAGTTGGAGACTGACAGTATACTTGTCTATGAAAGTTCGAGTGGGGTCACAACAACCAGGGGTAGCTGACTCCACCTGCCAGAAGAACAACAGAACACTACACCAAGAATTATCACTATCTATAACTTCTAGAGACAGACTAAACGTGCCCATGAGGGAAGCGAATCTTCTCAACGAGCTGCATCACATAAGTGACAGTTGTTACATCTTCTGAAGAACAAAGAACAGATGAAGAATCATCTACTACAGACTACCCGGAGGGACTGCGGACTGGGTCAGTGTCACTTTCCTGGGCACTTGCTACTCCCCCACTGCGGCTGTTGGACATAGAAGGTCACAATTGTACTGCTAAAGGAGATGATAAGGGGGTTAGTTTACCCATACATTGTCCCTGGGGGCCTTCGACACAGAACCATTTTCATCATCGCCATACACATTCTGAAATTAATGTCAGGCGGATGCAATTAGTGCCAACTGACACGGAACAGAATAATTCGACATTTAGAAATTTTATTAAATATTTGAGCGAAAAAAGTAGGTTACCAATTTGGGACGTTATTCGAAACATGGGTACTGGTCGTATTATCAGAATTTAACATATTCAGCAAATATGTATTATACTATCATCACTTAAAAAATCCACAAAGAATGACAGAAAGTATCAACAATCTGTGAAATAGCGAATAACCTACCCATCTTTCTCAAGTAAACGGCAAAACGTCGTTTCAGTCTTTCTATAGCTTTTCATGACCTAGTCGGGCAAATATTACTAGCACATTTCTGAAGTGGCTCTGGGCTAAAAGTTGGATATACACGTGTGCATTGGTATGTCATGGAAAGACCATTGTGAAATATTAAGAGTAGTATTTTGATATAAAGAAGATTTGATATCGGCCGATCACATGAGAACGTTTACTCGGCGATGCCGCTGATGTATGGTATGTAGCCAGAGGCATGGAGATCAACTACATACATATTGCTATTGTGTATCCTTTGTAGTCAAAAGTCCGTCTATTGCAACATGCCGTTATCTTCGACATATGCGACCGACGGCAACACCGCAAATGCGAGACAAATATCACCCAACATGATTACTTCTGCGTCAGACGAGATGAGATTGTTTCTCGACGAATTTTCATGACATTGTTACTTTAAAACGTACTTTTTACCCTTACCGAAAAATGATTATGATTTTGCATTGCTGTCTTAGTTGAGTGATTCTGTTTTTCATTATTTAGAATGAAAAAAAAATAGTTAACAAATCTGCAGTGAAAAAACCCTATGTGTCTGTTCTGTGTCGACAGTGTGGTTGTTGATCTTCGACTGGGGTAGGTTGTCCCAAGGAAGGTGGTCTCGTGGCGGGTTGTTCTGGACTAACTGGGACGGGTTGCCCCTTGGGCGGGAAGTCCCATTCCCATGCATTAATTGTGGTTTGTTCAAAATCTCGTTTGTGTCTGCTCAATGCAATGAAGAGGTTTCTATGCGTTCGGCTTTTTGTTTGAAGAGGTATAGGTAGTATATTTGAAAATATTACATTCCGACAGAAAACAATTTATAGCGGGGCAGGCGTCAGAAGAAAAAGTGACACTAGTAGCAATTGTGTCCATACAAAACTCTCTTATAACGTCTAGTGTAAAGTTACAAGCAAACGTGTCATAACTTAATTGGAATTGTATGGCCTTTGCCGAAGGATGCCACAAAACAGTCAGTTAGCACCAGTTAAACGGGGACATTTTCGTTACTTCAGAAATTAGCCCTTGGAAATGAGATCGGGACGTTTCGGCCTTGAAACATTTCGGCCCTGGGACGTTTCGACCTCGAGACGTTTCGACCTGGGGCGTTTCGGCCTGGGACGTTTCGGCCTCGTAGATACAGAAGTTTCCTTGGCTACGAATCGAAATTAAGTATTTTTATTGTTTACTAATCATATATATTTCATTTTCAGGTTATTTTATTCAACTTTGTGGGGAGGTAGTTTAGTATAGTTTAGTTTAGTATAGTAACTGGGACAAAGTTAGGAGGTCTTAAATAAAACTGTGAGCGCTAAGTTGTCGAACGGTTCGTCGTGTTGCCTTTTGTCGCGTGTTTACAGTTTTCCCTGTCCGATCGCGTAATTTTGTTTTGATGATGGCGAGCAAGTCTGTTCAGACGGAGGTAAGTATGGAGGTAAATACGTGTAATATCGCGGTCCAGGTCAACGGTGCCAACGGGGTAAGTATTGGTGTGCAGACAGAGGTCACTGGGGGTGTCGGTCAGATCCGGGTTGGTGGGGCCACCGATGGCGATATTGGGCTTGAAGTTTGTAAACAGTGTTCTATGATGTATGGGGACTGTCGTTCGATGGGATATGGAGAGGTTTGTGCAAACTGTCAGGAAATCCTCCGCCTACTTGAGACAATTGTTAAGTGTGAGGGGGAGATTGCTGAGCTGAAGGGAAAACTTGGTAGGGCGGGGCTGTCTGGAGTTACGCCTGTGAAAGTAGCTTTCCGAGAAGGATGGATGGTTGTCGGTGGTTCCAAGAGGAAACATGGGGGTAGAACCTTTGATGTGAATGAGGTAGGTGATGAGGTGGGGGCTGCTAGAAAAGTACGTAGGACAGATGAGGGGGGCCCAGGCCGGAGCAATGCTGTAAAGCGTTTGGCGTGGACTATCAAAAGTGGTAGGAAAGGGGGGCCAGAGAAGCAGGTAGATAGGGGTGTAAAGCCCAAAGGCAGTGGGGAGTGCAGCATCAGAAACAGATTTGATGTGCTCGATTCGGAAGAGTCAGAGGAGGGGATGGAGGTAGTTGCAACAGATAGTAGCTTGGGGTCTAGGCCAGGAAAAAGGAGGAGGGATCCGGGAGAAGACCAGGGGAGTAGTCCAGGTAGTTCAGGGCCTGGAAAGAGACGGAGGGACAAGGACAGGAGTAATCCTAGGTCAAAGATACCGATACCGATAGTGATTCCGAGTGGGGCTGTTGGAGAGGAAGAGGACGCTGTAAACAATAGGAGACTAGAGGAGATAAATAGGGCGAGGGCCAAAAGTAAGTTGGTGGTTGCGGGAAGTAGCATAGTTCGGGGGATCGACAAGGTTGTCTGTGGTCCGGACAGTAAAAATAGAACAGTTCTGTGCTTTCCGCGGGCTAAAGTGGATGACCTGAGGAATAGAGTGGACGGTATTGTAGCTGGGTCGGGGCCTGATCCGGTAGTGGTATTACATGTGGGGTCCAATAACATCAGGGAGAGGAAATCAGTTCGTTTGGTGGACACATACAAGGACCTAATTAGTAAGCTACTTACCAGGAATGCTCGGATCATCGTTTCAGGGGTGCTCCCCGTTATGGGTGGTGGGAATGAGAGGAACTCGCGGATTATGGCACTAAACGAGGAGCTGGAAGAGCACTGCAAAGACTTGGGAATACATTTCATTGACCACTGGGATTCATTCTGGGGACAAGGAGAGTTGTATGGGCGAGACGGATTGCATTTAAGTAGGATGGGTACAGACCTGTTGGGCCAAAAAATTTTACAGGTGGCTGGGCCTTTTTTGGAGAAAAGGGGGGTAGGGGACCACAGCCGATAACCCAGAGGGGCACAAATGCTGGGAACATAGGAAGAACAACAAACATGCACAACACATACCAGGGGTATAATAATGTGCCAGTGAGAACAAAAAAACAAAGATTCATTAAGTTTGGGTACTGCAACATCCAGGGTCTGCACAAGAAAGTAAGCGAAATATCAGCAATGATGGACGAAGGAGACTTCGATATAATGGGTCTAAGTGAGACGTGGATACGACGGGATGAGCGGGTTGATCAGATGAAGGGTTGCGTGTGGATAGGAGCTGGGCGAACTGAGGGTCAGAAACGGGGTGGGGTGTTGGCATCTACGCTAAAGAGGAATTACAGCCCTCATTGATTACAGATCTCACAGAAGCAAGGACTCAGATTCCAGTATCCAACGAAATAGTCTGGGCAAAAATCAAGTTAGGAAGCAGAAGTGTTGCCGTTGGTGTTGTATACTTAGCAGTGGAGGGAAGTAAGCCCGAGTGGAATGATTCAATATATACAACTCTTAGATCGAATATCACAGAGCTTGAAAGCAGAGGGTTCAGTATTGTCCTAATGGGGGACTTCAATGGGCACATCGGGGATAAGGAGGAGGGCATACAGGGAGGTGATAGGAAAATTAACACGAATGGGAGGAAGATGTTGGACCTATCAAAAGAGCTTGGTTTAAAGATCCTGAACAGGGATGCGAAATGTAAGGGTAAATGGACCTGGGAGAGGAACGATAAGAAAACAATAATTGATTATATACTCACTGACGTTAGAGTATGGAGGGAGGTTATAGATGTAGAAATAGATGACGAGGGAAAAAATGACTTGGGTAGTGATCACAACCTGATAACAGTTAAGATTATGGGCAAAAAGACGAATAGAGACAGAAATACCTTCAAGGAAGTTTGGGGACTAAAACAAGGAGCCGACTGGAAGCAGTTTCGGGAAAAACTAAAACCAAGTCTTGAATGTATACCTAGGGATGCAAATGTCCAGAGTATTTCAGATGGCATAGTAAATAGCCTAACAGAGGCAGGGAAGGATTGTATAGGAAGGGTGAAGGTCCCAACGAGAGAGCTCGGATACAGGGTTAACGAGGGACTGAAAAAGGCTATAAAAGAAAGGAAGGTAAAATGCGCTGCTTACAGAAGAAGTAGGAAGCTTAAAGGGGTGGATAACAATGACACGAGACTAATGAAAGGAGAATATGAACTGGCACGGAAAAAGGTGAATGAGATAAAGAATAATAATAGGAAGGAGCGCAATTGCAGTCTTGCCAGAACAATAAAGAAAACGGGGGGTTCGAGCTCAAACGTATTTTGGAACTGGGTAAATAAACGGGGGAAAAGTAGTGTGCAGAGTATCAAAGTGGATGGGGAAAGTACAGAAGATAAAGGCCGTATCGCTTCAGAGTTAGTCAAGCACTGGGAAAAGATAAACGATAGGCGATGGGGCAGTGGGTCCCCACCAAAAAGAAATACACTGGTGGAGGAGAACATATCCAATCGTGTATGTAGCGAAATAACGGCAGAAGAAGTGCGGAACGTGGTCTCGAAATTAAAAAATGGTAAAGCGGGAGGGACTGATGAAATTCCGAACGAATTCCTCAAAAATGGAGGGGAGGCACTTATTGAAGTCCTGACAAACCTTTTCAACCTGGCTCTGCGAAAGCAAAAGGTCCCCAGAGAGTGGAGGGAAAGTAAGGTGTCGTTCATACACAAAAAGGGGGATAAGGAAGTTCTAGATAACTATAGGGGGATATCAGTTAGTAGTAACATCGGAAAAGTATTCTGTAAGGTCATATACGGTAGACTTGAGGAAGTTATTGAAGAGAAAGGTTTTTTAGGAGAAATTCAAATTGGTTTCAGGAAAGGTCGAAGAGTCACTGATCACCTATTTACACTCACCCAACTGATAGAATCAACAAAGGCTGAAAAGAAAAAGATGTTTCTGGCATTTCTAGATGTGAAAAAAGCGTACGACCGAGTGTGGAGGGAAGGTATGTGGCGAAAGCTCGAGGGCATCGGACTAGGGGGTGACTTTGTGGGAATCATGAAAGCACTGTATACAGATGTGCAAAGCCAACTCAGTCTAGGGAGTATCACTACAAAACGAGTCCCTATGGATATAGGCCTCAAGCAGGGGTGTATCTTTTCACCGATTTTGTTTGCATTGTATGTTAAAGATTTAGGGGACGAACTAATTCAGAGTGCGGAGGGGGTAAATGTTGGAGACATAAAGGTACCAGGCTTATTCTTTGCGGACGACATGGTGTTAATGTCTAGAACTGAACAAGGGCTAGGGAAATTGCTGGAAATTGTTGGTAGATATGGGAACACTTGGTGGCTCGAACTAAATGAAAATAAAAGCAAGGTAATACCCGTTGGTTGCAAGGTAGATATGACGAAGAGATGGAGAGTGGGGGAGTTCTCAATCCCCGAAGGGGAAAGCAAACAAATCACTGTAGGAGAAACGGGAGAGTATGAGTATCTAGGGGTAAGCATAAATATAACGGGAAGAGGGGTGTACAGAAATTACTCAGCCAAACTGATTCTGAAGGGGAAAAGAATTCTGAACCAACTAAAACTTTTAGGGAAAAATAGTTTCAACAAGGTCTTTGTGGGGAAAACAATGTGGGAGAGGGTGGGTTTACCAAGTATAACGTATGGCACGGACGTGATTCCATTAAACCAAACCGTTATTAAGAAGTTGGAAAGTACTCAGAATGATGCCGGCAGATGGATAACAGGGTCGAGTAATGCTGCAGCTTTGGAAGCAGTAAGGGGGGAGCTTTGGTGGATGAAAATCAAGGACAGGGTAGATTTGGGAAAACTGTGTTACTTTAACTACTTGAGAAACCTGCCTGACAACCGGTGGTGCAAACTGATGCTCGATACCATTTGGAATTCTAATATAGATACGGGGTGGTCAAAACATGTGAGGGAACTAATGGGCAATTACTCTATAGAGGTCACAAACATAGAAGTAGGAATGCAAGAAGGCAAAAGGTTTGTCAAAGAGAGAGTCATGGAAGATTGCAATCGAAACTGGCGAGCAGGGGTTAGCGTGAAAAGATCACTGCAGGGGTTACAATATAACGAAAAGCCAGCTTTTGAGAAGTACCTAGATGGCACCTTTGGAGGGTCACTGCTGTTCAAACTGAGATCAAGATCACTGGAGCTTCGGGGGAAAATTGGGAGAGATGGAGAAAAGGGATGCCAAATGTGCCACTCTGGAGTAGTGGAGACCCTGGAACATTTTCTCTTGGAATGCCCACAGTATATACCTCATAGAATAAAATTTACTGGAAGAATAATGCAGAAGTGGGGTGAAGAAACAAAGGATAGATGGCTGAAGGGGGACACGAGGGAGAGGGTAGGGATGCTTACTGAAGAAATTGAAAAAGAGGAAGTGAGGGACACTATTAAGCAGTTTATATCTGAATGCTGGGAGGAGAGGAGTGGAAGAGGGGGTGGGGTGCAGGGGGAATGATGGCCTTCTCTTATGAGGACCGCGACAAATCAGCGGCTGGCCAAAGAGTTATTATTATTATTAGAAAGAGGGCGGAGAGACAACTTAAATAAAATAGATTCAGTCGAAGAACGCACTGACAATGTATGTACACTGATTTTCTGCCCGACAATACACATACTTGTGCAACGAAATCGAGCATTCTTCGAAAGGAGTGGATTAATAAATAAAACATTAAATTCTGTCTCTATAAATTGCATAGATTTATGTGGATTAGTAAAAAATAATCGACGCCTCATACAACTAAGTGATGCAAGAGGAGTAATTTTTATTATTAGATACTATCTAATGGTGAAAATAATGTTTCCCTGGCCTTATGCCATTAGATGCTATTTCTTGGCCTCATTGAGTATAGTGAAAACAAGCCGTGGCATCCGCATTATAATCAGTTCATCAATTATTCCTTTGGTTGATTATCTGCATTATCAACGTGGAAAGTGGATTGCCAGTATTTGGGAACACGTGATAGTATCAGTTTATTAAATAATATTAAATCTGAAAAAAGTGTAATAATTTTGTGTTTATTCGTTGAAAACACTGCAGTGGAGCTTTTTCAATGAATAAACATGAAATTATTGGTGACAGATATATATAAAAATTAGGGTTAGTCTTATCTAGCAATACATTAAATTATATTAAATCTTTTAGCATTGTAATAATTTTGCTTTTGTTCGTTGGAAAAGCTGAAGTGAAGCCTTTTCAATGAATATTTACCCAAAATTATTGAGCCAAATTTAGATAACAATTAATGTAACAGACTTATCTAGCAATTTATTAAATTAAACGAAATTTGGTAAAAAATGTAATAATCTAATAACAATTAATGTTACAGACTTATATGGCAATTTATTAAATTCAATGCAATCTGGCAAAGAGTAATCATTTTGCTTTTATTCGTGGAAAAAGCTGAAGTGGAGCCATTTCAATAAATAATTACGCAAAATTACTGGAGACAAATATGTATAACAATGTTACAGACTTGTCTGGCAACTTATTAAATTGAATTAAATTCGTTAAAAATCTTAATTGTAGTTTATTTTGTCACTGCCAAACCGTTGACAACGAGTAATTAATTTAAGAGAGGGCGGGGGGGGGGGGGGGCGTATGCTCTCATTCACCCCAAGTTTACTTTAATCGTTTTTCACGTTTGACACATGATGGTTTGCTGTTTTTCAATACAAACTGATTTGCGAAAACCAAACTAAAGAATCATCTATATGAGTGACAACTGACAGCTTGTCACTGTATTTAATTATGTACTGAGCTGTGAAAAAAACCTCCAGAGGTGTAAATGTTGAATAATGTTTAAAAATATTTACTGACTCATAAACAAATTTTTATTTATTGGGGCCGAAATGACTTGGTAAAAGTTTTAAAAGTGAGACGTTTCGGCCTCCTATTAAAGTGGGACGTTTCGGCCTTTTATGGGGCCGAAACGTCCCGGTCGAAACGTCCCAGACCGAAACGTCTCAAGGCCGAAACGTCACGAACCCTTGGAAATAAAAACAGAAAAATGTCAAAATCGCTTCTATTCGTTTGCTTTCCGAATTCATACATTCGACAATGCTGCCTAAGATATGATCAAAATAAAGTTGAGAGCTTAAATGTTCCGTTAATCGAACCGTTCGTTTCGTTTTCTACGCCCATATTTGATTTATCCGATTTTTTTATTTCCGGGTAGTGAAAGTCTGCAAACTGGAGATTTTAAAGGTAGAATGCTGGTCCACATATTGTTGCTACACGTTAATCACTGAGTATGGATAAGAATTACGTTATTCAATCCGCAGTTCGATTGTTGATTATTTTTTTATTTTGCCTTGGAAGTGAAAATCGTATATCTTCAGAGATATGCCCTAATTTCGTTATATCGTACGGAGTGGCTATATGACACCTTTGACAGGGCCTCGAGTCTTGACATTGACAATGCCTTGTAATAGCTTTCAAGCTGTTATCACGGCCTCTCGAGGAATAGCTGATTAGCTATATCACGGACCCTGTGATTACATTTTAATAGTGGTATATTGTTCTGTTCTTTGTTTAAGCCTAAGGTGCTTATTTAATTTGAATTAAGGGCCTATTTCAGTAATGACATTTTGTTTATTTTGAAAATTCTCACCACTGATATTCCGTCAATTCAAATTAAAAAAACACAAAATGTACATCAAAATGAAGGTTGGGATGTATAGAACACAAAACACATGTGTAATCAACTCATAGAGTCTACTGTAGGCACCACTGGTTCCTGGAAGTCTGCTGCCGTATTCGCACCAGAACTGATAATTTAATAATATTTCACGAAAACAACTTGTGGCTAAATGTGCTTTATATATTCAAGAACAAAGCTAGGGGATCAAAATTCTTCAAAACACGGCGACAGAGCTGCATGGGGGGAAATTCCAAAGCCTTTGCTTTTGTTTACATATGAGTATACTTTCGATTTCTGGTCGACGTCATCAGACGGAAAAAGCATGTAAAAACAACGCAGTCTAAAATCAAATAATGAAAAAGATCGCCTTCATACAGTATACTGTTATCAGATAGAGATTACACCATTGCCATATTCAATGCAAGGTATCATGACACATGTTGAAATTTCTTAGAATTATGTTTTGTTTTTCGATGGAAATTTGTGGTATCGAGTGATTTGCGCATGTCTGTCGAGCATGGAAACCATCTTCCATAAATAATGCAGACAATGTTGTCCTTTTCCAAAATGTAGTCCTATTGCTGCACTCGAAAGTGTTTTGAATGCCTAGCTTTGTTATTGAATATCTGAAGCACATTCGGCCAAGAGTTGTTCTTGCGAAATATTATTTTGTTATCAGTTCTGGTACGAATACGATAGCAGACTTTCAGGAACCAGTGGTGCCTGCTGTCAACTCTATGAGTTGATTACATATGTGTTTCGTGTTCTATACATCCCAACCTTCATTTTTATGTATAATTTGTGTATATTTAATCTGAATTTAAGGAATCAGGCCTTTAAGGAATATCAGAGGTGGGAATTTCAAAATAAACAAAATTCTATTACTTATATAGTACCTTATGGTACTATATAAGTAATAGAATTTTGTTTATTTTGAAATTCCCACCTCTGATATTCCTTGAGGTGCTATATAAGTAATGGAATTTTGTTTATTTTGAAATTTCCACCTCGCATATTCCTTAAATTCAAATTAAATATACACAAATTATACATTAAAATGAAGGTTGAGATGTATAGAACAGGAAACACACCTGCAATAAACTCATAGAGTTGACAGCAGGCACCTCTGGTTCCTGGAAGTCTGCTACCGTATTCGTACGAGAAAGCGTTTCATCTATAATTCTGTGTAAACATCTCGCTTCTTGAGGATTCCAGAAATTATATTTTGTAATTTTGTCTTTAGGGGAACTGGAAGAGCTTTTTAGGCCAAGATATTGATTTCCTTTAAAACAATAACTGCTACTTTGGGTTGGTGTTTATTCTCTATTGTGTACTGGTGGGTGCGATGAAGTGTAGATTATGGAATGACAAAGCCTTGTGAGCGTACAGTGAACATTAACCTGGTATAATATAGTAATCTGTAAAGCCTGACTGAATTGGCACCCCCATGTTGTGGGGGAGGGGGTGGGGAGGTAGCAGTCCCTAGGGTTGGGGTGGGGTGGGGAAGGGAGGGAGATAGCTAGCAAGATGGGTAGGGGTGGGGGCGCCTGAGAGAATTTGGAGATATAGTGCAGAAGTGGTATGGTGGTTACCTTTCGATCTAGATACCGTAAGTGCACGTTGTTATAGAATCCATTTCTTCAGTACGGCTTCATGGTGCTAGAAGGGAGGGGGCATGCGGACTTAATGATTATACCTCTGTGACATATAGGCCAATCTGGCCGGGTGCTATATATAAGAATTTCTGAAATGTTTGCAGTATTTTTGTGATGCACATGTCACGTTAATAAAGAATTACTTACTTACTTACTTACTTACGTACCAGAACTGATAATAAAACATGGGCGGATTAAAATATGGGGGGGGGGGGCACTGATGTGATCTGACCGAGTCCTAGCATCAGTCGCCAAAGTGCGACATGTGCTGAAGGGACGTGCGTTTGTGTGGGGGGGGGGGGGGGGGGGGTCTTTTGATTTTCAGGTGCTCTGAGGTGGCTTCTAAATGCATTCTGGCCTCCAATTGAATGTGATGAAAGGAAATTTAAACACACATTTTTCGTTGTAAAAGTTAAAATTATCAAACCATACATCACATACACTGTCACATACTGCTTCTGGTCATAGAGCTAGTCTGTCGTGGACAAAATATGACAGTCACCTAAGTGACTTTTGCGAATAGGTGACTGTCATATTTTGTCCACGACAGATTAGTGATCTTTGACATCATGGGAACATCAATTGTCGGAAATGCAGAAACAAGAAACCTCTTTTGCCTTACATTTTCTGGCTGTATAGTGGCAACAAATTTGGGAAACTGTTGGCATTCTTGGTCTATTGGGCCAATATTGCCACTGACTCTTTTGGTGCTGATTTTCAGATCGGTTAAATCATTTTAAATTCTTTGACAAATTATGTCATGACTGCTGAGAAGGAACCCAAGGGATAATAATTTATATCGGATTTTTGGTATACTTCAAGTAAACGTGTGTGCGTCTGAGAGAGAAAGAGAGGGGGGGGGAAGAAAGAGGGAGAGAGTTGTTTATATAGCTAAATTATTTTATAGGTGGGTCAGATAACGATGGAACATAAAACAAATTACAAGGTGCATTGGTTTTATAGAAGAATGTAGTAACTACGGACATGCAGTGGGAATAGCGAGGTTGGCCCGACTGGAAATATTGATTCCCCATTAACATTAACTTCAAGTTTGGGGTATGCGATGTAAAAATAATGATACGACTCCAGGAACATACCATTTCTTCGGTCTTGTGACAACAAAATATTCTTTTATACTTCACTTCATTGCGACCCGCTTTCAACTATCGATTTTGCAGACAGTGGATACTTGCAGACGTGACTGTCGTCAGTTCTATAAATAACCGATATTCTGCAAATTCTAAAAGAGGATCATGTCCCTTATTTGGCAACGTGATGTCATTAGTTAAGGAGGGGTGTTATAGGACAAAATTGTGTGGAATAAGAGCATGACTTTTTGAGGGGCTCGGGGAGGGGGGGCTAGTCCCCTCCCCCCCTTTGGATCCACCCTTGTAAAATAATATTTCACAAGAACAATTTGTGGTCAATTGTGCTTCACATATCCAAGAACAAAGAAGCTAGTCATTCAAAACAGTTTAGGATGCAGTGGTAGAACTGCATTTGGGAAAAGGACAACACTGTCTGCATTTTTTATTGAAGATGGATTCCATGTTCAACGGACATGTGCAAATCACTTGATACCACAAATTTCCATGAAAAAAACAAAATAGTATTTCTAAAAAATTTCACCAGGTGTCATGATACCTTGCATAGAATATGGCAGTTGAGCACTCTATAATATAATTCTGTTGGAGTACAGAGTACTTTAAAACATTAGATTATATTTGTAACAATAATTCAGCTTGTATTTTCAATAGTATCTACTCATCTAATACTTGAAAATTTAGCTATAATCATTTCGACCCCAACCTTCCAAAATACTTCAGGAGGTTTCTCTGGTCCTATTTTTTTAATCAGAATGGAATATCATGCCGAGGTCACTCCTGAGCTGATGTTGCTGTTGGGGGTTTCTTCTTTCCCCCAGTCTCCACCATTTTGTTTGTCCCATCTTGACAGCATAAAAATAACCCTCACTCTAAACCCAACGGAAGCTTCAAGTCATCTTGGATGATAGGGAGCATCAAGCCTTTGGCTACATAATTCTCTTGTTTGCTAGATGTGTACTTTGGGGGGGGGGGGGGGTGGCTGGCCCAATCGATCCAGAGACAAACTATACTTGTCCATGAGGTCTTGACCCGGGTCATCAGCAACTACCAGTGGCAGATTATACATGCTAGTGGATTGACAAGACATCACTCCTTGAATCACCACCACCTATTACAGCCTGACCCAGATTGTACTTATCAATGAGGGCAGTGGATCTTCCAATTGAGGTACACCACGTACATGTAAGTGGCAGAATTTACATGCCTAACGGGATTAATTCACCCTATATTGTCCCTGCATGCCTTTGGCGCACAAAAAGCTTTAGTTTACTTAGCAATTTTGTTGAGAGGCTTTTAAAAGTTAGATTACATGTATAATGATAATTTGACTCATAATTTCAATAGTAAGTACTCACCTAATACTTGAAAATGTAGCTACAATAATTTTGAATAATGATTTAATTTATATATGTTTCCAGCTAAATATGATTGCTCACACTGAAAACCATTCATCTATCTCTCCCATCTCTTCCAATAATCATACCTTCTGTGGTTAAATATGAATCAATTTAAAGTTGGACTTAATGTTTCAGAACTTGTAGAGTTAGACAGTTAAATACAAAAATACCCAAAGGATAATTTGGTTAGACTAACTTGTACAAAAATGAGGTCAGAACAATTGAAGCTGAGAGAAGAAAAGCTCCAAATAAAATTTCAGTGAAGGATTTCTAGTAATTAATGCCCTTCAAAATTATGTGATTGTTATGTATGAATACAAAATATATTTAAATAAATATACATGTATATACAATAATTTTTTTTCTCACTTTACATGAGAAACAATTGATTTGAAGTTAAAGTTAGGACCTATGATACACATGTAGCTTTCAGCTCATTTCACAGGAACCCATGGTATAGATAACAGGCTATTTCACCAGAGCTTGTGATGTACAGTACAGTCGCAGTGGACTGGTTGTAATCCACACGTGGGCAGTGATGTTCACGCATGCGTTTACCAGGTAATAAAAATCATCAGCAAAATTTTAATTGGTGAAGCACCAGGTTGTGTCCGGTGATGGATCAATTAAATTTTTGCTGATTATTCCTTTAATTAGTGTTTGGAATCTTATATTATTGTGTCCATGGAAATTGTGCCCATCCATGGAAACCAGTCCACAGTGTCCATACTGTTGATTTCAGGCTATTCATGGGAGTCTGTGAGATAGCCACTGCCTATATTATAACACGACATGCACTTCAGGGAATACTGAGGAGCATTATGTTGTTGTCCAGAAGACATTCAGATCACCATTTGCATTCATTTGATGTACATGTATGCTGATCTCCTGGACCTCTCCAGTTTTCAGATGCAAATAGAGTTTGGAGAGGAGAGGAAATCCAAGGCTTAAAATTTTTGTGAGAATCAGAACTGATTTTTGCAATTTATTCCCTTAAGGAAAACAATTAGAATGAACTTTGCTTCTCGAAAAATGTTCATTTGATTCTTGTCATAAATTCTGAAAGTGCCCTTAAAGACCTAAAGAAATGCATGCAAAAAGCACTGAACCACAGATGTAGTTTTTTATTAATTCAGGCTTGGTATCGCACTATTTTATTTATACAGTGTTTTGCATCCAGATCGTGACCTGATGAAGAATGAGAAAGAGTCTCATTTTTCATTCACAGTACTCGGGGGTTGAAATTTTTCGCAAATGATTCTCAGAAGGAAAATGATGAGAATCAACTTTGATTCTTGCAAATGTTCATTTGATTCTTCTCATATGATAGATTCTGAAAGTGTCCTTGACTCTTAACCCGCTGAATATTTTTTTAAAAAATTGATCAAATCTAATCATGGTTGCTGTGAAGCAGCCATAACTAGATTTGATGAATAATGTACCGGTATCTAAATTTAATTCAAGAAATTATTGGTCAAAAAGTAAATTCAATTTCCGCAGAGGAAATCTGGTTAAATGTGCCCATATTATCATAAGTATCGAGGGATTTTCTGTCCTGGGCAGGAATATCTGCCAGCAATGCAAGGAGTTAAAGGCCTGGAGAATTCTACTTATATATTTTCCCTCATAATCAGGTAACACTTTGACTTAGCTGTGGTGTCTAGTGAGGACTTGACTGCTGACATGTATACAGGCAGCGATGATTTCACTAGGTACCACGGCCAAGGCATGGTAACTTCCATCAGCAAGACTATCAAAATCCTCTATGTTGAAACATGTTGTA
This sequence comes from Pictodentalium vernedei, assembly GCA_031216915.1. Classification (NCBI taxonomy): domain Eukaryota; kingdom Metazoa; phylum Mollusca; class Scaphopoda; order Dentaliida; family Dentaliidae; genus Pictodentalium; species Pictodentalium vernedei. The sequence continues at coordinate 240,805,513 of CM062293.1, read as the reverse complement.
CAGGTACAGGTAAGACAACAAACTCACCGCAATTGGAAACTGGTATGTTAACCCTCTACACTCTGATGTTGAAATATCAAAATTTCAAGCTGCCAATTTTCACCATAATGCAACTTGATATTTAATCAGTTCAGTCTTGTTTGACAAATCTCATAGAGCTCTGTCAAACAAGATCAAGCCAGAAAATAAGCAGACTGTCATCTGCAAAATGAGGTCCCCAGAGGGTGAATTTAGTGATCACTAAATTAACCCTCTGGGAACCTCAGTCTGCATCAGGGTCTCAAAACTAAACAGAAAGAGGTACACAGAGGATAAATTGGCCCACTGTATGAGATAGCATCGTCAAATTCACCCTCTGGGGACCTCATTTTGCAAATGTCAGACTGCATATTTTGAGGCCTGAACAAGATTGAATTGGTTAAAGTTCAAGTTGTATTATGGGAAAAAGTTACTGCTTGAAATTTAAATCTTTTGACACCAGAGTGCAAAGGATTAAGGATTAAACATAAGTAAATACATAAATGTGAAGTTTGTATTTTACATGTACTTTGGAATATATATTGGTTGCACTCACATATGTAAAATAGTACTCTCACAGTGTTTCCACTAGGTCATTTCTAAACTGTGTTTCAACAGATGGCCCCTATCATGCTTGAGAGCTTGTATCAGTTAGCCGCTCTCTCGGAATAAAATCTTCTCTCAGTGTACTTCCTTGGCTGCCATATTAACAAATCTTGAGATTTCTCTTGCAGAACCACTAGGTATTAAGACGTCTGCTCGCAGGCAATGTTTTACAGCAGTAAAACATTGCCATCGGAAAGACATATTAATACTTCTGCAATTTCTCTGTGCATCCCCAGAAAGCAATAGCCACTACTAAATTAAAAACTAGTCTTGTTATAATTAAATATTATACGTAATAAGGAAAAAAAAGTTGGCTTAGGCAATGGGGCCACTAAGCAGACTTTCTGCCTCCCTGGCTTAAACCCTGTCTCAAATTCTAAACTATGTACATGTAAGAATTGAAAACTGATGTTTGCGGCAGTAGTTCACAGGAATCAGAACCAATTTTTGTGAATCAGGGCAAATTTTAAGACCTGGGACTCTAACCCTGGCATGATATTGCTGTAACTTTAGGTAAAGGGTTAAAGTCAGCTAGGACATCAGTTAACTTCATATTTACAGTTTGAATATTTTATTTACAGATAAACACATGAAGCCATGCCTAATATTGTTTTCCTACATCCAGATCTTGGAATTGGAGGGGCTGAGAGAGCTGTGATAGATGCAGGATTGGCACTGAAAGCTAAAGGGCATAATGTTGAGTTTGTGACTTCCCACCATGACCCTGAACATTGTTTTCAGGAAACTCGGGATGGAATTATTCAGGTTACAGCTGTTGGTGATTGGTTGCCAAGAAGTATCTTTGGGCGTTGCTATGCTCTCTGTGCATACATCAGGATGATATTTGCTGCCCTCTACCTTGTCTTTTTCAGCTCAATACCATGTGATGTTATTTTCTGTGATCAGATATCTGCATGCATTCCTATTCTTCGCCTCTCTAGATGTAAGATTATATTCTACTGCCATTTTCCTGACATGCTTCTCACTCAACGACAAAGCACACTAAAGAGATTATACAGAGCTCCAATTGACTGGGTTGAGGAAAAAACAACTGGCATGGCAAATGCTGTTCTGGTTAACAGCAAATTTACAGGTAATGAGGTATTATGTACAATGGGACCTTGGAATAAATTTGAACACAATATTCTGAATCTCTTATAATTACTTACTGGTTAATTAAATAACCCCAATAATATAAATAAATATTATTGTCAAATGTCGAGCCATTTACCAGAGATTTAGAATAAATTGATCCATCAATTCTTTCAACATTGAGGCACTGAATGGCATAGTCTACTGTCTTATATAATAAGTTACATGGCATTTAGCTCGATGATACATTTCCATACAAGGTGTTGAGAGTTCATATCAGGTGAGGTGAAGATGAACCTGATATGGACACTCAGAGCCTTGTATGGAAATTTATCTGTATTAACTCCGCAACTGTCATGAATCCGACCCCCTGATACAGATGTTTGTATCCTTTCGCATGAGTTCCATTTTTTTTCTTTTTGTTCATCCCCTCCGTACGAATAAATAGTTCATTATATATTTGTCTACATTCTTGACTTATCCCCAATATATTGTAAGATAAAATAATTATTACCGTTATGTGGATGTACAAAATATATATCCGAGTCTCGCTCTGGGTTCTAAGGGTAGATCACGACTCGTCTTCGACTCGTCTGCCCTTAGAACCCGGAGCTCGACTCTGATACATATTTTGTACATCCACATAATGGTAATAATCTCTATGTATCAGCCAGCTACAGGCCATGTAACATATACATTATGTCGAAAGTCCTCGTAAATCAAGGGACTGAAAATTTTCATGAGAAACAAAGAAGGACCAGGCATTTATTTTTTAGAAACTGCTAAGTTCAGCACCACACACAATCATCAACAGTAACTTGCACCGGTACATATCGCACTACCGATCCCTACTCATGGGTGTGATTAACCTTCCAGCTCTACTGTCCATTTTGCAAATATTTAATGTTTGAAACCAATAAATACGTACCTTAAAAATATTTTTGGTTATTAACTTCTCTTATTTTGTTTTTATTCAAATTTTGAAAATTTGAAGCAAGTGGAAATGCACCAAAATAGTAATGGCAGCTACTCACCCATTATCAAATAATATCAGGTGCGTTACCTAATATGGCAGAACCGTCAGGCCTGGCATTTTCAGGAGAGCGATTTATTCGCTTGCCTTAAAAAAACTGAGGAGGGCGAAAAATAGCCCTCCTAGCCTTAGAAAATAATGATTACAACAACAGCCTATTCCTAAAACCCACAGGTTTTCAGATATCTACTATGTTAGTGGTCTCTGCAATATGGCCACACTGCCTCTCCCACACCTCTAGGCCTTACCAAGGCCCGGAGGTGTGGGAGGGGCAGTGTAGCAGTCTCACAGAGACTACCTGGTTAGCAGCACAAAATAAAATGTACAAAGTCCACTTGGCATAAGTCATTAATAGTACAGGCCTGGGCTTTTGAGGAGAGCTATAGCTCTTGCCCTCCATGGCTCCTGCAAAGTCAATTTGAGGAGAGCCATAATTGCTCTCCTTAAGAGCTGTAATAGCTCTCCTTAAACCTTTAATTCCCTTATTAATAACAGACTAAAGTATAGAATAGCTCTCCTGGCACAGGTTTAGGGGAGCCGTAGTAGCTCCCCTAGATGTTTCAAAAGGCCAGGCCTGATAGTACAACTTCATTTTGCCACTTTCAGCTTTTGTAAGCTCGAGGAGAGCTAATCGGTCCCCTAGGATGTGTGGGGAGTGCAATTTTTTTGCCCTCCTGCATTTTTAAGAATGTTAGGCCTGAACCCTTAGATGGTATTCCAGCATTCTAATTGGACAAACTAACTTTGAGTCTTAATAAAATATTGTCCACTGCTAGCTGGCGAATCTATTCTGCAGTTGTGGACAGGTTCAGAAATAGTTATATTGTAAATAAACAGGGGATATAGGATTATATTTTTATCATTTCTTTTTTGATTTGTTGTTCATTAGGTTTTTTTTATTGGGGTTTAACAATACTTTCAACAGCCAGGACCACCTCATGCCAGACAGTTTTACTTGGAGAGGAAGCTAGACTACCTGGAGAGAACCACTGAACAATGGCAAGTAACTCAAACTCCCCAATGTACTGATTCCACGCAAGCAAGGTTAGCATTAGTTGAAGACAAGTGTATCTTCAATGTGCAGTACCACTTAGTATACAGCGCCATCATACCCCCACATGGGTAATTGGGTTTAAGTGGCTTGCCCAAGGACACAAGGCAGTTACCCTGGTGGGGATTGAATGGTGGACCTTTCGGTTTGAAGTCCAATGTCATAACTGCTGAGCTGCCACACTCACAATTAGGCTATTGAGAAGAAAAAAATTCTTGTTTCTCAGGCACCTCCCTCATCCTTTATAATCTGCTTCATCACTCCTTTCATTCACCTGGAAAATCTCTATATTTAGACTACTGGGACTAAACATTTTACAAACTTGCAGTAATAAACATTTAACCAACTATATCTGGTTTGACAGGGCTCACAGAGCTCTGTCAAACAGGATATAGTTGGTTAAATTTGCAACTGCAGAATGGGAAATTATCACTGTTGAAAACTTTTTTTTTTTCGCAGAATAGTGTAAGGACCTAATTTATTAATTCCAAGTATTTTCAGGAGTGTTTTGTGGATTAACAAAAAAAGAAAAATAAATTGAAAGAAAATTGCTTGAGAAATAAGAAAAACGTTTTTAATACATGCAGGTTTTATTTCTTATATCATCTTTTTGAAGATATGTAGCCATTGATACTTACTCTGAAGTCTGCAGGCTTGTCATTTTGAAAATTACAGGAGGACCACTATGGTTCACCTCAAATCACTCCAGGAGGGCCATTTTGGGTTTGCATAAAATGACCCCAGGAAGGCCATTTATGGTTTGCAGAGGCCATTTTGTTTCAGCTTGCTGGGTATACAATTAATATCATTTTAAGGTATATGGTTTGTGTAATTATGATGTACATCATCATGTAATGCACAGATGCAGGCTCAAATATTTGGATGCAAGATACCAAGATTACAAGGTATATGGTTTGTGTAATTATGATGTACATCATCACGTAATGCATAGATGCACACCCAAATATTTGGATGCAAGATACCAGGTTTCCCATGACACTCACTAACAGTGAGTGTTATAGTTATCTTGCATCCAAATAACCAAGCCCGTATATATACATTACATGATGACTGTACAAGCCAGTGCACCGTGCTCACTGCCAGATGCTGATAACTTGGGGCAAATCAATCAGATTTGGGGGACGAAATGTCCCAGCTTTGATTTGGGGCCAAACTGTCTCAGGCGAATTGTCAGGAGTTGAACTGGCTTGGGGATGATACGTCCCGTAATCGCGAGTGACAAAAGAGTTGTCACAGTCTGATGTATGATGTAATAACTAATTTGGATTTTCCTAAAGGGAAAATCTATTTGTTATTGCAATGATTATTTTTTTTTTTTTTTTTTATTATTATTATTCTTCCACACTTTTTATTTTCACTATTTCTCGAAAACGCTCTGAACGATTTTTTTAAAAGTTTCTGTACTCATAAAGGGTCAAAAGTTGTAACTAAACGTCATATTCCCATTTTTCTGAAAATGTTTTAGTTAACCCTTTATGCTAAAAAACACAAAAATATTCGGCAGCTCATATCTTTGGACTGGAAAGGGCGATTGACTTGAACTTTTCTCAGACATGTCCGCAATACACCCCTCTATCAGCATATGGTACAAAAATGTATGTAGTTAACACCTTTATGCCAAAACGTTTTTCGTAACGAAATTTTTTTTCAAATTTTGACCCTTTTTTAACTCAATCTCGGGACTGGCATATGCTGAACCAACTAAAATGGCTTAGAAATGAAGACTGTATCACTGAATTGTAAAAACCATCGAAAAAATTTTGATTCGAATTTCCGACAATCCAAAATTTATATTTTCGGTTATTTATGCGTTTCAGGCTATTTGGAGACAAAAAAAATTTTTTTTTTGCACCAGAAAAATTTTCGGTTTGAAATTTTTGTTACAGCCAGGCTTCTTTGCCGTCACAGTACTCAACAATGGGGATGCTTTGAAAGCTTCTAAGGTAGGAAATGTTGAATTCACAGTGTACATGAACAGTTGTCGTCTTTTGGAATTAGAGTTGTTCTTCGTTTGGCTTCAGCTAGCAGTGAAACATGGCTTCGGGACACTGTGACCAAAAATTGAAAAAAAATTTCTTGTGTTTTTTTTTACGTTATTATATCTAGATTCATTAATTCTCATAAATAAAACTATCTGGATATTGCGGAAAATGTTTTTCCAGCCAAAAACGCCCAAATATGCGGGAGCCAATATCTTTGGAATAGAAGGGGCGATTGACTTAAACTTTGCACAGGAATGACTGTAATATACTTCTCTATTAATCAAGGGTGCAAAATGGTAGTTGGTTAACACCCTTCTGCCAAAACATTTCACGAAACCGATAAAAAAATCAAATTTTTATTTGGTATCGAGCTCCTGTAGAACTTGCTGAGTAGAACAGTGAGTAAAACCACTAAGGAAAATCCTGTGTATTGTTCCGAAAGTACAATCACTTCCTCTAGTTACAACTTTGGAATTGGCAGACCTCTCACTCGTATCTGGAAAGTTACTTACTGTCTCTTGGTGACTACGTTGATGACACACTACAAACTTCACAAATTGCACTTTGTTACCTCCTTCAAGCTACAAAAATTGCTGTTGAAGATGACCAATTTATGGTTTGCAGAGGCCAGGTTATGACCCCTCGAGCTCGTTCAAATGAGGGGTCATAACCTATGTTTTCGAGACAAAAAATGAAAAAAAATAGTTATCAAGAATTTTCTTTGCAAGTGTCGCCTGTTTTTCATGTTAGGTAAAGGGTTAACAGTACTCTCAAATTTAAAATTATGTAACCCTTTAGCCAACATAATGATCAAAGCCAGCAGCTCTATTCACAAAAACTACTAACCCTTTTTCATTATTTTTTCATTTTTTGTCTCAAAAACATAGCTTATTCCCCTCTCATTGGAACAAGCTCTTTGAGCTCATTTCATTGAGGGGTCATAAGCCATGTTATTGATGCAAAAATAAAAAAAATTAGTTATTAAAGAATTTTGTTTGCAGGTGCTGTCTGCCTTTTGTAGGCTGTATCTCAAAACATTGAAGAAATGAAAATTTGTACTGGTGTGTTTACACAAGAGAACAATAGGCTTAAGGCTATAGTCTATATCCAATTAGCATCGGGTATTTTGTGGGAAGGGCCTATAACCATGGGGAATAACCATGGGTGGCTGTTGTGTAATTCTCACTGTTGTGTAATCCATCCTGTTTGAATGATTTGTAAAGCTTTTGAATCATGTCTTTGTTTGCTCCCCAATTTTTACCTCTGATTATCTTCAGAAAATTCATATGGATACCAATGACTTTTGTACGTATATTCAGTACGTGGGGAGTGTAAACCCAAACCAGCAAAGTTCCAGCCAATGGACCTCCGGGTTATACCCGGAGGTCCATTGGCTGAAACATTGCTTGTATTTTTGTCCACATGTACAGAATTTGAAAGTGATATGTTGAGTGATAACTCTATTCCCCGGGCAATTTAGTTACAATCCACTTTCCACGTTCTGTAATATCTTACACAACTCAGTAAACTCTGTTCACCAAACACATCAAACCCACCAACTATATGTCTGATCTCTGAATGCAGAAACATCTCACGAGTGACCACTAATTAGATATAAACTATAATTACTATCAAAACAAACTTACCGAGGTGTGAATTTTAGTTTTTCGGCGTTTTGAGAACACATCCTTTTGTGTTTGGTAAAGAGTTAAGAATTTAAAACTGATATTCGCAGTACGAGTTTGCAAATCAGGCCACATTTTAAGGTCTGATATTCTATGTAGCTTTTTAAAATAATCTGTATACTAATTGCGAGAATAAAGCACAAAATCAAAAAAAAATTTCTCATCATTTCAGCTGGCGTATTTAAAGAGACATTCAAGTCTCTCTCACATGTCGAACTAGAGGTGCTTTATCCAATTCCCAACTTTGCAGCATTCAACAAGAAGGTGGATCCACCAACAGATGATCTAATTCCATCCAATAAAAAGATAATATTCCTCTCAATAAATAGATATGAGAGAAAGAAGAATCTCAGCCTGGCAGTTCATGCATTCGGTAAGATATTTTAAGGTTCTGTTGCATCCATCTTTTTACACTTCAAAGAGTTACTTCATTATCAAGAACATTTTAAAACCTCCAGTTTTATGTGTCCCAGTATTATTCACATGTGGGAGCGCAGTGGTAGACTGTTGTACTTCTATGCTAGGGGTCCCGAGTTCGATCCCCATCCGGGACAACCCATATTGTGTCCTTGGATAAGGCACTTTATCCCAGTCACCTACATGGGGGCACGATGATGCTGTGTACTAAGGCGTTCTGCACGTCGATGGTGTACATGTCTTCAACCACTGTAACCCTGCTTCAGCGGAGCTTGAATAGAGTTAGAATGTTGAGGAGCTGACAGTTGCTCGTCGACGCTCGGTGGTTCTCTCCGGGTACTCCGGCTTCCTCCACCCCGTAGAGCTGCCACAGTTAGCCATTGTGCATAAGTATGTGACCTTAAACACCAATAAATAAATAAATAATTATTCACATGTAATATAGTCAGTTCACACGGCATTGGCAGATTGCATGTAGTTAACATCAAATGTATCAAACGAAACCAAATATATAACCTCACTTACACATATAATTTGAAACCACCAGATATCGAGTGATGAAAGTGATGTTTATAACAAAAACATTTTGATTTCCATTCATTGACCTACAGATATAGGCCCCTGCGAATACTTGAATATAGCCAAATCAAATACTGAATTGAATATTAAATAAATTTGTGAAGCCAATCTAATATCAATTCGGATAGCAAATTGAATGCATACAGTACGTGTAGAGTGTATTATCACTAAATCACCTGCAGAGTGGAGATTCCACCCAATCAGTAATTGCAAATTTGTTGCAAAGCATAACAAGCACAAGCAAAGTTCCAGCCAATGGACCTCCGGGTTAAACCAGAGGTCCATTGGTTGAAACATTGCTTGTGTGTTTTGTCAATATGTGCATAATTTGAAAGTGATACTTTGGATGATAAATCCACTTTGCAGGTGATTTTGTTACAATCCACTCTCCATGTACTGTAACAATCATAAGGAGCACTTCGAAGGGAAAAAAAATCACCTTTAAATCCAGTGTGTACAGTTAAGTTTACCCACCACAAAAGACATATTAAGTTGTCTTTTCCTCGGAGCCGGGCCAGAATTTGATAATGCGAGCTCTCTGGTGGGCCATTTCATGCAAATATTCTGCTGCTGGTGCAAGATTTATATTTCACAAGTAACCAAATTCTCCATGCATCTCAGTTAATCTTGGTTCATTTAAAATACGGAACATCCCGATTCCAAAAGGATACCCGAAAAGAAACTCGGATATGTATTATCTTTGTTGTTGCTGAGAAATGCTATGTACATGCACCAATGCTGGTGAAATGCCAACTTATCACACATAGCATTCATTGGTAATTGCTTCAAAATGGGAACTGAATGATGACCCCAATGAATGTTGGTATGAGCCTTGTCTCCACAAGTAGTTGTAGACACTAGCCAGAAAATAGCTTAGTAATGTTGTAGGTTGTGTAGCAAACATTAACAGTTAACACACACTGGAAATCAGAAAGTAGGCAGTGGTTAATGATTAACCACTGACTACTTTCAGATTTCCAGTGCCTGTTGGTTTTAAACATAGATTTATCTCGTTCGGATTGATATCCAATGCATTTTGATGACAACAAATTGAAGTAAACATTGAAGATATTCGATAGATATTCCACACCAGTTGTTGAATAGAATTAGAATCAGATATTGTGATTGAATCAAGTACCGAATATTCATAGAGGCAAAAACAGATGGGTTAGGTTAACATTGCATAAATATTAATTAACTTGCTTGTGCTGGCTTAGTTGGTTTCGAGTTCTGTTAATCTGTTAACTGGTTTAGTACTAAATTGTTTTTCAAAGGTGATTTGTAACATGAGTATTTTTTTTCAAAGCTGCCATGGTTTCATCAAAGGAAGCCCTAATTTCAGTTAGATTGTGTTCATACATAATTATTTTGTTACAATTTATTGGATATTGCCTCATACTGCTGCGAAAACAACAAGCAAATGTAAAGTATAAAGCCTCTAAAGTGGCTTTTAGCACTTTTCAATAGGGCCATGATAATGGCTTCTAGCACTCGACCAGTGTTTTCACGGACGAGGCCAGCAAGAAGGGTTAAGGCCAGTGGACTGTTTCTGCAGACCTGTACATCCGTTGTTGTGTAAAATCTTAGGTGTTCCTTCTCAACAAAACCCACTGGGTAGAAAAGATGAAACATCAAAATGCAAGTTTTTGAGCAGCTCGCTACTGCAGCTCTTTCCAAAACCGATGACATGTCTTTGATTCTAAATGAATGCATTACATATATTCAGTCTCAAAACCATTACACTAGGCAGTAATCCAACCAAGTATTACTCATCTTGGTCATTCATGTTATCAAAACGTCTGTCTTAATTTTGTCCACTCCCACTTGCCTTAATGTTTACCACAGGGTTTCTTTAGACGAGGGCTCCTACATGCCTCAGTTTCAGCTACGAGAAGGGCTGTTATATTGTGAATTATTCCATATATTTATTGTATTCAAATACCAGATACCAGAAGCAATTAGTACTAAAATAAAACTTTTGCTTATTGCATAAATTATAATCCCCATGGGAACACCGGGAAGTGAGTATTGCAGTAAACACGCTCTGTTTTACTGGTAAAATAGGACCCAGTCACCAATGCTTGGGGTGGAAGTCCTCTAAAATGGGCAACATGGGTATAATCGATTTGCTGGCCATGATTTTATATCCATGTTGCGATCATGCTTAGCCATTGTGCAGAAATATGTGACCTTAATCCTTTACCCAATGTAACGGCCAAAACCGGCCAGCGCTTTTCACAAAAATCGCCAATTAATTTTCATTATTTTGTCATTTTTTGTCTCAAAAGCATAGGTTATGACCCATCATTGGAATGAGCTCATCGAGCTCGTTCCAATGAGGGGTCATAACCTATGTTTTTGAGACAAAAAATGAAATAAATTAGTTATTCAATAATTTTTTTTTGCAAGTGTCGCCTTCTTTTCATGTTAGGTAAAGGGTTAAACACCAGTAAATAATAAATAGTATGAATTACAACAATATTTTCAAACCTGGAATGCATGTCTTGTAAACAAATGAAAACCTACCATTTTTTATGTGTAACATCTTGACATAAAAGGTTCATAATGTTGAGATTCCATTTCAAAATATTGTGATAATTGTACATGCAAGAAGTATTATTGGACTGTATCATCTAAACAATATTTTCCCTCACAGGTGCATTGCGAATATGACTGGATTGGAGTGGGGTGATTTTTCATGGCACATCTCAACCGATAAATTATTCCAACTGCAAAATTGTGAACCAGTAGATATTTTCTGTCCCTTTTGTGATCAGATTCACAATAGAGCATCTCATTTCTTGTTCAGTTAGGTTTGTTTTTTACAATTTATTCAGGCACTCTCCAATAAACTGTATAAAAACATTTGATCAAATTCTGGACAAAATCAATCTAATACTCTAGCAATCAAGTAAATTGTTTGTTTGCTTGTTTGTTTATTGTGTTTAATTTCACTTTCATCATCTTTGGCTAAATCATGTCTGCACCTCAAGTATAAAGTTAAGTTTATCCAGTGGTTTATAATTATGTTGCACACTTGAGTACTCAGGCATTCATCCTGTTAACCAATGAGGCATAACTTTTTGGCCTCAGTAAACAAATACTTTTTTTACTTCTGAGGGTTCTGATTAGGAAGTGAAGGATTATGGCACAAAAGCAGACATAGAATTTTGAGTGGATCACAATCTTGTCAAAATTCTCTACCTGCTGACCTACCCACCACATAAAAGAATCTCACATTATCAAAAAATAAATACGAGAACATTATTACCGGTATTTTCATTTGATTATTTTAATGTGGTCTTGATTTCACAGTATTTTAGTTATGAAATCCCACCCCACTGGAATAAGTGTGTTACAATCGAATCATGATCTTTTCACATAAAAGACTGCTATTGTGAGCCAGAATTGTAATGATTTATTTATTATTATGTCTCCCCTTCCCAGAAGGGAGACATATTGTTTTAGTGCACATTCTTCTGCTTCTTCTTCTTCTCATACAAACTTTGTCCGGGGCATAACTTTTTTGTCTTTTGACGTAGACCTTAGATATTTGGCATGTGGATGTATCACCATGAGCCAGTGTGTCGCGTACCATAGTGACCTTCTGGTGACCTTGACCTTTGACCTGAAGGTCAGATTTATGTGCCTTTTATGGGAAACTTTGTCCAGGGCATAACTTTTTTTATCTTTTGACCTAGACCTTAGATATTTGGTATGATTTGTCAATATTATTCATGTATATATAATTTGCAGTGCATTAAATAGAAAGGAAGGGGAGACATATGTTTTAGTGTGCTAAAACAGTTTCTAGTTTATTTATTAATTTTTTCATTATTTTAATGCATATTTATTTATTTACTTATTGTTTACTTATTTAAGGTTAATTTCAGCATCTTTGGCTACATCATGACCACAGCATAGGTTTGAAGTAAAGTTTAGTCCATCATTTGCACCGATATGGCCCACTTTAGAGGATTTCCACCCCAGGTGTTGGTTCCAGATCCAATTTTACCAGTAAAGCTGAACTTTTTACTGCAATAAACAAGCACTGCTCCACTTCCTGGGGGATTACAACACTGTGATCACAAATGTGGACAGATAATTTCAACTGGATCGTGAATGGGTCATGATCCAGTCAAAATTTTCTATCAGCTTACTTGCTCACAACACTATGGACATGACCCAGGCAAAATTATCTATCCACAAACCTGCTTGCAACACTATCGAAAACGAAGTATGAGAGCATTGAATATGAGATGTTGCTTTCTATAGGTTATTTTGATGTGGTTTTGATTTCACAATATTTTATTTACGAAAGCAGGCTCTACCCATTAGTACAAGTGTGTCACAATCAAATTACAAACTGCTCACATGAAAGATCGCTTTTATGATCATAGTACAGTGAAAGCCTGTTAACCCTTTACCTAACATAACGACCAAAACCGGCCAGCGCTATTCTAAAAAATCGCCAATTAATTTTCATTATTTTTTTCATTTTTTGTCTCAAAAACATAGGTTATGACCCCTCGTTGGAACGAGATCGTCGAGCTCGTTCCAACGAGGGGTCATAACCTATGTTTTGAGAGAAAAAATGAAAAAAATTAGTTATTCAAGAATTATTTTTGCAAGTGTCGTCTGCTTTTCAGGTTAGGTAAAGGGTTAATTGAATAGTCTCTTTGCCAGTGAAATGTATTCAGTTAACATGAGTATTCAATTAATAAGGATTTAGTCACTTGTATTCTATAGACAAACTGAGCATTTATTTTATTATATCTTGTTTGATAGAACTCATGGTGCTCTATCAAACAAGATACAGCAACCTTAATGCCTGTATTAGATGTATTGAGGCCAAAGAGGTCTTTTAACAGGGGGGAATTTGGGGATTGTCAAGGTAATTTCTCAACACATTATAAGATTTCTTATTCAAGTAACAGGTGTTTACTCTATAACCTATATGCAATTAACAGGTAAATTTTGTTTTGAAGATAGGGAGAATGGTTTTGTGTTTGGAAGTTTATATTCAATTAACATTGTTATTCAATTAAGAGATATACAATTAAGTGGGATCGGCTGTACTGTAACAAGAATTTGGAATTGGTTTAGATACATGTTTAGCGATTTTATTTTCATTTCAGCCCAACTCAGAGAGAAGTTTCCTGACCAGAAGGATGTTCACTTGATAATAGCCGGAGGTTATGATGAAAGAGTTTGCGAAAACAAGGAATACTATGTAGAACTGAAGACTGAAGCTGAGAAGAAAAATGTGTTGAATGATGTTACATTCATTCGATCTTTCAGTGACTCACAGAAAAGAACACTTTTAAGTCATAGTACATGTTTGTTGTATACTCCTGACAGAGAACACTTCGGCATAGTGCCTATAGAGTCAATGTACATGCGTTGCCCTGTCATAGCAGTGAACAGTGGTGGCCCACTAGAAACTGTTGAGGACAGTGTGACAGGGTTTTTGTGCAATTCCACTTCTGAGGACTTTTGTAATGCAATGACACACTTTTTGGATAATTCTACCTTGAAGAAGTCATTGGGCTTAGCAGGTTATAAAAGGGTGTCTGAGAAGTTCTCATTTGATGCATTTGCTAATCAGTTACATAATATTGTTATTAAACTTATTGAATCCTGATTACTGCTGAGAGGGTATAAAAATAAATATATTTTGCTAGCAGTACATATTGTTACTTCTATCTGTGATATGCACATATCAATGGTTATATTACATGTATATATACAGCAGAGTCCACTTATTTATTTATTTATTTATTTATTTATTTATTTATTTAGCAAGGTTTAACGACACTTCAACAGCCAAGGTCATATCGTGTCAATGACACTTTTATGGGTGGAGGAAGCCGGGGTACTCGAAGAGAACCACCGAGCAACAGCTGCCAGCTCCCTAACATCGTAACTCTGCACGGCAGCACAGGCAGGGTTAGATTGGTTGAAGACATGTGCACCATTGACGTGCAGTACACCTTAGTACACGGCATCATCGTGCCCCCATGTGGACAATCAGGGTTAAGTGCCTTGCCCACGGACACAATGCAGGAGCCTGAATCGATTGCTCAGACGGTCACCCATCCAAGGACTAACCGGGCTCGACGTTGCTTAACCTTGGTGATCTGACGAGAACCGGTTGCCGAGAGTCCACTTAATTGGGTATCTCTCAATTCAATAATCTTGTTTACTGAATATACCTCAAACTTCCAAATATAAAACCATTTACCATATCTCTGCACACTAATGTTAAAATATCAAAATTTGAAACCACATTTTTCCCATAATGAATTGAGGAATGTACCCAATTCAGTCTTGATTGACAGAGCTCAGTGAGTTCTGTCAAACAAGACTGGCTTCATTAAATTCCTTGGTACATTAAGGGAAAAATATGCTATTTGAAATTTTACTTCACCTTGGTGTGCAAAGAGTTAATTGAATATTGATAAAAGAGTAAAGACTGTTCAATTGAATAAAATACTTTGTAATGTATTGAGGAAGTACTCTGGCAAACATTAAATTCTCAATATTTGTAGACCTATTTAGCCTCAGTACATCCAAAATTGGCATTTAATCCATTATAACTTGTTTGAAAGAGCTCCATGAGTTCTTTCAAACAAGATATGATAGAATAAATGTTCAGTTGATCAGTAGAATGAAAAAAATGGTCAAATGCCTGTTAACTGGTAGAGTGCTAAATTATTTTTGGTCCTTGAAATTTCGTTGTGCAACTTTGACTTGTCACAGTTTATGGGATTAGGCACTCTCCCATGAATTGTAACAAGGCAAGTCCTAACAGATAAAATAATATCACTTGAAAGATAATATGAAGCACATCCACAGAATATGAAGCCTTTAAATTGCAGTACTGGCACTTCAGAATAAAGCCCATATATGGGCTTCCAGCACTCTACCAGTTAAATAAATACCAGTTTAAATTCTCCTAAACAGTGATGGTAAATGCTGTGTCCAAAAATATAACTGTGCCCAAATTTAATTATGTAGTAATTCTTAGCTTAACTTGACAAAGTCAAGATAAGCTATTGTCATCAGGCATGCAGAAGTCTGTGAGTGTACGAGTCTGTTCACATTTTCTTTAGCACAGGCGCCCCCCCCCCCCCCCCCCCCCTTAGTTCTTGTCCAATCATCACTAAATGTAATGTGCTGGTTCAGGTTTGTGTCTAGATGAGGACATCCCATTTTGGCCATGATCGGTGAAACGTGATGGCTGCGCGGGTTTGAAATCCCAAAACTTTTTAGCACAGTCTACAGGTCGTTTTTATGAAGTGATGTAATTGTAACTTGGTCGGATGACTCCACAAAATGTCTAGATGAGAAAGTCCTATTTTGGTCCGGATCGGTCAACTGTGATGGCTGCAGAGGCACGTAACCTACATTTGTTTAGTACAGTCTACAGGTCATATTTATGAAGGGATCTCATTGTAACTTGGTAGGATGACTCAGTATGATATCTAGATGAGACTATCTCATTATAGTCATGATCAGTCAACCATGATTGCCGGATAGTCATGTGACCAAGATAACTGTGAGGGCCACATTAACCCAGGCCTCAATTCCTTAGTACAGTCTAGACCTCAAATTATTCTTGTTGAAAATATAGCACATAAGGTACAGAATTAACATATTCTCAATTATCACAATTTTGTCTTATTTCATAATCCTTTCATAAACATTCAACATTATCCTTTTCATACAAACACTACACACGCTGCAGTGTCATTGACCATGTAGCAAGTTTCCCCAATGCACAAAATATAGTTTAGGGCCGACCTGTCGACTCAAACAATGCAACAGATAAATGGGTTTAAAAACCACAGAGTTGGCCAGTGAAAAGTAATCTGTGTTGTACTTGACACTGTCAATGTAAATTACTTATCACTGGCAAACCCTATATGAGCATGTATTCAAAGCATGAGATCTAATATATTCCTATCATACGTTATGGTAATTTAGTTTAACTGGTTGAATGCTAGGAGCCACTGTCATGGCTCTTTTGAAAAGTGCTGAAACCCACTATAGTGACCTTTCACTGCATAAGTAGCTTTTTATCCCCCACCAAAATGAAGTTTGCGGGGATATGGAAATGGGTTCCATCTGTCCGTCCACTCATCCGGCCATAAAAACTTTGGACTGGTGTATATATCTTTTGTATGCTGGTGGATCACCAACCCCCAACAACTTTGTCCCCTTTTTAGAAAACCACTTCTTGCCGGGGGATACTGGTGGCATTGCACCTTGTTGTTTGTTAGGCAATAGCAAGAAAAATATTTAAAAACAGTAGTATTGTTATAATTTATTGGAGAGTGCCAAGAGGCCCTCTCCAATAAATTTGAACAAAACAAAAGCAAATATCTATGAACAAAATCTTGCTAAACTTAGGCTTCAAAAGCTGATAGCATGGTATCTTTGGAAAAAAATACTCTTGTTACAAATCACTTTTTGAAAATAATTCAGAACTCTACCAGTTAGATAGGAGTTTGGCTTGACAACGGAAAACTAAGAATCATTCTCAAGTAAACCTTAGCTCAAGGAGGAAAACCAATAATAGCAGTGAAGACCTATATGCATAACAGGAGGCTGTAAAGTATGATTTTAAGGTAATCCTGAAAACTGTATGAAACAGATGCTGAGAGGGCAAATATACCGGCACTTTTCTCTCTCATCAGGCCACAATAAACTGAATCTAGATTTGTCATTGTGCCCAAATTAGACTAATCTAAAGGCCTGTAAATGAATACTCCTGTTAACTATTTTCACAGGAATTGGGAGGATTCAGTTAATCCTTTGGTGCACAGATTAATTTTTCATTAATAACTACTGTACATACATGTGCACAGCTGCAAATGATTTACAGTGTTTCTACATTATTGTTGGCTGCTTTACAGGCAGCCAACAATTATGTAAAAACACTGCCAAGATGAATGCAGCCTACCAGTCAAGTTCTTTAGGAACAATACACTTGGAACAACTTTTTCAGAGCAATATAAGAGGGGCTGTTTGTGACTGTATGGGGACCAAAGGGTTAACAGGGTTCTACTAAACCATCATTATTTGGTTAATCCATCTTGTGATAAGTACATGTATGTGACTTCAAGCTCCAGACAGGCCTGAAAATAAGCAGTCTGACATTTGCAGAATGAGGTCCCCAGAGAGTGAATTTGATGATGCTATCCCATACAATGGGCCAATTTATCCTCTGGGTACCTCTTTCTGTTTAGTTTTGAGATCCTGATTCAGATTGAGGTTCACCGAGGGTAAATTTAGTGATGCTACCCTGCTGTGCAGGGTAGCATCACTAAATTCACCCTCTGGGGACCTCATTTTGCAGATGACAGTCTGCTTATTTTCTGGCTTGGCTCCAGATAAGTTGTGTATGGATTACAGGATTAGTGATGTGGACTGGACTAGACCACCCAAGATGGTCTGCTCCATATTCAAGGTGGTCCAGGTCATTGCGGTTCGGTACCCATGCCTGGACTGGTCCAAAGCGGTCTGGTCCACTCATATGTTAATGAATTGCCCGTTTTCTCAAAGTTGCTAACCTATAAATTAAAATAATAAAATTGACTGCTTTGCAAAGAGTGCATATGCGATGTTTGATGATTGTGTGAAGCATTGTTCGTCTCTGATGGCAGCACTGCAATAGCCCACGCAGTAATGCAAGGGGATATTGTTCTGTTCTCTGGAATCATGTACTAATCAGGTGCTTATGATTTGATTGACAGATAAAAATATTCTTTCAATCATCATTTCTACTCTTTGATCCTTGAAAAGGCTTGTGTGACACATGCAGTCACCCTGGTATCTGTTTTGGCAGACTTCTGGCATTGCAACAATGTCTCGAGTGAGAAGAAGTCAGATGTAGGCAACATCAAAGCATGCAGCCATAAGTCGGCAACATCAAAAGCATGCGGCACCCACAAGCCACGTTCAACTGAATCACTGACACACGCAGCATGGGGGTCGTGACATCTATATATGCGATTGCAAAGTTTTCATGGCAGCAAATATTTCACAATCAACCACTTGAACCCATTAATACAGTGTTGCTAATTGTATGTTGGGATATATACATGATAAATTTGCGATATTTGGCTCAACATAAAATAGTGGTCCAGACCAGAAAATACAGGACCATAAGTGTAAACTGGTCCACACCAGTCCAGTGGCATCTGTCCTGGACTGAAGCACGGTTCAGAGGTGGACCTGACCAGTCAAGGGTGGTCCAGTCCACATCACGAGTATGGATGTATATAGATACTATAGGCCCTATCGATAAATAGGTTATCTTCACCTGATTCTTTGAACTCTTCTGCACTTGGGAAACTAATATAAATTAGTTCCAGTGAGTAAGTGGAATTTTTCTAATGGAAAGATCTAACTGCTGTGCAATTGGGTGTCACAATTATACCGGCAAGGTTGTCAATGGGCATGTCATCACTTCATGTGATGTGCAAAGTACTAGCCGATGTTGATCGTCGTGCACATTTTGTCCTAGGGCCAGGGGAGAACACGCCATTCTCCTCAACCATTCCATCCAAGCTGGGGTGGATTGGTGAAGGGGAATTCTGGGTCTTCAACTCTAGAAAAAATATGAAAATGTGTTGTGAAATGAAGTTGTAATGTTTACAATTCTGCAAATACCAACAGGTTGTAGTTAGTTAAAGAACAACATTTGACTCACTTTCAGATAGATGTTATAGTCATCAAAAGAAATAATAAAATATGCTTTAATTAACAGTTAACTGTGTCACATACTAAGTACGTGTATTGCACTCTATGGGAATATTCTTTGCATAACTACTATATTATTTAAATTATTATCATTTATTGCAAACACTGAACATTTTGAGTAACTAAATAGAAAATAATGAACGCATTTACATGAGACTGGTGACGTCACCAAAAGAAAAACCCCATACAAAACACATGATATAATGGCGATACTATTTCTATGGCAAAGTTCGAAGTACATGAATGTAGGCTTGTTAAATTATATCACGTTCGTAGTATGATTGCACAACTGTTCATCACAGGTAAATGGCTACTGTTGCATATGACAACACTTAATACAGAATGTCCGTCTGCTGAGTTAGTTTTTCGGATAGTATCACACACTAGTAGATATTTGTTCATAACAGTTTATTATGATCTCAGTTAGGACACAAAGTCTGTCTGCAGAAAAATGTCTATAACATTGCATAAAGTGAGTTTCTATCTATACTTGCACAACGGCATTACACCAAAACCATCAGAGGAGAGAAATCTGTAAGTGTCTACGAGATGTATTGCAACTATACTTAACGACCACATTGCCTGGACATGCGTTTCATGATAATATTCGACCACTACATCAACCCAATCTGTACACCACCACAATTGTCATGGAACCTCTAAAGCACACATGGAAGGTATTCTATTTACTTCACATTTTGTAGCACGTTAAGCACATACTGAGTCTACTGACAGCGGTTGCAGTCACTGACTGTCCCCAACAATCACAAGATGACAAATGCCCCCCTTAACACAAGAACCAGTCCACTAAATAACACCAGCGCACGGACTGCTCGGGTCAGTGAATCGCCACAATCAACTTGCAAAATACCCGGAAAACCAATAATTCACATAACTGAAGACTACATTATTTAAGGCTATTTCCGACTGTTAATCTATAAATTTTAATTTAGCACTCTAAATAAACTACAGCTATTTTTATTGTTGTAACCAGACGCATACCCTCGACCCACATAAATATATACATCAAATAGCGTAACATTATCTTACCCCCCAAAGGATAAAAAATAAAACATTTTTTTTTTTACTCTCCCACGATATTTGATCTCCTCAGGAAGACAGCACCTACATTGTCCTTACCTTTTACAACAACGATCCTGAATCTATACGGCTGCAAAATGAGCGCCCATCTTATCAAATGTACATTTGCATCCTTACACCTTTGCAAATGTTGCAATGGTGCGTGATCCGTCTCTAATATGAATTCCTTACCATATAAATACTTTTTGGATTCCCCATACTATCCCCAAGCATTCCTTCTCGATTGTTGCATACACCTTTTCACTAGCTTTTAACTTCTTACTTGCGAATGCTACAGGCATACTCACTCCATTTTCTTCTTGCAAAAGTACAGCTCCCATTGCTAAATCTGAGGCATCAGTTCTTAAAATAAACTCTTTCGAACAATCTGGTAGCTTCAACACTGGGGATTTTGTTAGGGCCTCTTTTAGTTGTCTAAACGCCAAATCTTGTGACTCGCCCAAAACAACACGATTAGGTTTTCCCTTTTGGGTTAAGTCAGTTATTGGAGCTGCAATGTGTGAGAATTGCAGTATAAACTTCCTATAAAATTCAGCCAACCCCAGGAAACTTTTTGCCTGTTTCTTAGTCCTAGGAATAGATGCCTCCTGTATAGCTCTAACCTTGCTTGGTAAGGGCTTAAGTGTTTCCTCACCTACCAAATGCACTAAACATTCTTAACTTTTGTATCCAACAAAACATTTACTGGGCCTAGCTGTTAATTGATTTTGCCCAAGTCTTAACAATACTTGCCTCCAACAGAGCTTGAATAGATTTAAATGAAAAAGTTTTGACTTACCCTTAGTTTCAATTTTATTATCAAGGTCACCTTGTTTATCTACAATTGTAAATGGACCTTTCCATTGCATGAGAAGTTTGTTAGATTTTGTAGCCAATAACACCAAAATTTTATCCCCTATTTTATATTTCCTTGGCTTTGCCTTCCTATTTATTGTACAGCTTCGATTGTTTTGGTGATGCTGCTTCTAGATTATGCCTAACCAACTCACAAGTGGATTCCAGTCGCTCCTGTAAATCGATTACATACTGGTAAACATTTTTGATTTCAACATTTTCTATATCTTTCGTCCATAGTTCCTTTAACCCCTTACCCAAAGTAGAGAATATCAAAATTTATTATTTTAATTACTATATTTTTAAATGTTTAAAAAAAAATTCAACAAAACCATATCATGTGAACCCTCACTGGAACGAGCTCCATGAGCTTGTTCCAGTGAGGGGGTCACATGATATGGTTTTGTTGAAATATTATGAGAAATTAATTTTTTTCAACGCCTGAATTTGCAAATTACGCTGGCGGATGCGGGCGATTCGTTAGGTAAAGGGTTAAAATAGACATTGGGCCCCTAACCGGCCACCAATATATCAACTCAAACGCTGAGAACCTTACACTTTCCTGGGGTACCTCATGATATGCGAAAAGTGCTGGACCCAGATATTTGTCCCAGTCTTTTGGCTGTTCAGCGCACATTCTTCGAAGCATCTGCTTTAAAGTTCCATTGAACCATTCCACGAGCCCATTACACATAGGGTGGTAGGGTGTAGTGCTTAACTGTTTGACAGACACTAGACGACTTAACTCCGCCATCAACCCAGATGTAAAATGGAATCCCATATCAGTTAACATTTCCTGTGGCAATCCAACCCTACAAAATATATCGATAAGAGCCTCTGCCACTCATTCTGTTTCGATGGAGGGGAGGGGCACAGCTTCAGGGTACCTATTAGAATAATCAACTAGAGTATGTATTTATTACCTTTACTTGTCCTTGGTTCCAAAGGTCCATTATGTCCACTGCAACCCTTTTAAATGGTACATCTATGACAGGCATTTTCCCTAGAGAGGCCTTGGCCAACTTGCCCTTTTGTACTGTTCACTGACAAATGTCACATGATTTACAAAACCTTTTTATGTCCATTTGCACCCCCGGCCAATAAAACTCAACCTGGATCCTATCTAAACTACACTTTGCTGCCAAATGTCCAGCCATCAAAGATTTGTGTGCCAGCTTCATAACAATTTCCCTAAATTCTTTTGGTACAACTAACTGGTGAAATACCTTATCATTTTTAACCTTTGGGGACATGTATTCTCTAAACAGTATTTCATTTTTAAAGAAAAAGTTTGAGAAAGCCCCATTTGCCTTCTCAACAGTTTTTCCCTCTTTTGCCATACAGTGAACTTTAACCAATGTGTCATCCTTTCCTTGGGCATTACGGATATCATCTGGGCTTATATTACCTTTCCCTAAGTCAGGCACCTTTAACTTAGAATAAGATTCATTCTCTTTCCTTACCTGCTGTCTGGTCAACACATGAATCATTTTCTCACGATTAGGGTTATTCGGGTCCGGTGCACCTGGTATATTGCCCAAAGTAACGTCATATATGGGTTTCTCTACACACCAAGCTTTCACCTCACCTCTGAAGTAAGGGGTGTCGATACTTACCTCGGCCACTGGTACCGGTATACTCGTACCATCTGCAAGAATGCAAGTCTGAAGTTCATTTTCAATAAGCTCACTCAACACAAGATCTTTCCTGATTACAACCCCACTGCATCCTGTATCCCGCAACACAGATACTACATGTTCACCAACTTTTCCTTTTACAACAGACATCCCTTCAGTCAAAGCCAAACCCGAATCAACAGAAACAGTGACCGATGGCAATTCCAAATGAGTTGAAACTACACTATCGGTAAGATTGATAAAATCTCCACATGTTGTGGGTCGACTGTTTACATATCTATTGTGCCCCCTATCAAATCTCCCTGGAGGAGGACCGCCCGAAAAACTTGGGCCAACAGATTGAAAATTAGAAGTCTGTGCCTTAGAAAACCTCATAGGACATTCAAAAATTAAATGGCCTGCTTTATTGCATTTGAAACATCATCTTTCTGATTTGTTACTCACCTTATTTGATTGTGAACTACTCCTGAAATCACCACCAACTGGTTTATTTGGCTGTGAAACAGGTGAATTTGCCTTCTTGCCGATGTGCATCAAGCTAACCACATTGGCCCTTCTAGCTTTCCTATACTGATCAGCTAACGTCGCCATTTTTATCACCGAGTCAGGGACAAGTTCTTTGAGAAGTCATTTCAATACTACACACATGCAAAAATTGATCCCTCACCATTAGGTCATATAAACCCACAAAAGTTTCCTCAATATCAGGCATTTCAATCCATCGTTTAAAGTAGGTCTTCAATCTAACTGAAAACTATTGGAATGTCTCCCCAGTTTCTGGTCGCACTATGCAGAATTTTTGTTTAAACCCATCTTCGGTCATGTCAAATCTCTTTAGCAAGGTGGATTTTAATTCATCATAATCTAATGCCTTCTCAATTGGTAGAAGAGCAGAAACATTTAACGCATTACCCTTCAAAAGCGCGCTTATATGCGTTGCCCAAACTTGCCTGTCCCACTTTTGAGAAATCGCATAACGTTCAAACCGATGTAAATACGCATCAATTTCATCTTTCCCTTCCTCAAATGGTGGAAGTTTCAGTGACTTGGTCAAACTCATTGAATTTAAATTTTGTGGTTTACTGTCAGTTTTAGCTTTCATCTCCAATCATTTCAGCTTATTGGAATGTTCTAATTCCAGTAATTTGAGTCCATGTGCCTCTTTCTCACACTCACGTTCCCGTTGAGCTTGCCTCTCATCATGCATTTTCGCCTGCTGCTCATTGACAAATTTTAACA
Source organism: Pictodentalium vernedei (assembly GCA_031216915.1). NCBI lineage: Eukaryota > Metazoa > Mollusca > Scaphopoda > Dentaliida > Dentaliidae > Pictodentalium > Pictodentalium vernedei. Next base: position 240,781,448 of record CM062293.1, on the reverse strand, counting down.
AAGCGTCCCCTTCCAACCCAAAACCAGTACCATATTCCTTCAACTCATTTAGAGATTCCATTTTTTTTTTTTTTTTACTGTAAACACCTGAAGTGAACCCAATTCACTCTGAAGAAATAATAGAATAAGCAACCATACAATATTGCGATACATCCAGTAATAAAACAGCTAATGAGAAAAAAATATTCGATTAAATCTGAACCTAATGACCTCCCAATCCAAGAGAACGATTTTTTTTTTAAAAAATTTGCCCGGATTCTCCACAAAAATGTCATGTACTGAACGTTTTGAGTAACTAAATAGAAAATAATGAACACATTTACATGAGACTGGTGACGTCACCAAAAGAAAAACCCCAGACAAAACACATGATATAATGGCGATACTATTTCTATTTATTGGCAAAGTTCGAAGTACATGAATGTAGGCTTGTTAAATGTATATCACAATGTTCATAGTATGATTGCGCAACTGTTCATCACAGATAAATGGCTACTATTGCATATGACAAACTTAATACAGAATGTCCGTCTGCTGAGTTAGTTTTTCGGATAGCATCACACACTAGTAGATATTTGTTCATAACAGTTTATTATGATCTCAATTAGGACACAGAGTCTGTCTGTAGAAAAATGTCTAACATTGCATAAAGTGAGTTTCTATCTATACTTGTGCAGTGGTATCACTTCAAAACCTTCAATGAAGTGAAATCTGTAAGTGTGTATGAGATGTATTGCAACTATACTTAACGACCACCTTGCCTGGATATGCACTTCATAATAATATTTGACCACTACGTCAACCCAATCTGTACACCACTACAATGGCCATGGAACCTCTAAACCACACATGGAAGGTATTCTATTTACTTCACATTTTGTAAAACCTTTAAGCACAAACTGAGTCAACTGACAGCGGCTGCGGTCACTGACTGTCCCCAACAATCACAAGATGACAAATGCCTCCCTTAACACAAGAACCAGTCCACTAAATAACATCAGCGCACAAACTGCTCGGGTCAGTGAATCGCCACGATCAACTCGCAAAATACCCGGAAAACCAATAATTCACATAACTGAAGACTACATTATTTAAGGCTATTTCCGACTGTTAATCTATAAATTTTAATTTAGCACTCTAAATAAATTACAGCTATTTTTATTGTCGTAACCAGACACATACCCTCGACCCACATAAATATGTACATCAAATAGCGTAACAAACTGGTTGAGTGCTAAATTATTTTCCAGGGGCATGGTGGCTCAGTAGGTAGAGATGCAGGCCGCAAGCCGAGAGGTTCTCGGCCTGAATCCCACCTGTGGCAACCGTGTTGTGTCCTTGGGCAAGACACTTCATCCCAACTGCCCATGTAGGGGCATGGTTGCATTGTGTACTATGGCATACTGCACGTCGATGGTGCACTTGTCTTCAACCAATGCTAACCCTGCTTGTGTGGAATTAGTATGTTGGGGAGATTGAGAGATGCTCATCAATGCTAGGTGGTTCTCTCATGTTACTCTGGCTTCCTCCACCTGTAAAACTGTCTGACATGAGGTGACCCTGGCTGTCGAAAGTGTTGTTAATCCCCAATAAATAAACAAATTATTTTCCAAAGTTGATTTGAAACATTGGTTTTTTTTTTTCAAAGATACCATGCTACCAGCATGAGTAATCTTAGTTTAGCAATATATTGTTTAGAAATAATTGTTTTGTTACAATTTATTGGAGTAAACTGGCACTCTCCAATAAATTGCAACCAAAAAATTTTATATAAAAACTTTTTCATCTACTGTTAAGCAAACATCAAGCTAATGCATATAGTGTAAAGCCACTAGAAAAAATAGAAAGGTTAAGTTAGGATAAAATAAATTTACTCCAGATAATTGAATACAATTAAAAGGATGTCACCGGTTAACCCTCTGCACAGGGATGTCAATATTTCAACTTACAAATCTTTACCATAACGCAACTAAGAATTTAACCTATGCAATCTTGTTTGACAGATTCAGTTGCCTTATTGGCAAAAATTGATGCTTGGAATTTTGACATCAGAGAAAAAAGGGGTTAACTGAATATATTTCTCCAGCACAAAACTGTGTACACGCACCACACATTGAATGGAAAGTTCACTGGTTGCTTGCATATTGGTTATTCATATAGTAGGAATTCCTTAACCCTTTACCTAATGAATTGGCTGCATATACCCATGTAATTTAAAAATTGTAAACTAGAACTATCACTGAAGGTGATTAATACCCCCGCTTCTGGATTACTAGATTGCACCTCTGAATTTTGACCTTGAAAAACCAATAATACATCCAAGTTCATGGGAGATAACTTGGTTAAAATTGCCACAGATCAAAAATTTGGGAATATGCATGCGCCTGTTCACTTGCTAGTCATAATGTCTGAGAAGTTTCATCAAAATCGGTTCAATAATGTAGGAGTTGCTCACACAAGAATCTCATTTGAAAATCCATAATTAAACTAAGTTCACGGGGGATAACCTGCTTAAAATTGTTGCAGATGAAAAATTTTGCACATGTTCTCTTGCTAGTCATAATGTTTGAGAAGTTTCATCAAAATTGGTTCAATGATGTAGGAGTTGCACTCTCAAGTTCAGACAGATTTATTTATTTATTAGGGGTTTAATGACACTTTCAACAGCTAGGGTCACCTCGTGTCAGACAATTTTATGGATTGAGAAAGCCGTAGTACCCAGAGACAACCACCAAGCAATGGAAAGCAACTGTCAGGCTCCCCAACGTACTAACTCCACACATGCAAGGTTAGCATTGGTTGAAGACCAGTGCACCATCGACGTGCAGTATGCCTTAGTACACAATGCCACCATGCCCCTACATGGACAATGGAAGTGAAGTGTCTTGCCCAAGGACACAGTTGTCAGAGGTGGTATTTGAGCCAAGGACCTCTCGTCTTGCAGTCTGCACCACTACCAACTGAGACACCTGCGCCCCCATTCGGACGGACATACGGATGTACAGGACGTCAACAATACAGCCCCCACTTCAGAGCTGAAGTGGGGGTATAATAAAATAATTTCAACAAAACCACATCATGTGACTCATAATTGGAACAAGCTCATCAAGCTCATTCCTATCAGTGGTCACATGATATAGTTTTGTCAGATTTTTTTTAAAAATTTGAACAAAAGAAATTTAAATAAAAAATTTTGACATGTGCATTGGTTAAAGGGTTAAATTGAATGTAATGTTACGTGTTTACTAAAATTGTCAAAATTGGAGCTGTGTGGTTTTGAAATGTCAAATCGGAGTCAGTTCTGGCTTTGCCAAAAAAAACTCTCTTTTTCGCTAACTTGAGCGAAGCACAAGGGGAGCTTTAGTGATCACTTTCTGTCTGCCATTCATCATCTGATGTGAAACTTACATTATCAACTTCTCCCCACGAACTTCTGGACCAGATTGAACCAAATTTGATAAGCATGTTCCTTATCATATGTCAAATCATCTTTGTTCAAATAAAGTTGCCACACCTAAGGGACATAACTCTATTAGCACCCACAAACAGTTTTAAAAATTGAAAAATCTTCTCCAGACCCGACTCAGAATGTTCTGATACTTGGTATACAACATCCTTAGAGGGATCAAATTCTGGTTTGTTCATATAAAGTCCCTGGGTTCACATTTGGGCTCTCTATGAGATCTTGGAATTTTAACTTGCAGTAAATTCTTTAAAAATCTTCTGCTTTAGATTCACCATTCAGAATCTCTTGATATTTGGTGTACAGCATCTTTAGAGGGAATTACATTCAGATTTCTGGAGCCTTATTTGTTAAATTGAATTTAGTACAATATGAGGAAAATTGTTTAAAATTCTTCTTCAAATCCACCACTTAGCATCTTTTGATGATTGGTATACAGCATCCTTAGAGGGGTCAGATTCAAGTTCATTGAAATCAAGTCCTTGGGGTCATATATTTTAACTTAATGTAATAAGAGGAATATTTTTAGATTCAGATTCACCAGTCAGAATCTCAATACTTGGTATGTACCATCCTTATGGGGTCAGGCACAAGTTTGTTCAAACCAAGTCCCTGGTTTCATATTTGGGCTCCTTATGGAAACCTGAATTTTGACTAGGTGCAATAGGACAACTATTCTGTAAAAGATTTTCTTCTTCAGATCCACCATTAGGGATCTCTTGATATCCAGTACAGTATTCGGCATCCTTAGTGGGGTGAACTTCAAGTTTGTCCAAATCAAGTCCCTGAGCTCATATTTGGGCTCTCCTTGGGCGCCCAGATTTTAACTTGCAGTATGAGGAGTATTCTTCAAAGATCTTCTTCAAAGATTTAAAACCCGAATGATTTTCTTGGTCTTTATCTGAGAGGTATGAAATTTAAAACAGAACCCAAAAGAGAATTTATTATTTGTTTAAATGAATTCTGTCCATGTGTGACAGAGCTGATTGTGGTCAACTTTAGTTAGATGTAAATGTGCATGGATAAGATTAATATTTTTTCGAATGAGGCCCCACCAGGCTACTTGAGGCCCTGCAGGAAGGGGAGTCCATTGGGCAAACTTCTTTTTTGCATTAAAACAGGATTTAGAGGAGTTTGAGTGATTTTATTCAAAAAAATGTTCACCCCGTCAATAGGTGGAGGGGGGATTTTTTTCATTACTTTAAAATGAGTTTTGAAGGGTTTTGAATGATTTTATGCAAAAAAAACAAAACAATTCACTCAGCAGACCCTTCCCTGACCCTCCCCTCCTCATGTAGCTTAATACTGGTATGGCGGGGGTTCGAAACCATGCCGAGAGAGTTTCCTTCGGCACCAACCGCCTAGCGAAACTATACTGAACCACGCACACCACTCGGCCACCGACAGACCCCAGGTGTCGGTGGCCAAGTGGTGTACATGGTTTAGTATAGTTTCGCTAGGTGGTTGGTGCCGAAGAAAACTCTCTTGGCGTGGTTTCGAACCCCCACCATGCCAATGTAAACAAAACCAGCGTCCTTTCTTAATTCTATGGCATCCGAGAAATTTTAAAAAGACGTGTCGCTGATTTCTTCTGAGGTGCAGTTCGTAGAATTAAGTACTTAGATGCAACTTTCTCGTGTAGCTTAATATATTAACTAGGTTAACATGTAGATGCTGAATGTGATCTTAAATCCATCTTTGAACAATTTAGGCCTCTTGTTTGGTTTTAATCTAATGGTTGAAATGCATGAGGTGAATCCTTTTGTGTTATTTTCAGTGGGATAAATTCAATAGGACATTATTTCCAACTGATGTTGCAAGCAATTTTTTTAAATTTACACATATCCAAACATATCCTTCAATAGACAAACACAAGTGTGTCAAATGACTCATTTTTGAATTCATAAAATGCAAATGTGGCCTTGTGGAAAGGAGTTCCACATCACTCCTACATATGACCCTGTGGTGCAATATGTAACAAACTCATCATAATATAGATCTTGTGTGACAAATATGAATTTATTTGGTCAACCAGTTGGTAGGAAGATTTTTTTTGTGTTTACCAAATTAACTACAATGTTAACCCTTTACCTAACATGAAAAGCAGATGACACTTGCAAACAAAATTCTTGAATAACTACCTTTTTCATTTTTTGTTTCAAAAACATAGGTTATAACCCCTCATTGGAACGAGCTCAATGAGCTCATTCCAAAGAGGGGTTATAACCTATGTTTTTGAGACAAAAAATGAAAATATAATGAAAATTACTTGGCGATTTTTTAGAATAGCGCTGGCCGTTTTTGGCTGTAACGTTAGGTAAAGGATTAAAATGTGGTTCCCAATGCCACTTGTCAATTTGACTAAAGAGGCTTTAGTGAATAAAATATTCAACGAAAATTTATCCAAACCTGCTAAGGAGTCATCTCATCTCATCCCATCTTCTACTTGTACCTCAACATTCATTGCACTACAAGAGAAGAGCTTCCATGGGGTCCAAGGACACTCACCCGACACTGATAATATATACCCATATTATCAATTCCTAAAGTATTCTGTCTGATGGTTATTAAGATTTTTTAACATTAAACTTTTTAAACTCATTTGCCCCCTTCCCATGTGTCCATTGTTGATCCGATCTTATCCAATTTTCAAGAAGTGGACTTCACTATTCACAAATTATCTGGAAATAATATTTCTTTTGCTTTGTAAAAGCAATTTGAGTTTGCTGGGAGCCCAAAATATAACAATGTCCATGGAGTACTACTGTGTTAAACTTCCACCCCCTCTTCAGGCCCCCAAAAGTCAACTGAGTGGAAGAGCTTGAATAAAAAAACATCTTGGGGCCCATATTGAAGCTAAAATCAAATTTCAAAAGATTGTGCCTGTTAACACTTTTACCTAATGAATTAACCACATCCACTCGCATATTTTCTAAATTCAGCAGTTAAAAAACAATTATTTTTCAAAAAAATTCCACAAAACCATATCATGCGACCCCTCATTGGAACGAGCTTGACCAGTTCATTCCAACAAAGGATCACATGATATGGTTTTCCTGAATTTATTTTTAAATTTGAAAAAATAATTTTTAAAATAATAAATTTTGATATTGTATTCATTGCATAAAGGGTTGATCTTAGAGCAGATAATTTTCAACCCCATTTTTACATCCTCCCACTGTTGTCCCCAATGACCCAGCCATATCCAATTTCCTGAAATGATCTTCACTGTTCATGAATTATCTAAAAATATTCTTTTGCAAAATGTATTAAGAGCCCCAAGAGGCCCTAGGCACATACCCGAATGACAAGATCCAAACCTCAAAATATGCTCATTAATATACCCAAACTAGCCAATAGACAAGAAACCCACATGAACAAACAATCAACAGAAAATGAGAAACAACCATATGCACAGCAAATTTCCAGCCCAAGTCATGATGGCATTGTAGAATACAACTTTGAAATAAAAATTTGAAATTTTTTTTCTACATTACTTTGAATTCCTGTGGTTCCCACGGCATTGCGGGGAATTTTCTGTTGCATGAATCAAGTACATTATAACATAATACCAAATTTGGTTAAAAAAATAGAAATGTTGGTTGGGGCCCAAAATCCTCACATGATGAACCCAGATACTGACAAATATCAAAGCATTCATACTGGTGAGACACTTTGGGACATTACCCCCATCCCAAGGAAAGCAGCAACTCATTTTTTTAAAAGAGCTGGGAAGACTATAGCCCCCATCCTCTCCCCGAAGATGCTGTGTGCCTAGCTAGTTTAGATTTTGCTGAGTGGTTTTGAAGACTGAAGTTACCATAGTAGCTGGCATTTTTAGCTCACCTGAGAAAAACTCAAGGGGAGCTTTAGTGATCACTTGCTGACTGTCATCCATCCATCTGACCATCCAGCATGAACTTTACATCTTTGACTTCTCCTCAGAAACTACTGGGCCGAATTGAACCAAATTTATATGCATGTTCCTTATCATATGCCAATTCAAGTTTGTTCAAATAAAGCTGCTCAGCCCACAGGAGCACCCAAGGGGCATAATTCTGTTAGCACCCACAAATGTTTTTTTTACAAAATTAAAAATATCTTCTTCAGAACTATGGATTAGACTCTTGATACTCACTTGGTATACAACATTTTTAGAGGGGGCAGATTCAGGTTTGTTCAAAACACGTTCTTGGGTTCATATTTAGGCTCCCTATGGGAACCCAAATTTTAACTTGGTGCAATTTGAGGAAATTTATTAAAAGATCTTCTTCAGATCTACCGGTAAAAATCTCTTGATATTTGGTATACTGCATCTTTGGGGTGGGGGGTGGGGGGGGGGGGGAGGGGGGTACAGCTTGAATTTTGTTTAAATCAAGTCCCTGGAGTCATATTTGGTCTCACAGTGGGAGCCTGAATTTTAACTTAGTGTAATATGAGGAATGTTTGTTTTAAAATTGTCTTCAGAATCCACCAGTCAGAATCTTTGTTCCATTGGAGACTCTGGGTTCATATTCAGGCTCCCTGTGAGAATCCAAATTTTAACTCAGTCCAATACATGTGTGTGGAAAAAAGTTTTAAAACCTTTTTCAGACCCACCATCTTTTGATGATTGGTGTAGAATAGTCCCTGGGTTCATATTTGGGCTCTAAATTTTAACATAGTGTAATATGAGGCACTTCCTTTAAAAATCATCTTATTCCGATCCACCAGTCACAGTCTTTTGATATTTGATACGCAGCAACCTCTGGGGGTTCAGATTCCAGTTTGTGCAAATGAAATCCCTTGGGTCATATTTTGACTCCCTGTGGGATTCCAAATTTTAACTTAGTGCAATATAATTTGGTGCAATATAAGGACTATTCTTTAAAAAATCTTCACATCCATGAGTCAGATTCTTTTGTTACATAGTATTGACATCCTTAGTGTGGGGAGATTCAAGTTTGTTCAAATCAAATCTGTAGGCTCATATGGGGCCCGATGTTTCACTTAGTGCAGTCTGAAGAATATTCTTCAAAGATATTCTTCTTCAGACCCACAGGCAGAATCTTTTGGTATTTGGTACATAGCATTACTATGATTCCTAGGTTAAAGTTCATTCAAAGCATTATGCTTGGCTGATTTTGGTGGGTACCAGTGGAGTTTGAAATTTAATTGTTCAAATGAATTGTGTCCACACATGACAGAGTTGATTGTGGTAAACTCTGCTTTGATTTAAATGTGAGTGCATGGTACATAAGGCTAACTTTTGCTCAAATGGGTCCCCAACAGGCCACTTGAGACTGTGGGTGGTGGAGGCACCTTAGGACAAAATTATTTTTGGGGGCTTGAAAAGAAGATTTGGAGTATAATGAGTGATTTTGTGAAAAAAAAGAACTTTCACCCTGTTGGGGCGGGGAGTTGGAGGGGATCCACTGGGTGATTTTTTCTTTCTCTGTTTGCTTCAAAATGCGTTTTGAATGTGTCTTGAGTGATCTTACGCCCCCCCCCCCCCTTCCCAACCCCAAAAAAGAGAAAAATAACTCCAACAGTCCCTTTTCACCTCACCTCAGTCCCCTAGCTAAATTAAATTAACTATATTAACATGTAGTAGATGCTGAATGTCACCTTAAATTCTTTGTTAAACCAATTTTATCAGGTGTGCGATTAAAGCCCCTTGGGGCCTCTTGTTCCCATTTTGAGTTATTAAATGGGCATCCGAGCAACGACGAGTACCCAGAGAGAACCACTGCCAGCTCCTCAACATTCTAACTCTCTTCAAGCTCTGCTCAAGCAGGGTTACAGCGGTTGAAGACATGTGCACCATCGGCATGCAGTACGCCTTAGTACATGGTGTCATTGTGCTCCCATGTAGGCAACCAGAATAAAGTGCCTTGCCCAAGGGCACAACACGGGTCGTCCCGGAAGGGGATCGAACTCGGGACCTCTAGCACAGAAGTCCAACAGTCTACCACTGAGCCACCATGCCCCCCTTTCACTGCTTAAATCAAGTACATGTACTTGATTATAATACAATGGGACCCTGTTAATTGAATAGCCACTTTGCCAATGGAAATTATTCAACAGGAGTATTCAATTAACAGGGATTGTGTCACTTTCCTGTATTCCAGAGATAAACCTAGCATTTATTCTATTATATCTTATTTGACAGAGCTCCATGACCTCTGTCAAACAAGATATAATAGATTAAATACCTGTATTGTATGTACAGAGTTCAAATAGGTCAATAAACAAAGGAAAACTGGGGAGAGTCAAGGTTATTTCTCGATAGGTTACAAGATTTTTATTCAATTAACAGGAGTTTACTCTATAACCTATATTCAATTAACAGGTATGGTAAATGGTTTTGGGTTGGGAAATTTTATTCAATTAACAGGGTTATTCATTTAAGAGATATCCAATTAAGTGGGCTCCACTGTATCACATGCCAATCTGGTTCAAACAAAAATTTTGGGCAGGGGCCCCCTCTCATTGCAATGACAAATACTGCCCCACAAACTCCGTTTGAACAACCTTCATTCTACACCTCAAATGGAAGCTTGGTACCACATATCACGTCACTGTATCCGTCAGTTCATGAACGTTAGTTTAAAAATTGGACTGGCTTTTTCTTCATTCCTTCCCTTTGGATGGCAGTTCATTGATTTCAACAAAACTATTTTGCCTGGGGGGTTCCAATGGAGTAGCACAGAGTAAATCTTTTTCAAGTGCCAGTTACATCTCTCCCAATAACACTGCATACCAAATATTTTTAAAATAGGATATTGGTGCTTTCTAGACTTTGGTGAGTTGGCAATTATCGGTTTGATGAGGGGTTATGACCTCCCAGTTGAGGACATCAATTGTGAATTAAATTTCTGTTTGAGTGGAGACTGATGAGATAAGAAAATTTTGAGTTGGCAATTGGGGAAATATCATGCCAAAATGCCATTGGAAAAGGGTTCCCACATTCAGCCATTGTAGATGCCCAAAAGAATCCCTGTATAGCTGAACAACAAGCACATGCTAAGAAGATGAGAACTTTATTGTAATCCACAGACTAATTAACAAAGTTCAAGTTTGGGCTTCTAGAACTGAATCAGTTAACTGGTAGAGTGCTAAATTATTTTCAGTTGTCAAAATTTGTTCACATGTCTTGGGCTTGTTACAATTAATGGAAGAGTGCTATGAGTGAAGAGTTTGCTTGTGGGTTAGTAATCACTAATAACCAAGCTCAAACTCCAGACTCTGAACCTACTAACCAAGTTTGCCGAGGCAAACAGGGTGACCCCTTTAGTAATGGTCACCAGAACTGGTCTCCCCAGTCAAATCAACATAGAAAAATCGAGATTTAAGAGAAACCCAGTTGGATGTTTTTTTCAAGACTTCATGTGTGGCCATTATGAAAGGGCTCACCTCATTTGTCAAGAGCGAGCACACTTAAAAGTTTCAAAGTCTAAAAATGGCACAAAGAACGAAAACCTATTCAGATGTCTGACCTTTTGCCCATTGGATACACATTACAAGTAAGGGTGCATGTGTGTCTGTATTGAAGGAAACAATCATGTTTTTGAAGAATTTGGAATGATGATTTATGATCCCTGGCCAGGAATCGAACCATCGGCAATCCTGCCTGGCAATCAGGAGTCCAACACCAAAACCGCTAGATCATTGCACACCATCAAAAATGATGGCTGCAATCCAACTTATTAGATGATGTTCTCATGATTACCTGGTCCACTTTCCTTGCAGCAGCTACATTAACCCATTACCCAACGCAGACAATTTCAAAATTTATTATTTGAAATATCATTTTTTAAATTTTTTAAAAAAATTTCAACAAAACCATATCATGTGACCCCTCTTTGGAACGAGCTCGATGAGCTCGTTCCAAAGAGGGGTCACATGATATGGTTTTGTTGAAATTTTTCGAAAAATAATATTTTTTCAGCTGCTGAATTTGCATATTACGCAGGCGGATGCGGGCGATTCGTTGGGTAAAGGGTTAAACCTTTGACACTTTTGTATGTGTTATTACGTACTAAATATTTTGTTTATTAACCTTTTAATTCTTTTGTAGGTGTTATTACGTACGAAATCTTTTGTTTAATTTAACCCTTTGATACTATTATAAGTCTTATTACGTACCAAACAGCACGTTGATACTTTGTGGTAATTTGTTTTGTTATTATTTTTCAATTTTTTAAAGTTTTAATCTCAAATTCCTATTTTCTCCTGAATAGTGCTCAGTGATAACCATTGATCCAAAAGTTATCGCAGCTTAACATAGTAATATAATCCTGCAGTCAAGACTTCTTAACTGGTTGAGTGCTAGAAGCAACTAACAGGGTTTTCAAAATTGAGGATACCAGAGCAAATGCCAACACTTTCCTTGCTGATATTTCATATTCATTCAAATGCAAATAATATTTTGTTTATATAAATTTGTTTTATTACAAATTATTGGAGAGTGCCTGTAGGCACTCTCCAATAATTTGTAATAAATTATCTCAGCCTGTAGGCACTCTCCAATAATTTGTAATAAAACAAGATTTGAATAACAAATTCAGACCACCAAAAAATAATCTAGCCACCAAATAATCACTAATGTGAAAAATATCTTGTTATTTGTATTTTCCGACGTTTGACTTCCCATTTTGAAAAACGTTGAAGAAACTGAACGTCAGAATAATTAAAGTCTCAAGGGGTTAAAGTGTGAAATGAGTTGGCTACAGTACGACAAAAGTGCTGTGGTTGGCCTCAGCCAAAGACAGGCACAGGCCTGTGTGTGTATATTGAAGGACACAATCATGTCTTCGAAGAATTTGGAATGATAATTTAGGATTCCCAGTCGGGAATCGAACCAGCAGAAATCCCGCCTGGCAATCGGGAGTCTAACACCTAAATCCCCTGGACCAATGCACACAGTCAAAATCGATGGCTGGAATCCAACTTATTAGATGATGTTCTCACAATTACTTGGTCCACTTTCCTTGCGTCGGCTACATGAAAGTGTGAAATGTGCTGGCTACAGTATGATGAAAGAGTGGTAGTTGGCCTCAGATGAAGACTCGCATTGGCTTGTGTATTTATATTGAAGAACAAAACCATGTTTTCTAAGAATTTGGAATAATGATTGATGATCCCTGGCCAGAAATCGAACTATTGGCAATCCCGCCTGGCGATCAGGAGACCAAAACCACTGGACCATTGCACACCGTCAAAAACGATGACTGGAATCCAACTTATTAGGCTTTTCCCTCTGGAAAAGACTCTTGATTTTCTATGGATTATTATTTTTAGTTTTTTTTTATTATTTATTTATTTTTTTTTCCACACATTTTGTCTGTACGATTCTGAAGCCATTTTCACACCGATTTTCACACAATTTTTCACACACATAGAGGGGCACAAAATCTAACTAGAGTGATGTCACACATGCAGTCTGACTGTCCCAGCAATGGCAATGCTTAGACACAAAACTGTCTGAGCTATTTTTAGCTCACCTGAGCGCAGCTCAAGGGGAGCTTTACTAATCACTTTCCGTCCGCCGTCCGGTGTCCGTCGTTCGTCCGGCATTAACTTTACATTATTGACTTCTGCTAACAAACTGCTGGACCAAATTCAACTAGAGTGATGTCACGCATGCAGCCCGACAGTCCCAGGAATGGCAATGCTTAGATGCAAAATAGTCGGAGCCATTTCTTGTTAACAGTTTACCTAACGAATCTGCCATATCTGCACTCGTGATATACAAAATTTGCTATTTAAATTTTATTTTTTCATTTCTCTACTTCAAAACATACCCCATGACCTATTAATGGAACAAACTTGATGAGCTTGTTCCAATTAGGAGTAATAAGCCATGGTTAGAAGTAAATAAAAAATGAAAAAATTTGATTTTTCAGAAAAATAATTTGTACTGTTGGCTTCAACTTGTGTTAGGTAAAGGATTAAAGATGCAGTACATAAAGTAATGTTGGGCTTTTTGAGTCAATTTTCTTTTTTGCATGTAATAACTCCCAATCCTTCAAAATGCATTTTGGGAATAATTGCCTAAGTGACACGTTCGTGTGTGTGTGTGTGTGTGGTGGGGGAGGGAGGGGGGGGGGGGGGGGGTTGATGTGGAACCTATATTGAAACCTGGCCTGTATTACTAGCTGGAAAATACACATATCAACTTTGGTTGAAAACAAATAATCCAAACTGGAGTAATCAGTTGGAAACCAATTGTTTGCAGACAGATGGACAGACGAAAGTCATGACTATAGCCCTGACTATAGTCAGGCTATAAATGCATTTTGTACCAAAGAAAAAATATTGCATGAATGGCCCTGGGTGAGAAGGAGTGGGGGTGGGGGGAGAGTGGGGGGTCTGTTAGGGAAGTCCATTTTTTTTCCACATGTGGTCAGTCTAAATCCTTCAGAATGCATTTTGAGCAGAGAAAAAAAAATACCTAACTGGCACCATGGTGGGGGTGGGGGGTGGTGTTTGTCTGGGTTTTTAACCACAAACTTTAACCAAAACTGTAAAACTGCATTTTTGACGAAAGAAAAAAAAAGTGCCTAATTGGCTCCCTGGTGGGTGGGGTTGGGTGTGTGACGGGGGTTGTGGGGAGCGTGGGGTGGGTGTGGGGGGGTGGGTGGAGGGAGGGGGGTATGTGAGTTTAAAAAAAGGTTCTGCATGTAGTGACTAAATAGTTAAAAATGCATATTCGAGGAAAGAAAAAAAAAATGCCTAATTTTGGGGGGGGGGGGGGGGGGGGGGGGATAATTTCTGTCTGGACTTTTAACCACAAACTTTAACAAAAAAAGCATTTTTGACAAAAGGTAAAATGGTTCTGTATGTAGTGACTGTAAATAGTTCAAAATGCATATTGCAGGAAATAAAAAAAAAAAAAAATGCCTAATTGGGGGGGCGGGGGGGGGGGGGGGGGGCAGTGGTGCTTGTCTGGGTTTTTAACCAAAACTGTAAACAAGCATTTTTGACGAAAGGAAAAAAAAAAGTGCCTAATTGGCCTGGGGGGGGGGGGGAGGCAGGGGGCAGGGGGGGGGGGGCAGGGGGTTTTACATAAATTTAAAAAAAGGTTCCGCATGTAGTGACTGTAAATAGTTCAAAATGCATATTGGAAAAAAGTAGAAAAAAAAGCCTAATTGGGGGTGGGGGGGGGGGGAGGGGGGGGGTAGTGGTGTTTGTTTTGGTTTTTAACCACAAACTTGGAGTCATCCTACCAAGCTACAATGAAATCCCTTCATAATTATGGCCTGTGGAATATTCTAAAGGTTTTCGGGCTTCGGGCTTCTGTTGCCGTCACAGTTGCCCAAAAGGGGACGTTCTCATCTAGACATTATATGAAGTCAACCTATCACGTTACAATGAAATCCCTCCATAAATATGACCTGTAGACTGTGCTAAAGGTATTCGGGCTTCGGGCCCCTGTTGCCGTCACAGTTGCCCAAAAGGGGATGTTCTCATGTAGACATTATATGAAGTCAACCTATCAAGTTACAATGAAATCCCTCCATAAATATGACGTGTAGACTGTGCCAAAGGTTTTCGGGCTTCGGGCTCGGGCAACCATCATGGTTGAATGATCACAACCATAAGGGGACATTCTCATCTGGCATCATGTGGATTGATCCTATGAAGTTACAATGAAATCCCTTCATAAATATGACTGTAGACTGTGCTGAAGGTTTTCGGGTTTCGGGCACCTGTAGCCGTCAAAGTTGCCCAATCAGTCCAAAAGGGGACTTTCTCATGTTGACATTATATGAAGTCAACCTATCAAGTTACAATGAAATCACTCCATAAAAATGACCTGTAGACTGTGCTAAAGGTTTTCGGGTTTTGGGCTCGGGCAGTTGTGACTGTTGATAGATCACGCCCAAATGGGGAAATTCTCAGGTAGACATAATACAGAGTCATCGTATCAAGTTATAATGAAATGCATCCATATTAAACATGACCTACAGACTGTGCTAAAAGTTTTTGGGTTTCGGGCTTGGGCAGCCATCACGGTTGACAGATCATGCCCAAACGGGGGTCGTTCTCATCTAGGCATTATACATACACATTCTATGAAGTTGCAATGAAATCCCTTCATAAATACGACCTGTAGACTGTGCTAATGGTTTTCGGGTTTTGGGCTCGGGCAGCCATACCGGTTGACCGATCACGACCAAAAGGGGACGTTCTCATGAAGAAATGACCTAAAACCTGCATATGAAATTTTGTGATGATCAGACAAGAACTACCGGGTATAGCCTGTACTTGAAGGTTGAATAAAAAACTTTAACCACAAACTTTAACCAAAACTCCAAATGTCAACTAAACAGGAAAAGACAAAAAAAAAAAGGAAAAAAAAACAAAAAAACCCACTTGAACCTTCAGTAAAAAAACTTTAACCACAAACTTTAACCAAAAACTCTAAATGTTAACAGACGGACAGACGGATGGACGGATGGACGGACGGACATAAGTCATTACTATACCCCTTACTGTAAACAGTTGGGCTAACAAAATTTGCTGTGCATGTACCTTATCATGTCAATTCAAGTTTGTTCAAATCAAGTTGACTCTCCCCTCAGTAGGGCCACGCCCAAAAAGTGTGCTTAAATCTTAAAAAATCTTCTTCTCATGAACCAGCAGTAGCAGAGACTTGATATTTGGTGTGTGGCTTCCTTTTGAGATGTAGACTCAGATTTGTTCAAGAGAAGTTTGTGGGGCTATTTTTGCCGTTGTTATGGGAGGGGCAAGAATTTTTGCCCCTCCCAAAATTTCTATTTTCCAAACCGAGTGGCAGATTTGGACCAAATTGAATATTAGGGCTTATTGACTCATAAGTACTTAATTTATGCCCAAATTTTTTTTCCCGTCGCCCCATGGGAACCACAGGAGCTAAAAATAGAAAAAAAATTAAAATGCCCATATCTCCAAAACTACATGGCACTGAGAATTCTTATTTGGTGTGAAGCTTCCTCAGGACCAACAGAATGGAATGGACAAAAAAAAATCGCTATCGGTTTATCATGGGATATTTTTCTGGGACTTTGAAAAAGTCCGGAGTCAGCACTTTTTAACACTGTGGGTAATGGGAAAAACATTTAAGACTACTTTTCTCCCAAACCACTGCTCCAAAAGCTTTCAAATTTCACATATAAAATCTTTGGAAGATTGTTTCACATGTTTATTGAAATTAATTCCCTGGGTCCATATTTGGGCTCTCTATGGGAGCCCAAATGTTTAAATTAGTGCAGTATGAGGAATATTCTTTAAAAATCTTCTTCAGATCTACCAATAACAATCTTTTGATATTTGGTATGCAGCGTCCTTAGGTGGGTGAGATTCAAGTTTGTTCAAGCCAAGTACCTGGGTTCATATTTAGGCTGAAAATTTGGGGTCCTGTTTCGGACTTAGAAATTTTGGACCAAAATCCGGAAATTTTTGTTGTTGTTTTTTTTATGCGTTTTGGTCAATTTTAAGAAGAAAAAAAAATTTAGGCTGAAAATATTTTGTTTGGGACTTCGAAAATTTCTGAACAAAAATAAATTTTTTTTGTTTTTTATGCGTTTATCTCAATTTTGGGACGTGAAAGTGCAGGAACCGAAAATAGAAGGAAAATCCTGTGTATTGTGTGGGCACAACAGCTTCATCTAGTCCCTGGTGTGATATTTAGAGTACCATGTCAGGTGAGCACCCTCAGGCCACCTGGGGCCTCTTGTTTGTTAACTGTTTACCTAACGAATCTGCCACATCTGCACTCGTGATATACAAAAATTGCTATTCAAATTTTGTTTTTTCATTTCTCTACTTCAAAACATACCTCATGACCTATTAATGGAACCTGATGAGATTGTTCCAATAAGGACAAATAAGCAATGGTTAGTAGTAAACTAGAGTGATGTCACACATGCAGCCCGACTGTCCCAGCAATGGCAATACTTAGACGCAAAATAGTCGGAGCTAATTTTTGTTAACCGTTTACCTAACGAATCTGCCATATCTGCACTCGTGATATACAAAATTTGCTATTCACATTTTATTTTTTCATTTCTCTACTTCAAAACATACCTCATGACCTATTAATGGAACCTGATGAGATTGTTCCAATAAGGACTAATAAGCCATGGTTAGAAGTAATGAAAGTGTCAATGACACTGTAGCTCAACTTGTCAAGACATGTACATGTATAGTATGTGACACAGCAATGACAAACATCTAGGTAATGACCTGATAACAAAGGTACATATAAAGTATTGTAACGGTCTGTACATAAATACTGACCGTAGCCTGTAACAAATGTATAGGTAAAGTATTGTAAAGGTGGGTGACAGTCAGATGCTAAACTAGAAAAGAAATCTTTGAGTTCCAGAGTGGGTCTGACTGAACCCCAAAATATTTGTTCTCATAGCACAGTGATAACCAAGGCACCCCAAAACACACTCATTCCTGTCCCAAGGTGAAAACAAAGGTACCCAAGAAGTTTTGTGAAGATCTGTTCATAAATACCAGCTGTATAGAAGTTGTGACAAAAAACTGATTGGACCTAATTTTGGTACAAAATGGCCACTGGCAGCCATCTTGAATTTTGGACCACACCCAGAAACACTCGTTCTCGTCCCAAGGTGATAACAAAGGTACCCAAGAAGTTTTTTGAAGATCGGTTGATAAATACAGCCTCTAGCCCGAGCCGTATTGACATGTGCACTTACAGTGTATAAGTCGCACTAAATAAATCAAAATTCATCTAATTTGCATAATTTCTGCACGAGAAAAAAACCTGTACTGTATGTGTTGTATTCCATTTTACTGAACATTCATACAAAACTTTATTCAAATCAGAACTTTCATACAGAAGTTCTGTACAAAAGACTGATTGCACTAATTTTGGTACAAAATGGCTGCTGGTGGCCATCTTGAATTTTGGACTACACCCAAAAACACTCGTTCTCATCCCACGGTGATAACAAAGGTACCCAAGAAGTTTCGTAAAGATCGGTTCATAAATACGGCCTCTTGCCTGAGCCGTATAGAAGTTGTGTACAAAAAACTGATTAGACCTAATTTCGGTACAAAATGGCCACTGGCAGCCATCTTGAATTTTGGACCGCACTCAGAAACACTCGTTCTCGTCCCAAGGTGATAACAGAGGTACCCAAGAAGTTTTCGTGAAGATCGGTTGATAAATACAGCCTCTAGCCCGAGCCGTATTGACATGTGTACTTACTGTGTGTAAGTAGCACTGAAAAAATCAAAGTTCATCTAATTTTGCATAATTTCTGCATGAGAAAAAACCCTGTATTATATGTGATGTATCCCATGGTACTAAACATTCACACAAAAAATTTTTCAAATCAGCGCTTTCATATGGAATTTCTGTGCAAAAATCTGATTGCACCTAATTTTGTACAAAATGGCTGCCATCGGCCATCTTGAATTTTGGACCGCACCCAAAAACACTCATTCTCGTCCCACGGTGAAACCAAAGGTACCCAAGAAGTTTCGTAAAGATTGGTTTATAAATACGGCCTCTAGCCCGAGCCGTATTGGCATTTGCACTTACAGTGCTGAAAGTAATGCTAAATACATCAAAGTTAGTCTAATTTGCATAATTTACGTACGAGAAAAAAACCCGTATTATATGTGATGCATCCCATGGTACTAAACATTTATACAAAAAATTATTCAAATCAGCGCTTTCATATGGAAGTTCTGCACAAAAATCTGATTGCACCTAAGTCTGTACTTGAATTTCGGATCGGACCCCAAAACACTCGTTCTCGTCCCAGGGTCATAACAAAGGTACCCAAGAAGTTTTGTAAAGATCGGTTCACAAATACAGCATCTAGCCCGAGCCATATTGAATTGTTGACGGACAGACGGACGACTGGCCATGGCATAAGCTCAAATTTGGCTTCGCCAAAGTTGAGCTAAAAAATGAAAAAATCTGATGTTTCAGAAAAATAATTTGTACTGTTGGCTTCAGCTTGTGTTAGGTAAAGGATTAAAAAGATGCAGTACATAAAGCAATGTTGGGCTATAGGAGTCAATTTTCTTTTTTGCATGTAATAACTCCCAATCCTTCAAAATGCATTTTGGGAATAATTGCCTAAGTGACACATTTGTGTGTGTTTTTTGTTTTTTGTTTTGGATGGGGGGGGGGGGGGGGGGGGGGGAGTGTTGTGGAACCTATATTCAAACCTGGCCTGTATTACTAGCTGGAAAATACACATATCAACTTTGGTTGAAATCCAATAATCCAAATGAGTTATCAGTCGGAAACCAATTGTTTACAGACAGATGGATGGACCAACAGATGGGCGGAGGAAAGTCATGACTATAGCCCTGACTATAAACAGTCAGGATAAAAATGCATTTTGTACCAAAGAAAAAATATTGCATGAATGGCCCTGGGTGAGGAGGTGGGGGTGGGGTTGGAGAGTGGGGGGTGGGGGAGAGTAGGGGTGTATTAGGGGAGTCCATTTTTTCCCACATGTGGTCAGTCTAAATCCTTCAGAATGCATTTTGAGCAGAGAAAAAAAAATACCTAACTGGCACCGTGTGTGTGTGTGTGTGGGGGGGGGGGGGGGGGGGGGGGAGGGGGGGAGGTGGTGTTTGTCTGGGTTTTTAACCACAAGCTTTAACCAAGCATTTTTGATGAAAGAAAAAAACTAATTGGCCCCCGGTGGGGGTGGGGGGGGGGGGGGGGGTACATAAGTTTAAAAAAAGGTTCTGCATGTAGTGACTGTAAATAGTTCAAAATGCATATTGGAGAAAAGAAGAAAAAAAAAGCCTAATGGGGGGGGGAGGGGTTTTTATTTTGTAAATAGTTCAAAATGCACATTGCAGGAAAGAAAAAAAAATATACTTAATTGGGGGGGGGGGGGGGAGGGAGGTGGTGGTGGTGTTTGTCTGGGTTTTTAACCACAAACTTTAACTCTTCCCCTCCCCGGAAAGCATTGTGGAAAGGATTAAATTAATGCCGAAATCACTGTGTACAGTTTCAGTAGTCCTTGCCCGAAATGAAAAAAAGAAATGACGTTGTAACAGAGTGTTTGGAGAATAAAAGGTAGAACCTTGAAAAGCAGAACTTTAAGCCGAAACTTTAAGCTGGGAATACTAAGTAAAATTGATTGGCAAAAAAGGGTTAAATATTTCCTAAAACCGATAAAAGAAATCATTGATGTAAATGGAATCATTAAGTTGTATTGACCCTGCAAGAATTAGAGTAAGAAAGTTTTGTGGCAAAGTCTAATTTCAAATATAAAGAAACTAAGTCTGAAAACATGTTTAAAAGGGGTTAAAATCATGCAGATATTAATGAAAATCACTGTAGAAATGTTCAGTAGATGGTAGACATTGTCCCAAATAAGAAACAGTGACATTCCACTAAACTGTTCGAAGAATTGAAGGTTTAATTTTAAAACATCCCCCCCCCCCCCCACCCCCAAAAAAAACTTTAACCAAAAACTTTAACCTGGAAGTTGTAAGTTAAATTGCCATACAAAAAAAGGGTTAAATATTTCCCAAAATAACATGAAATATAAAAAAAATAAAAACAAAATGAGAATGATACAATCAATAGTAATATCAATTTAAAAGAAAAAAAACCCAAAAAACTTTAAGGTTGACTAAAAAACTTTAACCACAAACTTTAACCAGAACTCCAAATGTTAACAGACAGACAGAAGAAAGTCATGACTAAACAGGAAAAAAAAAACAAAAAAAAACACTTGAACCTTCAGTAAAAAACTTCAACCACAAACTTTAACCAAAACTCTAAATGTTAACAGAGGGACAGATGGATGGACGGACGGACAAAAGTCATGACTATAACCGTCACTGTAAACAGTCGGACTAAAAAGTGCCTAATTGCCCCCCTCCCCAACGCCCTCCCCGAAAAGCATTGTGAAAAGGGTTAAATGAATGCCAACATTATTTGAAACCACTGTGTACAGCTTCAGTAGACCTTGCCCGAAATGAAAAAAAGAAATGATGTTGTAACAGAGTGTTTGGAGAATGAAAGGTAGAATCTTGAAAAGCAGAACTTTAATCCGAAACTTTAAGCTGGAAATACTAAGTAAAATTTATTGGCAAAAAGGGTTAAATATTTCCTAAAACCGATAAAAGAAATCATGATGTAAATGGAATCATTAAGTTGCATTGACCCTGCAAGAATTAGAGTAAGAAAGTTTGTGGCAAAGTCTAATTTCAAATATGAAGAAAGTAAGTCTGAAAACATGTTTACAAGGGATTAAAATCATGCAGATATTAATGAAAATCACTGCAGAAATGTTCAGTAGATAGTAGACATTGTCCCAAATAAGAAACAGTGACATTCCACTAAACTGAATTAAAGGTGTAATTTTAAAACACCACCCCCCCCCCCCCCAAAAAAAAAAAACTTTAATCAAAAACTTTAACCTGGAAGTTGTAAGTTAAATTGCCATACAAAAATGGGTTAAATATTTCCCAAAATAACATGAAACATAAAAAGAATAAAAACAAAATGAGAATGATACAATCAATAGTAATATCAATTTAAAAGAAAAAAAACCCAAAAAACTTTAAGGTTGACAAAAAACTTTAACCACAAACTTTAACCAGAACTCCAAATGTTAACAGACAGTCAGAAGAAAGTCATGTCTAAACAGGAAAAAAACCCCCAAAACACTTGAACCTTCAGTAAAAAACTTTAACCACAAACTTTAACCAAAACTCGAAATGTTAACAGACGGACAGGCGGAGAAGCTGACAGACGGACAGATGGATGGACAAAAGTCATGACTATAGCCCTCAAATCTGATGTTTCAGAAAAATAAGTTGTACTGTTGGCTTCAACTTGTGTCAGGTAAAGGGTTAAAGATGCAGTACATAAAACATTGTTGGGTTATAGGAGTCAATTTTTTTTTTTTTTGCATTTAATAACTCCCAAACCTTCAAAATGCATTTTTGGAAAAATTGCTTAATCTCATAATTAGAACTGGATTCATCTTCTGGATAACATGGGGAGTAGTCACTCTAAATCCTTCAAAATGCATTTTGGACCAAAGAAAAAATATTGCTTAAATGGCCCTGGGGGAGGAGGAGGGGGTATGAGAGGGAGGGGGGGGGGGGTTATAGCAGTCAATTTTTTTCTGCACGTAGTCACTCTAAATCCTTAAACCTTAAAAATACATTCTGGATCCAAGAAAAAAAAGTGCCTAATTAGCACCAGACGGGGAGGGGGATAAAGTTCTGCATGTTGTCACTTTAAATACTTCAAAATGCATTTTGAAGCAATGAAAAAAATGCCTAATTGGTTGGGGGAGGGGGGGGGCAGGGCAATAACTTCATTAATTTTCATTGGATAATGGTGGTCATCGAACTTGACATAGACATTTCTGCTGTAGAGACATGTACTGAAAAGAATAGAAATCCGTTAACTATTGTTCAAGTCATGCCAAAAACAAAGTTCAAACAGATGGACAGATGGATGGACGGACAGACGTTCTTACACGTTCTTACTTGTAGGGTTTTTACCCTGTTAAACCCTAACCCCACAAAGTCAAAAAAATAACCCCACAAGTGGCCACAGTACTAACCCAACCCCACAACTACCACTGACCCTAAATTGTAAACCCCACAATGTACCTCTGCTTAGCCCGGACAGACAAACGGATGGACGAACAGAGCTCTATGCTATATCTCTCCTTTGTGGGGGGATAAAAAGTAACAATGTATGTTGTAGAAGCCTAATTTGAAATTTAGAGAAACTAAGTTCGAACATTTTGAAAAGGGTTAAATTAATGCCAATATTATTTGAAACCACTGTATACAGGTTCAGTAGACCTTGCCCCAAATGAAAAACAATGACGTTGTAACACAGTGTTTGAAGAATGAAAAGTACAACCTTGAAAAGCAAAACTTTAATCTGAAACTTTAAGCTGGGAAAACTAAGTAAAACTGACAGCCAAAAAAAGGTTAAATATTTCCTAAAACCGATAAAAGAAATCATTGAAGTAAATGCAATCATTAAGTTGTATTGACTATGCAAGAAATAAAGTAAGAAAGTATGTGGCAAAGCCTAGTTTCAAATACAAAGAAACTAAGTCTGAAAACATGTTTATTTATTATTTATTTATTGATGTTTAAGGTCACATATTTTTGCACAATGGCTAATCATGACCACAACATGAGTATCAACTCAAGACCAGGGGTGAGCGTTAATAAGCCATGTTGCCCATTTTAGAGAGGGTTTGCACCTCCCAAGCATTGGTCACTGGGTCCTATTTTACCAGTAAAACAGAGCCTGTTTACCAGAGTGAAAACAGGCACTGCTTCACTTCCCAGGGTTCCCACAGGGACAAAACATGTTTAAAGGAGGGTTAAAATCATGCCACTATTATTGAAAATCACTGTAGAAAGGTTTAGTAGACAGTAGACATTGTCCCAAATGAAAAACAGTGACATTGCACTGAACTGTATGAAGAATCAAAGGTGTAAAAAAACTTTAACCAAAAACTTTAACCTGGAAGTTGTAAGTTACATTGCCATACAAAAAAGGGTTAAATATTTCCCAAAATAACATGAAACATAATGAGAATGATACAATCAATAGTAATTAACATTAATTTAAAAGAAAAAAAACTTTAACAACCTTGACTAAAAAACTTTAACCACAAACTTTAACCAAAACTCTAAATGTTAACAGACAGAGGGACAGACAGACGAAAGTCATGACTATAGCCCTGACTGTAAACAGCCGGGCTAAAAATTTACCGAAGCGGAATTTTCGACTTAACCCTTCTTTCTCCAGAATTGGCAAAAAAATGTCAAAATCAGGATTCATCAGCACTTTCTCAAAACTGGTCTTGTAGATTTTTATAAACATTCATCATTGTTAGAACTGATTGTGACGCTACAATTGATATACAAGAGATATTGGCTAAGCATTCACCCATTTTGGGGTGGTTAAAGAGCAATATCCCTCAAAAGCTTAAAAATTCATGTTTTCCGAGGATTTCTCTAAAAACAGCTTGTAGATTTTCAAGAAAAATTGGCCATTCGAAGCTCTTGGTGTGATATTACAAGTTGCTTGGACAAAATATTCCAGTAAGGATTTGTTAACCCTCCCCAGGCTCTCAAACATAAAAATTTTGATAAAATGAGCTGTGTTTGTATACCCACAGTGCCCAACGTGTAGTGGCGAGATAAACATAACTTCCTTTACTGGAAGTAGAATTCACCGAGGATTATTTTTGTAAGTAATAAGGGTATTCAAATGAAAGTGTCAATCACACTGTAGCTCAACTTGTGTAAGATATGTATAGTATAGTATGTCACACAGCAATGACACGCATCTAGGTAATGACCTGATAACAAAGGTACATGTAAAGTATTGTAAAGGTCTGTACACAAATACTGACCGTTTGTTTGTTTGTTTGTTGGTGGTTAACGTCACATATTTATGCACAATGGCTAATCGTGACACAACATGGCGATGAAGTCAAGGATAGTCAATCGTTGATCAACATGTTGCCCATTTTAGAGGACTGTCACCCCAAGCATTGGTGACTGGGTCCTATTTTACTAGTAAAGCGGAACTGGTTTACCGCAGTAAACAAGTGCTGCTTACTTCCCGGGGTTCCCACGGGGAAATACTGACCGTAGCTTGTAACAAATGTACAGGTAAAGTATTGTAAAGGTGGGTGACAGATGCCTCTACACCTTTTGTCAGACTTCGACTTGGCAGACGATGATATTGATATTAACCCTCTTCAACAATACTGATGGTTTTAACGTTAACTTTTTTTCATGAAACAGAGTCTTTTGAGACTGCTATACCAAACTTTCTCAGGACATCAATAAGGGTTCTTTAATGATACAGTTAAAAATAATTCTTCAGACACTCTGGGGTCATGAAAAATCATGGAATCTCATCGGGAAAAGCCATGATTCTCCAGAATCATTAAGTCTCATTCTTTTTTGTTTTTACCCCACACATTTTGTCCGTACGATTCTGAAGCCATTTTCAAACCGATTTTCACACAATTTTGCACACGCATAGAAGGACACAAAAATCGAAAAATGTACAAAAAGCAGAATTTTCGATTTAACTCTTCTTGCACCAGAGTTGGAAAAAACTGTCAAAATTAGGGTTTATCAGCACTATCTCAAAACAAGTCTTGTAGATTTTTAAAAAACATTCATTACTGTTAGACCTGTTGGCAACACTACAGTTGACATACAAGAGATATTGAGGTCAGCATTTGTTAATCCGCAGACTGCCAAACATAAAGATTTTGATAAAAGGGCTCTTTTTGTGCACCTACAGTACCCGAAGGGTACACGAGAGATAAACATGCCTTCCTTTATTGTAAGTGGAATTCACCATCGATCATTTTTGTAAGTAATAAGGGTATTCAAAAGAACAATCTTTACCCTGTTTTGGGCTGGTTAAACAGCAATACCCATCAACAGCTTAATAATTCATGTTTTCTGTGGATTTCACAAAAAACATCTTGTTGATTTTCAATGGTCTTGGTAGGACATTACAAGCTGCATGAACAAAATATTCCAGTAAGCGTTTGTTAACCTTCCGCAAGCTCTCAAACCTCAAAATTTTGATAAAATGAGCTGTGTTCGGGTAGATACAGCACCCAACATGTAGCAGCAAGATAAACGTAACTTCCTTTATTGGAAGTGGAATTCACCAAGGATTATTTTTGTAAGTAACAAAGGTATTCAAACTAGAGGGGGTATCAGTACCCCGTGGCTCACCAGCAGGTGGCCAATGTAAAGGGGTGGCTGGAGTAAAAAAAAAGTCCAAAACCTACACACAAAAGTCCAATATTAAAGTAAATAAGCAGCTAAAGGGTTAAATAATATGATAATAGCCCCAAGAAGCATGCTAACATAAAATAGGAACCATGGCAATATGCTACAAGGTAAGTCTCCACTTTGAAGAAAAGAAAGACAAACCTCAAAACCTGCACATAAAAGTAAAAAAAAAGCATCACATTTGTTTCAATGGGTTAAAATTGAGAAAAATACCCAGATAATGTCACAGTAACCACCATCGCAATATGCCAGTAAGGTGAAACTCTACTTGAAAAATATCCACTTGGAAGAAAAGAAAGACAAACCTCAAAACCTAGACATAAAAGTCAAAAAAGTATAACATTTGTTTCAAAGGGTTAAAATTGAGAAAAATACCCTGAAATGTTAAGGTAACCACCATGGCAATATGCCAGTAAGGTAAAACTCCACTTGAAGACAAAATTTCAAAACCTGTACACAAAAGTCAAAAACCTGCACAGAAAAGTCAAAAACCTGTACACAAAAGTCCAAAATTCAAGTAACTAAGCATGGAAAGGGTTGAATAAAATATTACTATCCCTAAAAAGCATGCAGACATAAAAAAAAAAGCAAAATAAGAAAAAAATCAAAACCTGCACACAAAAGTTCAAAATGAATGAATAAAATAATGAGCTAAAGGGTTAAATAATATAATAATAGCCCCAAGAACTATTCTAACATAAAATAGGAACCATGGCAATATGTTACAAGGTAAGTCTCCACTTTGAAGAAAAGAAAGACAAACCTCAAAACCTGCACATAAAAGTAAAAAAAAAAGTATCACATTTGTTTCAATGGGTTAAAATTGAGAAAAATACCCAGATAATGTCACAGTAACCATCATCGCAATATGCCAGTAAGGTGAAACTCTACCTGAAAAATATCCACTTGGAAGAAAAGAAAGAAAAAACCTTGAAACCTGCATATAAAAGTCCAAAAAGTATCACATTTGTTTCAAAGGGTTAAAATTAAGAAAAATACCCTGAAAATGTTACAGTAACCAACATGGCAATATGCCAGTGAGGTAAAACTTCACTTAAAAAAAATATCAAAACATGTACACAAAAGTCAAAAACCTGCACACAAAAGTCAAAAATTAAGGTAAATAAGCAGCTAAAGGGTTAAATAATATAATAATAGCCCCAAGAAGCATCCTAACATAAAATACGAACCATGGCAATATGCTACAAGGTAAGTTGCCACTTGGAAGAAAAGAAAGATAAACCTCAAAACCTGCACATAAAAGTAAAAAAAGTATCACATTTTTTTCAAGGGGTTCAAATTTAGAAAAATACCCAGATAATGTCACAGTAACCACCATCGCAATATGCCAGTAAGGTGAAACTCTACCTGAAAAATATCCACTTGGAAGAAAAGAAAGAAAAACCTCAAAACCTGCATATAAAAGTCAAAAAAGTATCACATTTAGTTCAAAAGGTTAAAATTCAGAAAAATACCCTGAAAATGTTACAGTAACCACCATGGCAATATGCCAGTGAGGTAAAAGTCCACTTAAAAAAAATATCAAAACGTGTACACAAAAGTCAAAAACCTGCACACAAAAGTCCAAAATTGAGGTAAATAAGCAGCTAAAGGGTTAAATAATATAATACTAGCTCCAAGAAGCATCCTAACTTAAAATAGGAACCATGGCAATATGCTACAAGGTAAGTCGCCACTTGGAAGAAAAGAAAGACAAACCTCAAAACCTGCACATAAAAGTAAAAAAAAGTATCACATTTGTTTCAAAGGGTTAAAATTGAGAAAAATACCCTGCAAATGTCACAGTAACCACAATGGCAATATGCCAGTAAGGTGAAACTCTACTTGAAAAATATCCACTTGGAAGAAAAGAAAGACAAACCTCAAAACCTGCACATAAAAGTAAAACAAGAAAATACAGCAGTGCTATGCAAAAAAAGGACGATGATAATATGCCAATGCAGTTTTACTGAAAAGACCATCTTTAAAATAATAAGACTGAGTATCACAAATGTAGTTTCATGTAAAACATTATGTTGAGGAAAAATCTGAGAAATAATTAATTTAAACATAAACAGATCAATTTGAAAACAAATCAAAATATATTTGATTTTCGATCAATATATTGTGGAAAACAATGAAGATGGGGGTTTTATTTACTTATTTTTTCAAAATTGTTTTAGTATCTTTCTTCAGTAAATATGCAGTTTTCAGAAACTTGTGCATGAGGAACATAGAACATTCTAGTGCTCTGGAAACAAAAGTTTTACTAACAATTGTTAAGCCAAAAATGAAAGGGAATAAACCTTTTTTTCAAAGAACGCATCTGAAATTATAGAAAAAAACATGACATGAAGAGCAAATATAAAGATTATTTTGTATGCAAATCACATAGTCTTGATGATTTCTTTAAGAACACACCATATTTTTTTTTCATTCGCTTTTCCAACAGCACTGAACGTTCGAATTCGAGTGGCATTTTCCGTAAATACGATCAGTTCTGTCGGGGTTTTCTATCAATAACCTCAGAGTACACATCGAACGTAAGAAAAGTAACTCGTTACATGGTGTCTGGACGATTCGGACCGTGTACGATTCTGACCAGATTTTTATAAAGGACGTTTCGGCCCAGATCTACTGACGATTCGGACCATATTTCTGGCCGATTCGGACCAGCTTATTGGACGATTCAGACCATGTTTGTGGACAATTCGGACCATGTTTCTGGGCGATTTGCCCAACAGACACGCAAACTTCAAAAGCCAGCACAGACATACACACTTCACAAGACAGCACAGACTTGTCTTTTGAATTAAATAGGCCTAGAGCTTTATGTGCCAATTTCAGTGAGCCATTTTCATTAATTTCACTGAAAAAAATACCGACGTACCGGTATTGTTTGTAGTTTCACAACAGATAATTCTGCGAGTAATTATGAAACAACTAATCCTGTGCTTCTGGGTCATGTCAGGGAAGATGAAAAAAGACGTGACGTCAACATTGACCTGCCTGTTTTTATTTGCAATGCATTTTCGGCCCATATACCGAATTTGGTCAAAATCGGCCCAGTAGTTGGCCCATTGCTAAGGGGCACTCTCGTTGCTGGGGAAGTCACGTGACATCAACATTGACTGTCTGTTTTCATTTGCAATGCATTTTGGGTCCGTATACCGAATTTGATCAAACTCGGCCCAGTAGTTAGCCCGTTGCTAAGAGGGAGCTCTGGTTGCGAGGGACGTCACGTGACGTCAACATTGACCTGTATGTTTTTATTTGCAATGCATTTTGGGTCCGTATACCTAATTTGGTCAAAATCGGCCCAGTAGTTAGCCCGTTGCTAAGGTGGCGCTCTAGTTGCTAGGGAAGTCACGTGATGGCAACATTGACCTGTCTGTTTTCATTTGCAATGCATTTTGGGTCCGTATACCGAATTTTGTCAAAATCGGCCCAGTAGTTAGCCCGTTGCTAATGGGGCGCTCTGGTTGCTACGGAAGTCATGAGACGTAAACTTTGATCTGTCTGTTTTCATTTGCAAAGCACTTTGGGTCCGTATACCGAATTTGGTCAAAATCGGCACAGTAGTTAGCCGTTGCTAAGGGGGCGTTCTGCTTGCTAGGGAAGTCACGTGACGTAAACTTTGATCTGTCTGTTTTCATTTGCAATGCATTTTGGGTCTGTATACCGAATTTGGTCAAAATCGGCCGAGTATTTAGCCCATTGCTAAGGGGGTGCTCTGGTTGCTGTGGAAGCCACGTGACATCATAATTGATCTGTCTGTTTTCATTTGCAATGCATTTTGGGTCTGTATACCGAATTTGGTCTAAATCGGCCTAGTAGTTAGCCTGTTGCTAAGGGAGCGCTCTGGTTGCTAGGGAAGTCTCGAGACGTCAACATTGATCTGTGTTGTTTTTATTTGCAATGCATTTTGGGTCCGTATACCGAATTTGGCCAAAATGGGCCCAGTAGTTAGCCCGTTGCTAAGGGGGCATTCTGGTTGCTAGGGAAGTCACGTGGTGACACCTTTGACCTGTCTTTTCGTTTGCAATGCATGTTGGGTCCATGTATCAGAATTGGTCAAAATTGGCCCAGTAGTTTGCCTGTTGCTAGGGGCGTGCTTTACTTGCTATGGACGTCACGTGACATAATCAGTGACCCATTAACCTCACCCCCCCCCCCCCCCCCCAATATATTAAGGGTCCCTTGACCCAATGAGGGTGAAAGCAATGGTGAAGAGCCATCACTTGTTCTAGCGTCCGAGTATCCTTGAAAAAATGTAACATCAATTGTCCCCGGTTCCCTTGGGACAAATCCCTAAAAGTTTAATCAGCCAGGGTCATTCTCGTGAAGTCTCATCTCGGTAACTACTTCCTACGTTAAAAAAAGTGTGAAATTAGTATAAAGGACTCACGAGTTTCGACGTCGGCTTCGCCTCCGTCTCAACTCGGGTGCCTCCGGCGCCTTTGTCCTTTATAAAAAGTATCACATTTGTTTCAAAGGGTTAAAATTGAGAAAAATACCCTGAAATGTTAAGGTAACCACCATGGCAATATGCCAGTAAGGTAAAACTCCACTTGAAGACAAAATTTCAAAACCTGTACACAAAAGTCAAAAACCTGCACAGAAAAGTCAAAAACCTGTACACAAAAGTCCAAAATTCAAGTAACTAAGCATGGAAAGGGTTGAATAAAATATTACTATCCCTGAAAAGCATGCTGACATAAAAAAAAGCAAAAACCTGCACACAAAAGTTCAAAATGAATGAATCCAGATGCCGACGCAGATGCCGACATGAGGGCTATGCCATAGGCTCACACAACTATCGTTGGTGAGCCAAAAACAAATCCTTAACTAGTTTTGGGTTTTAAACAATATTACCCATCAAAAGCTTAAAATTAAAGTTTTTTCTGGATTGCTCTGAAAACAACTTGTAGATTTTCAAGAAACAATAGCCATTCACAGGTCTTGGTGGGACATTACAAGATGCATGGAAAAAATATTTCTGTTAGCATTTGTCAACCCTCTACAAGCAGCCAAGCATCAAAATTTTAGATACATTCAAGATAAAATGGGCTATTTTCAGATAGCTACAGCACTCAGTGGGTGTGTGTCAAACAAACATATGCCTTTTGTCGGACTTAGACTTGTCAGACGATGATATAGATATTAACCCTCTTCACCAATAATGATGGTTTTAACCTAAACGTTTTTTATCAAACTGAGTCATTTGAGACCATGATACCCATCTTTCTCAGGACATCAATAAAGGCTTTTCACTGAAAGTGAAAAACAATTCTTCAGACAGTCTGGGGTCATGGAAAATCATGGAATGTCATCTGGAAAAGCCATCATTCTCCAGAATCATTAAGTCTAGTTAGATGATATTCTTATGATGACTTGGTCCACTTTCCTTACAGCAGCTACATGAAAGTGTGAAATGCGGTGACTACAGTATGACCAAGTTGCTGTGGTTGGCTTCAGATGAAGACAGGCTTGGGCCTGTGTGTGTGTGTTGAAGGACACAATCATGATTTTGAAGAATTAGGAATTATGATTTAAGATCCCAGGCCGAGAATCGAAGCAGCGGCAATCCCGTCTGGCAAGCAGGACTCCAACACCCAAACCATTGGACCACAGCACACCGTCAAAAAGGATGGCTGGTATTCAACTTATTATATGTTGTTCTCACGATTGTTTGGTCCACTTTCCTTACAGAGGATTCAATAAAAATCAAGCATTCTTTTGAACGTTACAAAATACAGCAATTACAGCACACCTTATTACCGCTTGAAAGGGTACAGACTAACCCTCACCCCACCCCCTTCCTATATTCCTGCCTCTTAATAATCATCATAGTCTTTAGACTATGTGAACTCGTCAACTGCTTCATCGACATCAACACCTTCAGCAGCAGTTCTCTCTTCATCGGTGGCCTCCCTCTGACACACAATGCTGACAGTTAGTTCTTATTACTTAAACAGTTTAAAAAGAAATATTTCCAGGTCTGTGAGGGCATCCAGGGTAGTGTAAATTGTAATTTGCACACTGGGGTAAAACCTTCTTCAGAATACTGATTATCATTTAAGTTGACAGAATCAGTGACAGTATTGTACCAATTATAATTGGTATAACAAAATACTGCCCAGTACTATTCTCAAGCACCACCTGCATTATAAAAACCCTACAGCAAAACTTTAATTCACGTTATTACAAAAACAAATTCACATTAGGATTTCCTGTACAAAAAACATGGTGGTCATTATTTCAGGAGTCATAATAGTAGCACCGATTGTTGAGAACTTCCACAATTCTTTTTGAAACACCATTTCTTGTTTATCTAAGCTAAGGTTGTTCATGTGTTTTTGTGTCATGATGTTACTGTTCTGTTTGCTTACTCGCAAGTAATCAAATTAAATTTTTGGCAAACTCAGAATGTGTAATTGATTAAGTGGAGCTTTTGAACACATTGCTGCAAAAAACAATTGGACATCATTATTTTCTCCCAACAATCAAAACTGAGTGTTGTAAACCCCATATATTACATTTGGAAGCACACAAAAATATGTCTTACCATAGCAGCTCGGATATAAATGGGCCAGTTTTGGTTACCCCATAAGGGCCTGGAGATTTTTTTATACATTTCCTGAATACCTCGTCAGGCTACATCAAGTGGCTTTGCATTCGTTTCTTGGAAAGTCTTGGCTGTCTACTACAGGCAGCCAAGACTTGCCTAGCAACAACTGCCATAGTATTTAGAATGTAACTTGCAAGTTTAATTAAAGACTGCATGTTGGAGTACCTGTTTGGTTACAGTAACTAGAGGCAATAAAGATCCTGTAATCGCTTACCTGGCAGAACTACATATAAATACGTGATTTCCCATAGGGATTCCATGGTAACAATGAGCCACAATTGTGGCCATGTTTGCAACATTATATCAACATTACACGAGGATCATTGGTAGAAGGTGTCCCAGTCCTCAATCATGTGAAGTTTCAAAACATCT
Organism: Pictodentalium vernedei; assembly: GCA_031216915.1. Classification (NCBI taxonomy): domain Eukaryota; kingdom Metazoa; phylum Mollusca; class Scaphopoda; order Dentaliida; family Dentaliidae; genus Pictodentalium; species Pictodentalium vernedei. The sequence goes on along the minus strand of CM062293.1, from coordinate 240,748,179 downwards.
CACCTTGTAGTTTCAGAGAAGAGTTTTCAAAATCAACTAATCAGCATTAAAGAATGCCTCTGGTGGCCACAGGAATAAAATTAGTAACAGTTGTAGAGAACCTCTCATAGACTATGCTTGCCCAGTTTGGTTCAAATTGGCTCAGTAGTTCCAGAGTAAAGTGAAAATGTGATTTCCCATAGTGTTTCTATAGTAACTATAAGCTGCAAGTGCAGCCATATTTGCAACCCCATCAAGATGAAATGAGGATCATTGGTAGAGGGTGTCCCAGTCATCAAGCATGTGAAGTTTCAAAACATTTGGCCTTACGGTTTTCAGAGAAGATTTTTGAAAATCCCCCAATCAGAATCAAAGAATGCCTCTGGCAGCCATTGTTTTCCATCCCATGGGAACAAAATGAGGATCATTTGTAGAGTACCTCCCATAGATCATTCCTGTCACATTTGGTTCACATCAGCTCAGTAGTTCCAGAGAAGCAGATGGAAATGTTATTTCCCATAGGGTTTCTATAGTAACTAAAAGCCACAATTGCAGCCATGTTTGCAACCCGATCAACATTAAATAAGGATCGTTGGTAGAGGGTGTTCCAGTCATCAGTGACGTGAAGTTTCAAAACATTTGGCCTTGTAGTTTCAAAGGAGAAGATTTCTTGAAAAATGAACACATTTATGAATTCTGTTTCAATAAAAAATCAGTAAATGGTTGAATATTTTGAAAGTTACAATTTTTTCAGACAGAACTCTCTTTCAAATAGCTTTGGATAGGTAAAGGGTTACAGGAAACACAACATTTTATTCAAATAATTTGTCGTATCTTAAATGATATTATAATTGACTGGTCAGCTACGCATGATGGTAAACAAAACACCTGCCATCAATCAGTATTTCTGATAAGAAATATGAGAGTAATATCAACATAATTGCGCGTTTTGATGCAAACTTGTTTACAGTACAAGTCAAAACAAGTGCAACGCTGATTGCAGGCGATCAGACTCTAGTCCCCCACGGGGATGGTCTGTTCTATAAAACATGCAAAATATTTTTTAGGTCTGTTGGGCATTTAAAAAATAAGTTGCATGTTAAGAAATGGATAAAAGATTTCAACAGCAAGTGGGAATTGAAGTCCTCTCTCTCCCATCATGTATCTGTTCTCAGGCACCTACCATTTAACAACAGTAACAACAATGTAATCATTCCATATTGCATTTTTATTCAAAAATTATTGACGTGCATCATCCTCCTATGATGTGTCACCAATGGTATAAATATGAAAGTACAATCTCAAAGCATCTATCTATTAGATACAGGTGGTAACTGTAAAATAGGAACACAAAAATATCAAAGAAAGTTAAAAAATTTATAGTAATTTATATATTTTTTATACTTACCAATGACCCAGACATAGCTGGTGCTAACTCTTAAAATATAGGGCCAAACACAAATTTTGCCCCCCAATCCCCAAAATTTGCATCTAAAACTAAAGAAAACATGTCCTGAAAGGCCCTCCACACTTCGCCCCTACTGCGCATGCGCAGTGTCAAGGACGTTCCGAAATTGGCGCCATTTATCATGCTAATAACCAGTGCCTGGTAAGCGCTATGTACTCAGCGGGGAGGCAAGAGTTCCCAACTCCTGGGAGGGCCATCCCCGTCTGGGTCATTGGTAAGTATAAAAAATATATAAATTACTATAAATTTTTTAACATTTTTATACTGTACCAATGACCCAGACATAGCTGAATAGTAAAAAGGCTGGAGGGCCAAGGACATAGAGCAAAATGGAATACGCTCAATAAAATAAAAAAGAGTCATCCCCTGTAGGGAAAAGAAGTAATAGGCCTTACATGTATCTTTCTTATTTATGATAAATTAGAAAGATACAACACCTTCCAAAATTGAGCTTTATACATCCATGTACTCTATTAATATCCAATATAATCCTTATACTAATAATTTTTAAAGTAAGCCAATAATAAAGTAAGACTAGAGAATAGAGACTCTTATACTCCTAAAAGTGTCTGAGAATAGCATAATCATGTCCGTTGACATATGCAATATTCAAAAGCTATACTTTAAAAACTAAGACTTGAATGAATTTTATAAACTTAAACTTCTCACTAAACAACCATCCCAATAACAGCTCAGAATTACTAACTCTGGAGGAGGTATCCCCTTGTTTTCATAGTAAAACAGGTGACCCAAGGGAACACCCTCCCCCCCCCCCCCTTTTTCTTGCCCTGGGTCAAATAGCCCAGAGCGAAGAGGGCAGCCGAACGGAGACACTGCCGAAACAGACAGCCTACCTAGCTATAGTAGCAACTGTTAAGTGAATGACATTCTGAGCAGTAGATAATAGACCTAACAAAAGAGGCCTCAAGAAATTGACTCGATATTTCTAAGATAAAATTCATGAATGTGGATGGCTGAGCGCAATGAGCGGCCTTCAAAAATCTATAACAGCGACACTATTAATGTAAGCCCAAGAAGTAGAAGAACTCTTACTTCATGAGCCGAAATCTTAAGCACAACTGCTAAGTCAATGATATACCATAAGCAGTACCGATAGTTAATAGAATCCATTAACAATAAAATGGAGCGTAACGTCCTTCTACTAGACATCAAAGACAGAAGAAGCTTACGCCCTTGTAATAAACAGATATCTGTTTATAAATACATAAACTGTACCCGGAAAGAGTAAAGGCCTATGCCCATACGAAGACGGAAGGACCTTAAAATAATAGGTTCCGGATAATAGGAGCCTAACTCTTATGCAACCATCCAACCTAAATAGTAACGGAAGTATTGATTCCGAAACTATGAAAGTGAAAATCATCCATCGATAGTGCATGAAACTCACTGACTCTACAGTAAAAGAGAAACCAACAGAATTACTGTCTAAAAGGTCAGAATTTGAAAACTACTGTTTCCAGAGGCTCAAATGATTACTTAGCTAAATAAGAACCGAAGTTAAAATCCGTATAGGAATTTAATCTAAAGATTCTAAGTCTATTTATCAAAAAGTTACTAACTGACTTAGATAAAGAGACAAAAGACTGAATTGTAAACTATCGTAGAGTGCATAGGTATGAGGTAACATAAACCTATAACCTAAATAATAACAGGCTGCAGTAGATCTTGTGAAACAAGTATACTAAAAAATAGCAATGAGTAGTATGGAGGGATCAACAATATGAACATAATGATCCCTACACCACGACGGAAGAGCCTCCACTTTAGTCGCATAGAATAGCGAAGAAGAGGATCTCCTATAGTAAGAAATCGCGTCCAAAGCTCATCCAGTACAGTGCTTACAATGTAATACGGACCACACAACGGAATACATGAAGGTTGCGACCTTGCTGGTTGTGATAAAGATGACACGATTTACCCAGTGAAAAAAGATCCTCACATAGAGGAAGATTTCACGTTAAGACCCACAGTAGACAAGAGAGTAAATTACTCATGATCTCTGTGAAGATAGAGATGCTATCAACAGAAATGTATTGTGGTTGTTTATCTTAGCAATACCTGCTAAAACAACAGCGCCGGAGGATACGCGTATCCTATCATTCCGTCCTATAGATCAATAGAGCGTTAACACTATTAGCTCAGAGATCTGGACAAGCCAACACATACGTCTGCAATTGATTAGCAAGCTGTGTCATAAATAAATCATCATTGGGCGCTCCCATAGATAGCAAATCTGATTGAATACTTGTTTGTTGAGAGTCCATTCTGACAGCAACAAGCGACCCGTAAGAGAACGGGAGTCCGATAAAACAATCAGACGACCCGGAATATGACGGACCAAAACTGAACTTGGTGTACTATAACCAACAGACGGATTCTTTCCATTAAATTGAATAACGGAAACGAAAGAGTGCCTCCCTGGTTCCGGAGATACGCCACTACTGTCGAATTAAAGGACAGGAATTTGGGCATGCGTTTCTGAATAATGTTCATGCAATGACATAAAGCAAGCCTAAAAAACATTATTCCGCGGAAGTTAAACTGATAGCTAAAAGACTGCGGAACCCAAAGACCCTGGCACTTCGAATCCGTAGGGATCAGTATATATCCCAATCTGTTTGACTGGCAACCGTCATAACAGCCACACTCGGGTCCGGCAACTGCGGCGGCACTCTCTGAGTCAACCACCGAATGTTTGCCCCAGTCTGAATCTCTTGTAACACTAGATAGACAAGAGAACGTATAAATCGAGCAATTCATGGATTGCCGGAAAGTTGCCGTCGAAGAGAAGCTCCTCCGAGAACGAAGCGACTCTGAGAGAGTTCTTAACCTTACTATCCACGCGTGTGGATGTAGCTAGGGCTGCGTCACGTCTAACCAACTCCAATCAGCCACTGAAGGGCGGAGTTATACGTGAACAAACTACTGCCCTCAAAAGAAATTACATTGAGAATAATATCCCGTAAATCTTTTCTTGAAGACGTAATGATAACGCCTCAGTAAGGCGGATTACGTATAATAAAGCGTCTAAGTTAAGTCTACTATACATAATGTCGTTCCCAACATTGAAATTGGAAAAGACATAAACGGCGAAAAAGAATATATGCAGTCTTTAATCACACCGTCTAGACGCATATGAACTCTCGGTATGCCCTGCTCTGCCAAAATAAACTATTTGTAAAAATGATAAAATGGCAGAAATGAGCAACGCGGACAAGAAACTAAACTATCATGCTTAGTAGCAGGCTTGTATATATATATATATATAGCGTCGAAAAATAAAACACATGTTGTAATGACAATATTGGACTGCGTCGGTAAGTCAGGGACAATGTCCCTGTACCGATCGAAAAATCCGAGTCCAATGACGCTATAAGTCTCTTATCCAAGATCGCAGCAATGAAGTCCGAAATAATAATCACTGGAAGAAATGCCAGAAGATATGAAAGGCATCTTCCGATACTACTAAAGGGAAAACTCGAAATCTTTCGAATCCCTTTCGCCATCCTGTCGGACCCTATAAAGCGTTCGGTCGTCCGTAGCTAATGCAACCGCGGACCGCACCGACCCAGCGCCGTCGGATAATTCCTGATTCGACTGAGAAACTGTCAATTGCTGGGATGCTGCGAAACAACTGTGCTAACTCGGATAGCACGTCCGTCACTGAGGCCTGAGGAGAAGCGGTCTTACGATGCATTGCCGCTGGAAGCTCCGTGATCGTTACCCCGTGCATACTTCCAATATGCGAGCGAACGGAGTGTATAGGCCTCGTGTCCCTTGGCTACCGGATGGCGCGACCTATTCGCCGTGGAATCACTGAATGCCGAAACTGATCGGATACTCGAGGTCACGTAGCCAATGTGCGGTCGTGTGCCCTGCTGTGAGGATGAGGAAGCATTAAAGACAGTCTCTCGGACTGTCAATATAACGGAGCGTCCCGAGCAACGGACATATGCTCCGAATGTAAAATATCTGAACCACAACATGCAGTCCCCTATGTTGTTGGGCGAGAGAGGAACCTCTCTCGCTCACAGCCCAGACGGACCTGGACAAGCCAGGAACCGGACTAACAGGCTTCCTCCGATCTGTCCTCAATCTGCCGTCACTGGGTGAGTACTAAAGTAATTAAAGTGCTCGCATCACCCAAATCTCCTTCCTAGACCGCAACGGACGAACCCGGCAGCCGAACCATTCGATGAATGTACGCTACACCGGGTGAGCTAGCGAATGTCACTCCGTAAGCGATAGACATATTCCATGAGCACTTATTGCCGCTAACTCTTCATTAACTATGACGACAGAGGCACACTTTTGAAAGACATCTCCATAACTCTTCGAACAAGAAACCAGAAATGCTTGGATAGCAAGCATAAAATAATAATATATATAGCGTCGTTCAATAATTCGAAAGTTTGTGTGACATTATTGGACTATGTCGGAACTGAGGGACGATGTCCCTGAACCGAACCAAAAATTTCTAAGTCCACCGACGCTATCAGTTTCTTATCCGGCATCGCAGCATATGTTGTTCCGAAAGGGAAAGCTTGAAATCCTCCGAATCCCTTTCGGTATCCCGTCGGACCGGATGAAACTTTCGGACGTCCGTACCCGCTTCCGCGGAGCGTCCCGACCCAGCATCGTCGGATAAAATATATGCGACAGATTCAGTTGATGCTGGGATGCTGCGATAAACTGTGCTATTAAAGAAAGCACGTCCGTTCCCGAGGCCTGTGCAGTAGCGGACTTACGATGCATTGCCGCCGGAAGCTCCGTGTACGTTGACTCCCGCACACTTCCTATGCGAACGTCCGGAGTCTGCAGGCCTCGAGTCCCCGGCTACCGACCCAGCGCTGTCGGATAATTCTCGAGCTGACACCGTTTCTGTCGGCTGCTGGGATGCTGCGATAAGCTGTGCTATGTGCACAAGAATGTCCGGCGTCGAGACCTGCGGAGGCGCAGTCTATCGCTGCTTCGCCGAGGGCAGCTCCGCATCAGATGGCTCCCGCATACTTTTCCTATGCGAACGTCCGGAGTCCATCGGTCTCGAATCCCTGGCTGCCGGATGGTGTGACCTGGTCGCCGAAGAATCCTTGATCGGCGAAGCTGGTAATATATCGGCGGTCACGCAGCCAAGGTGCGGTCATGTGCGCTGACGAGAAGAGGAAGCCTTAGCAGTCTCAGCGGACTGCCTATACAACGGAGCGTCCCGAGCGACGGACGTATGCTCCGCTAGCGACACATTTTGTACCACAACATCTGGGGCCAGATGTTGTTGAACGAGAGAGGGGCCTCTCTCGCTTGCCGTCCGGATGGACCGGAACGAGCTATGAACCGGACTAAAAGGCTTCCTCCGTTCTCCCTCCGATCTGCCGTCACTGGGTGTGCATTAAGTTAATTTTATAGTGCTCGCATCACCCCAAAATTCCTTCTAGACCGCAACGGACGAACCCGGCTGCCGAACCATTCGGTGAATGGACGCTACACCGGGCGAGCTAGCGAACGTCAAAGGCCGTCGAACCTACTAGGGTCCTCTTAGGCAATTGGCGTATTACATGAGCACTTTTCCGCTAGCCCTTCATTAATTGTGACGACGGAGGCACACTGTTGGAAGACATCACAGATACATCACCCTAATCTTGATCGTCTGAAATAGAAATTGATAAAGTAGAGTGACCCTGCGGGGAAAGGACCGGAGTGTCCAAATCCCCAACAACATACCGTGACATACGCTTCCCATATTGTCATCGAAATCATACGATACAGAACAGGAGTTAATGCGAGTACACTGACCACATATAGAATGATAATAAAGTCAGAGGAAGACTTCCTCTTAAAACAATTGATCAATATCCTTTCAATGTGAAAAGAAAACAAGTCCTGGTAATCGCACTAACCCCTGGCAATCAAAATACATAATAATAATATGATCCATTAATATAGAAAAAATAATTGAAATCAAAATATTTTGAAAAAATATTTTTTCAGAACAGCCCAAGTTTCTGAAAAGTAACGTTGAGCCCCAATGGATCCCAAGCCTAAGTGTGGACAAAAATTTTAAAAATATTTTAAACAATTTATTCAACACTTACGAACAATAATAATGTATCTAGTTATGATTAAAATAACATAAAGATATTATTTTTTAGAAATCCCCCCCTCACACAGAGGGCTGTTGTAAATGTAAACAATGAGTGTAAAAACATTAAAATAAGACTCCAGGCACCCAGGCCCGAAATCAGTTACCAAAAATACACTATCTGATGCAAAACAGAGACTTCCAGGGAAGAAACTGCAGAACATCAGATGGTAGATGCAGAACACAACGCCTAACCACCCGTAGGTGAAGACGTAAACATGGGGAAAGAACAGAATTCATTCTGTTATTCAGCTAAAACTCCCAAGAAATTTTAGTAATAATAATTACAGAAACTATGCCAAAAGCATGGGAGAATAGCAAGGGGGAACTTAAAGGACAGGGAGAGAGGAAAACACTTGAAAAAACAGTGTAACTAAATAATCAGAATGACAACAAAATGGCTGCTGCCTTGAAAATAGGTAACTTAACATAATTTCATTAAAAAATTTTAAGTTACAGCCCTGATAATATTCTGTCACACATTCTTTTCCTCTCCTCCTTCTCTATCCTCCTTAGAATCACCATTTCACTAATATTTATGTGTCTGGCATCATTTAAACTGAGATTTAAAAGCACAAAGATCAGTCAGATGTTAACTGATGAAGGGCCAAACTTAGAATGATAAATGGCGCCAATTTCGGAACGTCCTTGACACTGCGCATGCGCAGTAGGGGCGAAGTGTGGAGGGCCTTTCAGGACATGTTTTCTTTAGTTTTAGATGCAAATTTTGGGGATTGGGGGGCAAAATTTGTGTTTGGCCCTATATTTTAAGAGTTAGCACCAGCTATGTCTGGGTCATTGGTAAGTATAAAAATATTCGGCTCTTCTAAAACTTTTTTCCAAAAAAGTTTTGTGCATCATCCTCCTACCATCTCTGACCAATGTTAGAAATCCTCCTAGTGACATGCATCATCATCCTAGCACCTCTGACCAATGTTAGAAATCCTCCTAGCATCTCTGACCAATGTTAGAAATCTGAAAGTAATAGCTCGAAACATGTCTAAGATACAGGTGATAACGTCAAATATGGAAAAAAAAATGACAAAAAAGTCTGTCATTCAGCCATCTTGAATTTTTTTTCAAAAAATTTTAACGTGCATCATCCTCCTAGCATCTCTGACCAATGTTAGAAATCTGAAAGTAATATCTCAAAATATGTCTTAAGATACAGGTGGTAACGTCAAATATGGCAAAAAAATAACAACAAAAATGGCTGCCATTCGGCCATCTTCAATTTTTTTTCAAAATGGCATGCATCATTCTCCTATGGTGTCTGACAAATATTGAAAATTTAGAACTAATATTTCAAAACATCTCCAAGATTTGGGTGATAACGTAACTTGAGAATGCAAAAAATGAACAAACATGGCCCTGCCATCTTGAATTTTTTTTTTCCAAAAATTTTGACGTGCATCATCCTCATAGCATCCATGAACAATGTTAGAAACCTGAAACAAATATATTAAAACATGTCTAAGATACAGGTGGTAACATCAAAAGAAGCAAAAAATGATGACAAAAATGGCCACCAGTCGGCTATCTTAAATTTATTTTCAAAAAGTTTTGACGTGCATTGTCCTCCTATTATGTGTCACCAATGGCATAAAAATGAAAGTACAGTGTCGAAGCATCTATGAGATACAGGTGGTAACATAAACTAAGATATAGGTGGTAACTTCAAATATAGCAAAACAAGAGGCCCCAGGGGGCCTGAGGGTGCTCACCTGACATGGTATTCTAAATATCAAACTAGGGACTTGATTTGAATAAATTGCACATGCCCCTCCTAAGAAAAGCATATACCAACTGGATGAAGCAGTTGTGCCCACACAATACACAGGATTTTCCTTCTATTTTCAGTTCCTGCACTTTCACGTCCCAAAATTGAGATAAACGCATAATAAAAGAGATTTTTTTTTATTTTTGTTCTGACATTTTCGAAGTCCCAAACAAAATATTTTCAACCTAAAACTTTTTTTTCTTCACCCGGCCCCCAAATTTTCAGTGTAAATTTTTTGTCTTAAAACTGACCAAAATGAATAAAAAACAAACAAAAAAAAATTTCCGGATTTTGGTCCAAAATTTTCCAAGTCCCACCCAGCCTCCAAATTTTCAGTGTAAAAAAAAAATAATTTTTTGTCTTAAAATTTAGCCTGGAACGGGACCCCAAATTTTCAGCCTAAATATGAACCCAGGGACTTGGCTTGAACAAACTTGAATCTCACCCCCCAAAGGATGCTGCATACCAAATATCAAAAGATTCTTATTGGTAGATCTGAAGAAGAAGACTTTTACAAAATATTCCTCACACTGCACTAATTTAAACATTTGGGCTCCCATAGAGACCCCAAATATGGACCCAGGGAATTGATTTCAATAAACATGTGAAACAATCTTCCAAAGATGTTATATGTGAAATTTTAAAGCTTTTGGAGCAGTGGTTTGGGAGAAAAGTAGTCTTATATGTTTTTTCTATTAACCACAGTGTTAAAAAATGCTGACTCAGCACTTTTTCAAAGTCCCAGAAAAGTACCCCATGATAAAACCGAAAGCAATTTTTTTTATCATTTTTTTTATCATTCCATTCTGTTGGTTCTAAGGAAGCTTCACATCAAATAAGAATTCTCAGTGCCGTGTAGTTTTGGAGAAATGGGCGTTTTAATTTTTTTCTATTTTTAGCTCCTGCGGTTCCCACGGGGCGATGGAAAAAACCTATTTTGCATAAATTAAGTACTTGTGACCCAATAAGCCCTAATATCAAATTGGGAAATAGAAATTCTGGGAGGGGCAAATAATCTTGCCCCTCCCATAACGACGGCAAATAAAAAAATGCTGACTCAGCACTTTTTCAAAGTCCCAGAAAAGTACCCCATGATAAAACCGGTAGCAATTTTTTTTTATCATTCCATTCTGTTGGTCCTAAGGAAGTTTCACATCAAATAAGAATTCTCAGTGCCGTGTAGTTTTGGAGATATGGGCGTTTTAATTTTTTCTATTTTCCTGCGGTTCCCATGGGGTGATGGGAAAAACATTTTTTGCATAAATTAAGTACTTATGACCCAATAAGCCCCCATATCAAATTTGGTCCAAATCTGCTTCTCGATTTGGAAAATAGAAATTTTGGGAGGGGCAAATAATCTTGCCCCTCCCATAACGACAGCAAATAAAAAATGCTGACTCAGCATTTTTTCAAAATCCCAGAAAAGTACCCCATGATAAAACCGATAGCAATTTTTTTTTATCATTCCATTCTGTTGGTCCTAAGGAAGCTTCACATCAAATAAGAATTCTCAGTGCCGTGTAGTTTTGGAGATATGGGCGTTTTAATTTTTTTCTATTTTTAGCTCCTGCGGTTCCCATGGGGCGACGGGAAAAACTTTTTTCTATAAATTAAGTACTTATGACCCAATAAGTCCCCATATCAAATTTGGTCCAAATCTGCCTCTCGGTTTGGAAAGTTAAAAAATTTATAGTAATTTATATATTTTTTATATTTCCAATGACCCAGACATAGCTGGTGTTAACTCTTAAAAATCTTGGGCCAAACACAAATTTTGCCCCCCAATCCCCAAAATTTGCATCTAAAACCAAAGAAATTATGTCCTGAATGGCCCTCCATACTTTGCCTCTACTGCGCATGCGCAGTGTCAAGGAGGTCCCGAAATTGGCGCCAATTATCATTCTTACAAGCAGTGCCTGGACAGCGCTATGTACTCAGCGGGGAGGTATGAGTTCCAAACTCCTGGGAGGGCCATCCCCGTCTGGGTCATTGGTAAGTATAAAAAATATATAAATTACTATAAATTTTTTAACATTTTTATACTGTACCAATGACCCAGACATAGCTGAATAGTAAAAAGGCGGCAGGGCCTAGGACATAGAGGAAAGTCCAATAAGCTCAACTATATAAGATAGAGTCATCCCCTCGAGGAGAAAAGGGGCATTAGGCTTTACATGTATCTTTCTTATTTTATGATAAATTAGAAAGACACAACACACCCTCCATAATTGAGCATAATAACATTCACATTCTCTATTAACATCCAGTATATCCTTTATACTAATTATTTTAAAGTAAGCCAATAAATAAAGATAGTCCAGAGAATTGAGACTCTTTATACTCTTTTAAAAGAGTCCGAGGATTGTATATTAACGCCCGTTTGACACGTGACATATACAAATGCTTCACACCGAGCTATACTTTAAAAACATGACATGAATGAATTTTTAAACATTAACTTTACACTTTAAAACCATCCCGGTAACAACTCAGAATTACTGACTCCGGAGGAGGTATCCCCTTGCTTTTCACTATAAATCAGGTGACCTAAGGGAACACCCTCCCCCCCCCCCTTCCCCTTGCCCTGGGTCAAATAGCCCAGAGCGAAGAGGGCAGCAGGACGGAGTCACTGCCTGAACAGAAAGCCTGCATAACTATAATTGCAACTGTTTAGAGAACGACATCCTGAGTAACAGATAACGGACCTAAACAATGCAGGTCTCCAGAAATGGACTCAATATTTCTGAGATAAAAATTCGTGAATGTGGATGGCTGAGACCAATATGCAGCCTTCATTAAATCTGTAATAGCAACACTATTTGCGTAAGCCTAAGATGAAGAAAGAGCTGTTACTTCATGAGCCGAAATTTTAAGCACAGACTGCTGAGTTGAAGATAGATTATCATAAGCAGTACAGATAGTTAATTGAATCCATCTAGCAATAGAATGGACCGTAATGTCCTTTCTATCAGGCATCAGAGACAGAAAGAAGCGTTTTCGTCCCTTTCTGATAAACTGAGATCTTTGATTATAAATACGTAAAGCTCTAACCGGACAGAGTAAAGGCCTATGCCCATCTGAAGACGGAAGGGCCTTAATAACAATAGGTTATTAGGAGCCTGATTCTTAGCCAAAAATCCAACATTAGTTGTAAAGGTAATAGTGTTCCCGACACTACAATAGTGAGAATCGTCCACCGAGAGTGCATGAAGCTCACTGACTCTTCTAGCAGAAGAGAAAGCTAAGAGAAATGCTGTTTATAAGACAAGAATTTGAAATCTACTGTCTCAAGAGGCTCAAATGGCTTTTCTTTTAGTTTAAGAAGAACCCAAGCTAAATTCCATTTAGGAATTAATCTAAGGGTTCTAGGTCTATTTATCGAGAAGTTTCTAACTAATCTAGATAAAGAGACATCAGATCCAATTGTAAACTATCATGGTGTGCATAGGTATCAGATAACATAAACCTATAACCTTTAATAGTAACAGGCTGCAGTTGATCTTGTCAAACAAGTATACTAGAAAGTTTGCAATGTCTGGTATGGAGGGATCAAAAATATCAACAGAATGATCCCTACACCAATGACGATAGGCCTTCCACTTAGCCGCATAGTTTAGCGAAGAGGAGGTCCTCCTACAGTTAGAAATCGCGTCCACTGCTCGTCCTGTACAATGCTTGCGGTACAAGAAGGACCGCACAATGGAAATACGTGAAGGTTGAGACCTTGCGGGTTGTGATGAAGTTGATGCGATTCCCCTGCGAAAGAAGATCCTCTCGTGGAGGAAGTTTTCGCAGAAAAATCCCACAGCAGACACCTGAGTAGATTTATCCACGGTCTCTGTGGAGACAGAGATGCTACCAACAGAATTGCATTGTGATTGTTTTATCTTTAGCAATATTTGCTGAATCAACGGCGCTGGAGGATACGCATATCCTATCATTCCGACCCACGAGATCGATAGAGCATCTACTGTATTTGCTCGGGGATCCGGACATGGTGACACATACGTCTGCAACTGATTGTTGAGATGTGTAGCAAATAAGTCTATCATTGGCCGCTCCCATTGGTAGCAAATCTGATTGAATACCTGTTTGTTGAAAGTCCATTCTGACGGCAACAAGCGACCCTTCCGTGAAAGGGAGTCTGCTAATACATTCAGACGACCCGGAATATGACGCACCGAAAGCAGAACTTGGTGTTCTAGAACAAACAGAAGGATTCTTTCCGTTAAATTGAATAACGGAACGGAATGAGTGCCTCCCTGGTTCCGGATATACGCAACTACTGTCGTATTGTCGGACAGGATTTGGACATGTGCTTTCTGAATAATGTTCATCCAATGACGTAGTGCAAGCCAAATTGACATCATTTCTTGGATGTTTATGTGCTTGCCTAGAAACTGCGGATCCCAAAGACCCTGGCACTTCGAATCTGTTGGGATCAATGTTGTACCCCAACCTGTTTGACTGGCATCCGTCATAATCATAAAACTCGGGTCCGGCAACTGCAGTGGAACTCCCTAAGTCAACCACTGAATGTTTGCCCAAGTCTGAATCTCTTGTTACACATGATTAGACAAGATAACGTCTATAAATTGCTGAAAGCTTGCCGTTGAAGAGAAGCTTCTCCGTAGACTGAAGCAACTCTGAGAGAGTTCTTCATCTTACTATCCACGCGCGTGGATGTAGCTAGGGCTGCGTCATGTCTAACCAACTCCAGGTTTGCCACTGAAGGGCGGAGTTATACGTGGAATAAACTACTGCCCTTGAAAGAAGTCTCAATGAGGATTGTATCCTGGAATTCTTTCCCTTGAAAACGTAATGATAACGCCTTAGTAAGGTGGTCTGCGTATGATAAAGCGTCTAAGTTAAGCCTGTTAGACATTATTGTCGTTTCCAACGTCGTGGTTGGAATTGACATAGACGATGGTATAGACAATTCCAAGTCTTCAGCCTCGTCATCTAGACGCAGAGGAACTCTCGCTATGCCCTGTCCTGCCGTTTCGAATTTATTCCTTGAATTGATGAAAGGCAGATTTAGAGCATTTGCGGACAAGAAACCAGACTTGCCTGTTTTGGTAGCTGCCGTGAGGATGAGGAAGCCTTATCGACAGTCTCTCCGGACTGTCTATATAACGGAGTGTCCCGAGCGGCGGACGTATGCTCCGAATGCGAAACGTTTTGTACCACAACATCTGGTCCCAGATGTTGTTGTACGAGAGAGGGACCTCTCTCGCTCGCAGCCCGGATGGACCTGGACGAGCTAGGAACTGGACTAATAGGCTTCCTCCGATCTCTCCTCTGATCCGTCGTCACTGGGTGTGTACTTTGTCTTATTATAGTGCTCGCATCACCCAAATCTCCTTCCTGGACCACAACGGACGAACCCGGCCACCGAACCATTCGATGAATGGATGCTACACCGCAGACGTATGCTCCGAATGCGAAACGTTTTGTACAACATCTGGTCCCAGATGTTGTTGTACAAGAGAGGGACCTCTCTCGCTCGCAGCCCGGATGGACCTGGACGAGCTAGGAACCGGACTAACAGGCTTCCTCAGTTCTCTCCTCTGATCCGCCGTCACTGGGTGTGCACTTTGTTGTTTTATAGTGCTCGCATCACCCAAAACTCCTTCCTGGACCGCAACGGACGAACCTGGCTGCCGAACCATTCAAAGAATGGACGCTACACCGGGCGAGCTAGCGGACGTCAACGCCGTCGATCCTACTAGGGACCTCTTAGGCAATTGACATATTTCCATAAGCACTTTGCCGCTAGCTCTTCATTTAATTGTGACGACGGAGGCACACTTTTGGAAGACATCACGGAAACATCACCCTGTTCTTGTTCCTCTGAAATAGATTGATAAACTAGAGTGACCCTGCGGAGAAAAGATCGGCATGGCCATTTCCCCGCTAACAACATACCGTGACACACGCTTCCCATGTTTGTCATCCAACTGACACATACTGAACAGGAGTTAGTGCGAGTACACTGACTACAATTAATACAATGATTATGAAAGTCAGAGGAAGATTTCCTCTTATTACAATTTGAACAATATCCTTTCATTGTGAAAAGAATACAAAAAGTCCTAGTACTCGCACCAACCCCTGAAAACAAAGATACATAATAACATGATCCATTAACATAGAAAAAATAATTGAAATCAAAAAAAAAATTTTTTTTAAAAATATTTTTTCAGAAAAGCCCAAGTTTCTGAAAAGTAACGTTGAGCCCCAATGGATCTCAAGCCTAAGTGTGGACAAAAATTTTAAAAATATTTTAAAAATGACAACAAAAATGGCTGCCATTCGGCCATATTGAATTTGTTTTTTCAAAAGACTTTGGCATGCATCCTCCTCCTATGATGTCTGACAAATGTTGATAATTTAAAACTAATATCTCAAACATCTCGAAGGTGTGGGTGATAACGTAACTTGAGAACGCAAAAAATGAACAAAAATGGACGTCATTCGGCCATCTTGAATTTTTTTTCAAACAATTTTGACGTGCATCATCCTCATAGCATCTATGAACAATGTTAGAAACCTGAAGAAAATATGTCAAAACATGTCTAAGATAAGGTGGTAACATCAAATGAAGCAAATAATGATGACAAAAATGGCCGCCAGTCGGCCATCTTGAATTTTTTTTCAAAAATTTTTGACATGCATCATCCTCCTATTATGTGTCACCAATGGTATAAAAATGAAAGTACAGCGTCAAAGCATATATGAGATACAGGTGGTAACATAAATGAGGACAGACAGACAGACGAACAAATGGACAGACAGACATACAGAGTGCAATCCAATAGTCCCCCAATACGGTAAAACCGTGGGGGACTAATAAGTTGTAGGATAACCACCATAAACTATGTATCTTTCTCTTCCTACACTGATAAGACCAGAAGCTGACATCATTTTCTGGAAATCTTTCAATGATAGCCTTCCAGAAAATGTCAGATTCTGATCTTATCAGGTCAGGAGCAGCAGTATACTTAGTTTATTGCGGTTATGCTACAACTTATTTTGACTTGTACTGAAAATATTTTTGTGTTTTTTCCCAGTTCTCAGTGGAGAAAACTGAAACCAACCCTGACCAGATTCTCAAAAAACAAGTATTTTGCTGACAGTACCGATCTTCATCCAGACAGGAGAGGCATTGGGTTAAGCATTAGAATATAGCCTCTGGTGGCCACGTATTTCCACCCTCTCATAGACCATTCCGGTCAAATTCTGGTTCACATCGGTTCAGTAATTCCAGAGAAGAATGTGATTTCCCATAGGGTTTCTATAGTAAATATAAGCCATGTTTGCAACCCGATCAACATTAAATGAGGATAGTTGGTAGAGGGGGTCCCAGTCATTGACAATGCAGAGTCTTAAAACATTTGGCTGGCCCTGTGGTTTCAGAGGAGAAGATTTTTCAAAATCCACCAACCAGAATCAAAGAATGCCTCTGGCAGCCATGTTTTTGAACGCACAAGAACAAAATGAGGATTGTTTATAGAGGACCTGCCATAGACCATTCCTCCCAGGTTTGGTTCATGTCGGCTCAGTAGTTCCAGAGAAGAAGATGAAAATGTGATTTTCCAAAGGGTTTCTATAGTAAGCAATTGCTGCCATGTTTGCACATGATCAACATCAAATGAGGATCGTTGGTAGAGGGTGTCCCAGTCATCAACCATGCAAAGTTTCAAAACATTTGGCCCTGTGGTTTCAGAGAAGATTTTTCAAAATCCACCAATCAGAATCAAAGAATGCCTCTGGCGGCCATTTTTTCAACACACAGGAACAAAGTGAGGATCGTTTGTAGAGGACTTCCCATAGACTACCCCTGTCAGGTTTGGTTCACGTCAGCTCAGTAGTTCCAGAGAAGAAGATGAAAATGTTATTTATAGTAATGATAAGCCACAATTACGGCCATGTTTGTAACCCGATCAACATTAAATGAGGATCAATGGTAGAGGGGGGCCTGTACAGGCAACCAACAATGACATAGAAACACTGTTAAGTCATCAATAGCTATTACATGTATTATATAATAGTAATTATTGTAAAATTTAATTTGAGGCTTTAAGGGTAAATGAAGACACCAGCACTTTCATTTTCAGTAGAACCCAAATATGGGCTTCTAGCACTCAACCAGTTCAGAAGCAACACTTTGTGTAACGGCCTGACCATTCAGAGAAAGATCTCCATATGGAACAGTTAAGCTAGATGGTTTGGCAGAAAGGCTATTTCAATTTGTCTCTCATAATAACATGGGTGGAACAGGCGGAAGGAGAAAAAAAACACAAACTGACTGTACAATAATTTTATAATGAATAATGGATTTTTTACAATGATGATTAAGAATTGATTAAAATCATGACACTTTGGGCTTTTTCCATACAGGTCCATCATGGGGTTTCTCCTCTTCTTCTTCTTCTTGGAAAACTGTTGTAGGTTGATTTCTGAAAGATATGAAGAAAATACCACCATAATAATATTATCAAAAAGTGAATATTTCTAACAATTATATCCAAGCTGAAGAAACATGAAGTTTCTAGTGGTATGAGAGTGATATTCAGCACTCAACAAGGTCAACTTTCATTGTCAGTGCATACATATACATATATATATATATATCTGTACACACTTAGCAACCATTGTAAAAGATATACTAACCCTTTCTACTCTGAGGTTAAAATACAAAAAATTGCCAGATGCAATTTTTTCCCATAATGCATCTAAAAATTAAACAAGAAAAAAGTTACTAAGGTAAAACATGTCCCCCCACCCCCTGCCCCTGAGTGACCTTCACCTTGCAGATGCAGTGGAAACTATTATACGCGACACACCTTCTGACTGTCCTTAACATTTGTAAAAAGTTTAACAATTGTACTATGATTCGTTTCTGAGTTATGGCTGAGACACGAATATTGACCGAGTTTTAGTGTGACCTTGAAATGTGACCTTGACCTTGAAGATACAAACCCGGGTATGGTGTGTGACACATCCTCCCATGGTCCTTTATAATTGTGTGAAGTTTGATGACTGTGGCCCTAACAGTTTTCGAGTTATTGGCTCGGACACACACACACACAGACGGACGGACGGACGGACACACAGACACTTCAATCACTATATGGACTTAAGTCGGGGGGCATAACAAATTCAATCTTGTTTGACAGAGATCACTGAGCTCTTTCAAACAAGACTGAATTTGGTAAATTCCTAGTTGCATTATGGGGAAAATTTGCATCCTGAAATTTTAGTGCAAAGGTTTAACATTCATTCCTGTATAGAAATGTTCTGAATTTTGAAATCTCATATTTAAAACAGATTTTATCGAATGGATCATTCATTTATTGGGGTTTAACGACACTTTTGACAGCCAGGGTCACCTCGTGTTGGACAGTTTTATGGGTGGAGGAAGACTGAGTACCCAGAGAGAATCACCAAGCATGGGCGAGCAACTGTCAGACTCCCAGTGTACTAACTCCACACAAGCAGGGTTAGTATTGGATGAAGACAAGTGCACCATTGATGTGCAGTAGTCCTTAGTACTCCACGTGGGCAATTGGGATTAAGTGTCTTGCCCAAGGACACAACGTGGTTGCCACATGTGGGATTTGAACAAAGGACCTCTCGGCTTGCAGCCTGCATCTCTACTTACTGAGCCACCATTCTCCCATCAAATTGCTCTGTTGACAGAAGTCATTACTTCAGCAGTAGAGCAAATTACAGAGCAAATTACAAAAATAATTCATTAGGCCAAAAAAAAAAAATCAATTGATTCTCAGGCAATTTTTTTTTCAAATCAATGAGGGAGGGAGGATTTTATTTTTATTTTTTATTTTTATTTCTTCCAGATGGTGAGAAAGGATTGAGAGGCAAAAGTCACTTTCTGATGTCTGTTTTTACCTGAAAAGCATAGAAAGTGCTTATTGTAAAATGATATACAAATAAAACTAATTTTATTGAAAACTATAACTGTTTTTCTTTATTTTCTGATATCACCATTTTTTGTATTTAGAAACAGAACTCTGACTTCACTTTTAAACTTTTACAAAGCAGAACTATTTTATGAATACTAGATATTATTGACCACCCTCGTATTATTTTGGTATCATTGTGAGTTATTTTGATTTTTAGTATGACCCATGGTGAGAGTGTTCTTCTCTGTAACAGAAGGTATATTCTTTTTAAAAAAATATTTAAAGTGTTTAAACTAAATTTCAAGTTCATATAAGAAGCTGGGTCATTCATGGTTTCTGAATACCCTAACTGAGTTGAAAAGCGTAGTTAAAAAAGTTTTCGATATCCTTCGTAAATTAAGCGTTATTAACAATTTGAGTTAATTAATTTCTTTGGTAAATGACAAAACATTTCAGTTGTCTCCCTTTCCGGCTGCGCTGGGTAAATAATACACTGTTCAGAAAACTGACAATTTCTGCCAACCATCTTTCACTGACACGTGCGATTGGTGCTTTGAAGGTCTGCCATTCTTATCCATCCAAATACCTGTGATTTCTATTGTAGCCTTATTACATTTAACCCCCTTCCAACAAACTTCACAAGTTTTCAAAGAAAAACATTCAATGCAAATTGCGGGGCGAATTTCAATGCAGCCAATTTTTCAGTGGAACAGAGCGTAACCGCAAGCAATTTCGATATGGACGAACTGTCTCCAATACATTTTTTTTGTTTTGAAACGGTGGTTAACTTTTAATAAATGTTAATTAACTCGATGCGTGTCTTGTGTGATTCGTTGTTTTGTCTGGTACTTTGTTTTTAAATAGCCATTTTGTGCTGGTTGCTATCAGTTGGGGCGAATTGTTCGAACGACTACGCCATTGCAATTCTTTTCAGAAATATAAAATTGGGCTAGTTTAGGCTATTTTCATAGCCGTGTGACGGACTTTAACAGCAACCGTGTTTACTGTTTTTTGCGGAAGCGTGTGTTTTTAAAAAATAAAACATAAGAAAATACAGTAAACTGCCATGTCTCCCAAGGAAGTTTAGAAGGGCGACTTGAATTTCGCCCCCAATGTAAGCCAAGGCCAGAGGCTCTCACACTTAACACACGCCTGTGTATATTTACCTGTTTATTCGTTGGTTTTGGGCCTTAAAACCAATAGTCCCTTTTCAATTTCCCTGTTTCCTATTTTCTTGCAATGACGGTCCAAATAAAAAGGCCCAACGCGGGCCATTTTTTTCAACGCGGCGGTGCCTGAGAATCAATTCCTTTTTTTTTTTTGGCCTTAACAGAACTGTTTATTATTTTTTTTAGGAAATACTGACACCATTAACCAATAATGCCCATGAATTTATAGTGAAATGTAGTGATGAGCCAATTTTTTAAACTTGCTTTTAGCTGATTACCAATTATTTAACCAAACATTATGCTGTATCCGATGCCGATTCTGATGGTTTGAATAGGGCGCAGAAAAAAATCAGTTGCCACCTATTATACCACTATATTTTGTTGATAAATCACAAATTACGAAAGTTTAATAGCACATAAATTCTCAGACTATGCATCTTTAGTGCTGAGCAATATTAGCCAAAATAATATTTGCAGGGTTTTTTTTTTTGGAAAGTTGGCTGTGATTACCGATATAATAACATGATATTGCCCTGTTGTGAAGATTGTGTTTATTCTGGCAAATAGTGTTACAGTAAAACCTGTCTTGAGAGACCACTGTCTTGAGAGACCACCTGTCTTGAGAAACCACATCTGCCAGGCACCGATCGGTTTTACTCTAATGGACCTGCTATGGGAGACCACCTGTCTTGAGAGACCACTGTGACCTAACAAAGGAATGGTTTTGCGTGCCGAAGGCGCACAGGGATGGTATGGGAAACAAGCCCCTTTCGACCCTCGTACCACTGTGACCTGGTACCAACTTGTATTTTTAGGCCATAATGAACCTGTCTTGAGAGACCACCCCTTTGAAGACTGAAACCATGACAAAAACTTTTTACCTGTTCTGGAATTGGAAAATCCATTGTGGTTATACTAACATAATTAAAAGTATTAAAAGCTCTTAACTGGGTTTCAATTGCTATTCAGTTACATAACTCATTAAAGATTGAGATGTTTTTATAAGACCCCCGTGAAAAGATTAGGATTATTGCTGAATAACCAATTTCATACATACCTGAAATGTGACAGATAGGATTATAAAAATAAATTTGTGTTGAAAATCTTCAATGAAGATTTTCAACACTAATTTATTTTTATATTTTTTATAACAGTCCATTTCAATTTGTTACAAAAACTTCATAAAAAGAACAACTACAAAGTAATTACAAAAATCTATTCTTCTCCATTTCTGAATTTTGTGGTTGGTTATTCACTGTCTTGAGAAAACCTGAAACCTGTTATGAGAGACTACCTGTCTTGAGAGACCACTTTTGTGTGGCCCAAAGGGCGGTCTGTCAAGACAGGTTCTACTGTAATACAATTTTGTGTATGAATACAATACACTCAGTATATATTAACCAGAAATATACTGAGCACACACACTTAGTGTCTCAATTTAGTAATAACTTTAATGTAAATGTGTGTTATAAACTTGTGTTCATGCATGGTTTACAGACCGATAACCACAGGTTGTATCAGAATTTAATGTTCATTTTTCAACTTTTTACCTCCCTTGACGTGTTTCTCCAATATTCACTCTGCAGTCAACATGGGAGAGAAACATCAAGGGAGGTAACTGCATTGAACAATGAACTCAAACTGAAAACGTGGTTGTGACATACATGTTGCATAACAATCATCTGCCATTGAAAAAAAAGACTGTTTTTGAATTTTTTCTTTAATTTTATTCTCCTGTGTTGTGATGTTTGCATCATGAAATGCTGCAGTCTGTTGGCTGAACACGTTGTATTTATTCGTTAAAATTATGTACTCCATACGACATTGTGCAGAATCACAGCTCATGTTTCCGTAGTCCATTCCAGAATACATGGTTTATTCCGGGCATGCGCAGACAACTCGGATTACCAATCTGGTTGTTTTCTTTGCAAACCGTCATTCTGGAATATCATTCCGAATCATTCTGAGTAAACCACCTCGCGAGCAGGTTTAGATGGTTTACCTTTTATTCCTGACATGCGCAATTATCAACAAATAGTGGAAAATATTTCCCTGTTCATTGTATTCTCCAAAATGTTTGAGTGATCAAGACAATAACAAATATGTTAGGTACATGGAATTCAGCAAAATATTTAAACATAGCATACCCACAAATATTTGATGAAAATAAAGAGAAAGAACTATGGAGTTAATTCAATTAAACAACAGGGCCATGGACCCACCCCCAAATTGAATAAATGATTTTTTTTTAACCCTGGAATTCATGTTTTTGCGAAGCGACCACTCTTTACCGCTCATAACTGACTCATTTATTTCCCCTTGACCCGAAACCCTGATTATTGTGACAGAACATTACATCTGGATGTGAAATCCTAAAATGATGAACGTTGAAGGGGGGTGGGGGGGGGAGGGGGGGGGGTACAACCAACTTGGTTACAAGGCTCAAATCCTACAGATGCAAAAACTCTGAAAACTGAAGATCTGGAAATCTTTCTCTACCCGCCCCCACCAGTTAGAAATTTGAGGGGTGTGACCACACCCCACCCCATTTTAACGCTCCAGCCAAGCTGTGTGGGTTTGCTTCCCCCACCTTCTCCCTGGTGAGAACGGATATTGTTACTGAACCTTAACAATGCGGTGGTGCATTCATGACCTTCTTGTTCACGGGAACTCTGTGGTGAGAGTGCACAGACAGGCTTTGCTGGTTCTCAGTATACTCATAACCAACAAATAGTGGACACCAAATACTGAATTTTTTTTTTAAATTCTCGCTCAATTAACGTCAACGAGCAGAGTTGAATGGACACAATGGCAAGAACCTGTCCTCAATGGGCCAGTGACGTAGCCAGGGGAGCTTGGGGGGGGGGGGATGCCCCATAACTAGTCCAAACTAGGCCCCTCTGGTCGTTACCCCGCCTCTTCCCAGGTCCTTGTGCTAACTGGGCCTCCGGTCATTACCCCCTCCTTCCACTTCCATGAAGGGAAGTGGGAGGAGGGGTAACAACGGGAGGGTGCTAGCTTGGACTAGGCACGGACCCCCGAAACCCCACAACACTACAAATACCATGGTATGTCCCCGCCCCCACAAAAGAAATGGTGACCCCCCCCCCCCCCCCCCCCCCCTCAATTATAGAATCCTGGCTACACCCCTGAACAAATTGAACAAATGGGAGTCGAAATAATAATAAAACTCAAGTGCTCTGTCCAGCGTTTCTTCGTAAATTTTTTGTTTCTTTTTAATCTGGTCATATTGACCTACCTATCCATAGGAGAGCTATGCTGTTTTATACAGATGCGGCACTGCGATGAGCAAAAACAGCATCTATGTTGTCATTCACAACATCATCAACAAAATTTGCTAGCGCCACTTCCTCAAATTCCATTCTGGTTTCCACTGAAAGTGCAATTTGCTGTTTCCTCGCGATTACTCTTCTGTATCTTCACTGCGCATGTCACACTATTCCATGTAATCCGGAATAGACTACGGAAACATAAGCATAGTAAAAGATCAGTGACTTCCATAAGCTGACAAATGGTGCAGATTTCGACTGATTGCAGGCTGTAAATCCTGTAATATCTTGGCACTACAGATTCTGCGGTTATCTCCCAAAACTTCTACAGCCAAAACTTCTACAACCCAGAACTTCTACACTGTGATTGATCAGTTAATTGTTCACACCTATTTTTGCAATGGAACAAACCAAACAGTGATTAGGAGATCCCCTAAAATAACTGCTCATCTTAATAATAAAATTTGATGAGTTGTATGTGTATTTAGTAACAACAAATCACAAAATAATATTAAATAAAGTGAATTTTAGTCAGTGAATATAATTGTGATGAGTTTAAAAAATGGTATGTAATGAAGTATCTCTTCATTTCATGTCATCAAAAATATCAGAATGGCTGGTTTGAGAAAAGTAGAGTTTGTTATGTCACAGAAAGGAACTTCCCAAGTACTCCTAGATGGATATTTGTATAACAAGAATGTTGCTAGAAAGACATGCATCCATTGGAAGTGTGTATTGTCTACATGTAAAGGACGTTGCACAACTGTGGGAGATATTTTTGAAAATGTAACTGAACATTCACAGGGCCCAGAAGACAACAACCGAGTCAGATTCGTGAGTTCTGTGAGAAAGAGAGCCAGAGACGAAACTACACAGATGCACACTATGTACAACACGGAGGTAGCAAGACAAAACCCGAATGAAGTTCACCAGCTTCCTTCATTTCCATCAATAAGTAGTGCCTTATAAAGACATAGGTGGAAGACTATACCCACTTTATCACAAACCAGGTCAGAGGTCAATCTTGATGGACACTGGACAATGACATTATATGGACGACCATTTCTTCTTTTCACAGATGGTGAGGATGACAAAATTCTGCCTTTTTCCACCACTGAATACCTTGAGTCACTTCAGTCAGCTGAAACCATATATATGGATGGAACATTCACATCTTCTCCTGATCTTTGGAATCAAGTTTACATTATACATGCACGTACTGGTTCAACCACATATCCACTTGTATTTGCTCTGCTACCAGATCGACAGGCAACAACATATGAAAGACTTTTCAGCCGGCTCAAGATGGAAATACAACAAAGACTAAATTGTTCTTTAACCCCAAGCTGTGCACAAACTGACTTTGAACTTGCAGCGATACGTGCAGTTGAGAGAGAATTTCCCAGTGCCGAAATAAAAGGGTGTTTTTTTCCACTATTGTCAAGCCATTTGGAGGAAGACACAACAGCTTGGGCTAGCTGTCCAATACAAAGAGGACACTGAGGTACAAAAATGGGTCCGTAGGGCTGCTGGTCTAGCACTCTTTCCCGAAAGTTAAAAAAATTTATAGTAATTTATATATTTTTTATACTTACCAATGACCCAGACATAGCTGGTGCTAACTCTTAAAATATAGGGCCAAACACAAATTTTGCCCCCCAATCCCCAAAATTTGCATCTAAAACTAAAGAAAACATGTCCAGAGAGGCCCTCCACACCTCGCCCCCACTGCGCATGCGCAGTGTCAAGGACGTTCCGAAATTGGCGCCATTTATCATTCTAATAACCAGTGCCTGGTAAGCGCTATGTACTCAGCGGGGAGGCAAGAGTTCCCAACTCCTGGGAGGGCCATCCCCGTCTGGGTCATTGGTAAGTATAAAAAATATATAAATTACTATAAATTTTTTAACATTTTTATACTGTACCAATGACCCAGACATAGCTGAATAGTAAAAAGGCTGGAGGGCCAAGGACATAGAGCAAAATGGAATACGCTCAATAAAATAAAATAGAGTCATCCCCTGTAGGGAAAAGAAGTAATAGGCCTTACATGTATCTTTCTTATTTATGATAAATTAGAAAGATACAACACCTTCCAAAAATTGAGCTTCATACATCCATGTACTCTATTAATATCCAATAATCCTTATACTAATAATTTTTAAAGTAAGCCAATAATAAAGTAAGTCTAGAGAATAGAGACTCTTATACTCCTAAAAGTGTGTGAGAATTGCATAATCATGTCCGTTGACATATGCAATATTCAAAAGCTATACTTTAAAAACTAAGACTTGAATGAATTTTATAAACTTAAACTTCTCACTAAACAACCATCCTAAAAACAGCTCAGAATTACTAACTCCGGAGGAGGTATCCCCTTGTTTTCATAGTAAAAACAGGTGACCCAAGGGAACACCCTCCCCCCCCCCCCCTTTTCTTGCCCTGGGTCAAATAGCCCAGAGCGAAGAGGGCAGCCGAACGGAGACACTGCCGAAACAGACAGCCTACCTAGCTATAGTAGCAACTGTTAAGTGAATGACATTCTGAGCAGTAGATAATAGACCTAACAATAGAGGCCTCCAGAAATGGACTCGATATTTCTGAGATAAAATTCATGAATGGATGGCTGAGCGCAATGAGCAGCCTTCAAAAATCTATAATAGAACACTATTAATGTAAGCCCAAGAAGTAGAAGAACTCTTACTTCATGAGCCGAAATCTTAAGCACAACTGCTAAGCCAATGATATACCATAAGCAGTACGCTAGTTAATAGAATCCATTAACAATAAAATGGAGCGTAACGTCCTTCTACTAGACATCAAAGACAGAAGAAGCTTACGCCCTTGTAATAAACAGATATCTGTTTATAAATACATAAACTGTACCCGGAAAGAGTAAAGGCCTATGCCCATACGAAGACGGAAGGACCTTAAAATAATAGGTTCCGGATAATAGGAGCCTAACTCTTATGCAACAATCCAACCTAAATAGTAACGGAAGTATTGATTCCGAAACTATGAAAGTGAAAATCATCCATCGATAGTGCATGAAACTCACTGACTCTACAGTAAAAGAGAAACCAACAGAATTACTGTCTAAAAGGTCAGAATTTGAAAACTACTGTTTCCAGAGGCTCAAATGATTACTTAGCTAAATAAGAACCTGAAGTTAAAATCCGTATAGGAATTTAATCTAAAGATTCTAAGTCTATTTATCAAAAAGTTACTAACTGACTTAGATAAAGAGACAAAAGACTCAATTGTAAACTATCGTAGAGTGCATAGGTATGAGGTAACATAAACCTATAACCTAAATAACAACAGGCTGCAGTAGATCTTGTGAAACAAGTATACTAAAAAATAGCAATGAGTAGTATGGAGGGATCAACCATATGAACATAATGATCCCTACACCACGACGGAAGAGCCTCCACTTTAGTCGCATAGAATAGCGAAGAAGAGGATCTCCTATAGTAAGAAATCGCGTCCAAAGCTCGTCCAGTACAGTGCTTACAATGCAATATGGACCACACAACGAAAAACATGAAGGTTGCGACCTTGCTGGTTGTGATAAAAATGACACGATTTACCCAGTGAAAAAAGATCCTCACATAGAGGAAGATTTCACGTAAGATCCACAGTAGACAAGAGAGTAAATTACTCATGATCTCTGTGAAGATAGAGATGCTATCAACAGAAATATATTGTGGTTGTTTATCTTAGCAATACCTGCTAAAAACAACAGCGCCGGAGGATACGCGTATCCTATCATTCTGTCCTATAGATCAATAGAGCGTTAACAGTATTAGCTCAGAGATCTGGACAAGCCAACACATACGTCTGCAATTGATTAGCCAACTGTGTCATAAATAAAACATCATTGGGCGCTCCCATAGATAGCAAATCTGATTGAATACTTGTTTGTTGAGAGTCCATTCTGACAGCAACAAGCGACCCGTAAGAGAACGGGAGTGCGATAAAACAATCAGACGACCCAGAATATGACGGACCAAAACTGAACTTGGTGTACTATAACCAACAGACGGATTCTTTCCATTAAATTGAATAACGGAAACGAAAGAGTGCCTCCCTGGTTCCGGAGATACGCCACTACTGTCGAATTAAAGGACAGGAATTTGGGCATGCGTTTCTGAATAATGTTCATGCAATGACATAAAGCAAGCCTAAAAAACATTATTCCGCGGAAGTTAACTGATAGCTAAAAGACTGCGGAACCCAAAGACCCTGGCACTTCGAATCCGTAGGGATCAGTATATATCCCAATCTGTTTGACTGGCAACCGTCATAACAGCCACACTCGGGTCCGGCAACTGCGGCGGCACTCTCTGAGTCAACCACCGAATGTTTGCCCCAGTCTGAATCTCTTGTAACACTAGATAGACAAGAGAATGTATAAATCAAGCAATTCATGGATTGCCGGAAAGTTGCCGTCGAAGAGAAGCTCCTCCGAGAACGAAGCGACTCTGAGAGAGTTCTTAACCTACTATCCACGCGTGGATGTAACTAGGGCTGCCTCACGTCTAACCAACTCCAATCAGCCACTGAAGGGCGGAGTTATACGTGAACAAACTACTGCCCTCAAAAGAAATTACATTGAGAATAATATCCCGTAAATCTTTTCTTGAAGACGTAATGATAACGCCTCAGTAAGGCGGATTACGTATAATAAAGCGTCTAAGTTAAGTCTAATATACATAATGTCGTTCCCAACATTGAAATTGGAAAAGACATAAACGGTGAAAAAGAAAATATGCAGTCTTTAATCACACCGTCTAGACGCATATGAACTCTCGGTATGCCCTGCTCTGCCAAAATAAACTATATGTAAAAAAGATAAAATGGCAGAAATGAGCCACGCGGACAAGAAACTAAACTATCATGCTTAGTAGCCGTCTTGTATATATAAATAAATATATAGCGTCGAAAAATAAAACACATGTTGTAATGACAATATTGGACTGCGTCGGTAAGTCAGGGACAAAGTCCCTGTACCGATCGAAAAATCCGAGTCCAATGACGCTATAAGTCTCTTATCCAAGATCGCAGCAATGAAGTCCGAAAAATAATCACTGGAAGAAATGCCAGAAGATATGAAAGGCATCTTCCGATACTACTAAAGGGAAAACTCGAAATCTTTCGAATCCCTTTCGCCATCCTGTCGGACCCTATAAAGCGTTCGGTCGTCCGTAGCTTGATGCAACCGCGGACCGCACCGACCCAGCGCCGTCGGATAATTCCTGATTCGACCGAGAAACCGTCAATTGCTGGGATGCTGCGAAACAACTGTGCTAACTCGGATAGCACGTCCGTCACTGAGGCCTGAGGAGCAGCGGTCTTACGATGCATTGCCGCAGGAAGCTCCGAGATCGTTACCCCGTGCATACTTCCAATATGCGAGCGAACGGAGTGTATAGGCCTCGTGTCCCTTGGCTACCGGATGGCGCGACCTATTCGCTGTGGAATCACTAAATGCCGAAACTGATCGGATACTCGAGGTCACGTAGCCAATGTGCGGTCGTGTGCCCTGCTGTGAGGATGAGGAAGCATTAAAGACAGTCTCTCGGACTGTCAATATAACGGAGCGTCCCGAGCAACGGACATATGCTCCGAATGTAAAATATCTGAACCACAACATGCGGTCCCCTATGTTGTTGGCTTCCTCCGATCTGTCCTCAATCTGCCGTCACTGGGTGAGTACTAAAGTAATTAAAGTGCTCGCATCACCCAAATCTCCTTCCTAGACCGCAACGGACGAACCCGGCAGCCGAACCATTCGATGAATGTACGCTACACCGGGTGAGCTAGCGAATGTCACTCCGTAAGCGATAGACATATTCCATGAGCACTTATTGCCGCTAACTCTTCATTAACTATGACGACAGAGGCGCACTTTTGAAAGACATCTCCATAACTCTTCGAACAAGAAACCAGAAATGCTTGGATAGCAAGCATAAAATAATAATATATATAGCGTCGTTCAATAATTCGAAAGTTTGTGTGACATTATTGGACTATGTCGGAACTGAGGGACGATGTCCCTGAACCGAACCAAAAATTTCTAAGTCCACCGACGCTATCAGTTTCTTATCCGGCATCGCAGCATAAGTTGTTCCGAAAGGGAAAGCTTGAAATCCACCGAATCCCTTTCGGTATCCCGTCGGACCGGATGAAACTTTCGGACGTCCGTCCCGCTTCCGCGGAGCGTCCCGACCCAGCATCGTCGGATAAAATATATGCGACAGATTCAGTTGATGCTGGGATGCTGCGATAAACTGTGCTATTAAGGAAAGCACGTTCGTTCCCGAGGCCTGTGCAGTAGCGGACTTACGATGCATTGCCGCTGGAAGCTCCGTGTACGTTGACTCCCGCATACTTCCTATGCGAACGTCCGGAGTCTGCAGACCTCGAGTCCCCGGCTACCGACCCAGCGCTGTCGGATAATTCTCGATCCGACACCGTTTCTGTCGGCTGCTGGGATGCTGCGATAAGCTGTGCTATGTGCACAAGAATGTCCGGCGTCGAGACCTGCGGAGGCGCAGTCTATCGCTGCTTCGCCGAGGGCAGCTCCGCATCAGATGGCTCCCGCATACTTTTCCTATGCGAACGTCCGGAGTCCATCGGTCTCGAATCCCTGGCTGCCGGATGGTGTGACCTGGTCGCCGAAGAATCCTTGATCGGCGAAGCTGGTAATATATCGGCGGTCACGCAGCCAAGGTGCGGTCGTGTGCGCTGACGAGAAGAGGAAGCCTTAGCAGTCTCAGCGGACTGCCTATACAACGGAGCGTCCCGAGCGACGGACGTATGCTCCGCTAACGACACATTTGTACCACAACATCTGGGGCCAGATGTTGTTGAACGAGAGAGGGGCCTCTCTCGCTTGCCGTCCGGATGGACCGGAACGAGCTATGAACCGGACTAAAAGGCTTCCTCCGTTCTCCCTCCGATCCGCCGTCACTGGGTGTGCATTAAGTTAATTTTATAGTGCTCGCATCACCCCAAAATTCCTTCTAGACCGCAACGGACGAACCCGGCTGCCGAACCATTCGGTGAATGGACGCTACACCGGGCGAGCTAGCGGACGTCAAAGGCCGTCGAACCTACTAGGGTCCTCTTAGGCAATTGGCGTATTACATGAGCACTTTTCCGCTAGCCCTTCATTAATTGTGACGACGGAGGCACACTGTTGGAAGACATCACAGATACATCACCCTAATCTTGATCGTCTGAAATAGAAATTGATAAAGTAGAGTGACCCTGCGGGGAAAGGACCGGAGTGTCCAAATCCCCAACAACATACCGTGACATACGCTTCCCATATTGTCATCGAAATCATACGATACAGAACCGGAGTTAATGCGAGTACACTGACCACATATAGAATGATAATAAGGTCAGAGGAAGACTTCCTCTTAAAACAATAGATCAATATCCTTTCAATGTGAAAAGAAAACAAGTCCTGGTACTCGCACTAACCCCTGGCAATCAAAATACATAATAATAATATGATCCATTAATATAGAAAAAATAATTGAAATCAAAATATTTTGAAAAAATATTTTTTCAGAACAGCCCAAGTTTCTGAAAAGTAACGTTGAGCCCCAATGGATCCCAAGCCTAAGTGTGGACAAAAATTTTAAAAATATTTTAAACAATTTATTCAACACTTACGAACAATAATAATGTATCTAGTTATGATTGAAATAACATAAAGATATTATTATTTAGAAATCCCCCCCTCACACAGAGGGCTGTTGTAAATGTAAACAATGAGTGTAAAAACACTAAAATAAGACTCCAGGCACCCAGGCCCGAAATCAGTTACCAAAAATACACCATCTGATGCAAAACAGAGACTTCCAGAGAAGAAACTGCAGAACATCAGATGGTAGATGCAGAACACAACGCCTAACCACCCGTAGGTGAAGACGTAAACATGGGGAAAGAACAGAATTCATTCTGTTATTCAGCTAAACTCCCAAGAAATTTTAGTAATAATAATTACAGAAATTATGCCAAAAGCATGGGAGAATAGCAAGGGGGAACTTAAAGGACAGGGAGAGAGGAAAAACACTTGTAAAAACAGTGTAACTAAATAATCAGAATGACAACAAAATGGCTGCTGCCTTGAAAATAGGTAACTTAACATAATTTCATTAAAAAATTTTAAGTTACAGCCCTGATAATATTCTGTCACACATTCTTTTCCTCTCCTCCTTTTCTATCCTCCTTAGAATCACCATTTCACTAATATTTATTTGTCTGGCATCATTTAAACTGAGATTTAAAAGCACAAAGATCAGTCAGATGTTAACTGATGAAGGGCCAAACTTAGAATGATAAATGGCGCCAATTTCGGAACGTCCTTGACACTGCGCATGCGCAGTGGGGGCGAGGTGTGGAGGGCCTCTCTGGACATGTTTTCTTTAGTTTTAGATGCAAATTTTGGGGATTGGGGGGCAAAATTTGTGTTTGGCCCTATATTTTAAGAGTTAGCACCAGCTATGTCTGGGTCATTGGTACAGTATAAAAATATACTATACAAGACACTTGAGTTGATGTCATGAGCTCTACACCAGAGGTCTCAAGAGCTACAGACTTCAATGACTACATAGTGACTACCTGGGTTGACGATGATGCAAGGTACCCAATCTACATGTGGAATCATAACCTCACAACTGGACCATGAACTAACAACAATCTAGAAGGGTTTCATAACCGACTGAACAGGACATTACCTCACTGTCATCCCAACATTTACCGTTTTATTGAAGTCATAAAAAAGTAGAAAATCCAGACAGAGCAAAAATTGGACAATTAGATTTTGGTGCAGCCCCACCAAGCAGAAAACGTGTCTACACAGAAACGGAAAATCGTTTAGGTCATTTGAAGGAGCAGGTAAATAGAGGACAAAAGACAAACATAGAATTTTTAGATGCTGTAGGTCATCTTCTGAGATTAGGTTGAGGTTGACCCTTTACCTAAACCTAAAAAAACTAAAAACAAAGCTACTTCTATTTATTATGAACTACTTGTATTTAATTTTGTATCAAAATTCAAAACAACTCAAAATTTATATGCGCCTTATCATAAAATTAATAATAAACAACCCATTTTTCACATACTGTGTTTTTATTTAATTGGACAATCCCATTCACAAGTTAAGGTAACATGCACAATATTAATCATGCCTTGGACCCTGAAATGTGTTGTTTTAGACTGTAGAAGTTTTGGCTGTAGAAGTTTTGGGAGGTTACCGATTCTGCTATGCACTACATATGTTTTTAATGGGCAAACTTCATTGAAATGACCAGACATCAAAGAGATTTTCAATAGTCAGTGTTAAATA
The DNA here is from genome assembly GCA_031216915.1 of Pictodentalium vernedei. Lineage (NCBI taxonomy): Eukaryota > Metazoa > Mollusca > Scaphopoda > Dentaliida > Dentaliidae > Pictodentalium > Pictodentalium vernedei. The sequence continues at coordinate 240,715,040 of CM062293.1, read as the reverse complement.
TAGAATAATCAGAAACTGCCCATTTTTAACTGCCAGTTGTCATAATCGGTTGATGCCCCATAACTAGCCAGTTCCCACTGCTGATTCCCATTATCAGTTCATCACTAGTGAAATGATGAGATATATCATCAACAACACTCAGGTCGATTTAGGCTAAAAAAGGGGGTTTGTGTTTTTGGTAAATCCCTCACTGAAACCGAACCTCAATGAACATTTTTATTGGATTGCAGTGTCTCCCAAAATTACTACGAAATTGTACGACTTTCAAATTCTACATTTTTGGATTGACGTATATTTTTATTTGCATGTGTTTGCAACAAACCCTGATTAAAATAGAGTGTCTATTTATTATATTTATTTTGTAACAAAATAAAATCTAAAAATAAAAGCCTCCCTCCCTCACTGAATTGAAAAATTAAATGCCTGAGAACCAAAACATTTGTTTGTTTGGCCTTACCATTTCAATTTGAAAGAATAGAACAAGTTATAAGTTTCTACCATTTTATTTTCTTAGTTACAAATGTTCTGTGGTCACAAAGAACATCAAAAGTATTCTCAAGGTTGCTTATGGTTATACCTGAAAAAGAAAGCTGTGATAACATATTTATTTTAATGGGATTTGATTTATATTTTCAATAGCCAGGGACATATCATCTAAAGACAATTACATGGATGGAAGAAGCCAGAGGGTCCTGACAGTATCACACAACAGCAACAGCCAATAACTGTAAGATTTATCAGCTTATTAACCAATCAAAGACAAAGCTGATGATACCAGTCTGCTCACCCCTTTGTCATGGGTTGTTTTATCAGTATAAAAAAATCAAGGGGGGAATTTTTTTTGCACTCATCCTACAGTTTCTTTAACCCTTTACCTAACGTAATGGCCCAAACCAACCAGCACTATTCACAAAAATCTCCAATTAATTTTCATTATTTTTTCATTTTCTGTCTCAAAAACATAGGTTATGACCTCTCGTTGGAACAAGCTCATCGAGCTTGTTCGAACGAAGGGTCATAACCTATGTTTTTGAGACAAAAAATGAAAAAAATTAGTTATTCAAGAATTTCTTTTGCAAGTGTCGTCTGCTTTCCATGTTAGGTAAAGGGTTAAACAGTGGTCTATTCAACAATATAAATTCAGCATGCTCTTTGAAAAGCTTGTGGTTACAGACTGCTTTGCATAGCTCCAACAGAAATGGTCCTTTGTTATGGTGTCACAATATTTTAAAAATTCCTTTCAACAACTTTTCTGAATCAGGCCTTGTGTATAAGAAAGTTTCACAACATCAAACTGGGACAGAACCAAGTTCTATTGAAAAGTAAGTTTTAAAAAAGCCGCTTACTTTAATAAAAGAAAAAAATAATTTCATCTACCCTTTTCAAGCCTAGAATCACACACTATCAAAACAGAAACATCAGTAATCCAGTGTCAGGCTTCTGCTTTTCAAGCCAGAAAGTAAGCAGACTGTCATCTGCAAAATGAGGTCCCCAGAGGGGGAATTTAGTGATGCTACCCTGTACAGCAGGGTAGCATCACCAAATTTACCCTCTGTGAACCTCAATCTGAATCAGGGTCCCAAAGCTAAACAGAAAGAGGTACCCAGAGGATAAACTGGCCCACTGTATGGGATAGCATCATCAAATTCACACTCTGGGGACCTCATTCTGCAAATGTCAGATTGTTTATTTTCAGGCCTGCTGCTATTGTTCTAATTGACCATTTGCTGGAATTCAACATAAGGATGTAGAACCAGTCATAAAATGGCCACCCCATCACACAATAAATTTCTTACTGTCATCAACTTCAAGTTATCCCAGTCTAATTTCTACAGCGTTACTTAATTGGGACCAGGTAATTACTTCCAGTTATTTGAGATATCTGTGTTCGACTTACTGAGTTTTTTTTAATTCAAATTGGGACCAGGTAATTACTTCTGGTCATTCGAGATATCCATGTTCCATTTACTGAGTTTTTTAAAATTCTAATTAGAATTAAAACAAAAATCAGTAAGTCAAACACGGATATCTCGAATAACTGGAATAATTGCAGGGTCCCAATTAAGTAAATAAAGGCATTTTGTGAAGGCCGACTTAAAGTTATCCAGGTTACTTGAGATATCTAACTGCAAATTAATAAGTTTTGACTGCATTAAGTTCTTACTTTTTATATGCTGGTGTAACCCAGTATGGATTGTTCTCTGCTTCCTTGGCATGTCGTAAAATAGCCTCCCTGGGATTCTCATCCATTTTATCTGCTTTTGGTTTTACCAACTGCTGAGACACATACTGTGAGAGAGTCGCACCTTTAGCACCTAGTCTACCACCAGATCCTACCAAAAGAAGGAAACAAGGATAAATGTAAGGTTCATCTGTAAAAGTGGAAACAAAATTGTTGAGCTAGAAAATGACCATATCTTTCCTAAAATGTGAAAATGAAAAGAATCAGTGGTCAGTACAATGAAGCCCGCTGAAAAATCAGTGGTCAGTACAATGAAGCCAGTGGCATAGCCAAGCCAGAACCTAAGGGGGCTATGCCCCCCCCCCCCCCCCACAAAAAAAAATTACAGTGCATGCCCCACCCCACCCCACCCCACCCACCCACCCCCACCCCAAAAATGGGAAAATTAAAACATTAGAGGGTCCCAGATTCACTCAGAGTATTGAATTTTCAAAAAAATTTCAGGGGAGCCCCTCCCCACACCCCCCCACACCTCTACCAATGCGAGGGAGATACCATATGCATGATGTGGGGGTGGCTACAGAAGCCCCCAGAACCTCCACCAATGGGAGGGTCATACCTACCCCACATCTCGGGTCTACTACCTTCGGATATGCCTGTGGCATTTATCGACCTGGCACCCCTAAACAAAATTATGCCCCCCCCCCCCCCCCAATAGGAAATCCAAGCTAGGCCCCTGAATGAAGCCCAGTGAAAATTTTTAACCTAATACGAAATGAACACGATATTAAATTGTTATAACAATTATTTGTTTTTAAATTTTTCACATAATTTCAACAAAACTATATCATGTAACCCCTTGTTGGAATGAGCCTGGCTAGCTCATTCCAATGTGGGGGGGGGGAGTACATAACATGGTTTTGTTTAATTTTTATTAAATAGTTTTTTTTAACTGCTCTATTTGTAAACTATGTGGGAAGATCTGACCAATACCAATTTGTTTGGTAATGGGTTAATATTGTATCTGGATGAGATGCAGGCCAACTGTTGAGCCAATTCTTGAAAATATAAACACATGCTGAAATTTCCTGATTTATTTCAAAAACATAACAAACCAAATCTTACTTCTGTGTTCTCTTTTTTAAGAGAACAGAACAGCAAGAGAAAATAAAGTTAGCTCCCTTTAGCTGGATATGAACATTTCACAGATATACAACAGTTGAACTGGATATTACAAGCTACCATACTGCAATATATTACTGAATATCTAATACCTGTGAACACAAAATGTTTGCATGTTGCTGAAATTCATTTTTATCCGTTTTTACATACATTTAGCATATTGCATCATGTTTGCTCTAGAGCACCTTTAACACATCTATCTGGCACAATCTGATAAAACTGCAGCAATTGTTGGCATGCATAAGCAGTAGGTAAATACACAGATTGTTTAATTTAAAAATTAATTTGTATGATCCTTATGATTCTCAGTGAAGAAAGATTGGAAATAACTGAAACCTCATAGAATAATATCACTAGTTCTAATGTGTCAAGACCATCTTAGATTTCCACAATTAGGAAATAAGCCAGCTAGAAGTTTTGACTTATTTATTTATTTATTTATTTATTTATTTATTTATTTATTTATTTGTTTGTTTTTAACAGCACTTTTGACTGCCAGTATCAACTATGTGTCAGAAAGTTTTATGGGTGGAGGAAGTTGGGAGTACCCAGAGAGAATGATCGAGCAGTGGTGAGTAATGTCAGATTTCTCAATGTACCAACTCTGTACAAGCAGGGTTAGCATTGGCTGAAGGCAAGTGCACCATCGATGTGCAGCAGTATGCCTTAGTACACATTACCACTGTGCCCACATGTGGGCAAACAGGAATAAGAGTCTTGCCCAAAGACATAATGCAGTTGCCCCTGGCGGGGATTGAACCATGTACCTTTTGATTTGAAGTCCAATGCTGTAACCACTGAACCACCACACTTCCTTTTGACAGAAAGATACATATACTCGCCCAAAAAAGAAAGTGTGCATTGCAGAAATTGATCAAACTCCAAAAAAATAATTTCGTAGGTGTAAAGAGTGTTAACCTGTTCATGAATAAGTTATATTGAACACAAAAACAGCTTTCCCCGTTAAAATTGCATTAATGTTAAATGACGTGCTGCACGTTTGTGAAAAGGCATGTTTTGCACGTGGAGAGTCTGAAAATTCATGCAGCAGTGCGAATCCTTGGGTATTTAAACACTAAAGTAAGGCCTTCCTATCGTTTACATTCAAACTTGCGTTGCTGTTAAAACGACTCCACATTAGCATGCCAAGATTGACAATGAATCAACGTCTCCTTGCCCTGGGTATGATTAGAGCTGGCAGAACACTCAGAGAGGTTGCCCAGCATTTGAAATGCCACCGTAACACTGTAGACAGGCTAGTCCATCGACATGCACAACATGATGACGTTCGAGACCGACCCTGCTCCGGGAGACCCCGAGTTACCACCCCTGCACAAGATCGGTATATCTGTGTCGTCCATCTCCGGAACAGGCAACAAACGGCAACGACAACAGCCAGGAACATCCCTAACCTGAGACGGATACATCCTCAAACAGTAATCAACCGGCTGAGAGAATACGGCTTACCTCCTCGAAGACCTGCAATTCGTCCGATTTTGACGTTACGTCATCGTCGTGCTCGACTGCAGTGGTGTAGACAACATCTCAGGCATCCCTTACACTGGTGGCGATGTGTTTTATTCGCAGATGAATGTCGTTTCCATCTTTCATCATCAGATGGCCGCCAGAGAGTGTACAGACGTCGAAACAAACGCTACGCAGATCCATGTGTCGTGGAGCGAAACCGTTATGGGGAAGGGTCTCTCATGGTGTGGGGTGGCATCAGTGCCCGTAACAGAACTGAGCTGGTCTTTATTGATGGCAATCCCAATGCAGCCAGATATCGTGATGAAGTGCTTACACCTGTTGTTGTCCCATTTCTGCAACGTCACGGCCCCGGCGTCATTCTAGAGCAGGACAACTCCCGACCCCACGCAGCTCGTGTTGTTCAACAGTATCTGCAGCAACAACAAGTGGATGTTCTTCCCCGGCCTGCAAATTCGCCTGATATCTCACCCATTGAGCACGTATGGGACAAAATGAAATGTCAGCTACGCCGGCTTCCCCATGCACCGTCAACGCTTGTGGAACTCCAAAGACAGCTTATCAGGATATGGAACAACATCCCACAACACTTCCATGCTAACTTGTTCGCTTCCATGAGGCGTAGATGCACAGCAGTAGTCGATGCAGACGGAGGTCATACCAGATATTGAGTGTGTGACTTTTGTGTTTGACCCTTAGTGTCTTTGACTCTCCATGGCACCAAGAGTATTCGTCGTAGCGTAATGAAATTTCTTGTGTTGATCACAACAGGGACCAGCCTAGGGGGAAATTTTAGGGAGACTCCATGTCTCCCTCCAGAAAAAATAGGGAGACTGCAGAGTCATGTAGGGAGACTTCATAGGCAAGAGGGGAAAATTAAGAATATTCATGTACCACCCCCACCGCCCCTTCATATTTTCAATTTGTGGTCCTCCATTAATGTCCCAATAATCCAGGTCCAGTTGTCTATGAGGCATCTATGCCAGGTTAAAAAATCACAAAGTAATTATTGACTGAAAATCCCCCATTGCTACCCTCTCCTTCATGACCCCCTCCCCTCTTCTTCATGCCAATCCCCCAGCACCCTCCTGTGGTTGCCTTTCACCAAAGTCTACTAAGCTAATAATTCCTAAGTCTGAAAGTGTCAACAGGACCAGATGTAAGAAGGTTGCTTGGGAGGTACTTTGTTAGTTAATAAACAAAATACATTCTGGGGTCGAGTATTTTGTAAAAGAAATGTCATTCCGCATCATTTTTATGGCATTCTGGTGTCATTCCACGTCATTTCGTGTCATTCCGTTGTTTAGGAGGACCCTTTTTCAAGATCGTTCACCTGCACTCTTGTGTCCTGTACAAAGCTTTTCTTGTCATCACTAAAGCTTTTTTCATGTGTTTCAATTCCATTCGTGTTTTTGTGGGAATAGACGGCCCAACAGTTAACAGTCGTCAGCAAAACGAAATAAAAATACTATGTTATAACATACATCCGTTGTGTATGCATTTTCGGCATCCTAAGCGACGTAACCTACCTTCAAACTGAGTTATTTCGTTGAGTCGCGTAAGTCACCTATTTTCGTTTTGACATTTGAAGCTCCGACTGAAACGCAACAAAATAGAAATAAAAAAATACGCCAAAAGAGACAATGGACAATTGATTGTCATGTGATTTCATTAAATGGACGTTTATTTGATGAATTAAAATGCCCACTTATCACACTCGAGCACATTCGATTTTTGAAAATAATCGTTTTCATGCAAAGCTCGCATCACTCAGTTCAGCCTTTCCTCATTTTGGCCAATTTTTAGAGGGCGAGTTGTAATCGCCCCGACTATTTTTCTAGGCGACTTTGGGCTTAGAAGGGTGACATAATCGCCCTAGTCGCCCTCACGCTGGTCCCTGGATCACAAATTGATTCATCTGTGATTGAATAAAATTTCCATGAATGAAAATGATATATATCTTTTTTTAGTGTTATTTTTTAGCATGCACACTTTCTTTTTTGGGAGAGTATATAAATATTAAAATGACTCAAGAAAAAAACAGACAGCACACTGCAGTGATATAACTGAATGAAAATAACTCTGAGGGCCCAACAAGCAGATAGATACAATGTCAAATACCTGGGCCATACACAGGCAAGTCAGGTCGTTTGGTTTTTAGCGGATCTTTTCTCACTCTTTCTTCATACTTCTTAGTGTTTGTAGGAGCGGCATCTCTGAACATTGGTAACGCATAAGCTGAAAACAGAAAATATCAGATGATCAGTAAAACATAAATTAAAGCTGTGTGAATAACTGAAAAACTGGTTCAGGATAAACTTTTCAAACCATGTACCCAAAAAGCATGACAAAAAGTACTTTTTTCAAACTCAAAAAACTACATGTTCATAAAAAACAGTTATATCATAGCTATTTTTTATACTTCAAGAAATAACAAATACAAGAACACCTTCAAGAATACATTCTCTTAAATCAGGGTTTCTGCTTGTGGTGGGGGTCCCTTTTTGGATTCCATTCGCTTGGCCAATTTGTCCCCTAAACCACATATTATCCTTGTGCCTCTATTAAGTGGATACACCCTGCATGCATGGTTAATAGACAGAATATGCCTACTGGTAAACAATCCGACATTGATTACATTGGCAATTTCACATTGTAAACAGCTTTGATTGTGTTAGCTACAATGTTGCATGAAACTCTTTGATGTAGTGTGGTTCATCGGCCGACATCATCGATGTATTTCTGTTTACACCTAGGCACCGATGTGGCTCACCATTTCACCCCAAGTGGAAACCCTGTGTAAAAATTAAGAATGCAATTGAAAGTAAATCTGGATTGCACGAGTTCAGATTGAACAATAGCAATAGAGTCATAAATTATTTTTGGGTGTGGTGTGTCTTTAACCCTTTACCTAACATGAAAAGCAGACGACACTTGCAAATAAAATTCTTGAATAACTAATTCTTTTAATTTTTTTTATCTCCAAAACATAAGTTATGACCCCTCATTGGAACCAGGTCAACAAGCTTGTTCCAAAGAGGGGTCATAACCTATGTTTTTGAGACAAAAAATGAAAAGAATAATGAAAATTAAATGGTGATTTTTGTGAATAGCTCTGGCCGGTTTTGGCTGTTATTTTGGGTAAAGGGTTAGTGATATACCACAGCAAAAATAACCTTATGATCTTCTTATTCAAGATTGGACAAGGACTATATTAGGTCATTTGAAAGATTCCAATTTCAAAAGAAAGCCGATGGTTCTGTGAAGTCATTTTACTCAATACCTTAAGACATTTTTTACAAGTTAGTGATACATATCTAGTTCTTCATTTCTATCAAAACAAGGCAAATAAAAATAGTGCATCTAAAATTACTAAGATGCATTGTTAAGGGAGCTAAGTATGTCAAGTGATTTTGGAAAGTGTTATGCTATTTTCTTCATGTGAATGCATTTTATACATGTAGAATCAGTAAAATTATTGATAAGCTTCTGTGTCAGTAGCTGTTAATAATTTTTACGCCACGCCTAAAAGCTTACCTGGGCTCGAAGCCCAGGTAGGCTTGGTGTGAGACAAAAAAAATATTTGATACATCCTACTGCTGATGTACATCACTTGTAAATACGGTACATCATTGGTGCATGAGAGCAATTTATTTATTTATTGGGGTTTAATGACACATTCAACAGCCAGGGTCACCTCGTGTCAGACAGTATTACAGGAGAAGGAAGTCGAAGTCCCTGGAGAGAACCACCAAGCAATGGTGAGCAACTTCCAGACTCCCCAACGTACTAACTCCCGCACAAGCAGGGTAAGCATTGGTTGAAGACAACTGCATCATCAAAATGCAGTATGCATTAGTACACAGCGGCACCGTGCCCACACATGGGCAATAAGGATAAAGTGCCTCGATCAGGGACACAACACAGTAACCCCTGGCAGAGATTGAACCGTGGACCTTTCGGTTTGAAGGCAAAGCTGTAACCACTGAGCCACCACACTCCCAAATGAGAGTGATATTGCAACCCAGAAATAAAGACTGTATATCGATTGTTGTGAGCATGTTGTGTAAAGATGTCATCGCCACCTTTTCGCATGTGCTGAATGCAGTTTTTCACTGAACAGAAATTTTTTTATATTTTTTTGTAAAAGGGACAAAATAAAAATATTACAAGATTTTAACATTTTTATTGAAGAAATCTGGTCATGAGGCAGATGAACACTCATGAAACCACTTGTCAACTGTCATGAACAAGATGTTTTCCCTGTGACTTTATGACGTAAAATTAGGAGAAATAAAATAAAATACCGAACAGACTCTTATGAAATTTAATTAAACAGTTTTCATTCACTTAGATGTGAGTCTTCCATGGAAGATGTGTGTCGCCTGCACTATATTTTAATATTTAAGACAGAATTCTAAGTGGAAAAGGGGCATAACTCTGGAAAAAATACAGCAGATTAAAAAATAAAATAGGAGGTGCACAATGCCATTATGTGATAAAGAATCACTGAAAGTTTCATCAAAATCCATTCATAGGTTAAAGAGGAGTGGCGGATAAGAGAAAGTGTGACGCGGACGGCGACGCAGACGACAAATGTAATCCCTATATGTCGCTCCCCACTTCGTGGGGCGGCGACACAAAAATATCTATTCATTACATCTTGAAAAGGAAAGGCAATATGCCTTCTACAACTGAATATAAAAAATATTTTCAATGAACAAAACATTATTCAAAGTGAGGATATTTGAGTACAATGTGTAAGTTTTTGAATGACTCATCTGAAACAGTTAACATTACAATCAACAGAGTATAATTACGTGTGATAATTCTCTCTTCTGTTAATGCTTCAACTTGTTTAATCTTCCTCTGCTTCTTAACCACACACAACATTGCACCCCTGAAATATTTCAAAAGCATTTTAGAAGTGCAATACTGACCCACCAATAAGCCCAGGAGGTGCAAGAAGTACAAGACAGTCTAACAACATCCATATCCCCCACAGACTTTTATGTTATGATAGGAATAATGTCATTATCAACCTGGACATGTATTCATACCCAATAATGTCACTCACCAAATATCATTTAATTTCTTTAATCACAACTAAAGATATCTTCCAAAAACCTGCAATTTTGGTAAATTCAAAGTCGACGAGGGATATAACTCTGGTATAATTATTTGAATTAAAACTTTCTTTCCATATGCACAGTAAATATCCTCCTCATACTGCACACCAAGTTTCGTAAAAGTCCAATGAAAAATGCAGGAGGAGTTAAGTGGACAAGCATTTGTGATGGAAATTTTGCTATTACCAATGGCCATAAACACTGACCACATGCACATCCACACTTGATACTGATACTTCAGACTAAGTTTCGAAAAATCCAATAAAAAATGTAGGTGCAGTTATGCAGACAAGCCCTTGTGAGAGAAATTTTGCAATTTCCAAGGGCTGTAACCACGCAAAATTTGTTGCATGAAATTATTTTCTGACCACATGCACATCTACACTTGAATCTGATACTTCAGACCAAGTTTCATTAAAATCTACTGAAAACAGGGTTCCTGCAGTCAAGGACTGATCAAATTTAAGGCTATTCAAGGACATTTCTCGACATGTTGCAGCATTTTTCAAGACCTTGCAGTAACCAAATTCAAGGATTTTCAAGGCCTTACCACCATAAATGATGATATATGATCACTAGTGTACCCAACGATGGAAGCGGTTAATTACTGATATCATCGTCTCGTTTTATTTTGCAAAAATTCAAAAATTTTCAAGGCTTCCTTGACCATTTTCGAGGATTTCAAGTACTTGAACCACACTTTGTTGAATTTAAGGCCCTTCCTTGAATCCAAGGCCCCACAGGAACCCTGGAAAACTGTAGGAGTTAAGCAGACAAAGTTTGTGATGAATGGATGGACGGGAACACCATTTCCATATCCCCCTCCAGACTTCCTCAGTGGGGGATAAGTCATTTAATTTCTTTAATCGCAACTAAAGATGTCTTCCAAAAACCTGTAATTTGGGTAAATTCAAAGTCGACAAGGGCTATAACTCTGGAAAAATGTTTTGAATCAAAACTTTCTTTCCATATGCACATGTATACATCATACTCATACTGCACACCAAGTTTCGTAAAAATTCAATGAAAAATGCAGGAGGAGTTAAGCAGACCAGCATTTGTGACAGAAATGTTGCTATTTCCAAGGGCTGTAACCATGCAAAAATTTGTTACATCGAAAATTCCTGACCACCTGCACATCTACACTTGATACAGATATTTCAGACCGAATTTCGCAAAAGTCCACTAAAAAATGTAGGAGGAGTTGAGCGGGCAAGCCTTTCTGATGGACATTTTGCTATTTCCAAGGGCCGTAACCTCGCAAAAATTTGTTGCATCCAAAATTTCTGACCACATGGACATCTACACTGGATACTGATACTTCAGACCAAGTTTCGTAAAAATCCACTGAAAACTGTAGGGGGAGTTAACTGGACAAAGATTGTGAAGAAGGATGGACTGATGGACTTACGGATAGAAGGACACCATTTCAATATCCCCCTCCGACTTCGTCGGCGGGGGGATATAAAGAAGTCAAAAGTATATAGGTGGGCTTATTGTTGAGAGGTCAAGCTGAATACGGAAGAATCTGGAAGCAAAGTTGACACAAAGGTAGATATGTGATTGCATAAACCCTTTAGCTAATGAATTGGCTACACGCGCCTGCGTAATTTACAAATTAAAACAGTTAAAAAAAAATGTAAAGCAATTTCAACAAAACCATATCATGTGACCTTTCATTGGAATGAGCCCATCAAGCTCATTCAAATGAGGGGTCATATGGCATGGTTTTGTTTTTTGAAACATTTAAAAAAGATATAATTAAAATAACAAATTTTGAAATCATCTACATTTGGTAAGGGGTTCTTTTTCATTGCAAGAACTCACATGTACCAGAATGGCTGTCATCGAAGTTGTCATTACAAAGTCAGGCACTGGCCTTATTTATATGGAGGGGACTCTGAAAGTGAAATCTGAAAAGTTGGTAGGTGGGCTTATTTTTGATTATACGTGGGGGCATGGTAGTGCTGTGTACTAAGGAGTACTACACATCGATGGTGCACCTGTCTTCAACCAATACTAATCCTGCTTGTGTGGAGTTAGTATGTTGGAGAGTCTGACAGCTGCTTGCCATTGCTTGGTGGTTCTCTCCAGGTACTCCAGCTTCCTCCACCCATAAACTGTCCAACACGAGTTGACCCTGGCTGTCGAAAGTGTCATTAATCTCCCATAAATAAATAAATTGTTGATTATGGGTTGATACCCGGGTCAGAATGGTATGCGCTAATGAACAGTTACTGTTAGACAAATGATTTCTGTTTTAGAAGATTTTAAATTAGACCCAATAATGAACTTATGATTTCATGGAGCATCATCTCATTTGATAAAGTTTGAAGTGATCCTTGGAAGACCTAAGATTTGTCTATGGTTAGTCATCTGCAACAATAAATCTGAAAAAAGGGTCAAAAAAGGTTCAAAACATGTTTGCATAACACATACAGAATTAAAATGAACTATTGGAAGCTTTATGAAGAACTTCATACTTAACACATCCATCCCACATTCATACTCCAATAAAGTGATAGACAATTCATTTCAATTCTTATAATTTCATTTTGAGAAGTTCATTGCCTAGTTCAATTATTTATTTTCACAAAATGTTGCAAAAACAGATGTATAGTCAAACTTCACAACCAATCTGTTTATATATTCATCTTTGAGCACTTGTGCAGACACAGACCTCCTATCAAATTATTTCATGCATGCATGTATCTGTGTCACCAGAAACAAGCAACCTGTCTTCTGCACATGAGGACCCAAGCTCTTATGCAATCAGTCTAGTTCTGTAAGAAATTTGATGCTGTTATGGGCTGTTTGCTTACCCATTTTTTTGTGGAAATTTGCATGCAGAAAACCATTGTAATGTGATGTGCCTTTTGTTACAAAGATACACGGATGTTCTTTCCCGCCAGTTATAGATATTCCAATCAATGAGCATTTAATTCTCCTTGAAAATATCAAGATCTTTACATAATTTGAGGAATTATCTAGCATAATCATAACATTACGTCTGTGGTGAGTCTCCATTTCTGAGAGAAATGTGATAAAAATATCAATCAAATCAAGTCTTGATTGAGCAACATTTCTAGATTTGATTCATAGAAAATAAATCTTTCTGAAACTTTCCAGATTCAATTGTTCAGATTATATCATTGGATGAGAAAGGCTTTTCCAACCAACTGAAATATTCCAGATGAGTGAATCTAAACATAGGCGATGACCTATTTGAGGGCAAGACTGGTCCCAGGCCATAACCACATTGAATTCCAAACAGAATTAAACTGGTGGCCTGAGAGTTTATATGAGGCCCACACAAATGACCACAATAGAAATGTATGTCATCATGTGGAGTTCACTTTATACACTGTCAAAATGGTGGACATTACAACTGAATCAGGGTAAATTATGGTACATGATTGTTGATTGTACACTTTTAAAAACTTCATGTATATTCGAATGAGCAACATACTATTATAATTAAAGTTGAAACTTGTACAAATAAAAGAAGCTTCAAAACCTCATGGTGCAAACACACACTCCAACAAAGATCTGCGGACTTCTGTGATCAATGAGCCAATAGTTTCAAAGAAATTTAGTCTTCAGTCAAAGTATTGATTGACCAATGAGGGTTAAGTGCATCATATAAGTTATTGAGTATTACCAGTCATTATACAAGTTCTCTCAGTTGTGTAATAAGCATGAGATGTTAAAAAAATGTCCTATAATGAACATAAATTTTAAGTACTCACCTAAGCTGCAGTGGATGGTAAAAATGTAAGTTCATCGAGGGAAAAAACTCCAAGTAACATTTGCACTGAATATGGTGCTTGACATCAAAAGGGATGCATTTGTATGCCAAATATGATGGCATTCCACCAAGTAGGAGAAAAGTTATTCAGCTCCAAAACTTGTTGGTCACAGACAGACAGCCCAACCAACTGACACTGGCTCATATAGAGAAGCTTCTCACAGCCTACAGTTAAAACTATAAGTCCTTTCATGAAATGCGCACAAATAACACGTCGATCTGCACGTTAATCTACGCATTATGACTATAGTAAGGCTATAAAATTCTGTACATATGGCCTGTGCACAAGCAATGTTTCAGCCAATGGACCTCCGGGTTATTGGAAGAAACATTGCCTGTGTTTGCTTTGAGTAACCAGGAGAACCTGCTGTGCTTTGGATGCCATTCGATATGGCATTTGCGTGCAATTCCTACGTGCAATTTGGCCTAGATAAGCACATAGTTCGTGACAGGACTTCTAGCTTTAACTGTAGCATGTACCCTCCTAAGGTGGTCAAAGTCACTGCCATTTATACTTTGGAAATCTCAATCAATGAGATATATTATGAGCTATAACATTCTGCATGCTGATGTCAAAATACAAAAATTTCAAGCAGCAAATATGTCTGATAAAGAAACTTGGAATTTAACCAATTCAATCTTGTGAAGATTGAATTGGTTAAATACCTAGTTGCATTATGGGACAAATTTGCTGCTTGAAATTTTGATATAATGTCATCATTGTTCAGATGGTTAATCAGTGGGGTTTTTGTGCTGATGAAATTTTTTTAGTTTTCAACATGGGCTAATTAACAGTCTTGAGTATGCTTTCAGCTTTTGCATCAACGACAGTTTTCAACATGATCTAATACAGATGGTCTTCAGTATGCTAGGGGATGACACGTGTGGACAAGTCATGTGCATATTGATTTCTAAATTAAATTATTAGTATTATGATGAATGTAGCCTCACTACAGTGACACCTAAAGTAAGCCAAATCCCCAAAATCCAAAATAAATAGATTTTGCACACTGTATAAGTACATGGATGGTGTGGGGCAAGTCCCTTTCAACGCTCTTTAACTGTACTTTAACTACTGGTATAAAGTTTGTGTTGTGCCTGGGCTTGGTAAAGGAGGGAAGTGTTTGGTGATTTAGGAGGATTCTAACATGTACTGGTAGTGGTGGAATTGCTGGTTTCAAACTTTGTGGGCTACTAGCTGTCTTCTGGTAAACTGATTCAGGAGCATATTCTTGATTGGTTCTGTGCAGTTCGAAATGGCGTATGCGATATAGTGTTTCACTGAGCCAATGGAGTTAATTTTTAGATTGCCATAGTCTTTGATGCTGCTTGGATCTGCAAGTTTGGTGAAGTCGTCCCTTAGCAGGTTCTTAAAGTCAAAGCCTTGGTGTTCCTCTTCCCCCTCTGTGTCCGAAAGTGTGGATCTGTTGGAGCATCAGCTGGACAGGTCAGAGCTGATTGGAGATCCAGGTGCAGATTGGTTGACTTTGATCTCACCTTTCTCACCCTTCCCCTCCCTGACTATTTATATTTATTTATTGGTGTTTAAAGTCACATAGTTATGCAAAATGGCTAATCATGACCATGACAGTTTTACGAGTGGAGGAAGCCGGAGTACTCGGAGAGAACCACCAAGCATCGACGAGCAGCTGTCAGCTCCTCAATATTCTAACCCTGTTCAAGCTCTGCTCAAGCAGGGTGAAGACATGTGCACCATCGACGTACAGTACATCTTTGTACACGGCGTCATCATGCCCCCATGTAGGCAACCAGGATAAAGTGCCTTGCCCAAGGACACAACGCGGGTCATCCCGGACGGGTATCAAACTCGGGGCCTCTAGCATAGAAGTCCAACAGTTTACCACTGAGTCACCTTGCTCCCCCCCCCCCCTCCCTGACTTCTGACCTCTTTGTTGAAGAGGAGTGGATTGGTGGAGACGGTTTGATGATTATCTCCCTCTCCTTCTCCTGTTTCTCTGTCTTGGCTCTTCTCTTTTCCAGCTATTCTTCCATCTGCCTGGCTTCCCAGCATCTGTGAGGGTGTCTTCCTCTTCTTCTTTTTCTGTTTCTGTGAGCCCTTTTCATGTTTTCCAGTCATGGTGTCTTGACCCTTTCCGTGGGTGTGGACCAGTGTGGGTCGGTTTCCGCGAAAGGTACTACCACCACCCTTGGAAGGTTCTTGCTTGAATTTGATGGTTAGCTGAACACAACCCCATCAACATGGACAGTACAGTTGAGGTGTGCTATCTTTCACCATCAAAGTCTCTTTGGTCTGTGCAGGAAGGAAGTCCATTGCTAATCAAGTATGTGTTAATTAGGAGGTGTGTCAAT
Source organism: Pictodentalium vernedei (assembly GCA_031216915.1). Classification (NCBI taxonomy): domain Eukaryota; kingdom Metazoa; phylum Mollusca; class Scaphopoda; order Dentaliida; family Dentaliidae; genus Pictodentalium; species Pictodentalium vernedei. The sequence continues at coordinate 240,698,923 of CM062293.1, read as the reverse complement.
CACAGGTGTGTCTGATCACTTGGAGAACCGACATAATCAATGAAAAAAATGTAATCCTCACACCCAATCACTTTTCAGTGGACAATTATGAATGATTGTTTTGCTGTAACAGGTGCGTGAGATTCAATGCCTTCTCACCCACCTGTTGCAGTTAAAGTTTAATTCAAGTGCCAGCCACACCTACAATTTTTGTCAATAGTTGGGTGAAAAAAGAACAAATACATTCAAATGATAGGGAAAACATTTACACCAAGTTATGAAAAACTCATCTCGACCAATCACATGCAAGAAAGTGATATATCATTAAAGAAAATATTCTGATTTTCCAGTTTGTCCCAAAACAGATTTATATGGACTTTGGGCACACTGGACAGTTGCACACATATTAATGTGACAACTGTGTTTAACATACTGAGCTAGCTGTACCATTTTTCTTTCAAAAGCTCTCTTTACTGTGAAGATGAAAAAAAAACATAATGTGTTAACCCATATTAAATGATATGCTGAAAAAGGTCAGAAGAAGAAAAATTTTGTTGGAAATATCAAATACCTGTGGCTTTTCTGTGGATCGTAATAAACCTTGGCACACCCATCACCACATCCTACCACTATCTGGTTCAGTTTTGGGTGCCATAAACATCTAACCACACTCTGCAAGATGAAAAAGTACAACATCTAATTCATACATTAACCCTATGCCAAACATGATCAAGAGACAATAAATTCACTTCTTGACATCCAAAACATAGCTTGAGAATCCTCCTTTAAATTTAGATAATTTTTCATCAAATCTAGTCATGGCTGCTAAAGCAGCCATGACTAGATTTGAAGAAGAATATCTTTAACATAGTCAATGGGTTAAAAGATAAACAACCAGACTGAAGGATTCTTCAACCAATGCTAACACTGTTTGTGTGGAGTTAGTAGGTTGGGGAGTCTGGCATTTGCTCGGTGGGTGTATTTTTCTGGGTACTATGGCTTCCTCTACCTGTAAAACTGGCCCACACAAGGTGACCCTGACTGTCAAAAGTGTCATTAAACCCCAATAAACAATTAAATAAATTGAATTTATGATAGTCATAGATGAAAGAATTAATTCTTAAGTGGCTAATTATTTTTCATGTATTTTTTTTTGCTTTGATGGAAAATGCAACAGAATCTGGAGTAGGAAATCATTGAAAAAAAAGGGCTGGGGGATTAGATCTCTACTATATAATAAAAGTATTTCCGTACTAGCCAAGAAAGTCTGTCTGCTTCAAGTTCTGAGTTAATGCAGGATATATTCAGTTGAGAATGGTTTGGCCTATACCTCTACTTGAGGATAATGTATGAGTGTAATGAGCAGGAAAATTTGAAAACAGCATTTAAGATGTTAACTAAATGAGGAAAAGAGTATAACAGCCAGTTTCAAGGTCAACATACAGAACTTTTACTTTTTCCTGTCAAAAGTATTAATTTCTAATGGGATGTTTCCTCATCTAGATTACATGATAGCGCAATGGAAATCCGCAAAGAAAACACCACAATGTGTCAACAACTTATACAAAGTAATCACAAGATTCAAGACAATTTATTGGTCCAATGCTTAAAAACATGCTTAAAAACAGAGTGTAACAGGATTTAGTAATAAGGTGCATTTACCTCTCAACTTATTTTGAAATGCATTTTTTTGTCCCTTAAAAACTTTTGCGAAGTATATTTTGAAATTTTCATGGTGTAATTTACTCATTTCAGTGCATCAAGCCTTAAAATTTGTACCAATCTGCACCCTCCAGGGCCTAATTCCAGTTATGGTGAGATTCTTGTCTTACATGTATAAGAATGTACACGTGGAGCACATGTTCCAACATAGATGCTTTTGGTAGTCTTGCTAATGGAAGTTACAGTACCCTGATGGTGGTTTCTTATAATCACAGAAATGTGTAGATTTTAACTCTTTACACAAGATGACTAGAAAATGACACTAGTCAAAAGAATTCTAGAATAATGAAAAAATTTATTTTTTTTTGCCGAAAAAACAAAGCTTATGACCCCTCATTGGAATGATCTCTACAAGCTCATTCCAATGAGGGGGCATAAGCTATATTTTGAAGGCAATCCCCACACATGCTTTTTCAAAAAAAAATTCCAATTTTCAGGCCAATTTTGGTCATGGTGCAGACATGGTGGGATATGTGCTTGTGCGCATCCTCATGGATCTCCCATTATTGGCAAACATTGTTTTCAGTCTGAATCCACAGACAAATAAAATATTTATTAATGGACATAATATGGCTTGCTTTTTTTGAAGGTTTGATTACACTTTCAACAGCCGGGGTTATATTGTGTCAGACTCCAAGTTAGCAGTGGTTGAAGGCAAGTGCAAATTCATAATATGTACACAACACCACTGTACCCCAAGGTTGGTATTTGGATATAAATGTCTTGCCCAAGGACACAATGCAGATGGTGTGGATCAGGATCAAACTATCAACCTTTCCATTTAAAGCCCAGTGCTCCAACCAATGAGTCACTGTGTGCCCTGGATATAAAAAGGCAAGATGAAACCAAGATATTGAACTGATAAATAGGGGGGCTAGCTGTTTTTGAAGTGTTAACATATTGAAATATATATTATTTACATACAGTATTTCCCATTTCCAACTCTGTAACCTTGTTCATTGTCAGGCGATCAAAGAAAAGTAGCTTCCCTATGCCATCTCCTTTCTTCACACTGATACCTGTCACTATAAGTTTATCATCTGGACTAAAGACACAGTCTGTCCTGTAATTAAGAAATCAGGATGAAAATGTCAGCTGTTATAAAACTGAATTAGCCTTTTTAATATCATACTAATAACGGCATCCTCCAATAAAGTGTGAAAGTTAAAAAATTTATAGTAATTTATATATTTTTTATACTTACCAATGACCCAGACATAGCTGGTGCTAACTCTTAAAATATAGGGCCAAACACAAATTTTGCCCCCCAATCCCCAAAATTTGCATCTAAAACTAAAGAAAACATGTCCAGAAAGGCCCTCCACACCTCGCCCCCACTGCGCATGCGCAGTGTCCAGGACGTTCCGAAATTGGCGCCATTTATCATTCTAATAACCAGTGCCTGGTAAGCGCTATGTACTCAGCGGGGAGGCAAGAGTTCCCAACTCCTGGGAGGGCCATCCCCGTCTGGGTCATTGGTAAGTATAAAAAATATATAAATTACTATAAATTTTTTAACATTTTTATACTGTACCAATGACCCAGACATAGCTGAATAGTAAAAAGGCTGGAGGGCCAAGGACATAGAGCAAAATGGAATACGCTCAATAAAATAAAATAGAGTCATCCCCTGTAGGGAAAAGAAGTAATAGGCCTTACATGTATCTTTCTTATTTATGATAAATTAGAAAGATACAACACCTTCCAAAAATTGAGCTTCATACATCCATGTACTCTATTAATATCCAATAATCCTTATACTAATAATTTTTAAAGTAAGCCAATAATAAAGTAAGTCTAGAGAATAGAGACTCTTATACTCCTAAAAGTGTGTGAGAATTGCATAATCATGTCCGTTGACATATGCAATATTCAAAAGCTATACTTTAAAAACTAAGACTTGAATGAATTTTATAAACTTAAACTTCTCACTAAACAACCATCCCAATAACAGCTCAGAATTACTAACTCCGGAGGAGGTATCCCCTTGTTTTCATAGTAAAAACAGGTGACCCAAGGGAACACCCTCCCCCCCCCCTTTTTCTTGCCCTGGGTCAAATAGCCCAGAGCGAAGAGGGCAGCCGAACGGAGACACTGCCGAAACAGACAGCCTACCTAGCTATAGTAGCAACTGTTAAGTGAATGACATTCTGAGCCGTAGATAATAGACCTAACAATAGAGGCCTCCAGAAATGGACTCGATATTTCTGAGATAAAATTCATGAATGGATGGCTGAGCGCAATGAGCAGCCTTCAAAAATCTATAATAGCAACACTATTAATGTAAGCCCAAGAAGTAGAAGAACTCTTACTTCAAGAGCCGAAATCTTAAGCACAACTGCTAAGCCAATGATATACCATAAGCAGTACGCTAGTTAATAGAATCGATTAACAATAAAATGGAGCGTAACGTCCTTCTACTAGACATCAAAGACAGAAGAAGCTTACGCCCTTGTAATAAACAGATATCTGTTTATAAATACATAAACTGTACCCGGAAAGAGTAAAGGCCTATGCCCATATGAAGACGGAAGGACCTTAAAATAATAGGTTCCGGATAATAGGAGCCTAACTCTTATGCAACAATCCAACCTAAATAGTAACGGAAGTATTGATTCCGAAACTATGAAAGTGAAAATCATCCATCGATAGTGCATGAAACTCACTGACTCTACAGTAAAAGAGAAACCAACAGAATTACTGTCTAAAAGGTCAGAATTTGAAAACTACTGTTTCCAGAGGCTCAAATGATTACTTAGCTAAATAAGAACCGAAGTTAAAATCCGTATAGGAATTTAATCTAAAGATTCTAAGTCTATTTATCAAAAAGTTACTAACTGACTTAGATAAAGAGACAAAAGACTCAATTGTAAACTATCGTAGAGTGCATAGGTATGAGGTAACATAAACCTATAACCTAAATAACAACAGGCTGCAGTAGATCTTGTGAAACAAGTATACTAAAAACTAGCAATGCGTAGTATGGAGGGATCAACCATATGAACATAATGATCCCTACACCACGACGGAAGAGCCTCCACTTTAGTCGCATAGAATAGCGAAGAAGAGGATCTCCTATAGTAAGAAATCGCGTCCAAAGCTCGTCCAGTACAGTGCTTACAATGCAATACGGACCACACAACGGAATACATGAAGGTTGCGACCTTGCTGGTTGTGATAAAGATGACACGATTTACCCAGTGAAAAAAGATCCTCACATAGAGGAAGATTTCACGTTAAGATCCACAGTAGACAAGAGAGTAAATTACTCATGATCTCTGTGAAGATAGAGATGCTATCAACAGAAATGTATTGTGGTTGTTTATCTTAGCAATACCTGCTAAAACAACAGCGCCGGAGGATACGCGTATCCTATCATTGCGTCCTATAGATCAATAGAGCGTTAACAGTATTAGCTCAGAGATCTGGACAAGCCAACACATACGTCTGCAATTGATTAGCAAGCTGTGTCATAATAAAACATCATTGGGCGCTCCCATAGATAGCAAATCTGATTAAATACTTGTTTGTTGAGAGTCCATTCTGACAGCAACAAGCGACCCGTAAGAGAACGGGAGTGCGATAAAACAATCAGACGACCCCGAATATGACGGACCAAAACTGAACTTGGTGTACTATAACCAACAGACGGATTCTTTCCATTAAATTGAATAACAGAAACGAAAGAGTGCCTCCCTGGTTCCGGAGATACGCCACTACTGTCGAATTAAAGGACAGGAATTTGGGCATGCATTTCTGAATAATGTTCATGCAATGACATAAAGCAAGCCTAAAAAACATTATTCCGCGGAAGTTAAACTGATAGCTAAAAGACTGCGGAACCCAAAGACCCTGGCACTTCGAATCCGTAGGGATCAGTATATATCCCAATCTGTTTGACTGGCAACCGTCATAACAGCCACACTAGGGTCCGGCAACTGCGGCGGCACTCTCTGAGTCAACCACCGAATGTTTGCCCCAGTCTGAATCTCTTGTAACAGTAGATAGACAAGAGAATGTATAAACCAAGCAATTCATGGATTGCCGGAAAGTTGCCGTCGAAGAGAAGCTCCTCCGAGAACGAAGCGACTCTGAGAGAGTTCTTAACCTACTATCCACGCGTGGATGTAGCTAGGGCTGCATCACGTCTAAACACTCCAATCAGCCACTGAAGGGCGGAGTTATACGTGAACAAAATACTGCCCTCAAAAGAAATTACATTGAGAATAATATCCCGTAAATCTTTTCTTGAAGACGTAATGATAACGCCTCAGTAAGGCGGATTACGTATAATAAAGCGTCTAAGTTAAGTCTACTATACATAATGTCGTTCCCAATATTGAAATTGGAAAAGACATAAACGGCGAAAAAGAATATATGCAGTCTTTAATCACACCGTCTAGACGCATATGAACTCTCGGTTTGCCCTACTCTGCCAAAATAAACTATATGTAAAAAAGATAAAATGGCAGAAATGAGCCACACGGACAAGAAACTAAACTATCATGCTTAGTAGCAGGCTTGTATATATATATATAATATATAGCGTCGAAAAATAAAACACATGTTGTAATGACAATATTGGACTGCGTCGGTAAGTCAGGGACAAAGTCCCTGTACCGATCGAAAAATCCGAGTCCAATGACGCTATAAGTCTCTTATCCAAGATCGCAGCAATGAAGTCCGAAAAATAATCACTGGAAGAAATGCCAGAAGATATGAAAGGCATCTTCCGATACTACTAAAGGGAAAACTCGAAATCTTTCGAATCCCTTTCGCCATCCTGTCGGACCCTATAAAGCGTTCGGTCGTCCGTAGCTTGATGCAACCGCGGACCGCACCGACCCAGCGCCGTCGGATAATTCCTGATTCGACCGAGAAACCGTCAATTGCTGGGATGCTGCGAAACAACTGTGCTAACTCGGATAGCACGTCCGTCACCGAGGCCTGAGGAGCAGCGGTCTTACGATGCATTGCCGCAGGAAGCTCCGAGATCGTTACCCCGTGCATACTTCCAATATGCGAGCGAACGGAGTGTATAGGCCTCGTGTCCCTTGGCTACCGGATGGCGCGACCTATTCGCTGTGGAATCACTGAATGCCGAAACTGATCGGATACTCGAGGTCACGTAGCCAATGTGCGGTCGTGTGCCCTGCTGTGAGGATGAGGAAGCATTAAAGACAGTCTCTCGGACTGTCAATATAACGGAGCGTCCCGAGCAACGGACATATGCTCCGAATGTAAAATATCTGAACCACAACATGCGGTCCCCTATGTTGTTGGCTTCCTCCGATCTGTCCTCAATCTGCCGTCACTGGGTGAGTACTAAAGTAATTAAAGTGCTCGCATCACCCAAATCTCCTTCCTAGACCGCAACGGACGAACCCGGCAGCCGAACCATTCGATGAATGTATGCTACACCGGGTGAGCTAGCGAATGTCATTCCGTAAGCGATAGACATATTCCATGAGCACTTATTGCCGCTAACTCTTCATTAACTATGACGACAGAGGCACACTTTTGAAAGACATCTCCATAACTCTTCGAACAAGAAACCAGAAATGCTTGGATAGCAAGCATAAAATAATAATATATATAGCGTCGTTCAATAATTCGAAAGTTTGTGTGACATTATTGGATTATGTCGGAACTGAGGGACGATGTCCCTGAACCGAACCAAAAATTTCTAAGTCCACCGACGCTATCAGTTTCTTATCCGGCATCGCAGCATATGTTGTTCCGAAAGGGAAAGCTTGAAATCCACCGAAACCCTTTCGGTATCCCGTCGGACCGGATGAAACTTTCGGACGTCCGTACCCGCTTCCGCGGAGCGTCCCGACCCAGCATCGTCGGATAAAATATATGCGACAGATTCAGTTGATGCTGGGATGCTGCGATAAACTGTGCTATTAAGGAAAGCACGTCCGTTCCCGAGGCCTGTGCCGTAGCGGACTTACGATGCATTGCCGCTGGAAGCTCCGTGTACGTTGACTCCCGCACACTTCCTATGCGAACGTCCGGAGTCTGCAGGCCTCGAGTCCCCGGCTACCGACCCAGCGCTGTCGGATAATTCTCGATCCGACACCGTTTCTGTCGGCTGCTGGGATGCTGCGATAAGCTGTGCTATGTGCACAAGAATGTCCGGCGTCGAGACCTGCGGAGGCGCAGTCTATCGGTGCTTCGCCGAGGGCAGCTCCGCATCAGATGGCTCCCGCATACTTCCTATGCGAACGTCCGGAGTCCATCGGTCTCGAATCCCTGGCTGCCGGATGGTGTGACCTGGTCGCCGAAGAATCCTTGATCGGCGAAGCTGGTAATATATCGGCGGTCACGCAGCCAAGGAGCGGTCGTGTGCGCTGATGAGAAGAGGAAGCCTTAGCAGTCTCAGCGGACTGCCTATACAACGGAGCGTCCCGAGCGACGGACGTATGCTCCGCTAACAACACATTTGTACCACAACATCTGGGGCCAGATGTTGTTGAACGAGAGAGGGGCCTCTCTCGCTTGCCGTCCGGATGGACCGGAACGAGCTATGAACCGGACTAAAAGGCTTCCTCCGTTCTCCCTCCGATCCGCCGTCACTGGGTGTGCATTAAGTTAATTTTATAGTGCTCGCATCACCCCAAAATTCCTTCTAGACCGCAACGGATGAACCCGGCTGCCGAACCATTCGGTGAATGGACGCTACACCGGGCGAGCTAGCGGACGTCAAAGGCCGTCGAACCTACTAGGGTCCTCTTAGGCAATTGGCGTATTACATGAGCACTTTTCCGCTAGCCCTTCATTAATTGTGACGACGGAGGCACACTGTTGGAAGACATCACAGATACATCACCCTAATCTTGATCGTCTGAAATAGAAATTGATAAAGTAGAGTGACCCTGCGGGGAAAGGACCGGAGTGTCCAAATCCCCAACAACATACCGTGACATACGCTTCCCATATTGTCATCGAAATCATACGATACAGAACAGGAGTTAATGCGAGTACACTGACCACATATAGAATGATAATAAGGTCAGAGGAAGACTTCCTCCTAAAACAATTGATCAATATCCTTTCAATGAGAAAAGAAAACAAGTCCTGGTACTCGCACTAACCCCTGGCAATCAAATACATAATAATAATATGATCCATTAATATAGAAAAAATAATTGAAATCAAAATATTTTGAAAAAATATTTTTTCAGAACAGCCCAAGTTTCTGAAAAGTAACGTTGAGCCCCAATGGATCCCAAGCCTAAGTGTGGACAAAAATTTTAAAAATATTTTAAACAATTTATTCAACACTTACGAACAATAATAATGTATCTAGTTATGATTAAAATAACATAAAGATATTATTATTTAGAAATCCCCCCCTCACACAGAGGGCTGTTGTAAATGTAAACAATGAGTGTAAAAACACTAAAATAAGACTCCAGGCACCCAGGCCCGAAATCAGTTACCAAAAATACACCATCTGATGCAAAACAGAGACTTCCAGGGAAGAAACTGCAGAACATCAGATGGTAGATGCAGAACACAACGCCTAACCACCCGTAGGTGAAGACGAAAACATGGGGAAAGAACAGAATTCATTCTGTTATTAAGCTAAAACTCCCAAGAAATTTTAGTAATAATAATTACAGAAACTATGCCAAAAGCATGGGAGAATAGCAAGGGGGAACTTAAAGGACAGGGAGAGAGGAAAAACACTTGAAAAAACAGTGTAACTAAATAATCAGAATGACAACAAAATGGCTGCTGCCTTGAAAATAGGTAACTTAACATAATTTCATTAAAAAATTTTAAGTTACAGCCCTGATAATATTCTGTCACACATTCTTTTCCTCTCCTCCTTTTCTATCCTCCTTAGAATCACCATTTCACTAATATTTATGTGTCTGGCATCATTTAAACTGAGATTTAAAAGCACAAAGATCAGTCAGATGTTAACTGATGAAGGGCCAAACTTAGAAAGATAAATGGCGCCAATTTCGGAACGTCCTGGACACTGCGCATGCGCAGTGGGGGCGAGGTGTGGAGGGCCTTTCTGGACATGTTTTCTTTAGTTTTAGATGCAAATTTTGGGGATTGGGGGGCAAAATTTGTGTTTGGCCCTATATTTTAAGAGTTAGCACCAGCTATGTCTGGGTCATTGGTACAGTATAAAAATATATAAATCCATATTAACGTATCATTCGCTTTTAACTGAATACGAAGTACATTCATTGAATCTGAAAACTTTACAGTTTGTGTGACACCTTCACTTTTTAAGCAATTCCATCTATGGGCTTTTAGCAATTAACCCTTTACCTAACATGAGTAGAACATGACACTTGCAAAACAATTTCTTGAATTACCTGTTTTACGTTTCATCTCTAAAACATTATGAATTCAAAGTAATTTGTATATTTTTATACTTACCAATGGCCCAGACTAGCTGGTGCTTAACTCAAAGTTATTAAGGGCCAAACACAAATTTTGAACCCTCCAATCCCCAAAATTTGCTTGCAAAACCAAAAATTAAAAGTCCTATCTGGCCCTCCATACATTTACTCTCCGTGCATGCGCAGACGTTAGGACGTGACTGAATTGGCGCCAACATCATTCTTTGTAGAAGAGAGTACTACATAAAAATTCAGCAGGGAGGTATGAGTGGCCCAGACTAGCTGAATTGTAAAAAGGTGGAGGGCCTAGGACTTCAGAATTAGTAGATCAACATAGTTCCAATCCTGTAATCCAAGGTGAAAGGAAATTAAAATAATTAGGAATTGCATGTATGTCTATCTATACAGTAATAGAGAAGACATATCATACAAAAAGGAGCGCAGTTCAAGTAATTCCGTATACTTAGCATGAAGACTATGCTTACTGGATGTAACGAGTTCCCAATATTTAAGGTTAGCCCAGACTAAGCCCCAAAAATTAGGATGGTGTATTTGAGAATGAGAGAATATCCCCCACAAACATATGCCATATACAATAAAACTCCAGCTGTATGCAGGATATAATTACGGACAAAACAGCTTCCCTCATAGTTACATACCTATCAAGCCAGAGGAGAGGTAAAAAATCACCCCCCCCCCCCCCTTTTCTTTTGAAGGAATCTTCAAAAAGAAAGAGGGGAGCACTCTGGAATCAGTAAAAGCGGTACCAAAAAACAATATAAATATTCGTCAAACAGGCACTCAGGTATTAATTTATTATTAATAAATGGTGCTTAATGCCACTTCAGAAGTTAAGACTATAGCGATGATCCCGGTAATTAATATTGCCTGCTATATAACGTACACCGAAGATGGCATAAGCAGATAGGCCGAAAACCGGTGATATAATATGTAACATAAACATGTCCAATCGAACCACAATGAATGATCTCTGGAGAGTAAACACACTTCCGAGGTAACCCATAGGCGACCCCATTCAGGTGTACAATAAATTCCAGTAACAACACTCCCTGACGTGTACTATCCGATATCTATGACACTATAAACAGGCGAATATACTAGTTGAGTACCGACATTAATAGAAACCTGGATCTAGAAATGGAAGTAGGTATGATTAACAGGCTCCGACACAGACCACCCCTGAAGTAATTCATAATTTCTAAGGTCCATAACATACAATAAAGCATCAGCCTAATAATTATTATGCGCGTGAGCATTAAAATCCCGCATGTAATCATCTGAATACCAGTTAACTGGTTATACAGCCTCCGAGGTACCCAAAGACTAGCAATTTATTTATGATGAAATATGCGCTCGTATATGACATATAGATGAATAATCACAACTAACTAGAGGCTCTACAGAGCCTGTAATTGCTCACCTGGAACTACATATAAAAATGTGATTTCCCATAGGCTTCCCATGGAAACTATGAGCTGCAATTGTGGCCATGTTTGCAACATTACATCAACATTACATGAGGATCATTGGTAGAAGGTGTCCCAGTCTTCAATCACGTGAAGTTTCAAAACATTTGAATCCATCAAACAGAATCATAGAATGTCTCTGGTGGCCATATTTTCTAACCAACATGAACAAAAAGACGATCGTTTGTAGAGGGCCTCCTATAGACCATGCTTGCCAAGTTTTGGTTCACGTCAGCTAAGTAGTTCCAGACAGAAGATGAAAATGTGATTTCCCATAGGTTTTTTCTATAGTAACTATAAACTGCAATTGTGGCCATGTTTGCAATACGATCAACATTAAAATGAGGAATGTTGCAAATTTTCAAAACATTTGGCTCTGTGGTTTCAGAGGAGAAGAGTTTTCAAAATTGACAATTCAGAATCAAAGAATGCTTCTGGAGGCCACGTTTTTTCACCCAACAGGAATAAACTGAGTAACAGTTGTAGAGAACCTCTCATAGACAATGCCTGCCAAGTCTGGTTCACATTGGCTCAGTACTTTCAGTGAAGATGATGAAAGTGTGATTTCCTATAGGGTTTCTATGGTAACTATAAGCCACAATTGCAGCCATAATTGCAACCCGATGAAGAGTAAAATGAGGTAGAGGGGGTTACAGTCATCAGTCACACTAAGTTTTCAAACCATTTGGCCTTGTAGTTTCAAAGAAGATTTTCTTGAAAATGCACACATTTATGAATTCTGTTTCAACAAAAAAAAAATCAGTAAAAGAAGGTTATATATTTTGAAAGTTAAAAAATTTATAGTAATTTATATATTTTTTATACTTACCAATGACCCAGACATAGCTGGTGCTAACTCTTAAAATATAGGGCCAAACACAAATTTTGCCCCCCAATCCCCAAAATTTGCATCTAAAACTAAAGAAAACATGTCCTGAAAGGCCCTCCACACTTCGCCCCTACTGCGCATGCGCAGTGTCAAGGACGTTCCGAAATTGGCGCCATTTATCATTCTAATAACCAGTGCCTGGTAAGCGCTATGTACTCAGCGGGGAGGCAAGAGTTCCCAACTCCTGGGAGGGCCATCCCCGTCTGGGTCATTGGTAAGTATAAAAAATATATAAATTACTATAAATTTTTTAACATTTTTATACTGTACCAATGACCCAGACATAGCTGAATAGTAAAAAGGCTGGAGGGCCAAGGACATAGAGCAAAATGGAATGCGCTCAATAAAATAAAATAGAGTCATCCCCTGTAGGGGAAAGAAGTAATAGGCCTTACATGTATCTTTCTTATTTATGATAAATTAGAAAGATACAACACCTTCCAAAAATTGAGCTTCATACATCCATGTACTCTATTAATATCCAATAATCCTTATACTAATAATTTTTAAAGTAAGCCAATAATAAAGTAAGTCTAGAGAATAGAGACTCTTATACTCCTAAAAGTGTGTGAGAATTGCATAATCATGTCCGTTGACATATGCAATATTCAAAAGCTATACTTTAAAAACTAAGACTTGAATGAATTTTATAAACTTAAACTTCTCACTAAACAACCATCCCAATAACAGCTCAGAATTACTAACTCCGGAGGAGGTATCCCCTTGTTTTCATAGTAAAAAACAAGTGACCCAAGGGAACACCCTCCCCCCCCCCCCCCCCTTTTTCTTGCCCTGGGTCAAATAGCCCAGAGCGAAGAGGGCAGCCGAACGGAGACACTGCCGAAACAGACAGCCTACCTAGCTATAGTAGCAACTGTTAAGTGAATGACATTCTGAGCAGTAGAGAATAGACCTAACAATAGAGGTCTCCAGAAATGGACTCGATATTTCTGAGATAAAATTCATGAATGGATGGCTGAGCGCAATGAGCAGCCTTCAAAAATCTATAATAGCAACACTATTAATGTAAGCCCAAGAAGTAGAAGAACTCTTACTTCATGAGCCGAAATCTTAAGCACAACTGCTAAGCCAATGATATACCATAAGCAGAACGCTAGTTAATAGAATCCATTAACAATAAAATGGAGCGTAACGTCCTTCTACTAGACATCAAAGACAGAAGAAGCTTACGCCCTATGTAATAAACAGATATCTGTTTATAAATACATAAACTGTACCCGGAAAGAGTAAAGGCCTATGCCCATACGAAGACGGAAGGACCTTAAAATAATAGGTTCCGGATAATAGGAGCCTAACTCTTATGCAACAATCCAACCTAAATAGTAACGGAAGTATTGATTCCGAAACTATGAAAGTGAAAATCATCCATCGATAGTGCATGAAACTCACTGACTCTACAGTAAAAGAGAAACCAACAGAATTACTGTCTAAAAGGTCAGAATTTGAAAACTACTGTTTCCAGAGGCTCAAATGATTACTTAGCTAAATAAGAACCGAAGTTAAAATCCGTATAGGAATTTAATCTAAAGATTCTAAGTCTATTTATCAAAAAGTTACTAACTGACTTAGATAAAGAGACAAAAGACTCAAATGTAAACTATCGTAGAGTGCATAGGTATGAGGTAACATAAACCTATAACCTAAATAACAACAGGCTGCAGTAGATCTTGTGAAACAAGTATACTAAAAAATAGCAATGAGTAGTATGGAGGGATCAACCATATGAACATAATGATCCCTACACCACGACGGAAGAGCCTCCACTTTAGTCGCATAGAATAGCGAAGAAGAGGATCTCCTATAGTAAGAAATCGCGTCCAAAGCTCGTCCAGTACAGTGCTTACAATGCAATATGGACCACACAACGGAATACATGAAGGTTGCGACCTTGCTGGTTGTGATAAAGATGACACGATTTACCCAGTGAAGAAAGATCCTCACATAGAGGAAGATTTCACGTTAAGATCCACAGTAGACAAGAGAGTAAATTACTCATGATCTCTGTGAAGATAGAGATGCTATCAACAGAAATGTATTGTGGTTGTTTATCTTAGCAATACCTGCTAAAACAACAGCGCCGGAGGATACGCGTATCCTATCATTCCGTCCTATAGATCAATAGAGCGTTAACAGTATTAGCTCAGAGATCTGGACAAGCCAACACATACGTCTGCAATTGATTAGCAAGCTGTGTCATAAATAAAACATCATTGGGCGCTCCCATAGATAGCAAATCTGATTAAATACTTGTTTGTTGAGAGTCCATTCTGACAGCAACAAGCGACCCGTAAGAGAACGGGAGTGCGATAAAACAATCAGACGACCCAGAATATGACGGACCAAAACTGAACTTGGTGTAGTATAACCAACAGACGGATTCTTTCCATTAAATTGAATAACGGAAACGAAAGAGTGCCTCCCTGGTTCCGGAGATACGCCACTACTGTCGAATTAAAGGACAGGAATTTGGGCATGCGTTTCTGAATAATGTTCATGCAATGACATAAAGCAAGCCTAAAAAACATTATTCCGCGGAAGTTAAACTGATAGTTAAAAGACTGCGGAACCCAAAAACCCTGGCACTTCGAATCCGTAGGGATCAGTATATATCCCAATCTGTTTGACTGGCAACCGTCATAACAGCCACACTCGGGTCCGGCAACTGCGGCGGCACTCTCTGAGTCAACCACCGAATGTTTGCCCCAGTCTGAATCTCTTGTAAGAATAGATAGACAAGAGAATGTATAAATCAAGCAATTCATGGATTGCCGGAAAGTTGCCGTCGAAGAGAAGCTCCTCCGAGAACGAAGCGACTCTGAGAGAGTTCTTAACCTACTATCCACGCGTGGATGTAGCTAGGGCTGCATCACGTCTAACCAACTCCAATCAGCCACTGAAGGGCGGAGTTATACGTGAACAAACTACTGCCCTCAAAAGAAATTACATTGAGAATAATATCCCGTAAATCTTTTCTTGAAGACGTAATGATAACGCCTCAGTAAGGCGGATTACGTATAATAAAGCGTCTAAGTTAAGTCTACTATACATAATGTCGTTCCCAACATTGAAATTGGAAAAGACATAACGGCGAAAAGAATATATGCAGTCTTTAATCACACCGTCTAGACGCATATGAACTCTCGGTATGCCCTGCTCTGCCAAAATAAAAACTATATGTAAAAAAGATAAAATGGCAGAAATGAGCCACGCGGACAAGAAACTAAACTATCATGCTTAGTAGCAGGCTTGTATATATATAAATATATAGCGTCGAAAAATAAAACACATGTTGTAATGACAATATTGGACTGCGTCGGTAAGTCAGGGACAAAGTCCCTGTACCGATCGAAAAATCCGAGTCCAATGACGCTATAAGTCTCTTATCCAAGATCGCAGCAATGAAGTCCGAAAAATAATCACTGGAAGAAATGCCAGAAGATATGAAAGGCATCTTCCGATACTACTAAAGGGAAAACTCGAAATCTTTCGAATCCCTTTCGCCATCCTGTCGGACCCTATAAAGCGTTCGGTCGTCCGTAGCTTGATGCAACCGCGGACCGCACCGACCCAGCGCCGTCGGATAATTCCTGATTCGACCGAGAAACCGTCAATTGCTGGGATGCTGCGAAACAACTGTGCTAACTCGGATAGCACGTCCGTCACTGAGGCCTGAGGAGCAGCGGTCATACGATGCATTGCCGCAGGAAGCTCCGAGATCGTTACCCCGTGCATACTTCCAATATGCGAGCGAACGGAGTGTATAAGCCTCGTGTCCCTTGGCTACCGGATGGCGCGACCTATTCGCTGTGGAATCACTGAATGCCGAAACTGATCGGATACTCGAGGTCACGTAGCCAATGTGCGGTCGTGTGCCCTGCTGTGAGGATGAGGAAGCATTAAAGACAGTCTCTCGGACTGTCAATATAACGGAGCGTCCCGAGCAACGGACATATGCTCCGAATGTAAAATATCTGAACCACAACATGCGGTCCCCTATGTTGTTGGCTTCCTCCGATCTGTCCTCAATCTGCCGTCACTGGGTGAGTACTAAAGTAATTAAAGTGCTCGCATCACCCAAATCTCCTTCCTAGACCGCAACGGACGAACCCGGCAGCCGAACCATTCGATGAATGTACGCTACACCGGGTGAGCTAGCGAATGTCACTCCGTAAGCGATAGACATAATCCATGAGCACTTATTGCCGCTAACTCTTCATTAACTATGACGACAGAGGCACACTTTGAAAGACATCTCCATAACTCTTCGAACAAGAAACCAGAAATGCTTGGATAGCAAGCATAAAATAATAATATATATAGCGTCGTTCAATAATTCGAAAGTTTGTGTGACATTATTGGACTATGTCGGAACTGAGGGACGATGTCCCTGAACCGAACCAAAAATTTCTAAGTCCACCGACGCTATCAGTTTCTTATCCGGCATCGCAGCATATGTTGTTCCGAAAGGGAAAGCTTGAAATCCACCGAATCCCTTTCGGTATCCCATCGGACCGGATGAAACTTTCGGACGTCCGTACCCGCTTCCGCGGAGCGTCCCGACCCAGCATCGTCGGATAAAATAAATGCGACAGATTCAGTTGATGCTGGGATGCTGCGATAAACTGTGCTATTAAGGAAAGCACATCTGTTCCCGAGGCCTGTGCAGTAGCGGACTTACGATGCATTGCCGCTGGAAGCTCCGTGTACGTTGACTCCCGCACACTTTCTATGTGAACGTCCGGAGTCTGCAGGCCTCGAGTCCCCGGCTACCAACCCAGCGCTGTCGGATAATTCTCGATCCGACACCGTTTCTGTCGGCTGCTGGGATGCTGCGATAAGCTGTGCTATGTGCACAAGAATGTCCGGCGTCGAGACCTGCGGAGGCGCAGTCTATCGCTGCTTCGCCGAGGGCAGCTCCGCATCAGATGGCTCCCGCATACTTTTCCTATGCGAACGTCCGGAGTCCATCGGTCTCGAATCCCTGGCTGCCGGATGGTGTGACCTGGTCGCCGAAGAATCCTTGATCGGCGAAGCTGGTAATATATCGGCGGTCACGCAGCCAAGGTGCGGTCGTGTGCGCTGACGAGAAGAGGAAGCCTTAGCAGTCTCAGCGGACTGCCTATACAACGGAGCATCCCGAGCGACGGACGTATGCTCCGCTAGCGACACATTTTGTACCACAACATCTGGGGCCAGATGTTGTTGAACGAGAGAGGGGCCTCTCTCGCTTGCCGTCCGGATGGACCGGAACGAGCTATGAACCGGACTAAAAGGCTTCCTCCGTTCTCCCTCCGATCCGCCGTCACTGGGTGTGCATTAAGTTAATTTTATAGTGCTCGCATCACCCCAAAATTCCTTCTAGACCGCAACGGACGAACCCGGCTGCCGAACCATTCGGTGAATGGACGCTACACCGGGCGAGCTAGCGGACGTCAAAGGCCGTCGAACCTACTAGGATCCTCTTAGGCAATTGGCGTATTACATGAGCACTTTTCCGCTAGCCCTTCATTAATTGTGACGACGGAGGCACACTGTTGGAAGACATCACAGATACATCACCCTAATCTTGATCATCTGAAATAGAAATTGATAAAGTAGAGTGACCCTGCGGGGAAAGGACCGGAGTGTCCAAATCCCCAACAACATACCGTGACATACGCTTCCCATATTGTCATCGAAATCATATGATACAGAACAGGAGTTAATGCGAGTACACTGACCACATATAGAATGATAATAAGGTCAGAGGAAGACTTCCTCTTAAAGCAATTGATCAATATCCTTTCAATGTGAAAAGAAAACAAGTCCTGGTACTCGCACTAACCCCTGGCAATCAAAATACATAATAATAATATGATCCATTAATATAGAAAAAATAATTGAAATCAAAATATTTTGAAAAAATATTTTTTCAGAACAGCCCAAGTTTCTGAAAAGTAACGTTGAGCCCCAATGGATCCCAAGCCTAAGTGTGGACAAAAATTTAAAAAATATTTTAAACAATTTTTTCAACACTTACGAACAATAATAATGTATCTAGTTATGATTAAAATAACATAAAGATATTATTATTTAGAAATCCCCCCCTCACACAGAGGGCTGTTGTAAATGTAAACAATGAGTGTAAAAACACTAAAATAAGACTCCAGGCACCCAGGCCCGAAATCAGTTATCAAAAATACACCATCTGATGCAAAACAGAGACTTCCAGGGAAGAAACTGCAGAACATCAGATGGTAGATGCAGAACACAACGCCTAACCACCCGTAGGTGAAGACGTAAACATGGGGAAAGAACAGAATTCATTCTGTTATACAGCTAAAACTCCCAAGAAATTTTAGTAATAATAATTACAGAAACTATGCCAAAAGCATGGGAGAATAGCAAGGGGGAACTTAAAGGACAGGGAGAGAGGAAAAACACTTGAAAAAACAGTGTAACTAAATAATCAGAATGACAACAAAATGGCTGCTGCCTTGAAAATAGGTAACTTAACATAATTTCATTAAAAAAATTTAAGTTACAGCCCTGATAATATTCTGTCACACATTCTTTTCCTCTCCTCCTTTTCTATCCTCCTTAGAATCACCATTTCACTAATATTTATGTGTCTGGCATCATTTAAACTGAGATTTAAAAGCACAAAGATCAGTCAGATGTTAACTGATGAAGGGCCAAACTTAGAATGATAAATGGCGCCAATTTCGGAACGTCCTTGACACTGCGCATGCGCAGTAGGGGCGAAGTGTGGAGGGCCTTTCAGGACATGTTTTCTTTAGTTTTAGATGCAAATTTTGGGGATTGGGGGGCAAAATTTGTGTTTGGCCCTATATTTTAAGAGTTAGCACCAGCTATGTCTGGGTCATTGGTACAGTATAAAAATATTACAATTTTCTCAGACAGCATTCTCTTTCAAAATAGCTTTGGATGGTTAAAGGGTTGCAGTCAAACACATTTTACTCCAATTTTGTCAAATCGTAAAAGATATACAATAATTACTGTCATCTAAGCTGACATGACGGGAAGTGAATATAAACAAAAACTTTCCAGGTTTTCCAAACACCTGTCATCAATCAGTATTTTCTGATAAGTAACTTGAGACTAATAATGCATATATCAACATACAGTTGCAATTGTTTACAGTACAAGTCAAAATAAGTTGTGTAGGATAATCCTATAAACTATGTATCTTTCTCTTCATACACTGATAAGACGAGAAGCTGACTGATAGCTTTCCAGAAAATGTCAGATTCTGATCTTGTCAGGGCAGGAGCAGCAGTTTACTTAGTTTATTGCAGTTATGCGACAGCTTATTTTGACTTGTACTGTATACACAATATTTTTGGTTTTTTTCCCAGTTCTCAGTGGAGAAAACTGGAATCAACCCTTACCAGATTCTCAAAAACAAGTATTTTGCTGACAGTACTGATCTTCGTGCAGACAGGAGAGGCATTGGGTTAAGCATTAGAACATAGCCTCTGGTGGCTACATATTTCCATCCTCTCACAGATCATTCCTGCGAAGTGTGGTTCACGTCGGCTCAGTAGTTGCAGAGCAGAAGATGAAAATGTGATTTCCCATAGGGTTTCTATAATAACTATAAGCTGCAATTGTGGCCATGTTTACAACCCGATCAACATTAAATGAGGATCGTTGGTATAGGGGGTCCCAGTCATCACTTATGTGAAGTATCAAAACATTTGGCCTTGCAGTTTCAGAGGAGAAGATTTTTGAAAATCCACCAATCAGAATCAAAGAATGCCTCTCGCGGCCATGTTTTTTAACCCACGGGAACAAAATGAGGATCGTTTGTAGAGGTCCTCCCATAGACCATCCCTTCCAGGTTTGGTTCACGTCGGCTCAGTAGTTCTGGAGAAGAAGATGAAAATGTGATTTCCCATAGGGTTTCTATAGTAATTATAAGCCACAATTGTGGCCATGTTTGCAACCCAATCAACATTAAATGAGGAACATTGGTAGAGGGGGTCCCAGTCATCATTTATGTGAAGTATCAAAACATTTGGCCTGGCAGTTTCAGAGGAGAAGATTTTTGAAAATCTACCAATCAGAATCAAAGAATGCCTCTGGCGGCCATGTTTTTCAACCCACGGGAACAAAATGAGGATCGTTTGTAGAGGACCTCCCATAGACTATCCCTGCAAGGTTTGTTTTCACGTTGCCTCGGTTTTTCCAGAGAAGAAGATGAAAATGTGATTTCCCATAGGGATTCTATAGTAATTATAAGCCGCAATTGCAACCATGTTTGTGACCCAATCAACATTAAATGAGGATCGTTGGTAGAGGGGGTCCCAGTCATCATTTATGTGAAGTTTCAAAACATTTGGCCTGGCAGTTTCAGAGGAGAAGATTTTTGAAAATCCACCAACGAGAATCAAAGAATACCTCTGGAAGCAATGTTTTTCATCTGACGGGAACAAAATGAGGATTGTTTGTAGAAGACCTACCATAGACCATTTCTGCCAAGTTTGGTTCACACCGGCTCAGCGGTTATAGAGAAGAAGATGAAAATGTGAAAAGTTTATGGACGATGGATGCCAAGTGATGAGAAAAGCTCACATGGCCTTTTAGGCCAGGTGAGCTAAAAAGTGGATGTGCCCATGAGGTCGCCATAGAACACGACCCAGCCGCCAATTGAGAAGTGAAGAAATGCATGTATGTATTTTAAACTCATACAAGGCTTGCGGGAAGAAAACTACATCTTGCCTGGTAATTGCCTCTAAACACATTGGTGGTGGGTAGAGGGGGGAGGGGAGAGTGGTGGGGGGAGAGATTCGAAGTCATATTGAACCCTCCTCACCCACATTACTTAATCGTTCTTGTGTTAGTCATAAAATAATATAGGAACCGCAATGGTTCCCTCACGTCTAACCAACTCCATTATGCCACTATGGGCAGAGGATGTGAAGAACAAAAACTTCCCCTGATAAAGAAGGTCCTCTCGTGGAGGAAGCTTCCGGGGAGCATCCCATAACAGACACTTGAGAAGACTGATCCAAGGTTTCTGTAACGACAGAGGTGCTACTAGTAGGATTCACAACGAGACTGTTTGATCTTAAACATAGGGTACATTTCCGTGGGCCATTCCAAATGTATTCAGAATTCACCCGACTAGTGTGTCATGCGCAGTTCAATTACAGAATCTTATTCTCAAGCAAACGTTCATTTGACGTTAAATGATATTCAGAATAATCGATATGGAGCAAGATTGCATTTCTCGTCAAAGAATTAACCAACAACACAGAAAAAGTTGGTTGCGTTATCGGCAGCTAACAAGAATTATTCTGTGCACAGGCACTCGACAAATTATAAGATTTGATCATTTTTAATAAAATGTTAAAAAACTTATAGTAATTTATATATTTTTTATACTTACCAATGACCCAGACATAGCTGGTGCTAACTCTTAAAATATAGGGCCAAACACAAATTTTGCCCCCCAATCCCCAAAATTTGCATCTAAAACCAAAGAAAACATGTCCTGAATGGCCCTCCACACTTCACCTCTACTGCGCATGCACAGTGTCAAGGACGTTCCGAAATTGGCGCCATTAATCATTCTAATAACCAGTGCCTGGTAAGCGCTATGTACTCAGCGGGGAGGTAAGAGTTCCCAACTCCTGGGAGGGCCAGCCCCGTCTGGGTCATTGGTAAGTATAAAAAATATATAAATTACTATAAATTTTTTAACATTTTTATACTGTACCAATGACCCAGACATAGCTGAATAGTAAAAAGGCTGGAGGGCCAAGGACATAGAGCAAGATGGAATACGCTCAATTATATAAAATAGAGTCATCCCCTCTAGGAAAAAAGAAGTATTAGGCCTTACATGTATCTTTCTTATTTATGATAAATTAGAAAGATACAACACCTTCCAAAATTGAGCATCATACATCCATGTACTCTATTAATATCTAGTATAATCCTTATACTAATAATTTTTAAAGTAAGCCAATAAATAAAGTAAGTCTAGAGAATAGAGACTCTTTATACTCCTTAAAAGTGTCTGAGGATTGTATAATAATGTCCGTTGACACGTGCTATATTCAAAAGCTATACTTTAAAAACTAAGACCTGAATGAATTTTTAAAACATAAACTTCTCACTAAACAACCATCCCAATAACACCTCAGAATTACTAACTCCGGAGGAGGTATCCCCTTGTTTTCATAGTAAAACAGGTGACCCAAGGGAACACCCTCCCCTCCCCCCCCCCCCCCCTTTTTCTTGCCCTGGGTCAAATAGCCCAGAGCGAAGAGGGCAGCAGAACGGAGTCACTGCCGAAACAGACAGCCTACCTAGCTATAGTAGCAACTGTTAAGTGAATGACATTCTGAGCAGTAGATAATAGACCTAACAATAGAGGCCTCCAGAAATGGACTCAATATTTCTGAGATAAAAATTCATGAATGTGGATGGCTGAGCGCAATGAGCAGCCTTCAAAAATCTATAATAGCGACACTATTAATGTAAGCCCAAGATGTAGAAGAACTCTTACTTCATGAGACGAAATCTCAAACACAACTGCTGAGTCAATGATATACCATAAGCAGTATCGATAGTTAATTGAATCCATTAGCAACAGAATGGAGCGTAACGTCCTTCTATTAGGCATCAAAGACAGAAGAAGCTTACGCCCGTAGTAATAAACAGATATCTGTTTATAAATACATAAACTCTAACCGGACAGAGTAAAGGCCCATGCCCGTACGAAGACGGAAGGACCTTAATAACAATAGGTTCCGGATATTAATTAGGAGCCTGACTCTTATGCAAAAATCCAACCTAAATAGTAAAGGAAGTAGTGATTCCGAAACTACGAAAGTGAAAATTATCCACCGATAGTGCATGAAACTCACTGACTCTTCAGTAAAAGAGAAGCCAACAGAATTACTGTCTAAAAGGTCAGAATTTGAAAACTACTGTTTCCAGAGGCTCAAATGATTACTTAGCTAAATAAGAACCGAAGTTAAATTCCATATAGGAATTTAATCTAATGATTCTAAGTCTATTTATCGAAAAGTTACTAACTGACTTAGATAAAGAGACATAAGATTCAATTGTAAACTATCATAGAGTGCATAGGTATGAGGTAACATAAACCTATAACCTTAATAATAACAGGCTGCAGTAGATCTTGTCAAACAAGTATACTAAAAAGTTGCAATGACTAGTATGGAGGGATCAACAATATCAACATAGTGAACCCTACACCAACGACGGAAGAGCCTCCACTTTAGCCGCATAGTATAGCGAAGAAGAAGTTCTCCTATAGTAAGAAATCGCGTCCAAAGCTCGTCCAGTACAATGCTTGCAATGCAATAAGGACCACACAACGGAATACGTGAAGGTAGAGACCTTGCGGGTTGTGATAAAGATGACACGATTTTACCCAGCGAAAAAAGATCCTCTCATGGAGGAAGATTTCGCGTAAAGCCCCACAGTAGACATCAGAGTAAATTTACCCACGATCTCTGTGAAGACAGAGATGCTATCAACAGAAATGTATTGTGGTTGTTTATCTTAGCAATACTTGCTGAAACAACAGCGCAGGAGGATACGCATATCCTATCATTCCGTCCTATTAGATCAATAGAGCGTTAACAACATAAGCTCAGAGATCCAGACAAGCAAACACATACGTCTGCAATTGACAAGCAAGTTGTGTCGTAAATAAATTATCATTGGGCACTCCCATTGATAGCAAATCTGATTGAATACTTGTTTGTTGAGAGTCCATTCTGACGGCAACAAGCGACCCATAAGTGAACGGGAGTCCGGTAATACCATCAGACGACCCGGAATATGATGGACCGAAGCAGAACTTGGTGCACTATAACAAACAGAAGGATTCTTTCCATTAAATTGAATAACGGAAACGAATGAGTGCCTCCCTGGTTCTGGAGATACGCCACTACTGTCGAATTACCGGACAGGATTTGGACATGCGTTTCTGAATAATGTTCATCCAATGACATAAAGCAAGCCTAAAAAAACATTATTCCGTGGAAGATAAGTGCTTGCTTAGAGACTGCGGAACCCAAGACCCTGGCACTTCGAATCCGTTGGGATCAATATTATATCCCAACCTGTTTGACTGGCAACCGTCATAATTATAAAACTTGGATCCGGCAACTGCAGTGGCACTCTCTGAGTCAACCACCGAATGTTTGCCCCAGTCTGAATCTCTTGCTACACTAGATAGACAAGAGAACGTGTAAATCGAGCAATTCATGGGCTGATGAAAAGTTGCCGTCGAAGAGAAGCTTCTCCGAGAACGAAGCGACTCTGAGAGAGTTCTTCACCTTACTATCCACGCGCGTGGATGTAGCTAGGGCTGCGTCACGTCTAACCAACTCCAAGCAGCCACTGAAGGGCGGAGTTATACGTGAACAAACTACTGCCCTCAAAAGAAATCACATTGAGGATTATATCCCGGAATTCTTTCTCTTGAAGACGTAATGATAACGCCTCAGTAAGGTGGATTACGTATGATAAAGCATCTAAGTTAAGTCTATTAGACATCATTGTTGTTTCCAACATTGTGGTTGGAAAAGACATAGATGGCGAAAAAGATTATTTCCAGTCTTTAACCACGCCATCTAGACGCATATGAACTCTCAGTATGCCCTGTTCTGCCAAAATAAATTATTCGTATAAATGATAAAAGGCAGAAATGAGCATTGCGGACAAGAAACTAAACTATCATGCTTGGTAGCAGGCTTATATATATATATAGCGTCGATAAATAAAACACATGTTCTAATGACATTATTGGACTGTGTCGGTAAGTCAGGGACAATGTCCCTGAACCGATCCAAAATTCCGTGTCCAATGACGCTATAAGTCTCTTATCCAACATCGCAGCAATGTAGTCCGAAAAAAACAATCACTGGAAGATAATGCCGGAAGATATGTATGGCAGCTTCCGATGCTACGAAAGGGAAAACTCGAAATCTTTCAAATCCCTTTCGCCATCCTGTCGGACCCTATAAAGCGTTCAGTCGTCCGTACCTGATGCAACTGCGGACCGCACCGACCCAGCGCCGTCAGATAATTCCTGATTCGACCAAGAAACTGTCGATTGCTGGGATGCTGCGAAAAAAGTGTGCTAACTCGGATAGCACGTCCGTCACTGAGGCCTGTGGAGAAGCGGTCCTACGATGCATTGCCGCTGGAAGCTCGGTGATCGTTACCCCGTGCATACTACTATACTACTAATATGCGAGCGAACGGAGTGTATAGGCCTCGTGTCCCTTGGCTACCGGAGGGCGTGACCTGTTCGCCGTGGAATCACTGAATGACGAAACTGATCGGATACTCGAGGTCACGTAGCCAATGTGCGGTTGTGTGCACTGCTGTGAGGATGAGGAAGCATTATCGACAGTCTCTCGGACTGTCAATATAACGGAGCGTCCCGAGCGACGGACATATGCTCCGAATGTAAAATATCTGAACCACAACATGCGGTCCCCTATGTTGTTGGACGAGAGAGGGACCTCTCTCGCTCACAGCCCGGACGGACCTGGACAAGCCAGGAACCGGACTAACAGGCTTCCTCCGATCTGTCCTCAATCCGCCGTCACTGGGTGAGTACTAAAGTAATTATAGTGCTCGCATCACCCAAATCTCCTTCCTAGACCGCAACGGACGAACCCGGCAGCCGAACGATTCGATGAATGTACGCTACACCGGGTGAGCTAGCGAATGTCACTCCGTCGATCCTACAAGGGACCTCTTAGGCGATAGACATATTCCATGAGCACTTATTGCCGCTAGCTCTTCATTAACTATGACGACAGAGGCACACTTTTGAAAGACATCTCCGTAACTTTGCGAACAAGAAACCAGAAATGCTTGGTAATAGCAAGCATATAATAATAAATATATAGCGTCGTTCAATAATTTGAAAGTTTGTGTGACATTATTGGACTATGTCAGAACTGAGGGACGAAGTCCCTGAACCGAACCAAAAATTTCTAAGTCCACCGACGCTATCAGTTTCTTATCCGGCATCGCAGCATTCTGGTCCAACGAAAGAACCTGTAGAAGATCAAGTCAGATGACATATACAACAGCATATGTTGTTCCGAAAGGGAAAGCTCGAAATCCTCCGAATCCCTTTCGGTATCCCGTTGGACCGGATGAAATTTTCGGATGTTCGTACCCGCTTCCACGGAATGTCCCAACCCAGCATCGTCGGATAAAACATTATGCGACCGATTCAGTTGTTGCTGGGATGCTGCGATAAGCTGTGCTATTTAGGATAGCACGTCCGTCCCCCAGGCCTGTGCAGTAGCGGTCTTACGATGCATTGCCGCCGGAAGCTCCGTGTACGTTGACTCCCGCACACTTTCCTATGCGAACATCCGGAGTCTGCAGGCCTTGTGTCCCTGGCTACCGGATGGAGTGACCTGGTCGCCGATGATTCTCTGACTGGCGAAGCTGACTGGATATCCGAGGTCACGTAGCCAAGAGCGGTCGTGTGCGCTACCATGAGAATGAGGAAGCCTTATTGACAGTCTCTCCGGACTGACTATATGTCGGAGCGTCCCGAGCGGCGGACGTATGCTCCGAATGCGAAACATTTTGTACCACAACATCTGGAGCCAGATGTTGTTGTACGAGAGAGGGGCCTCTCTCGCTCGCCGTCCGGATGGACCAGAACGAGCTATGAACCGGACTAAAAGGCTTCCTCCGTTCTCCCTCTAATCCGCCGTCACTGGATGTGCATTTGGTTGATTTATAGTGCTCGCATCACCCCAAAACTCCTTCTAGACCGCAACGGACGAACCCCGCTGCCGAACCATTCGATGAATGGACGCTACACCGGGCGAGCTAGCGGACGTCAAAGGTCGTCGAACCTACTAGGGTCCTCTTAGGCAATTGGCGTAAAACATGAGCACTTTTCCGCTAGCCCTTCATTAATTGTGACTACGGAGGCACACTGTTGGAAGACATCACAGATACATCACCCTAATCTTGATCGTCTGAAATAGAAATTGATAAAGTAGAGTGACCCTGCGGGGAAAGGACCGGAATGTCCAATTCCCCACTAACATACCATGACATATGCTTCCCAAGTTGTCATCGAAATCATCAGATACAGAACAGGAGAAAATGCGAGTACACTGACCACATATAGAATGATTATAAAAGTCAGAGGAAGACTTCCTCTTATTACAATTGATCAAAATCCTTTCAATGTGAAAAGAAAACAAAGTCCTGGTACTCGCACCAACCCCTGACAATCAAAAAATAATATGATCCATTAACATAGAAAAAATAATTAAAATCAAAATATTTTGAAAAAATATTTTTTCAGAACAGCCCAAGTTTCTGAAAAGTAACGTTGAGCCCCAATGGATCCCAAGCCTAAGTGTGGACAAAAAATTTAAAAATATTTTAAACAATTTATGCAACACTTACGAACAATAATAATGTATCTAGTTATGATTAAATTAACATCAAGATATTATTTTCAAGAAATCCCCCCCTCACACAGAGGGCTGTTGTAAATGTAAACAATGAGTGTAAACACACTGAAATAAGACTCCAGGCACCCAGGCCCGAAATCAGTTACCAAAAATACACTATCTGATGCAAAACAGAGACTTCCAGGGAAGAAACTGCAGAACATCAGATGGTAGATGCAGAACACAACTCCTAACCACCCATAGGTGAAGACGTAAACATGGGGAAAAGAACAGAATTCATTCTGTTATTCAGCTAAAACTCCCAAGAAATTTTAGTAATAATAATTACAGAAACTATGCCAAAAGCATGGGAGAATAGCAAGAGGGGACTTAAAGGAAAGGGAGAGAGGAAAACACTGAAAAATCAGTGTAACTAAATAACAAGAATGACAACAAAATGGCTGCTGCCTCGAAAATAGGTAACTTAACATAATTTCATTAAAAATTTTTAAGTTACAGCCCTGATAATATTCTGTCACACATTTTTCCTCTCCTCCTTCTCTATCCTCCTTAGAATCACCATTTCACTAATATTTATGTGTCTGGCATCATTTAAACTGAGATTTACAAGCACAAAGATCAGTCAGATGTTAACTGATGAAGGGCCAAACTTAGAATGATTAATGGCGCCAATTTCGGAACGTCCTTGACACTGCGCATGCGCAGTAGAGGTGAAGTGTGGAGGGCCATTCAGGACATGTTTTCTTTGGTTTTAGATGCAAATTTTGGGGATTGGGGGGCAAAATTTGTGTTTGGCCCTATATTTTAAGAGTTAGCACCAACAATGTCTGGGTCATTGGTACAGTATAAAAATATATATTATATTATCAATACTAAAAAAATTAGTGTTGATAATATAACATATATTTTATTAAAATTGAAATCTGATAATTAGTCGAGTGCCTGTGAATGGAAGTAGATTCGACACTTAATGTAACTGCAATGTGCAAAACCTTTGGAAACTTTGAACCTTGCAATAGCTTTCAACAATGTTTTATTTTATGGTAGAGTGAGTCGTGGCTGATACAATTTGGTGTCAACACCGAATAGGAATTACAAGAATAGTCTGAATTTATTTTTGAATGGTGGAGTGAGATGTGGCTGAAACAAATTGGTCTCAACACCGACACGGAATTATAAAGATAGTCTCAGTTCATTTTTCTGTGAAATTAGAGAGCTAAAGTACAGACTTGGGTACGAGGATAAGGCGTCGCCTCACAGAAACTTGGCCAGTAAATATATATGGGGCCAACAGGAGTCATGTGTTGCGGCTTATTTCTGAATAGGTCAGTGGCGCAGTGTGTATTTGGGGTGGGGGAGGGTCCGGTCAAAATACCAAGTTTCATAATTTAATTACCTACTGGATGAAGATTTCATGCGTGTGGCTGCGGTGTGCTGTAGAACAGGGAATTAAAGAGTCCGAAAGATTTCCCATATGATACGGCAGTAAAACTCACAAGAAGAAACGGGGGTGGATCGCGCGTTGGATACGAGTCACAAAAAGTCAACTAATGACCAGGTGGCTGTCAGAAGTTTGGGCTCGGTGTATAAAGTCGGTAGAGCTGCATGGGACTTGCTCCGAGTCCTCGCGTGTTAAAGCGAATGGGCCGTAGCAGTACAGTGTTACATGGGGTAAAGCATGATAAGGCCCATTTAGGTGGGGTGCAATTCTGTAGTCGCGGTTGGGTCAAAGTGGCCTTGTAGGCTACTAGAGTGACATCACAAAAGAGTCATGGGCACTAGCGACGTTAGAGCGAGAAGGTGGATGTGCACTGAGAATGCTTGTGTCATTGTAACAATGGAGGTGTGTGTGGGAGGGTACAGTGTTATATAGGGTAAACAGGCTACAGAAAGATGGCGTTGTGCAATAGCCTCGATAAAAGTATCGGGTCGAGCCATATTGGGAAGGCCCAAAAGCCCCAGCGACGTTAAGGCCCCGCTGACCGACAGACTACATCCTGAAAAATCCAACGGATTTGTTTATGTAAATAAAACTGCTTCAGTGGTCATGGACCTTCTTCAGAGACCCTTACGATAGGCATGGGGATACACATGGGCTTCTAGCCATATACTGTACATACCAACACATACCGCTCTACTACTTTACAAGGCCTGTACCCAGTCACATAAGCCTTGAAATCCCATTCTAATACCACATCTGTGAACCATAAAGGTTTTATTTGCACAATCGCATACAAAAGGTTGATGGTTGCACAGATGGTGGAACTTGTCAATTCTTTTCTTAAACTGCACACGTGTAACATGAAGGTACGAGGAGGTGTGCAGCCACCCCCCACCCCCCCCAAAAAAAAATCACATTAATTCTCACCCCTGGAGGAGTACTTGTACGCTATTTTTCATGTGTGAGTGGAGGGGGAGAGGGATGGTATTTTGTGTTACAGTACTGACCACGAAAACAGCACTCTGAAAATTTCTGCTGTGACAACCCCCACCCCCAAACAAAAAAAAAAAATCACATTAATTCTCACCCCTGGAGGCTTACATGTATGCTATTTGTCGTGTGTGAGTGGAGGGGGCATATTAAAGCTTACAGTACTGACCACGAAAACACCATTCCGAAAGGGTCTGCTGTGACATTTTCACGATCCCCCCCCCCCCCCCCCATCTCCATTCCCAATTACAGGGCTTGCCTTGAGTCGGGGCCAATCGGCCCGGCCCTGAGATCGGCCCCGAGAGGCCCCTTCTCGGGGCTTTTTTTTTGGCCCCGACTTTTTTTTCTGTCTTTGCTCCCGAAATCTCAGTGTTGGTAGGTTTGGGCAACAAAATTTTGCGACATTAATTTTTCCATTCACGTCTCATTCACGCAAGTGTGATTACAATAGAAGAAGCAGCAAATAACAGATAAAATAATAATAAAACTGTTTTTGTCTGACTCGAATTAACACCCACCAAAATCCGCATGAAAACTGAGAAAATCCCAAGATTAAACAAAAAAAACAAACATATTTACGAGACTTCGAAAGCACGCTTGTCAACGAATGGGGGAATTCCCTTCAATCCCACAATACTATGCGCGGGTATCTCTGATTCTAACATTTGAATAAATGCAACACGAGACACAGAAACTGCCGTCAAAATAAATGTACAAAATAAAATAAAATGTGTACCTGTGTCTACGTGGAGAGGTGGGGCGGATTCCATTTCTGAAATATCCAAAGCTGTGGGGAATTTTCATGGATTGAAATTATTTAAACGGTAAACTGAAATGTTTTTTTTTTCTTTGAGACAACCCTTGGATCGAAAATACACGCCCCACAATATGTACGAAATGTCCTAAAATTTTATCAACAAAAAATCCAAAATGTCTATGTACGAAACGTCCAGCACCCACATGATGGGTTCAAGTCATTTCGTCCCCGGGATTTTTTTTTTTCTAAGCAAAAATAATAAACTAAGGTCGCCATTGGAAAGAATGTAACAACATAAAATTACCCCAAAAGGCCCCGACCTCAATATCTGGGGGAATTTTTCAGGCCTCCAGCAGGCCCCGACCTCAACATCTGGGGGACTTTTTTTAGACCCCGACCATTTTACTCAAGGCAAGCCCTGAATTACATAACTTCTGCAATTGCAATTCCGTAAAAGAAGACATCTTTCAGTCCCACCACTTTCCTATAATAAAACCCAATCAATCAGATTACTAAACTGTTATAACAGATAATTAATAATTAGTTTGTTTATTGAGGGTTACAGCACTTTCGAATGCCAAGGCCATATCATCTCAAGCAGTTTTACAGATGGAGAAAGCCGGAGGATCTAGAGAAACCATCGCACAGCGACAAGTAACTGCTAGACTCTCCAATGGACTCACCAGACACAAGCCAGATGAGCACTGGTTGAATGCACGTGTGCCATCAACGCGCAGCACATCTAAGAACACTTTGCAACTGTGCCCCTGTGTGCACAGTTTGGAGTGACTTGCTCAGTGTCACAATGCATGTGGTATGGACCTCTTTCGAACTGTTGACATACCGGTCACAAATCCGATGCACCAGTCAATGAGCTGCCGTGTTCCCCATTAGTTGCTTTTAAAAGATAACTATAACAGATCATTAATTGGTAAAAATAGATAAGGCCAATTTAATCTGTTACAACATTTGTTAAAACAAATTATGAATCTGTTATAAAAGTTTATTAATCTGTTGTAACAGATAAATAACTGGAGACGGGTTGGCACTAATTCGCCACCGTTGAAAACAAATTTCGGCCTCAAGATTTGTGATGTGAAAAACTATTTAGTCAGTGCGCAATACTACTGCACATGTCTAGAATAACGTTTATTCCTCCTCGAGAGGTGGATTAACAGAATACATTCCGAATAGTATTCCACAATACATTTACTTGAACAAAACGACACGAATCACATTCTGCCTTATCTGCGCATGTCCAGAATAACACTAGTATTCTCGAATGGCCCACGGAAACGTACCCAAAATTTACTGAATCAAATGAATTGGAGGATACGTGTATCCTATCATCCATCCCCATGAGATCGGCAGAGCGTCTACAGCATACTCTCAATGGTCTGGGCATGGTGATACAAACGACGGTAACTGATTGTTCCGGTGCATCGCAAACGGATCTATCAGGGGGCGATCCCTCTGGTGGCAAATCTGTCCAAATACTCGCTTGTTGAGCATCCACTCCAATTGCAACAGGAGACCTTTCCGAGAGAGCGAGTCCACTAGTACATTCAGGTGACCTGGTATATGATGGATAGAAAGATGAACATGATGATTCATGATGTATTAGGAAAATCTTCTCCATTAGTATAATAATGGAAATGAATGAGTGCCGCCCTGGTTCCTGATGTACGCTACTACTGTCGAGTTGTCCGACCAAATTGAACATGGACGTCTGTCATAATGTGAATCCAAAGTTGTAGTGCTAGCTATAATTAACATCATCTCGTTGATGTTTATGTGTTTCTCCTGGAACCGAGGGTCCCAAAGACCCTGACACTTCAAGACTGCGGGACAAAGGGTCATGCCCCAACCCGTCTGACTCACATCCGTCATTATCGTGTAAGCCGGATCCGGCAGTTGCAGCGTAACTCCCTGAGTTAACCACTGAATATCAGCCCAATTTGAACCCTTGTTTTACTAGGTCCGTTAAAACAATACTGGTTCAAGCGAAAGCATCTTCACACTCCAGTTCTGAGTGAAGAATATCTGGAGGGGACGTACATGCAAACAGCCCATCGGAATGAGATCCACAGCCACTCCGCACAGCTCCAACAGTCGCATGAATTCCCTCACTATTAATGCATCTGAGTGTAGACAAAATCGAGCATAACAACTGATTAATTTCGCTCTGGGTAACGGCAGATGAACCAGATTGTTGTGAGTTTCAACGCTCAATCCCAAGTGAATAGACGACTTGTACGGAGCTAGATCAGACTTTTTCTCGTTTACGATCAAGCCAGAAAATAAGCAGACTATCATCTGCAAAATAAGGTCCCCAGAGGGTGAATTTAGTGATGCTAGCCTGCTCAGCAGGGTAGCATCACTAAATTTACCCTCTGTGAACCTCAATCTGAATCAGGGTCTCAAAACTAAACAGAAAGAGGTACCCAGAGGATAAACTGGCCCACTGTATGGGATAGCACCATCAAATTCACCCTCTGGGGACCTCATTCTGCAAATGTCAGACTGCTTATTTTCAGGCCTGTTTACGATGAAACCGAGACATCGGAGTAATAGAAGCAGACTCTGAACATTGTTCTGAAGAATAATTCTGTTGCCGTATCTCTGTAGAAGGTCGTCCAAGTAAGCCGACGTTACCGCAGACAAATGAGCTCGTAAATAAGACATTACCAAGTTCATTATTCGAGT
The DNA here is from genome assembly GCA_031216915.1 of Pictodentalium vernedei. Taxonomy (NCBI): domain Eukaryota; kingdom Metazoa; phylum Mollusca; class Scaphopoda; order Dentaliida; family Dentaliidae; genus Pictodentalium; species Pictodentalium vernedei. The sequence continues at coordinate 240,665,101 of CM062293.1, read as the reverse complement.
GAAATGCCCAGGGGGCCAGATTCAGACCAAAGCATATTGTTCTGAACTGATACACCTTCCCTTGTATGGCGGACTGCAGGTACTTTTAGAATGCCGGATGTACCAGGACATGAAAGTACGGATCCTTACATCTATGCTTGCTGCATAGTCGATCACTCGAACGCTCGCTTTTACCGACTGAATGATTTCCATAAATAAACTTTTAGAGCCATGATAAACTTGTTATCCAGCTCAAGCCTATTACCGGTCGGAACGAGCCATCTGGCTTTGGTATGAGGAACAGGTGACTGTAAAAATCTTGAGAATCCTGATTCTCGATGACCTGTATTGCTTCCTTTTATAAGAGAGCTTATACCTCCGGTAGGAGAAACTCTCTTATGCAAGAATTTAATGGAAGAAATGTCCAACGCGGACAACTTGTTAGTGGGGTTTTACTCGGAATGACTGTCATAAGCCGTCCGAGACTACACTTCTTACCCACTGATCTTCCGTGATTGTTATCCAGTTTTTTGCGGAGCTTGATAACCTTCCGCCAACTGGCCAGCAATAGAGGTCTAAACCATCACCTGTATGACCTGCGAGGCTTACGGGAGGAAGAACCACGTCCTCCCTGCAAAAAAACTCATCTAGTCAGCTTAGGGGCGCCTGACCTATAGTCCCGATCAGACCTACGAGTCCCGAGTCGCTATACTGATGACCAACAGAGTAATTATAAGAGGGTTTCTTGTCCTGTCGTGAGGAGTTTCCTTTTGAGGATTTTTGTCTGGAATGCCCTCCTTTACTCTTGTCTGCTGAAGTGGGTCGTTGATACGCCGACTTCAAAAGCAGAGCAGTAGACGCTTCCTTAGTTGCCTGTTCATAGACTAACGAAAGCTAGTCGTCGAAAATGAAATGTCTGGAAAACGGAGCGACTCAGAGAGAGCTTTTCACCTTGTCATCTTATCAGTGATGACGATGCAAGTGCAGCATCATGTCTGATTAACTTCAGATTAGCCACTGTAAGGGCAGAGTTATATGTGGTATATATAATTGCCCTGGAAAGAACTCTAAGAAAGGTACGCACGTCCTCAAATTCCTTTCCCTTGAGACGTTGCGCCATAGCTCTTGTAAGGTGATCTGCATAAGACATAATGTCCAAATTCGCTCTATTTGAAGAAACTGCTGTCTCAATTGTGTCAAAGGAGGATAAATACGGCATCGTCTATATGGCCCAAGGCCTGAGACACCAGCATAAACTGAACCAGAAAAGAAAGGACTTCCTCCTTTGTCCAGATAAAGTCTGCGCCTAATGACGCCAGTGGTTTCTCTCTTGTCGTCGCAGCATTCTGATTCGGCGGAACAAAATCAGGGTAGTATTGATGGATGAAAGCCATCGCAACCATGTACTGTTCCCTTTCACCATCCGCGAGAATCAGTTGCAAATCTTGAACCATTGCTTCTGCGCGAACAGCCGACTGGACCGACCCAGCACCGTCCGACAGCTCAGATTCTGAGTCTGAGGGAGGCTGCATCTGCACTTGCTGGGATGCTGCGATGAGCTGCGCAATCTGCGACAGCAAGTTCATCATCGAGGCCTGAGGAGCAGCGGATTTCCGTTCCTTAGCCGCATGCTGCTCCTGGGATGGTGTGTCGGAAACGGATTTCTCCGAACGTCCCGATGATCAAGGCCTCGTCTCCCTAACTTCCAGATGGTCCGACTTCACGAGCGAAGAGAGGTTCCTTTTTTGTGCAGCAGGCTGGATATCCGAAGTCGGGTAGCTGGGATGCGATCGTGTGTGCTTAAATAACGTAGCAGAAGAAGCAGTGACTGAAGCCGACCCCGGCTACAGACTAGACGGAGAATCCCAAGTGGCAGGCATACATATGTTCCGTCTCGTGCAAGTTTCCAACCAGAAAACTTCATTTCGGCCTTGTGAAATGTAGCGGAGGAAGCCTTGACTGAAGCCGACCCCAGCTGCAGACTAAACAGAGCGTCCCGAGTGGAGGGAGGACATATGCTCCTGCTTGTGCAAGTTTCTAAAAAGAACATCTGACCCCAGACATTGCTAGATTAGAGAGGGGGCCTCTCCCTCTTACGGTCTATCAGACCTCGCCGAGTACAAGAACTTGCAGACTTCCTCCCGTCGCTGGGTGGGCTATTTATATTATAGTGCTTGCTCTACCCAATCCATCTCTTAGAAAGGAATAGACGTACCCGCCGTCACGGCACCCATGGACGGAGTACCGCTTCACCGGTCGAGCTAGCTGCTTTCAAGAGATTAAAACCTTTAACCAAAGGCCCTAACTCTTGCAATAATGAGCACTGCAGCTAGCTCTATATGCTCCATGGAGCGCGACGATGGTAGCACACTTGGATGGGTGTCAGAATATCATCACCATGTTCATGTTCCTCTGAAATAGAAACTGACAGAATGAATTAAAACGCGGTAAGAGGCTCTGATCCTCAGAACCTCACCGCCAACAATGTACCGTGACACCCGACTACAACATCAGTAATTCCAGTGCAACACAAGAGTCCGCAGGAGTGCATCAACTAAAGTCAATATCAGTCCTCCAAACTCCACAACAATATATATATATAACTGAGATACATGAATAACAGCAATCATAATTAAATTCAAAATATTTTTTATAAACAAATTTTTTTTTTGAAAAACGCCCAAGTTCCCAAAGGGAACATGAAGAGCCTAAGGGCATCCCGATAGAGCCTAAGTGTGGACAAAATCCAAAATTTTTTGAGCTACACTACCGGAATAATAATCCATGTATCCTACAGGATATTACAGTAATAGAATACAAAAAACTACCTATATATGAGGACTTTGATAATGTAAACAATGTCAATGTAAACAAGACATCAGGCACACAAAAAGGCCCAAAATCAGAACCAACTGAAATGCTATCAAATGCAAAGCAAGATCTTCATACGAAGAAAAAATGATACATTGGATAGAAGATGCAAGACTAAATGGCCTAACACCTCTAGGGTGAGGACGTAACCTGGGGAAGAAACAGAATAATATTCTGTAATAAATGTTAAACTCCCAAGAAATTTAATAAGAAATTTCTCAATAAAAAATAGCCAAAAAGCTTAAGAGTTTAACAGGAAGGGTTCATGGAAGGATAGGGAAGAAATACTTAACAAACAGTGGAATAATCATTCTTAAAAATGATGACGTCAGGCATATGTCCCGAAATTGGGAAACATAAAATAATTTTATAAATATTATAAAGTTACAGCCCTGAACGTCCAAAACCACCGCTGAACACTTCCTTCATCCAATAACAGCCTTGCATCCACCAATTCTTGCATTGATTTGTGTCTGGCATCCTCAAAAAAGGAGATTTTAAAGCACAGATGTCATTTCATTGTTGATGACTTTTAGGGTCAAACAAAGAATGATGTTGGCGCAAATTCCGGTCACTTCCTGATGTCTGCGCATGCGTGGAGAGTAAATCTATGGAGGGTCAGATAGGACTTTTAATTTTCGGTTTTGCAAGCAAATTTGGGGGATTGGGGGTTCAAAATTTGTGTTTGGTCCTTAATAACTTTGAGTTAAGCACCAGCTAGTCTGGGCCATTGGTAAGTATAAGTGTAAAAATATAAAATGTCTGGAAACAGGAGTGACTCAGAGAGCTTTTCACGTTGTCATCTTATCAGTGATGACGATGCAAGGGCAGCATCATGTCTGATTAACTCCAGATTAGCCACTGTTAGGGCGGAGTTAAACATGGTATACATAATTGCCCTGGAAAGAACTCTAAGAGAGGTACGAATGTCCTCAAATTCATTTGCCTTGAGATGTTGCGGCATAGCTCTTGTAAGATGATCTACATAAGACATAACGTCCAAATTCCCTCTATTTGAAGAAATTGCCGTCTCAATTGTGTCTGAGCGAATAGTGAATGATACAGGTCAGGATACCTCTAGATCCCCGGCCTGCTCATCCAAACGCAGAACTCTCTGAACATCTTCCCCGACCATTTTTTTTAAATTAACGTGGTCCAAAAAATGGTATGTTTACGGAAGATGAAGATAAGAAATCGCCTTCTGCCTCGCACTAAAGAGGATAAATACGGCGTCGTCTATATGGCCGAAGGCCTGTGACACCTGCATAAACTGTACCGGAAAAGAAAGGACTTCCTCCTTTGTCCGGATAAAGTCTGTGCCTAACAACGGCAGCATCCTTTACCCAATGCACACGACATCAAAATTTATTGTTGTAATTATTCTTTTTTCAAATTTTAAAAAAATATCAACAAAACCATATAATGTGATTCCCCTCCCCCCCCCCCCCACCCCTCATTGGAACGAGCCCAATGAGCTCGTTCCAAGGAGGGATCACATGATATTGTTTTTGTGATATATAAAAAAAAAAAAATAAATTTCATCTCCTCCGTTTGTAATTTATGCGGGCGTATGTGGCCAATTTGTTAGGTAAAGGGTTAAAACCATACATGGACCATAATGGACAATAAATTAACACATAAACGACTGCAGAGAAGATTATGTGCACAAGCAAGAACTGATATACTCTGTTCCTAGATGGTGTGCAAAAACAGCCTCATATGACAGTCCTCATAATTTAGTTTCCAGGGATCCAAACAATCCAAACAATCACATGCATGTGTTGATCATGACTGATGTCACTTAACAACAATCAACTTCTTGATAATAAAATCAGCTTAAGCTGACTACAGCTTGCAAACAGAGAACTTTACCATGTAATACAATCAAGCCCTCACTCATAAAGGTGATCTCTTTGTTATGCTCCATTAACTGACCACACTATCGACTGTTGATCAGTTAGGATGCTTCAGACGATTCTCCATGAGCACTATTAACCAGAGCAAGAATGACTTTTCCTCAAAACCTATTGGGCATGTTAAAATGTCTGAATGTGGGTAACACCAGAAACTGGACCATCCATGTTTCTGGTGATACCTGCCAGGTGATCTAGGACATTCCAATATCACTCCAACAACGAGACCAAAGAAGCCAGCAGCCAGACCATAAGCCTCTCTTTGGAGTGGTAGTTCCTTTGCTCAGTTGGGCTCTGGTCCACACCTGGAGAACGCTGAGATGGCCAAGTGCAAGAAGAAGAAGAAAAGCCTGTCCTCTAAGCGCTGGGATGCCAAACGCTCAGAGGCCTGGAAGAAAAAGATGACAGAAGAATCCTGCAAAGAGAAGAAAGGAGATGGAAATCAATACCTCCAGCATGCCGGAAAAACCACGAACAGACAGCACCCAGACATCAAATGTCTCTCTATACAGTTCCATCCCCAGCCTGGATCCCGATGCTAAAGAGCAAGATGATGAGGAATTAAGCAAGCACGTCCAAGAACTGTAACAACAGATCATGGGAACAGAAGAGTCAACACACAGCTCTCTCGCTGAAGCTGAAGAGCAAAAACAGATGATACAGCTCATGGAAGAAGCCAAGAGAGATGCCATTTTCCAAAATGAGTACATGAATGACATGGAAAACCAGCTGGCACAGCTGAGAAAGGCAACGCCCACACTACAATCCAATGTCGTTTTGGCAACAACACTAGCTCAAAACATGACAGAACCACAGCCTCCACTGCCAAAAGTCAAGGAATCTCCACCTCTGCCACCAAAGAAACAAGAGGCCCCAAGGAGCCTTAATCGCTCACCGGCCAAAGTGGTTCAAAGAAGTATTTGGGGTCACATTCAGTTAGACATGGTTCATCAACACTACAAAGGAATGAAGTCATGTGAGACAAATTTTATGGAACTAGGGACATGGCTTAAACAAAATTGAATCTTACCCCCCTAAGGATGCTGCATACCAAATATCAAGAGCATTCATCTGCTGGATCTGAAGAAGAAGAGTTTTAAAGAAAATTCCTCATTTTGAACTAAGTTATCATTTGGGCTCCCACAGTGAGCCCAAATAGGAACCCAGGGACTTGGCTTTAACAAACTTGAATCTCACCCACCTAAGGATGCTACACACCACATATCAAAACATTCCGATTGCTGGATCTGAAGAAGAAGATTTTTTAAGACAATTCCTCATTTCGAACTAAGTTACAATTCAAGCTTCCACAGTGAGCCCAAATATGGACCTAGGGACATGGCTTGAACAAACTTGAATCTCACCCCCCTAAGGATGCTGCATACCAAATATCAAAACATTCCGACTGCTGGATCTGAAGAAGAAGATTTTTAAAGAAAATTCCTCATTTTGAACTAAGTTATCATTCGGGCTGCCACAGTGAGCCCAAATATGGACCCAGGAACATGGCTTGAACAAACTTGGATCTCACCCCCCTAAGGATGCTGCATACCAAATATCAAAACATTCCGACTGCTGGAACTGAAGAAGAAGATTTTTAAAGAAAATTCCTCATTTTGAACTAAGTTATAATTTGGGCTACCACAGTGAGCCCAAATATGAACCCAGGGACTTTTCTTGAACAAACTTGAATTCCCCCCCCCCCCTCCCCCTCCAAGCATGCTGCATACCCAAGATCAAATGATTCTGCCTGCTGGATCTTGAGAAGAAGATTTTTAAAGAAATTTGCCTGAAATGCACTAAGTTCAAATTTGGGCGCCTACACTGAGCCCAAATATGAATCCAGGGGAGCCGATTTGAACAAACTTGAATCAGATCCACCCCAAAATGTTGCATATCAAATATCAAAAGATTCTGGGAGCGCGGTGGCTCAGTAGGTAGAGGTGCAGGCTGCAAGCCGAGAGGTCCTCGGTTCGAATCCCACCTGCGGCAACAGCGTTGTCTCCTTGGGCAAGACACTTCATCTCCATTGCCAGCGTGGGGGCACGATGACGCCGTGTACTAAGGCGTACTGCACGTCGATGGTACACGTCTTCAACCAATCTAACCCTGCCTGTGCTGCTGCAGTGCGGAGTTACGATGTTGGGGAGCTGGCAGCTGCTCGTCGTTGCTCGGTGGTTCTCTCCGGGTACTCTGGCTTCCTCCACCCGTAAAACTGTCACGGTCATGATTAGCCATTGTGCATAAATCTGTGACCTTAAACATCAATAAATCAATCAATCAAAAGATTCTGCCTGCTTGAGAAGATTTTTTAAGAAATTTGCCTGAAATGCACTAAGTTCGAATTCGGGCTTCTATAGTGAGCCCAAATATGAATCCAGGGGACCGTTTTGAACAAACTTGAATCTGCCCCCCCCCCCCCCCCCCAGGGGACCGTTTTGAACAAACTTGAATCTGCCCCCCCCTCCCCCCCCCCCCCCCCCCCCCCCCCCCCCCTAGAGATATGTATACCAAATAGGAAAGAATTCTGCCTGGTGGATCTGAAGAAGAAGATTTTTTTGAATTTTGGAAAGAAATTCATGGGTGCTATCAGAGTTATGCCCCTTGTGGGTGCGGCAAGCTTATTTGTACAAGTCTCAATTGTCATATGATAGGGAACATTGACACCAAATTTGGTTCAATTTGATCCAGTAGTTTGTGAGGAGTAGTCGAGAATGTAAAGTTCACGACGACGGACGACGATGGACGACGATGGACGACGATGGACGATGGATGGCAAGTGATATGTTAAGCTCCCTTCGGTGAGCTAAAAAAGGAAGGAACAAAAGAAGTAGGAAGCAAGACAAGCCGAGAAGCCACCAGACCAGTACAGGCAGTATGCGTACAGGCAATAAAACACCATCAAACTTGATCCACTTATGGGATGCACATCGCATCCCCAAGTGAAGAATCTTTTGGAGAGATGTTCTATTAATTAATGCATAAAAGCTCTGCTCCCTTACTGTTGTCACCAGGAGTCAATCCACGAATACTGCAGTATGTTTTGCCAGAACTTATTTCAATGAGGAAACAAACTTTTCATAAACAATGAATAATAGAAGTTTCGATATCAGTTTCCAGCTACAGTCACGACAATGACATCGCAGAATATTTAAAGGAACATATTTCAACCTGGAATCATTTTTAGAAGCTTTTATGAGTCCTCCCATAAAGTATTAATTACATGAATTACAAAACTTATTTTTCCATAATGATTGTTTGTTTGCTTATTAGATGTTAAAGACACTTTCTACAGTCAGTGTCATATCACGTTGGACGGCTTAATGAGTGTGGGAAGCAAACCCGAGAAAATCACAAAGCAATGGGGAATGACTGTCAGACTCTCCAACATACTAACCTGGGACAAGCACAGTTGAAGGTCAGTGAGCTATCAGCATGCCATACGTCTTGGTACATATTGTACTCAGCTACCCTGAGGGTGGACATTTGCACATACCCTTATTTGTTAGACTGATGGAATTTATTTATTGTTTTTCATGATGGCTACATTATGACCAAGTCTAAAATCATGTTTAGTTAATTGTTTATAAATATGCTGCCCACTTTAGAGTACATAGATGTACTTACACCTCAATCATTGGTTACAAGTTCTATTATACCAGTAATGCAGAACTTGTTTACCACAGTAAACAAGCACTGCTCCATTTCCTGGAGATGACCAGAAGAACCCAGCGGCTCAAATAAGTAGATCTGCAGTTCAAACTTCATACTTTCCATAATTTAAAAAAATGCTGATAGGCTCACCGATCCAATGTCGAGTTGTGAGAGCACAAAAAATGGGTTTAATCATTATCAACTTAATCAAAACTTAAATCAATTGTTTACAATTTACTATGTGAAGGGTCACTGCAACCTTGACCTTTGACCTAGTGATTCCAAAATAAATAGGCCCCTTTCCTGCACCAATGCCCAACCTACCTGTGAAGTTTCATGAACATGGGTGGAACCATTGTCAAATTTGATTTATGTTCGAAGTCACTGTGACCTTGAGCTTTGACCTAGCAAATCCATCATAAATAGGGGTCTTCCACTCACCTAGGCCAATCTACCTATGAAGTTTCATGAATGTGGGTCATACCATCATCAAGTTATCATCCAGAAACCAATTGTTTACAATTTACTATGTTGAAGGTCACTGTGACCTTGACCTTTCACCTAGTGAGTTCAAAATAAATAGGGTTCTTCCTCTCACTGATGCCAACCTACATATGAAGTTTCATGAATGTGGGTCAAACCATTATAAAGTTATCATCTGGAAACCAACTGTTTTGATTTACTATGTTCAGGGTCACTGTGACCTTGGACCTAAAGAGTCCAAAATAAATAGGGTTCTTCCTCTCATGTAGGCCAACCTACATATGAAGTTTCATGAATGTGGGTTGAACCATAATCAAGTTATCATCCGGAAACCAGTTGTTTACAATTTACTATGTTCAAGGTCACTGTGACCTTGACCTTTGACCTAGTGAGCCCAAAATAAATAGGGTTCTTCCTCTACCTGATACCAACCTACCTATGAAGCTTCATGAATGTGGGTTGAACCATTATCAAGTTATCTTCCGGAAACCAATTGTTTATGTATGCCCGCCCGCCTGCCTGCAGTCCAGCCACCTGCCCACCCGACCCAACGCCCACCGTTCAACAAATTATAAGTTTGACTTCGTCACAATTCAACTAATAAAAAACTGTGCAAGAATCATTAATTTACTGTACATACACTGGGTAGAAGCTTGTTAACCCATTCAAAGACTGCAGTGGTGTCTTGAAATTTCTGATATCCCACAATTTTAGTGTGTCATCACCTGAAAGAAGAATAAAATTTCATGACCATGTTTGTCTATATTCCAGTGCCACTTTTATACCCAACTGGAATAGCAGATGACACTTGCAAAAAACATTCTTGAATAACTACAAATTTTCATTTTTATCTCAAAAACATAGCTAATGACTCCACCTTGGAATGAGCTCAAGAAGCTCATTCCAACGAAGTGTCATCAGATTTGCACTGCACCTATCAGAGTCAGGAGCAGGTATTGATAAATGGATAACAAAAATGCAATTAATGATTCTAAACACTTAAAAAGAATACTTTGTATTAAGAACATATTTTGACCAAAATGAGGGAGACAATTATCTAAAGAAAGTGTGAATGACACTGTAGCTTAACTTGACTGTGTGTTGTGTTTGATGAAAAGGATAATGTTGAATGTTTATGAAAGGATTATGAAATACGACAAGAATTGTGATAATTGAGAATATGTTAATTTCCTATGAAGTTACAATGAAATCCCTTCATTAATACGCCTGTTTTTGGGCTTCGGGTCTGTGTAGCCATCACGACTGACCCATCACAACCAAAAGTGGACGTCCTCATCTAGACATTATACTGAGTCATCCTACAAAGTTACAATGAAATCCCTTCATAAATACGACCTGTAGTCTGTGCTAAAGGTTTTTGGGTTTTGGGCTTGCGCAGCCATCTCAGTTGAATGGTCGCGACCAAAAGGGAATGTTCCCATCTAGACATTAACTGGAGTTATCCTATCATGCTACAATGAAATCCCTTCATAAATACAACCTGCAGACTGTGCTAAAGGTTTTTGGGCCCCTGTAGCCATCACAGCTGACCGATCGCTACCAAAAGGGGACGTTCTCATCTAGACATTATATGGAGTCATCCTACAATGAAATCCCTCCATATTAAATATGACCTGTAGACTGTGCTAAACCTGTGCAAACAAACTTGCAAATGAAATTTTGTGGTGACCGCACAAGAACTACAGGATGTAGCCTGTGCTAAAGGATTAAGTGAAGAGACTGAGACTCACATACATGTACTCACAGACTAACAGACTCACAGAATAACATACTTCTGCACACATGATGACAAGAGCTTATCTTGACTTTGTCAAGTTAAGCTAAAAATGACACTGCACTCTGCTCTGTCTGGAAATTTCCATTTGTGCTCAAGTAATTAGATCAGGACGAAAAAATGCTGCCTGTCTCTTTTGGTAAAACCAATAAATTCTTGCCTTCAAGTTAATTTATTTAATCGATATGAATGCATTCATACATATGATACAGTGGGACCCTGTTAATTGAATAGCCACTTTGCCAATGAAAATTATTCTATTAACAGGAGTATTAAATTAACAGGGATTGTGTCATTTAAACTTAGCATTTATTCTATTATATTTTGTTTGACAGAGCTTCATGAGCTCTGTCAAACAAGATATAATAGATTAAATGTCTGTATTGGATGTACAGAGGCCAAATAGATCTATAAACAAAGGAAAACTGGGGAGAGTCAGGGTAATTTCTTGACAGGTTACAAGATTTTTTATTCAATTAACAGGAGTTTATTCTATAACCTATATTCAGTTAACAGGTCAAATTTGTACTGGAGGTATGGTAAATGGTTTTGTGTTGGAAAATTAAATTCAATTAACAGGGTTATTCAGTAAAGAGATATCAAATTGAGGGGGCTCAACCTTATATGAAACAAAAGGGACCTTTTGCAATAAAAATTGTGCTTTTGTCAAATTTGCGGCTTATTGTCCCTTTAACAGAAACAATGATGAAGGTTTGATCTGAAACCACTGACAAAGAGTAATGATTTTATCTGCAACAATATATCAAGTCTGTAAACTGAAGTATCTGTTAACCCTTTATCTAACATAATGGTCATATGCAGCCAGTGCAATTCACTAAAATTTTATTATTTTTTTTTATTTTTGCACCAAAACATAGTTTATAATCTCTCATTTGTATGAGCTGATTCTGCTTGTTCCAAAGAGGGGTCATAAGCTATTATTTAAGGCAGAAATCAAACCTTTTTAGTTATTCACGATTTTTTCCATGTGTCATCTACTAGTGGAGGCAGGTAAAGGGTTGAATCTTTAAAGTATGTCACACAGATTTCAAATTTGAAATTAAAATTTCAAATGACCTGTCAAAAAAGGAATATTTGGAGCTATGACTCACCTCCTCTTGATGCTAGTGTTCGACCATCATAAGAGAAACACAGGCAAGATGTATCTGAGCCATTCATGTGTGCCGACATATTTTTCAGTGCAACATTTACCTGAAATGACAATCTTCTTATTTCAACCTTATAATCCACATTCATAATATCTATTTGATTACCGCAGTATTTGTTCCTGAATTTTTGTTTTGTTTTTTTGGTATTTAACTGGCTGAGGGCTAGTTTATTTTGGGAGGTCTGAATTTGTTTACCAAAACTTGTTCTGTTACAAATTATTGGAGAGTGCCCAAAGGAGCCTGCTGTAATAAAACAAATTTATGTAAACAAAATATTATTTGAGGTTGCCTGAATATGGAGGAAAAATTTGGTTTTTGCTCTGGCACCCTAATTTTTTTTTTAAAGCCCTGATAATGACTTCTAGCACTCAACCAGTTAAGGTCACTTTCAGCATCAGCATCCAGACATGTTAAGTCTCACTATTTTAGAGGGAGACTCACTATTTTCCAGAATAATTTTTTTGTTAAATGAGCCAGAAAATGGCATATTTTAACAGAATCTTACTATTTAAAGTCAGTACCGTTTCCTCTTTAAGGCACATAAAAATCAAAATCTCTCTATTTTTCCTCAGAAATCCCACTATTTTACAATTCATCAGCTTAACATGTCTGGCTATCTCATGCAAACCAATACTAGTATGAAGTCAAGTTTAGCAAATTGTTCAGCAAATTACCAGTTAAGCAGAACTTGTTTACCACAGTATGCAAGCACTGCTCCATTTCCAGGAGTGTTCCTGAACTACTTCCAGATCATTAATATAAATGGAACCGAACTAAATGAAGTCAATTTTGGGACAGAAATGCAATGTACCTGGTCAGTAGCAGCAGACCTGTACAGGAGACAAGTAATAATAAGGCACAGACCATAAAGAGGATATTCAGCATCTTGTAACAGATACTGAAATTATTTCATCAGTGAGCATATAGAGGATATTCAAACTTTTGGAGCAGATACTGAAATAATTTCATAAGTGAGGACCATTTTTTCATATATACTATTAAAAAACAAGAGGCCCCAAGGGGCCTGAGGGCGCTCACCTGACATGGTAGCCTAAATTTATATCAACCCAGAGAATTGATTTCAACAAGTTGCATCTGCTCCTCCTAAGAAAAGCTTATACCAAATATCCAAAGATTCTGACTAGTGGATCTAAAAAAAAAGATTTTTAAAGAATATTCCTCATATTGAACTAAGTTATAATTCAGGCTCCCACAGGGAGCCCATATATGAACCCAGGGACTTGGTTTAACAAACTTGAATCTCACCCCCCTAAGGATGCTGCACACCAAATATCAAAACATTCTGACTGCTGGATCTGAAGAAGATTTTTAAAGAAAAGTCCTCTTTTGAACTAAGTTACAATTCGAGCTCCCACAGTGAGTCCAAATATGGACCTAGGGACATGGCTGAAGAAGAAGATTTTTAAAGAAAAGTCCTCATTTTGAACTAAGTTACAATTCGAGCTCCCACAGTGAGTCCAAATATGGACCTAGGGACATGGCTTGAACAAACTTGAATCTCACCACCTAAGGATGCTGCATACCAAATATCAAAACATTCCGACTGCTGGATCTGAAGAAGATTTTTAAAGAAAATTCCTCATTTTGAACTAAGTTATAATTCGGGCTACCACAGTGAGCCCAAATATGAACCCAGGGACTTGGCTTGAACAAACTTGAATCTCACCCCCCTAAGCATGGTGCATACCCAATATCAGAAGATTCTGCCTGCTGGATCTTGAGAAGAAGATTTTCAAAGAAATTTGCCTGAAATGCACTAAGTTCAAATTTGGGCTCCTATACTGAGCCCAAATATAAACCCAGGGGGCCGATTTGAACAAACTTGAATCAGATCTACCCCACAATGTTGCATACCAAATATCAAAAGATTCTGCCTGCTGGATCTGGAGAAGAAGATTTTTTAAGAAATATGCCTGAAATGCACTAAGTTAAAATTTGGGCTCCTATACGGAGCCCAAATATAAACCCAGGGGGCCGATTTGAACAAACTTGAATCAGATCCACCCCACAATGTTGCTTACCAAATATGAAAAGATTCTGAAGCTGGATCTGGAGAAGAAGATTTTTTAAGAAATTTGCCTGAAATGCACTAAGTTCGAATTCAAGCTTCTATAGTGAGCCCAAATATGAAACTAGGAAGCCGATTTGAACAAACTTGAATCAGATCCACCCCACAACGCTGCATACCAAATATCAAAAGATTCTGCCTGCTGGATCTGGAGAAGAAGATTTTTTAATAAATTTGCCCGAAATGCACTAAGTGCGAATTCGGGCTTCTATATTAAGTCCAAATATGAATCCAGGGGGCCGATTTGAACAAACTTGAATCAGATCCACCCCGCAATGTTGCATACCAAATATCAAAAGATTCTGCCTGCTGGATCTGGAGAAGTAGATTTTTGAAGAAATTTGCCCAAAATGCACTAAGTTTGAATTCGAGCTTCTATAGTGAGCCCAAATATGAATCCAGGGGGCCGATTTGAACACAGTTGAATCAGATCCACCCCGCAATGTTGCATACCAAATATCAAAAGATTCTGCCTGCTGGATCTGGAGAAGATGATTTTTTAAGAAATTTGCCTGAAATGCACTAAGTTCGAATTCGAGCTTCTATAGTAAGCCCAAATATGAATCTAGGGAGCCGATTTGAACAAATTTGCATCAGATCCACCCCACAATGTTGCATACCAAATATCAAAAGATTCTGCCTGCTGGATCTGGAGAAGAAAATTTTTTAAGAAATTTGCCTGAAATGCACTAAGTTCGAATTCGAGCTTCTATAGTGAGCCCAAATATGAATCTAGGAAGCCGATTTGAACAAACTTGAATCAGATCCATCCCACAATGTTGCATACCAAATATAAAAAGATTCTGCCTGCTGGATCTGGAGAAGAAGATTTTTTAATAAATTTGCTTGAAATGCACTAAGTTCAAATTTGGGCTCCTATACTGAGCCCAAATATAAACCCAGGGGGCCGATTTGAACAAACTTGAATCAGATCCACCCCACAATGTTGCTTACCAAATATGAAAAGATTCTGCCTGCTGGATCTGGAGAAGAAGATTTTTTAAGAAATTTGCATGAAATGCACTAAGTTCAAATTCGAGCTTCTATAGTGAGCCCAAATATGAATCTAGGAAGCCGATTTGAACAAACTTGAATCGGATCCACCCCACAATGTTGCATACCAAATATCAAAAGATTCTGCCTGCTGGATCTGGAGAAGAAGATTTTTTAAGAAATTTGCCTAAATGCACTAAGTTCGAAATCGGGCTCCTATACTGAGCCCAAATATGAACCCAGGGGGCCGATTTGAACAAACTTGAATCAGATCCACCCTATAATGTTGCATACCAAATATCAAAAGATTCTGCCTGCTGGATCTGGAGAAGAAGATTTTTTAATGTTTTTCCCATTGCCTACAGTGTTAAAAAGTGCTGACTCAGCACTTTTTCAAAGTCCCGAAACTGTACCCTATGATAAAACCGATGGCAATTTTTTTTTACCAATCCTTACTGTTGGTCCTAAGGAAGCTGCACACCAAATAAAAATTCTCAATGCCGTGCAGTTTGGGAGATATGGGCGTTTTAAATGTTTTTCTATTTTTAGCTCCTGCGGTTCCCACGGGGCTGCAGGAAATTTTTTTTTTGCATAAATCAAGTACTCATGACCCAATAAGCCCTCACATAAAATTTGGTTCAAATCAGCCTCTCGGTTTGGAAAATACAAATTTTGGGCGTGGCCAAAATTACTGCCCCTCCCATAACAATGGCAAATATTGCCCCTCGAACTTTCTGTGTACAAGCCTGAGTCTACAACCCAAAAGGAAGCTGCAAACCAAATATCAGGTCTCTGCCACTAATAGTTCATGAGAAGAAGATTTTTAAGGATTTTGGTGCCCCTTGGGGGTGTGGCACCACCCAGGGGGAGGGGCAACTTTATTTGAACAAATCCGAATTGGTATTGGTGGACGAATATTTGACCAAGATTTGAATAAAATTGGGCTATTGGTTTGGGAGGAGAAGTCGATAATGTAAAGTTCACGACGGACGCCAGACGACGGACGGCAAGTGATAAGTTAAGCTCCCTTCAGTGAGCTAAAAAGTAGGGGATATTTGTTAAAGTGAGATATATGAAGAAATATATTTATTTTCATCAAAAAGACAGTTCAGGCATTGCACTGTGACATCTGGTGAATGATTTCAGTGACAGTTGGGTGTCTGACAAGCACACATTCAAAGCACTGTGCTGTAAAAGACATGGACGGTCAGTCAGAGAATTTACAACATTCAGTCCAAGACCTCAATACCTTGTAAATCCTCCTTGGTTCGTGAGACTAGCGCACATCCGACTTGGATTACTCCTCACCAAATGTCTAATATCAGCTTGACTGATGTTATTTCATTCTTCCCGGAGTGCAGCAGTGCATTCCTGGACATTGGTAGGGGGCTGTTGTCATTGTCGTAGGTGCCTGCCAAACATATCCCAGACATGCTCGATCAGTGAAAGGTCTGGACTTAGTGCTGGCCAGGGTATTGTAGTGATGTTTTGTTCCTGGAGGAACTCTGTAGCGAGACAGGCACTGTGTGCTGATGCATTGTCATCTTGGAAAATGAATCGACGGCCGTGACATCGCGCAAATGGCACCATGTGAGCTGTTAACATGTTTTCATGGTAGTACTGCCTTGTGACATGCCCTTGGATGACATATAATGCTGTTCTGCTTGTCATGGTTATGCCTCCCCACACCATAACCATTCCACCACCAAAACGATCATGCTGCCTAATGTTTACGTCATGGTATCGTTCATCTTGCCGCTGCCACACTCTGTTTTGCCTGTCCTGGAAGTCGAGAGTGAACCTCGATTCATCGGAAAGCATGACATTGCTCCACCAACGATTGTCCCAGTGCTGTTGTGCTTCACACCAATTTACGCCTTGTTGCAATGTGACGTTCAGTCAAACGTGGAATTATTCAAGGTCGTCGATCGTAAAAATTCCAGCTGTGAAGGCGATTTTGGATAATCTGACCACTGACTCGCACATCTGTCACATGGTGCAGCTGCTGTCCAATTTCTGAGTCACTTTGGTGGCAGTTACATAATGCTGTGGTTCGGATGAAACGATCCTGGTTAGCAGTTGTCACCCTTGGACGACCTGACCGACACCTATCATCAACATTGCCTGTCTGACGGTAGTGTGACCACAACCTGCTAATCACTGATTGAGTAACTTTGAGAATGCCAGCTTCCAACAGCACTTAAACGTTTGTCATGTATCAGTCTTCGCATACTTCAAAAAGTTAAAAAATTTATAGTAATTTATATATCTTTTATACTTACCAATGACCCAGACTTTGCTGGTGCTAACTCTAAAATATTTAGGGCCAAACACAAATATTACCCACCAATCCCCAAAATTTGCATCTAAAACCGAAAATTACATATCCTATATGGTCCTACATACTTTTACTCCACTGTGCATGTGCAGTGTCAAGGAGGTCTCAAAATTGGCGCAATTATCATTCTTATAACCAGTGCCTGGTAAGCATTATGTACTCAGCGGGAAGGTATGAGTTCCCAACTCATGGGAGGGCCATCCCCGTCTGGGTCATTGGTCAGTATAAAAAATATATAAATTACTATAAATTTTTTAACATTTTTATACTGTACCAATGACCCAGACTTAGGTGAATAGTAAAAAGGTTGGAGGGCCTAGGACATAAAGAAAATCCAATAGACTCAACTACATATAACAGAATTATCCCCTCGAGGAGAAAGGAGAAATAGGCTTTACATGTATCTTTCTATTTGCATCAAAACGAGAAAGACACAATAACATCAATAATCTCTATTAACCTCCAGTTTAACCCGTTATGCTAATTATTTTTAAAGGAAAGCCAATAAATAACGGAAGTCCAGAGAAATGAGACTCTTTATACTCATTAAAAGTGTCCGAGGATTGTATATTAACGCCCGTATGACATGTGACATATACAAATGCTTCACACCGAGCTACACTTTAAAAATATTACATGGATGAGTAAACATTAGCTTTACACTTTAAAATCATCCCGGTACCGACTGGAATTACTGACTCCAGGGGAGGTATTCCCTTGCTTTTCACTATAAAGCAGGTGACCTAAGGGAACACCCCTCTTCCCCTTGCCCTGGATCAAATACTCCAGAGCAAGAGGGCAGCAGGACAGAGTCACTGCCGGAACCAAAAGCCTACATAACTATAGTTGCAACTGTTTAGTGGACGACATTCTGAGCAACAGATAACGGACCTAAACAATGCAGATCTCCAGAAATGGACTCAATATTTCTAAGGTACAAATTCGTGAAAGTGGAAGGCTGAAACCAATATGCAGCCCTCATTAGGTATGTAATAGCAACACTATTAGCGTAAGCCCATGATGTAGAAAGAACTCTTACTTCATGAGATGAAATCTTAAACACAGACTGCTGAGTTATCATAAGCAGTACTGATAGTTAATTGAATCCATCTAGCCATAGAATGGACCGAAATGTGGAGGAAGCTTCCACGGCATGTCCCGCAACAGACACCTGAGTAGATTAATCCACGGTCTTTGTGGAGATAGAGATGCTACCAACAGAATTTTGCATTGAGATTATTTAACTTGAGCAATATCTGCTGAATCAATGGTGTTGGAGGATATGCATATCCTATTATTACGTCTCACGAGATCGATAGAGTGTCTACTGCAAACGCTCGAGGATCCGAATATGGTGACACATACGTCTGCAACTGAATGTTGAGATGTGTCGCAAATAAGTCCATCATTGCCCGCTCTCATTGGTAGCAAATCTGATTGAATACTCGTTTGTTGAAAGTCCATTCTGACGGCAAGAAGCGGCCCCTCCGTGAAAGGGAGTCCACTAATACATTCAGACGACCCAGAATATGACGGACCGATAGGAGAACTTGATGTTCTAGTACAAACAGAAGGATTCATTCCGTTAACTTGAATAACAGAATGGAATGAGTGCCTCCCTGTTTCCGAAAATACGCTAATACCGTTGAATTGTCAGACAGAATTTGCATGTGAGCATTCTGAATAACGTTCATCCAATGACGTATCGCAAGCCAAAATGACAACATTTCTTGATGTTTATGTGCGGAACCCAAAGACACCCTGGCACTTCAAATCCATTGGACTCAATGTTGCGTCCCAACATGTTTGACTGGCATCCGTCAAAACTGTAAAACTCGGATCCGGCAATTGCAGTGGAACTCCCTGAGTTAACCACTGAAAATCTGCAAAAGTCTGAATCTCTTATTCACTTGATTTGACAAGAGGATGTCTGTATCGAGCGAAAGAATCTTCACCCTCCAATTCTGGGTCAGAAGAAATTTGGAGAGGACAAGTGCGTAGCCGCCCCAAAAGAATAAAATCGCGGCAGCTACACACAAACCTATCAGTCTCATGAGATCTCTCGCTGAAACCTTGTCTGAGTGAAGACAATAGCGAGCATAACAACTGATTAATTTCGCTCTGGTTAACGGCAGATGAATGAGAATGTTGTGCATCTCGAAGCTCACCCCCCCGGTGGGTGAATGACTTGGACGATACCAGATCCGACTTCTCCTCGTTTACTTATGAAACCGAGACATCGGAGCAATAGAAGCAGATTCTGCACATCGTTCTGAAGCATTAACTCATTGCCGTACCTCTGAAGAATGTCGTCCAGGTTGGCCGACGTGATCGTAGACGAATGAGCTCGAAAATGAGTCATTACCGAGTTCATTATTCGAGTGAAAGTCCAGGGGGCTAGATTCAGACCGAAGCACATTGCTCGGAGCTGATACACGACTCCTATGATGAGGAAGCGAAGATACTTTCTGAACGCCTGATGTACCATGACATGAAAGTACTCATCTTGAGATCTATGCATGTAGCATAGTCATACACCCGAATACTCGCTCTGACTGATCGGATGGTCTCCATATAGAAACTTGGAGCCACGATCAGCTTGTTTATCCAGCTCAGATTTATGAGTGGACGGAACGAGCCGTCTGGTTTTGGAACCAGAAAAGGATGGTTGTAGAAACCTGGAAATTCCTGGATTTCTACGATCTCTATCGCGATCATTCCAGAAGAGACTGGACTTCTGATGGAAGCGAGCCTCTTTCCTGCGGACTTGACGGAAGTTGAGTCCATCTTGGACTTCGAGTTAACAGAGGTTTTTGGTTTGAAGGACAATGTAGTCCTTCCACAATCACCCCTCGAATCCAAGAGACGACCGTAATCTACTCCCAATTGATTGATAAACTCGACGTCTTCCGCTCACTGGAACACGATAGAGGTTAATACCATTACCTCCTGGTCCTGCGGGGCTTGCGGAAGGAGAAATCATGTCCTCCACAGCCCGCACCTCGCCCCGTCGACCTAGGGGCGTCTGACTGGATGTCTCGGCCAAGATTACAGCCCCTACCTGAGTCGCTACCCTGACGGTCTCCAGAGTAAGACCTAGAGGACGCATAGGAACCTCTATAGGAACTTCCCTTGGACGTATTCGCCCCAGAAGTGCCTGTCCTACTTTTCTCTGCTGAATCCGACTGTATGGAAGTGGATTTGAATAGCAGAGAGTCTAAAGCTTTCTTAGTTATCTGATCATAGACTGCGGAAAGCTTGCCATCGAAGAGAAACTCTCCGGAGACCGGAGCGACTCTGAGAGAGTTTTTCACCTTACTATCCACATGCGTGGATGTAGCCAGGGCCGCGTCACGTCTAACCAACTCCATATCGCCACTAAAAGGGCGGAGTTATACGTGGAGAATGCTAAGGCCCTTGAAAGAACTCTTAAGGAGGATGTACATCCTGGAATTCTTTTTCCTTTGAGACGTAATGATAACGCTCTGGTAAGGTGATCTGCGTACGATAATGCGTCTAAGCTAACCTTGCTAGATGATATTGTCGTTTCCAACATCAAATTGGAATTGGCATAGATGACGGTATGGATGGTACAGACAATACTAGGTATTCGGCCTGGTCGTCTAGACGCAGAGAAACTCTCGGAATGCTCGGTCCTGCCGTTTCGAAATTATTCCTTGAATTGATGAAAGGCAGATGTAGAGCATTTCCCGATAAGAAACCGGACCTGCACGTTTAGGTAGCAAGTTATATATAGCGTCATTCAATAGTTCAAATGTTCGTGAGACATTTCTGGACTATGTCGGAAACTGAGGGACGATGTCCCTAAACTGATAAGAATTCTGTGTCCAGTGGCGCTATCAGTCTCTCAGTCTCTTATCCGGCAACGCAGCATTTTGGACTAGAGGAACAACGTCAGATGATAATGCCGGATGCACTCTACGGCAATAATTATGTTGTTCCGAAAGGAAAAAATACAACTCCTCCGTATCCCTTTCACCATCCTGTCGGACCACTTGTAATTCTTGGTCGTCCGTGCCTGAACCTGCAGCGGAACGTACCAACCCAGCTTCCTCGGATAATTCCTGATTCGATAATTTGTGCTATCTGCGATAGCATGTCCGTAACGGAGGCCTGTGGAGCTGCAGTCTTACAGGATGGAAGCTCCTTGGACGCTGACTCCTGCATACTTCTTATATGCGAACGTCCGGAGTATGAAGGCCTTGTATCCTTGGCTACCGGATGGCGTGACCTGGTTGCCGTAGAATCCCTGGTCGGCGATGTTGGTTGAATATCACTGGTCACGTAGCCAAGGTGCAGTCGCGTGTGCTGCCATGAGGATGAGGATACCAAAGGTGCAGTCTCTCCGGACTGTCTATATAACGGAGCGTCCCGAGCGGTGGACATATGCTCCGACTGAGGAACGTTTTGTACCACAACATCTGGGCCCAGATGTTGTAGTACGAGAGAGGGACCTCTCTCGCTCGCAGCCAGGATGGACCTGGACGAGCTAGGAAGCGGACTAATAGGCTTCCTCCGTACCATCCTCTTATCCGTCGTCACTGGGTGTGCACATTGTATTTTATAGTGCTCGCATCACCCAAATCTCCTTCCTGGACCGCAACGGACGAACCCGGCTGCTGAGCCATCCGATGAATGGTCACTGCACCGGGCGAGCTAGCGGACGCCAATGCCATCGATCCTACTTGGGACCTCTTAGGCAATGGAAGTAACTGAATGAGCACTTTTACCGCTAGCTCTTCATTTGACAGTGACGACGGAAGCACACTTTACGAAGACATCACGGTAACATCACCTTGTTCATGTTACTCAATGAGACCTGTGGAGCTGCGGTCCTACGTAATTATCCGCTGAAAGCTCCAGGGACGTTCATTCCTGCATTTATATAATATGCGAACGTCCCAACTGGAAAGGCCTTGTGTCCTTGGCTAGCAGATGGAGTGACCTGGTCGACGTGTATTCCTTGGCCGGCGAAGCACGAGCACCAGGGACGTTCAATCCTGCATTTATATAATATGCGAACGTCCCCTGGAAATCTTTGGTCACATAGCCAAGGTGCGGTCGTGTGTGCTGACATGAGGATAAGGAAGCCAATATAACAGCCGCGTTGGACTCTCTATGCGACGGAGCACCCCAAGCAGGAGGAGTGGACGTAAGCTCTAACTAACGAACAAACATACAACAACATTGCGGCGCAGATGTTGATGCAAGAGAGAGGGGGCCTCTCTCGCTCGTGGTCTGGGTGGACCTGGATGAGCTAGCTACTGGACTGACAGGCTTCCTCCGTACTATACTCGGATCTGTCGTTGCTGGGTGTGCACATTCGATGTTTTATAGTACTCGCATCAC
This sequence comes from Pictodentalium vernedei, assembly GCA_031216915.1. Taxonomy (NCBI): domain Eukaryota; kingdom Metazoa; phylum Mollusca; class Scaphopoda; order Dentaliida; family Dentaliidae; genus Pictodentalium; species Pictodentalium vernedei. The sequence goes on along the minus strand of CM062293.1, from coordinate 240,642,447 downwards.
CCAATCTGCTCCCCTGGACCGCAACGGATGAACCCGGATGCCGATCCATTCGACACCGGGCGGACTAGCGGATGATCAATGCCTTCGATCCTACTAGGGAACTCTTCGGCAATTGTCGTAATACCTTGAGCACTTTCCGCTAGCCCTAATATTGCAACGACGGAGACACACTTGTTGAAGACATCACGGAAACATCACTCTGAATTCTGAATATGAAACTGATAAAGCAGAGTGATCCTGCGAAGAGAGGACCGGAATGGACCCCTCACCGTTAACAAAAAAACGTGACACACGTCTCCAACGTTGTCATTCCAATCAACACACACAGGGCAAGAATTAGTGCGAATACATTGACTATAAGAAACACAATGAACCTGAGAATTAGAGGAAGATATCCTCGCATTACAATTTGAACAATATTTTTTCATCAAGAAAAAATATACACAGTCATATTACTCGCACTAACCCTTGAAACAAAGATACATAATATAATATAATCCATTATAACATTTCGAAAGAAAATAATTTAAAAAAAAAAAAATTTTGAAAAAATTTTCAGAAGAGCCCAAGTTCCCAATGAGAACAATGAGCCCAAATGGATCCCAGAAAAAGCCTAAGTGTGGACAAAAATTTTAAAACCATTTCAAAAAATTAATGTAACACTTACGAACAATATTAATGTATCTTGCTATGAACTGAACTAAGCAGAGGACAAGTAATCACTATCAGAAGTAACCGTTGTCAACATAAACAAAAAGTGTACACAAACCGGAAACATGACTCCAGGCACTGATAAACATGGCCCGAAATCAGTTACCAATTTAAACCCTATCTGATGCAAAACAGAGACTTCCAGAGAAGAAACTGCAGAACATCAGATGGTAGATAGAGACCAAAACGCCTAAACACCCAAGGGTGAGGACGTAAACTTGGGGAAAAAACAGAATATTATTCTGTTACCAAGCCAAAACTCCCAAGACATTTTAGTAATGAACATTACAAAAAATATGCCAAAAACATGGCAGAATAGCCAGGAGGGGAATAAAGGAAAGGGAGAGAGGAAACGCTGATCAAACAATGGAACATTCATAGCAAGAATGACCACAACAGGGCCATGCCTCGAAAATCTAAATTTTATAGTAAATTTCCTTTCTTATTATACCTACCACAATTGTTTACTACAGGCTTGCACTACAATGGAAGTCCCTAACTCAGATAAAATACTCTCTATTTTTGTCTTTCCCAAGCAAGTTGGGAAAGAAAAGTGGTGCAAAAGCACCAATAAAAATAAGCCAAAACTGGGTCGAGTGCAACCGGCGCAGACCCAGTACGGGACGCTCTCTCCCAAGTACAACTCCACGACTTCCGTTGCCAGTGCGCATATACCGTCTCTAAAGACTCATTCTTTTTGAATCCGTAAACGTTAGAGTTATGTGATCAGCGGGGAGGAAAGATTCTTTACCTGTAAAGAAGACGGGAGGGCCTCCATGTAAACAATTGTGGTAGGTATAATAAGAAAGGAAATTTACTATAAAATTTAGATTTCTTATCAACCTACTCACAATTGTTTACTACAGGCTGAATAGACAAAAGGCTGGAGGGAATCGCATAACCAACCCCCACATAACCCTAGTGCACTGGAACCGTGAAGTAGATGGAAGAGGTCCCGAGGCTTATCAACCATAATGTCGCAATCATTGGTAAAGGACAATGAAAAGAGACATATGAGCCTGTGTGACACACAGACAGAAAAAGGGCGGTAACAGCACAAGGCTGAAACTGACCTCCAAGAAGCCTAATGGCTATGGCAGACAACAGCCTGAGCAGAAGAAAGAGGACCCAGGGCAAAAAGGTCCTCCGACTGCTCCTGCAACTGGCGTAAATAAAAGGTGGAGAAAGTAGAAGCATTTCTCCAGTAGGCTGCCTGCATAACATCCGACAACTTGACGGAGTTAGAATAAGCCCAAGAGGTAGACAGTGCCCGCACCTCGTGGGCAGAAATACGATTGGTAATACAATCGCCAGCTGCTAAACGACTATAAGCCGTACGAATAGCAAGACAAATCCATCGAGAAATGGATTGAGGAGAGATCTTCTGTCGACCCGGAATGAGAGACAGAAAAAAACGTTTTCTGCCTTTCCGTATGAAGCGTGTCCGATCAAGATAAATGCGAATAGCATGGACCGGACAGAGCAAAGGGCGAGTACCCTCAACAGAGGGAAGAGCCCTGATACAGATAGGAGGAGGAGTAGTATCTGGTAACTGATTCTTAGCCAAAAAGGAGCAATCAGTGGTAAAAGTAACACTGTTGGGAGAGCTCCTAAAAAAGGCCGGGTCAACCGAGAGGGCGTGAAGCTCACTAACCCGTCTGGCCGAAGCAAATGCCATCAGAAAAGCCGTCTTATATGTGAGAAAATGCATATCCACCTGGGATAAAGGTTCGAACGGCGCCCCCCCCCCCCCCCCCCCCCCCAAGCAAAGCAGCACCCACGAAAGATTCCATCGTGGAGTAAGCTGCAAAGTCCGAGGCCTTTTCAAAGAAAAGTGCCGAACAAGCATGGAGAGGTAAGGATTAGTGCCGATACGACGCTTCCCCACATAAGAAAAAGTCTCTGAAAGCATAGACCTGTAACCCTTGATGGTAACAGGCTGGAGACCCCGAGAATCAAACAGATATACCAGAAACTCCGCAATCTGTGAAATCGAAGGAGTGGCATAATCAACAGAGTGATCAGCACACCATCAACAGAAGACCTTCCATTTAGCTGCATAAGCTAAACCAGTGGAGTGCCTCCTTGAAGAAGAAATGCACTCCACTGCTCGTCTCGAAAAACCTCTACGGAGGAGACAGCACCTGACAAAAGATATGCGTGAAGGCACAATGAAGTCGGGTCGACGTGAAACCTCCTCGGGCGACCCCGGAACCGCCGCCATCAGCGAGCGGAGCTGATTGATCCACACCCGCTGAGGCGACAGGGGAGCGATCAGAATGATTCGACAACTGCAGGTTCGAATTTTGGCGAGAACCTGAGGAAGAATCGGAACCGGCGGGAAGGCGTAGCCGACTAGACCGTTCCAATCGAGTGACAGAGCGTCCACGGCAAAAGCCAGAGGATCTGGACACGGGGACACGAAAGTGTCCACCTGATGGTTCCAACGAGTCGCAAAGAGGACGATGTGGGGACGTCCCCAGAGATCGCAAAGCGACTGGAACACTGCCCTGTGAAGCATCCACTCGGTGGAAATAACCCTGCCGTCGGGACAGGGAGTCGGCTAGGACGTTCAGACGACCGGGAATGTGACGAACAACCACTCCGGCGTGAACATCCTGAGCGAGCAGTAAAAGATCCCGAGCTAACTTGTACATCGGAAGCGAGTGCGTGCCGCCCTGGTTCTGAATGTAAGCAACCACTGTCGAATTGTCGGATAGTAGAAGGACCTGGCGATTCGACAGGTGAGGGATCCATTGCCTGAAACTCAGAAGAAGAGCAAGAAGCTCCTTCTGGTTGATGTGTAGAGCTGCTTGATCCTGGTCCCACATCCCGTGTAGGGAAAGACCGAGAGGATCCAACGTCGCACCCCATCCGAGATCGCTGGCATCTGCCGTCAGAACGCGATCGGACGTGGGTAAGTCCAGCGGAACACCCTGCGTAATCCACTGAACATCTGTCCAGGGAAGAAGGTGAGAATACAGAGAGTCCGGAAACGGAAGCACCTGATCCAGAGAATCTACATTCGGTCTCCAACGACTGAGCAGAAAGTGTTGGAGAGGTCTGACACGCAGCCGACCTAAAGGAATGAGATCCGTCACCGAACCGCAGAGACCGATCAGCCGGAGAAAACTCCGAGCGGTCGTGGACCTGGACTGGGACAGAGTCAGAGCAAAAGCTGAGAGAATCACAGCCTTGGCCTGGGGAACAGCCACCAAATTGAATTTGGTTTGGAAAGACATCCCCAGATGAGAAAACGACTGAGAAGGGACCAGGTCCGACTTCTCCTCGTTGACTCTGAATCCTAGCGACGTGACAAGCTCAACAGAGTGGCGACATCCGATTCCAGTAAGGCAGCATTGGAATGCCTCTGGAGGATATCGTCCAGATATGCCGAAGTAGTCACCCTGGACTGTGTGCGATGGAACGCTATCACATGCGACATCAGTCTGGTGAACGCCCAAGGAGCCAGGTTGAGGCCGAAAGACATGGCCTTGAACTGGTAAACTCGCCCCAGAAAAGCGAACCTGAGATACTTCCGTGACGCCCGATGCATCGGAACGTGGAAGTAAGCGTCTCGCAGGTCGATGCTGGCTGCGAAATCTCCCTGGTGAATGGATTGGCGGACCGACCTGAAAGTCTCCATGCTGAACTTGGGAGCAATGATAGACTGGTTCAGGATACTCAGATCGATAACCGGTGGGAGTCGGCCGTCCTTCTTCGGCACCAAGAACAGGCGGGAATAGAAACCCACTGACTGAACGTTCTTGACGACCTCGATCGCCCCCTTTGCCAGGAGATTGGCAATCTCCGTGGACAAAAGTTCCCGACGTAAAACGTCTGAAGGAACTGTGGTTGGAAGAGGCACCCTTGACAGAGTGGGATGCCGTCGGAAGGATGTGCGCAGCCCGGACCGAACAACATCTAACACCCATGGATCGGATGTGATGGTGGTCCAATGGTCTGCGAACTCTGCTATCCTTCCTCCAACCTGGGACGAGTCGAGGTGAGGACCTTCATTTCGAGCCCCGACGAGGCCCACGACAGGAGAAACCACCTCCTCTGCTAAATGAAGAATCCTGAGACTTCCCTCGATTCTGCCGACCCCTACCTTTACCCCGTGAGTAAGAAGTAGAGGCGGCGGCAGAAGGACCAGCCTTTTGCTTCACAGAGGAAGCAGAAGGGTACTTGTTAGGCTTGGAACGGCTCTTGCCTCCCCGAGAAGGCTGATCAAGCTGACGAAACAGCAGCTGATCTTTGGAATGACGTAGGATGTCATCCCGGACCGTCGACACGGAACCATGGAAAAGTTGCGGACCTGCCAAAGAAGCAGATCGAAGAGTAGCACGCTGCTCCTCGGGAAGGGATCGTCCTGTGTCCAGCACAGCGTCCCTTCGAACTAATTCCAAATTGGCCGTGTTACAGGCATGCGTGTGAGTAAGGTGCATAAGCGCCTTGGACAGCACACGCAAAGGAGCCTGTACCTCGTCAAACTTATCTGGAGGCAGATAAGCAGCCAAAGCTGAGACGACGTGATCTGAGAGAGAAAGCATGCCAAGCATCTCTCTAGATAAGCCCAACGTGGACTCCAGAGTCGTCATTGGAATGACGGCAGACTTGGGCTTGGAAAGCCCGAGGGAAGTGGAGTCCTGATCCAGAACCGTCAAAGCCTGGCAGACTGACGGATTGGCGGAATCGTAGGAACGATAACGCACAGGAGGCAAAAAGGTGTCAACCCTGGTGAAGAACGAAGTCTTCAAAGCCTTGGAATTCAGCTTGGCATCCAACGCTGAAAAAGCCTCAACCACCTGTACCGACTGGCACGGTCGAAGGCGCCCAGAAGCAGGTTGCTCCATAGGCTGTTGGCGAGCGACCGATGATCGCGGCCAGGCTGACACTGTCGGCTGGTTAGCAGGTTTGAGCTCAGGCAGAAACCCAAACACAAAATCAAGAGCCGCCCCCAAGTCCGAAGACTGCTGGCCCTCGACCTCAAGCATGTCGGACTCCTCCCCAGAGTCGGAAGACACATAGCCCATCGTGGGCAAACCAGCCGACGCCTCCCATGGTGTCGGGACACCAGAGGAATCGGAAACCGGCCTGTTTCCAATCCCGGGAGGCGGCGCCAAAGGAGGCGCCTGGAAACCACCCATTGCCTCGCTGGAAGCAACAGGAAGGCTCTTAGAAAGAACCTGAGTGAGTAAGGAGAGGGCCTCCCTAAGCTCACTGCCTGTACCGACCGGTTCGACAGGGGAGCGAACTGGCAAAGTGGCTTCACCTCTGACCCTCTTAACCAGCGAAGGGTCACGATCCTCCAAAACACCCGAAGTGGGACGACGGGCGGCAGCCGAAACATCTGAAGGCAGACGTGTATAGGGGTACGATGCACCCCGAGGATCAATATTGCGAGAACTCATGAGAGCCACCGCGGACCTCTGCGGGGCAGAAGGTCCAGGCTGCACAAAAGGCGTTGGTCCCCCAAAACTGGTCGTGTGACCAGAGTGAGTAGATGGAAACGCCACGGAGTTCATAGTGTTTCCACTACGAACATCCGAATCCAAAGACACAACTTTGGTGCTCGACGGCGAAGAGACCACAGCGATGGGCTCGGCCGGCAGCCCCTTCCAACTTCGCCAAGTTGAAGTCAGGGAAGGCTGAGGCCGATATCCCACGTCTACAGTATCGGACAGTCCTGCAGTCCCCTGCAGCGAAAAGCCGAGGCCGGCTGAAACAGATAACGAAGCAGATGGGTCAGCAGCAGTAGTAGATACGTCGAGAGTCGTTGAGGCTGGTGAAATAGTGGAGAGAGCACACCGGCTCGGCTCCGAAGGAGGAGTCACAACCCTAGTGACAGCCTCAGATGTCGACTGGAGGGGGACCGTAGTCCCGGAACCAGGCATCTCTACACCAGAACACTCGACGGCTCCCGCAGTATCCACCACAGGAAAAGACTGCACATCCCCCATGGAGGAGGAATAACTCTCACCAGACAAAGTCGACTCGGGAGGCCCCGAACGACCACGTTCTCCTTTCCCGCGGGAGCGGGAGGCACGGCCACGAGAACGAACGACACGGTTTACTGACGCCCAGAAGGTGGGAGACCATGTTCCACAGACACCACACGGCCGCTCGGCCGAGCACCCATTACAGGAGGAACAAGACAAATGTACATCGTCCACATGCTTTGGCAGCAAACATTGCCCACAGGGAATTGTCCTGGGCATGATAAAGGTGAGAGGAGCAGAGAAGTGGAGATGAGAAAACAGAACACCCCCAAAGAAGAGAGAAAGGTGACAGAAATAAAGACCCCAGAAGGTCGACCGGGAACCACCCAACAGGAAGACTACTCTCAAAAGAAAGAAGAAACACTGCAGGAGTGGTACCCCGCTGACACCTAACTCTAACACAATTAGAAAATTTTGCAAAAAAAGCATTAACAATAATTGTGAAAAAATCTAAGTCCGAACCGCGTGGCACGCGAAATTCGCGAGCGACTCGAGAGAGAGCAAATAAAAATACATTATGGACATATAATAGAAAAGAGAATATATAAAACACTGTTCCTGAGAATACAAAGGATACACTGTGGTATAATGAATCAGGAATCATCAAACATCGAGCTGGTGGAACACTGATAAGCGTGCAAAAACATCTCGACACGAAGCGGATTTTAAAAAGAATGAGTCTTTAGAGACGGTATATGCGCACTGGCAACGGAAGTCGTGGAGTTGTACTTGGGAGAGAGCGTCCCGTACTGGGTCTGCGCCGGTTGCACTCGACCCAGTTTTGGCTTATTTTTATTGGTGCTTTTGCACCACTTTTCTTTCCCAACTTGCTTGGGAAAGACAAAAATAGAGAGTATTTTATCCGAGTTAGGGACTTCCACTGTAGTGCAAGCCTGTAGTAAACAATTGTGAGTAGGTTGATAAGAAATAGGTAACATGAAATTATTTCGTAAAAAAATTATAAGTTACAGCCCTGAACATTTCCTTCCACTGTTTCTTCCTCTCCTCCTATTTCCTTCTTATATCCACCATTTCCCTCATAATTATGTGTCTGGCATGATTTAAACTGAGATTTACAAGCACAAATATCAGTGAGATGTAACTAAATTGAGGGCCAAACAAAGAATGATAATTGCGCCAATTTTGAGACCTCCTTGACACTGCGCATGCGCAGTGGAGTAAAAGTATGGAGGACCATATAGGCCATGTAATTTTCGGTTTTAGATGCAAATTTTTGGGATTGGAGGGTAAAATTTGTGTTTGGCAATAAATATTTTAGAGTTAGCACCAGCTAAGTCTGGGTCATTGGTACAGTATAAAAATTTACGCTTATACCAAGAAAAGAACGATGAGACCTCCGAAAAAGCCCGTCCAGTAAAAATGAAAATTTCGAAACGTACCCCACAGACATTAATGCGGTGCTCATGCAAAAAACCTGCACAAAGTTTTCATAGGCCGGTGACATTCAGGATTCACACTAAACTTGGTACCATATTGATGTGTCCAATCACACGTATCCGATACCATTTTCTGAAAATATCATCATCAGTTTGGATATCCCCAACTTTTTTTGAATAGTATATATGTCAAAGCCAATCGTGAAAATATTTTCATTCTGAGAAGTGAAATAATTTTAATATCCATCATATAATGTAGATTTTATTTTTAACTGGCAGATTGCTATGATAAATAGAGTAACCAGAATTTGATCATATGGATTTGTTTCATTATAATTTATCAGAGGGTAACTATAGGCACTCTCTAATAAATTGTGACAAGACAAATCCATATAGATAAAATAGTTCTGCTTCTAAGAGGATAATATGAAGCACATCCGCAAAATATTAAGTCTATTAACTACTTGCATGCTGCTCTGGGATATTCCTACCCTGGACAGGAAATCTATTGCTACTATAATTAGTAAAATTGGAGCACATTACCAAAAAAATTCCTCTGCAAAAAGTTATCCACTTTTTGACAAGTGAGTTCTTGAGTCAACTTTTCATGCATTTGTTCATCAAATCTAGTCATGGCTGCTTCAAAGCAGCCACAACTAGATTTGTTGTAAAATACTTTGAAAATACTCATAGGATTAATGTCAGGACTAGCACTTTTTAAGAAAGCCCAAATATGGGCTTCCATACTCAACCAGTTAACCCTTTACCCAAAGTTACGGCCAAAACCGGCCAGTGCCATTCACAAAAATCTCCAATTAATTTTCATTATTTTTTCATTTTTTGTCTCAAACAAGCTCGTTCCAATGAGGGGTCATAACCTGTGTTTTTGAGACAAAAAATGAACAAAATTAGTTATTCAAGAATTTTGTTTGCAAGTGTTGTCTGCTTTTCAGGTTAGGTAAAGGGTTAATAAAAGTATTATTAAACATTTACTTATTGAAATCTTGAGCAAATAAATGTTTGTGATAATGCAGTTTGAAAAACAGCTAGCAGTGCATTTGAACATATATCCCAACCATAGTGTGAATCAGCTTGCATGCTGTGCTTGAATAAAACAGGAAATCTGTGTTCATTTAGCATCATTAAAACATTCTACTCACCCTTTGTCATACATAGAAGACTTGATACATAATGCATTGTTCCTATCATTTATCTTAGAACAGACGGGGGCGTGATGGCTCAGTTGGTAGAGGTGCAGGCTGCAAGCCGAGAGGTCCTCGGTTCGAATCCCACCTGCGGCAACCGCGTTGTGTCCTTGGGCAAGACACTTCACCCCGATTGCCCACATGGGGGCACGATGACGCTGTGTACTGAGGCGTACTGCACGTCGATGGTGCGCATATCTTCAACCAATCTAACCCTGCCTGTGCTGCGGTGCAGAGTTCAGAGTTACGATGTTGGAGAGCTGACAGCTGCTCGTCGTTGCTCGGTGGCTCTCTGCGGGTACTCCGGCTTCCTCCACCCGTAAAACTGTCACGGTCACGATTAGCCATTGTGCATAAGTATGTGACCTTAAACACCAATAAATAAATAAATAAATAATCTTAGAACAGACAATTTTGTTAAGCCTTATCCTCACCAAATGTATCAGCTATATCAAGCTAGCAATAGTCACAAAGGTCATCATTCAAATTTAATTATTTTTCCAATTTCTCCTTCAAAACACAGCTTATGACACCCTCTTTGTAACAAGTCTGTTGAGATCTTTCCAATGAGGTTAGGTTTTTGAGGCAAAAATAATAAATTTAAAGTAATTTGTATATTTTTTATACTTACCAATGACCCAGACTTAGCTGGTGCAAACTCATTATTATCCAGGGCCAAACACAAATTTTGAACCCCCAATCCTAAAAGTTAAAAAATTTATAGTAATTTATATATTTTTTATACTTACCAATGACCCAGACTTAGCTGGTGCTAACTCTAACAAAACCAGGGCCAAACACAAATTTTGCCCCCCAATCCCCAAAATTTGCATCCAAAACCAAAAGAAATCATGTCCTATAGGACCTCCATACTTCGCCCCTACTGCGCATGCGCAGTGTCAAGGACGTCCCGAAATTGGCGCCAATTATCATTCTTACTGGCAGTGCCTGGTCAGCGCTATGTACTCAGCGGGGAGGCAAGAGTTCCCAACTCCTGGGAGGGCCATCCCCGTCTGGGTCATTGGTAAGTATAAAAAATAAATAAATTACTATAAATTTTTTAACATTTTTATACTGTACCAATGACCCAGACTTAGCTGAATAGTAAAAAGGCTGGAGGGCCTAGGACATAGAGGAAAATCCAATAAGCTCAACTATATAATAAAGAGGCAACCCCTTAAGGAGAAAAGGAGTATTAGGCTTTACATGCATCTTTCTTATTTAATATTAAATTAAAAAGATACAATACCCTTTATAATTGAGCACAATAACATTCATGTTCTCTATTAACATCCAGTATAACCCTTATACTAATTATTTTTAAAGTAAGCCAATAATTAAAGTAGTCCAGAGAATTTAGACTCTTTATAATCTTTTAAAAGTGTCCGAGTATTGTATATTAAAGCCCGTTTGACACTTGACATATACAAATGCTTCACACCGAGCTACACTTTAAAAATATGACATGAATGAATTTTAACATTAATATTACAATTTAAAACCATCCCGGAAGCGACTCAGAAATACTGACTTTGGAGGAGGCATTCCCTTGCTTTTCACTATAAAGCAGGTGACCTAAGGGAACACCCTCCCCCCCCCCCCCCTTCCCCTTGCCCTGGGTCAAATAGCCCAGAGCGAAGAGAACTAAAAAACCCACATTAGTAGTGAAGGTGATAGTGTTCCCGACACTACGATAGTGAGAATCATCCACCGACAGTGCATGAAGCTCACTGACTCTTCTAGCAGAAGAGAAAGCTAAGAGAAAAGCTGTCTTATAAGATAAGAATTTGAAATCTACTGTCCCAAGAGGTTCAAATGGCTTTTCCTTCAATTTAAGGAGAACCCAAGCTAAATTCCATTTAGGAATTAACCTAAGAGTTCTGGGTCTATTTATCGAGAAGTTTCTAACTAACTTAGATAAAGAGACATTAGATCCAATTTGTAAACTATCATGATGTGCACAGGTATCAGATAACATAGACCTATAACCCTTAATAGTAACAGGCTGCAGTTTGATTACATCAAACAAGTATACTAGAAAGTTTGCAATGTCTGGTATAGAGGGATCGAAAATATCTACAGAATGATCCCTACACCAACGACGAAAAACCTTCCACTTAGCCACATAGTTTAGCGAAGAGGAGGTCCTCCTACAGTTAGAAATCGCGTCCACTGCTCGTCCTGTAAAGTGCTTGCCATGCAAGAAGGACCGCACAACGGAAAAACGTGAAGGTTGAGACCTTGTGGGTTGTGATGGAGTTGACGCGATTTCCCGAGGAAGCTTTCGCGGTAGGTCCCACAACAGACACCTGAGTAGATTTATCCACGGTCTCTGTGGAGACAGAGATGCTACCAACAGAATCTTGCATTGAGATTGTTTATCTTTAGCAATACTTGCTGAATTAACGGCGCTGGAGGATACGCATATCCTATCATTCCGTCCCAAGGGATCGACAGTGCGTCTACTGCAAATGCTCTTGGATCCAGACACGGAGACACATACGTCTGCAACTGATTGTTGAGATGTGTCGCAAATAAGTCTATCATTGGCCGTTCCTATTGGTAGCAAATCTGATTGAATACTTGTTTGTTGAGAGTCCACTCCGACGGCAACAAGCGACCCTTTCGTGAAAGGGAGTCTGCTAGCACATTCAGACGACCCGGTATGTGACGGACCGAAAGAAGAACCTGATGTTCTAGCGCAAACAGAAGGATTCTTTCCGTTAGATTGAACAACGGAACTGAATGAGTGCCTCCCTGATTCCGTATATACGCCACTACTGTCGTATTGTCGGATAGGATTTGGACATGAGCATTGTGAATAATGTCCATCCAATGACGTAACGCAAGCCAAATTGACATCATTTCCTTGATGTTTATGTGCTTGCCCAGGAACTGCGGATCCCAAAGACCCTGGCATCTCGAATCCGTTGGGATCAATGATGCACCCCAACCTGTTTGACTGGCATCCGTCATAATGGTAAAACTCGGATCGGCAACTGCTGCGGAACTCCCTGAGTTAACCACTGAATGTTTGCCCAAGTCTGAATCTCTTGTTTCACTTGATCTGACAAGAGAACGTCTACATCAAGCGAATGAATTTTCACACTCCAATTCTGAGTCAAGAAAATTTGGAGAGGACGCGTGCGTAACCGCCCCATCGGAATGAGATCCGCAGCGGCTCCGCACAGACCTATCAGTCTCATAAATTCTCTCACTGTGACTTTGTCTGCGTGCAGACAATAGCGAGTGTAACAACTGACTAATTTCGCTCTGGTTAACGGCAGACGAACGAGATTGTTGTGCGTCTCGAAGCTCATTCCCAGATGTGTGAATGACTTGGACGGCACCAGATCCGACTTCTCCTCGTTTACTATAAAACCGAGACGTCGGAGCAATAGAAGTAGATTCTGAACATCGTTCTGAAGCGTTAACTCGTTGCCGTACCTCTGAAGAATGTCGTCCAGGTAGGCCGACGTTACCGCAGACGAATGAGCTCGGAAATAGATCATTACCGAGTTCATTACCCGAGTGAAAGCCCAGGGTGCTAGATTCAGTCCGAAGCACATCGCCCGGAATTGATACACCACTCCTAGGACTGCGAAGCGTAGATACTTTCTGAATGTCGGATGTACCATGACGTGAAAGTACGCATCTTTGAGATCTATGCTTGTTGCATAATCGTTCACCCGAATACTCGCTCTGACCGACCGAATCGTCTCCATATAAACTTCGGAGTGACGATCAGCTTGTTCATCCAGCTCAAAACTATGACTGGACGGAACGAGCCGTCTGGTTTCGGAACCAGAAACAGATGGCTGTAGAATCCCGGAGTCTCCTGGTTTTCTACGACCTCTACCGCGTTCTTCATTAAAAGAGACTGCACCTCTGATAATAGAGCGTCTCTTTTCTGCGGATTTGACGGAAGTTGAGTCCACTTTGGACTTCGAGTTAATGGAGGCTTTCGTTTGAAGGATATCTTTAGACCTTCCGAAGTCACTCCTCTCACCCAAGGATCGTCCGTAATCGACGCCCATTCTTGTGAAAAGCTCGACAACCTTCCGCCAACCGGTATGCGATAGAGGTTCAAGCCATCACCTCCTGGACCTGCGAGGCCTGCGGTAGGAGAAACCATGTCCTCCACGACCCGCACCTCGTCCCGTCGACCTCGGGGCGTCCGACCAGTTGTCCTGGCCCGAAGGACGTCCCGAACGTGAGTCGCTACCTTGACGGTCTCTCGAATAAGACCAAGAGGACGCACCGGAACCTCTATAGGGTGCATTAGACCCAGAAGTGCCTGTCTTATTCTTGTCTGCCGTATCCGACTTCTTAGAAGCAGATTTGAACAACAGAGAATCCGAAGCTTTCTTTGTAATTTTATCATAAATAGCAGAAAGCTTGCCGTCAAAGAGAAGTTCTCCGGAGACCGAAGCGACTCTGAGAGAGTTCTTCACCTTAGTATCCACGAGTGTGGATGTAGCTAGGGCTGCGTCACGTCTAACCAACTCCAGGTTTGCCACTGAAAGGGCGGAGTTACACGTGGAATAAGCTACTGCCCTTGAAAGAAGTCTTAAAGAGGATTGTATATCCTGAAACTCTTTCCCTTGAAGGCGTAGTGATAACGCCTTAGTAAGGTGATCTGCGTAAGATAAGGCATCTTAATTGGCTTTGTTAGACGAAATAGCTGTTTCCAACACCGCGGTTGGAATAGAAGCCGACGACGGTAATGATAGCTCTAAGTCTTCCGCCTCGTCGTCCATACGCAGAGGAACTCTCGGAATACCCTGTCCTGCCGTGTCGAACTTATTCCTTGCATTAATGAAAGGCAGGTTGAGAGTATTGGCGGACAAGAAACCTGCTTTCCCCGTTTTGGAAGCAAGTTTAAATATAGCGTCGTTCAATAATTCAAATGTTCTTGCAACATTATTGGACTGCGACGGAAACTCGGGAGCGATGTCCCTGAACCTCTCAAAAAATTCAGAGTCCAATGACGCTATAATCCTCTTGTCCAGAACCGCAGCAGTCTGGCCCGACGGAACAACTTGAGGGAGAAAGTGCCGGATGAAGTCCACGGCAGCTTTATGTTGTTCCGAAAGGGATAGCTCCAAATCATCCGTATCCCTTTCACCATCCGGTCGGACCTCATGATGCTCCTGGTCGTCCGCCCCCGATGCTTCGGCGGAGCGTACCGACCCAGCGCCATCGGATAATTCCCGATCCGACACCGTTTCTGTCGGCTGCTGGGATGCTGCGATAAGTTGTGCTATCTGCACAAGTACGTCCGGCATCGAGACCTGCGGAGGCGCAGTCTTTCGCTGCTTCGCCGAGGGCAGCTCCGCATCTGATGGCTCCCGCATACTTTTTCTATGCGAACATCCGGAGTCCATCGGCCTCGTGTCCCTGGCTGCCGGATGGTGTGACCTGGTCGTCGAAGAATCCCTGATCGGCGAAGCTGGTAAGATATCGTTGAGCCCCGATGGATCCGATGGCTAAGTGTGGTCAAAGATTTTAAATTTATATTAAATAATTAATGCGACACTTACGGATAATAGAAATGTATCTTATAGTGAGATAAACTACACCAAAGGCAAACAGCCCCCCTCAAAAAAGGCTGTTGCCAATGTAAACAAACAGTGTAAAACACCAGAAAACATGACTCCTGGCACTGAAAAAACTGGCCCCGAAATCAGTCATCAAAATTACACTCTATCTGATGCAAGACAGAGACTCCCAGGGGAGAATCTGCAGAACATCAGATGGAAGATGCAGAACACAACGTTTATACACCCATGGGTGAAAACGTAACTATGGGGAAAATAACAGAAAACATTCTGTAACCAAGCAACTCTCCCAAGAGAATTTTAGAAATGAACTTTCTCAAAAATATGCCAAAAGCATGGGAGAATTGCAAGGGGGGACTTAGAAGGCCAGGGGAGAGGAAACACTGAATAAGCAGTGCAACTTTTTAGCAAGAATGACAACAAGAGGCCCATGCCTCGAAAATAGGCAACTTAACATAATTTCATAAAAAATTTTAAGTACAGCCCTGATTATTTTTTGTCACTCCTTTTTCCACTCCTCCTTCTATATCCTCCTTAGAATCACCATTTCTCCAATAATTATGTGTCTGGCATCCTTTAAACTGAGATTTACAAGCACAAAGATCAGTGAGATGTTGACTGATGAAGGGCCAAACAGAGAATGATAATTGGCGCCAATTTCGGGACGTCCTTGACACTGCGCATGTGCAGTAGGGGCGAAGTATGGAGGTCCTATAGGACATGATTTCTTTTGGTTTTGGATGCAAATTTTGGGGATTGGGGGGCAAAATTTGTGTTTGGCCCTGGTTTTGTTAGAGTTAGCACCAGCTAAGTCTGGGTCATTGGTACAGTATAAAAATATTTGTATTCAATAGCGAAAATTAAAAGTCCTCCATACTTTTGTGTACTGTGCATGCACAGTAACCAGGAAGGTACCGAAATTAACGCCAAGCATTATTCTTTCTAGTTATGCATGCTAAATGTTATAAATCAGCGGGAAAGTATGAGTGCCCACTCCTGGGAGGGCCATCCCTGTCTGGGCCATTGGTAAGTATTAAAAATATACAAATTACTTTAAATTTGTCATATTTTTGTACTAAAACCAATGGCCCAGACTTAGCAGAATTGTACAAAGGCTGTAGGGCCTAGGACTTAGATGAAATACAATATCTCTATTACTCCACATTAAAGAATAGCTCCAATAGGAGAATAGGAGAAGACAGAGGAATTACATATGTTTTTCTCTTAATAAATGAAAGTGTCAATGACACTGTAGCTTAACTTGTGTTGTGTTTGATGAAAAGGATAATGTTCAATGTTTATGAAAGGGTTATGAAATAAGACAAGAATTGTGATAATTGGAAATATGTTCATTTCTGTTCCCTGTATGCTATGTTTTTGATAAAAATAACATGAGGTGTACACTGTACTAAAGAGCTGAGGGGTGGGTTAATATCACCTCACAGTTAATGTATGTGGCCCTCACAGTTAACGTGTATCAACGAAAGTTACCAAGTAACAGTGAAATTATTCCAAAACGAGTCATCCTATCAAGTTACATTGAAATCCCTTCATAAATATGGTCTATAGACTGTGCTAAAGGTTTTCGGCTTTGGGCTCCTGTAGCCGTCAGTTTCCCAATTGCGTCCAAAGGGGACGTTCTCATCTATACATTATATGAAGTCAATCTACCAAGTTACAATGAAATCCCTTCATAAATATGACCTGTAGACTGTGCTAAAGGTTTTTGGGCTTTGGGCTCGGGCAGCCATCATGGTTGAATGATCGCAACCAAAAGGGGACATTCTCATCTGGGCATAATCTGGAGTGATCCTACGAAGTTACAATGAATCCCTTCATAAATATGACCTGTAGACTGTGCTCAAGGTTTTCGGGCTTCGGGCCCCTGAAGCCGTCACAGGTGACCAATCACGACCAAAAGGGGATGTCATCATCTAGGCATTATATGGAGTCAAACTAACAAGCTACAATGAAATCCTTCCATAAATATGACCTATAGACTATGCTAAAGGTTTTGGGGTTTTGGGCTCGGGCAGCCATCAAGGCTGAATGACCGCGACCAAAAGGGGACGTTCTCATCTAGACATTATTTGGAGTCATCCTACCAAGGTACAATGAAATCCCTTCATAAATATCACCTGTAGACAGTGCTATAGGTTTTCGGGCTTCAGGCCCCTGTAGCCGTCACAGTTGCCTAATGGTGTCCAAAAGGATCTGTTTTCATCTAGACATTATATGAAGTCAACCTACCAAGTTACAATGAAATCCCTTCATAAATATGAACTGAAGACTGTGCTAAAGGTTTTCGGGCTTTGTGCTCGGGCAGCCATCATGGTTGAATGATCACAACCAAAAGGGGACATTCTCATCTGGGCATCATCTGGAGTGATCCTACGAAGTTACAATGAAATCCCTTCATAAGTATGACCTGTAGACTGTGCTCAAGATTTTTGGGCTACGGGCACTTGTAACCATCACAGTTGACCAATCACTAGCAAAAGGGGTTGTCATCATCTAGGCATTATATGGAGTCAACCTACCAAGTTACAATGAAATCCTTTCATAAATATGACCTGTAGACTGTGCTCAAGATTTTCGGGCTTCGGGCACCAGTAGCCATCACAGTTGACCAATCATGACCAAAAGGGGATGTCATCATCTAGGCATTATATGGAGTCAACCTAACAAGTTACAATGAAATCCTTTCCTAAATATGACCTATAGACTATGCTAAAGGTTTTTGGGCTCAGGCAACCATCAAGGCTGAATGATCCCGACCAAAAGGGGACGTTCTCATCTAGACATTATTTGGAGTCATCCTACCAAGCTACAATGAAATGCCTTCATAATTATGACCTGTAGACTGTTCTAAAGGTTTTCGGGCTTCGGGCCCCTGTAGCTGTCACAGTTGCCCAATCGTGTCCAAAAGGAGACGTTCTCATCTAGACATTATATGAAGTCAAACCTACCAAGTTACAATGAAATCCCTTCATAAATATGACCTGTAGACTGTGCTAAAGGTATTTGGGCTTCGGGCTCGGGCAGCCATAATGGTTGAATGATCGCAACCAAAAGGGGACATTCTCATCTGGGCATCATCTGGAGTGATCCTACGAAGTTACAATGAAATCCCTTCATAAATATGACCTGTAAACTGTGCTCAAGATTTTCGGGCTTTGGGCACCTGTAACCATCACAGTTGATCAATCACGACCAAAAGGGGATGTCATCATCTAGGCATTATATGGAGTCAATCTAACAAGTTACAATGAAATCCTTCCATAAATACGACCTATAGACTATGCTAAAGGTCTTTGGGCTCGGGCAGCCATAAAGGCTGAATGATCACGACGAAAAGAGGATGTTCTCATCTAGACATTATTTGGAGTCATCCTACCAAGCTACAATGAAATACCTTCATAATTATGACCTGTAGACTGTTCTAAAGGTTTTCGGGCTTCGGGCCCCTGTAGCCATCACAGTTGCCCAATCGTGTCCAAAAGGGGACGTTCTCATCTAGACATTATATGAAGTCAACCTACCAAGTTACAATGAAATCCCTTCATAAATATGACCTGTAGACTGTTCTAAAGGTTTTCGGGCCCCCTGTAGCCGTCACAGTTGCCCAATCGTGTCCAAAAGGGGACGTTCTCATCTGGACATTATATGAAGTCAACCTACCAAGTTACAATGAAATCCCTTCATAAATATGACCTGTAGACTGTGCTAAAGGTTTTCGGGCTTCAGGCTCGGGCAGCCAACATGGTTGAATGATCGCAACCAAAGGGGGCAATCTCATCTGGGCATCATCTGGAGTGATCCTACGAAGTTACAATGAAATCCCTTCATAAATATGACCTGTAGACTGTGCTCAAGGTTTTTGGGCTTCGAGCACCTGTATTTATTTATTTATTGATGTTTAAGGTCACATATTTATGCACAATGGCTAATCATGACCGTGACAGTTTTATGGGTGGAGGAAGCCGGAGTACCCGGAGAGAACCACCGAGCAACGATGAGCAGCTGCCAGATCTCCAATATCGTAACTCGCGTTAGATTGGTTGGAGACATGCGCACCATCGACGTGCAGTACGCCTTAGTACACGGCGTCATCGTGCCCCCACGCGGGCAATGGAGATGAAGTATCTTACCCAAGGACACAACGCGGTTGCCGCAGGTGGGATTCGAACCGAGGACCTCTCGGTTTGCAACCTGCACCTCTACCTACTGAGCCACCGCACTCCCCTCGGGCACCTGTAGCCATCACAGTTGACCAATCACGACCAAAAGGAGATGTCATCATCTTGGCATTATATGGAGTCAACCTAACAGGTTACAATGAAATCCTTCCATAAATATGACCTTTTGTCTATGCTAAAGGTTTTTAGGCTCGGTCACCCATCAAGGCTGAATGATCGCGATCAAAATGGGACGTTCTCATCTAGACATTATTTGGAGTCATCCTACCAAGTTACAATGAAATCCCTTCATAAATATGACCCGTGGACTGTGCTAAAGGTTTTCGGGCCCCTGTAGCCGACACAGCTGCCCAATCACGTCCAAAAGGGGACTTTCTCATCTAGACATTATATGAAGTCAACCCACCAAGTTACAATGAAATTCCTCAATAAATATGACCTGTAGACTGTGTTTCAGGTTTTGGGCTCGGGCAGTTGTCACAGTTGGCAGATCACGCCCAAATGGGGAAATTCTCATCTAGACATCATAAGGAGTCATCCTACCAAGTTACAATGAAAGCCCTCCATATTAAACATGACCTGCAGACTGTGCTAAAAGTTTTTGGGTTTCGGGCTTGGGCAGCCATCACGGTTGACAGATCATGCCCAAAAGAGGATGTTCTCATCTAGGCATTATACAGAGGCATCCTACCAAGTTACAATGAAATCCCTTCATAAATACGACCTGTAGACTGTGCTAATGGTTTTTGGGTTTTGGGCTCGGGCAGCCATACCGGTTGACCGATCGCGACCAAAAGGAGACGTTCTCATCTAGACATGACCCCAAACCTGCATATGAAATTTCATGACGATCAGACAAGAACTGCTGGATGTAGCCCGTGCTAAAGGAAAATGTGAACAGACTCACAGACTCACAGACTTACAGACTTACAGACTCACAGACTAACAGACTTCCGCACGCATGATGGCAATAGCTTATCTTGACTTTGTCAAGTTAAGCTAAAAAGGAGAATGACATAACACCAATCGTATATAGGAGTAATACACAGTAATTTCTCCATTTAAAGCCAGCATAACCCTTCATGCTAATTCGGTGAAGGAAACCAATTACAGTGCTAGTCCAGAGAAACAGATGCTTTATACTCATTTAAAAGTGTCTGAGGATTGTATATTAACGCTCGTTTGGCACGTAACGTATTCAAATGCTTCACAGTGAGCTACACTTTAAAAACAGTACATAAATGAGACACGGTTATTGCTTCACACCGAGCTACACATTAAAACCACCCAGCACCAATGCTGGTCTACAGTCTCTGAAGGAGGTATTCCCTTGCTTTTCACTATAAAGCCGGATGATATTAAGAGAAAAACCATCCCCCCCCCCTCCCCTTGTTCTGAAGAAAGAATCTTCAGAATGAAGAGGGCAACGGAATGGCATCAGTGCTCGAGCAGACTGTCAAAGACATCTCTGAGATGTAATATTAATGGACGACATTCTGTGCAACAGAAAGAGGACCCAAGGATCTGAGGTCACCAGAGATAGACTAGATTTCTAAGGTAGAACTTAATAATTGAAGAAGGTTGCGTCCAGTAGGCTGCCTTCATTAAATCAGTAATGGCAATACTATTTGAATAAGCCCAAGAAGAAGACAATGCTCTAACCTTATGCACTGAAATCTTATTGACAGAACGTTGATCTGAAGATAGATTCTCATAGGCAATTCGTATTGTCAATTGAATCCATCTAATGACTGAATGAACAGAAATAACCCTTCTGTTAGACATAAGAGAAAGGAAAAACCTTTTTCTTCCTTTTCTAATAAAGCTAGATCGACATTCATAAATCGCATCACTCTCAATGGACACAACACCGGTCTACAGTTGTCCGAGAATGGTAAGGCCTTAATGACAATAGGCTCTGACCATTTATCCGGAACTGATTTTGAATCCCACTTCCGTAGTAAGAGTAATAGTATTACCCACACTACGGAAATGGGAATCTTCAACAGATAATACCTGGAGTTCACTAACTCTCCTGACAGAAGCAAAGGCTAAGAGAAATGCCATTTTGTAGGTCAGAAACTGAAATTCTACATCACCTAATGGCTGAAAAGGAGCTTCTTGAAGCTCCAAGAGAACCCAAGCCAAATTCCATTTAGAAAGTAATCTGAGAGTTCTAGGTCTACTGAGAGAGAAATTTCTAACTAGTTTGGATAAAAAAGGATCTAATCCAATATCCAAGTTATCATGATGAGCATATGTATCTGGTAACACAGACCTACAGCCCTTAATCATGATGGGCTGCAGTTTTAATATGTCAAACAGAAAGACCAGAAAATTGGCAATTTGGGGAATAGATGGATTATAAATATTCACCGACTGGTCTATACACCAACAAAAGAAAACTCTCCACTTCGCTGCATAATTCAACGAAGAGGAGGCCCTCCTACAGTTAGAAATTGCATCCACTGCTCGTCGCAGTATCTCTGAAGAATGTCATCCAGGTAAGCAGATGTTACCACCACCGAATGAGCTCAGACGAATGACATTACCGAATTCAATATCCGAGTGAATGCCCAAGGTGCTAGGTTCAGACCGAAACACATCGCTCTGAACTGGTAAACCTTCCCTGAAAGCCGGATGGACCATGACGTGAAAGTATGTGTACTTTAGGTCTATGCTTGCCGCAAAGTCGTTCACTCGAATGGTCACTTTTACAGACCGAATAGTTTCCATATAGAGCTTTGGAGCGATAATCAATTTGTTTATTCAACTCAAGTCTATCACCGGTTGAAACAAGCCATCTGGTTTCGGCACAAGAAACATGTGACTGTAAAATCCCGGTGAATAGGGATTTTCTGCGACCTCTATTGCTTCCTTTATTAGGAGTGATTGAACTTCTGCAAGAAGAGACTCTTTTTTTGAAGGATTCGCCAGAAGATTTGTCCAATGTGGACTTCTTGTAAGTGGGGGTTTTGAACAGAATGATAGCCAAAGACCTGTTCTGACTACATTCCTGACCACTGATCTTCCGTTTTGTCCATCCAGTTTCTAAAGAAGTTTGATAAACTTCCATCAATTGGAGAGCAATAGAGGTTTAGACCATCATCCGTATGATTTGCGAGGCTTTCGGGAAGAGAAACTACTACTACCCCCCCCCCCCCCCCCCATCCCACTCCCCCCCTGCAGAATCCTCGCACTGTTAGCTTAGGGCCATCTGACTTAAAGTCTTTGTAAAACTTACACCCCTTTCCAGAGTCGCTATAGTGATGGCTCCCTGAGTATCCATACAAGGGTTTCTCAGAACCCTGCAAGGAGCCCTTTTTCGCTGACTGCGAATTGGAGCACTCTCGCCTACCACATCCAGCAGACGACTGCTGCTGGGAAACAGACCTCAGCAAAAGTGAGCTCGTAGCATTTTTGGTAGCTTCTTCATACACAAAGGATAACTTGTCGTCATACAAAGTATGCCCGAAAACCGTAGTAACTCTTAGAGAGCTTTTCACCCGATCGTCTATCAATGAAGACAATGCTAAGGCTCCATCACGTCTTATCAATCCCATATTAGCCACTGTAATGGCAGAATGATATGTGGCATACATAACTGCCCTAGAAAGAACTCTGAGCAATGAATAATATCGTCACATTCTTTCCCAGCAAGACGATGGTCCAAAGCCCTGGTGATATGGTCTGCGTAGGACATAGCATCCTGAACTGCCAGACTAGAATCTATTGTGGATTCGACCAATCTGAGCAGACATTGAATGAAGCGGGTAGTGAGATATCCAGATCTAAAGCCCGCTCATCCAGATGCAGAGGAGCTCTCTGAACATCTTCTCCAACCATTTTTAAGTAATGTGGTCCAGGAAACAGTATATGGAGAGAAGAAACTGCTTTTCCTTCTTGAATTCGCTAGGCTAAAGATTGCATCATCAATCTGGCCGAAGGCCTCCGACACATGAACAGACTGACCCGGGAAGGAAAGAACGTAGTCTTTCCTCCGCAGGGTATCCCTATCTTGGGACAATAGCAGTTACTGCCTAGCTGACACAGCTTGCTGACCAGGAGGAAGAAGATTTGGAAAAAACTGATGAATAATATTCATAGTTTCCATGTGTTGTTCCGAAAGGGACAGAGAATCTTCCTCCGTTTCCCTTTCACCATCCGCTTGGTCTAGCTGTGAATTTCGGTCAGCTCCATCTGAATGAACAGATGACCGGACCGACTCAGCACCGTCCGACTGCTCACTCCCGGAGTCAGTTGACAGTCGAACCTGCGGTTGTTGGGAAGTTGCGATAAGCTGTGCAATCTGTGACAGCAGGTCCATAACTGAGGCTTGCGGAGCAGCAGTCTTCTGTTTTTCGCCACATGTTGTTCGCGGTATGGAGATCTGTCCCCAGATCTCTTCGCCGAACATCCCGAAAGCTCTGAGTAATCAAGCCTCGAACCACTAGCTATCGGATGGACCGACTTCGGTGGGGAAGACTTGGAGCGTCTTCACGGAACGGCTTGAATATCCGAAGTTGGATAGCTGGTGAGTGGTCTAATGCGCTTAGCCAGAGACGTGGAAGAAGCCATAACTGCCGCCGGCCCCAGGTTTGCATTTTATTGGGGATGATCAGCCCAGGCCCCAAGATCAATCCTGAGAGTGCTTCTGTCAGGGCTGTTTTTCCAACCCTGACAAAAATTAAAACAAAACTAAACTATTAAGGTATGTTTAAAAATCAGCCCCGAGTAGGCCCCAACCCTCAAATCTCATGGACTTATTTTAGGCACCAACCATTTTTCAAAATGCAAACCCTTCTATTCTGTAAATTATGAGGCCTAAAACATGAAACAAACCAAGAACATGAACTTTCGATGGCAAAGGAATAATTATAAAAAATAAAATAAAAAAAATCCCGCCCACATGCGATTTTACAAAAAATGGCCTCAGAAACAAAAGATCTACTTTGTGGGGTCTGACTACATATTTTAAGTTTCTGCCTCCAATGCATAGCTTATGACCCCTAATTGAAATCATGCTGACAAGCTTATTCTAATGAGGGATCATAAGCTTTATACATCAGTTGCTGTGTGTATTCAACATTACCTAATATGATACAGACATTGAGAAAAGAGCTAGATACACCAAGTACAGAATCCAGCCTACATGTAAGAAAGTCATACAAGAATACTTCTGATCATCATTATGCATCTGATGGACGTTATGACATAAATGAAAGTCTCAAGCAAGAAAGTAAGCAGACTGCCGAAGGTGATATTTTTCTTTAAAAAACCATAAGCTTCATTCACTTAATTCAAGTTTAATAAACATGCTATAAATACAGACCACAACTCAGGTCGAGTACAGGGGACACAAATCAATTACCCTTGTTGGAAGTTTTCTAATTCAACACCTGAAAAACTCCAACTTGGGTTAGATTCCTGTCTTTTGTACTCCACCCTCGTTGTATTCTGTCTTAATCTTTTCAGGGCAAAAATTGAATAAAATAATAAAACTAGAATATTTTTTTGTGAATAGTGCTAGTCATTACATGAGGTAAAGGATTAGCACTTTACCTAACATGAAAGACAGACAACACTGGCAAACAAAATTCTTGAATAACAAATTTTTTTCATTGGCTCCTTATTGGTGATATGTCTTCTCTATTGTTGTATAGAGAGATATACATGTAATTCCTTTTTAATTTTAATCTCCTTTTCACCTTGGAATGCAGGCTTAGGAGCTCTATGTGGTCTGCTAATCCTTAAGTCCTAGACCCTCCGCTTTTTAACGATTCAGCTAAGTCTGGGCCATTGGTTGTAGTATAAAAATGCTGATAGGATCACCAATCCAATGTCGAGTTGTGAGAGCACAACAGTGGGTTTAATTATTATCAACTTATTGTCCGGAAACCTGTTGTTTACAATTTAATATGTGAAGTGTCACTGTGACCTTGACCTTTCACCTAGTGATTCCAAAATAAATAGGGCTCTTTCTTGCACTAATGCCAACCTACCTATGAAGTTTCATGAACGTGGGTGGAATCACTGTCAAATTATCATCTGAAGACCAATTGTTTATGATTTATCATGTTCAAGGTCACAGTGACCTTGACCTTTCACCTAACAAGTCCAAAATAAATAGTGGTCTTCCATTCACCTAGGCCAACCTATCTATGAAGTTTCAGGAATGCAGGTCAAACCATTATCAAGTTATCATCCAGAAACCAATTGTTTACGATTTACAATGTTGAAGGTCACTGTGACCTTGATCTTTCACCTCGCAAGTACAAAATAAATAAGGTTTTTCCTCTCACTGATGCCAACCTACCTGTCAAGTTTCATGAAAGTGGGTCAAACCATTATCAAGTTATCGTCCGAACCCAATAAACCAATTGTTTACGGATGTACTATGCTGAAGGTCACTGTGACCTTGACCTTTCCTGTAGCGAGTCCAAAATAAATAGAGTTCTTTCTCTTACTGATGCCAACCAACATATGAAATTTCATGAATGTGGGTCGAACCATTATCAAGTTATCATCCGGAAACCAATTGTTTTGATTTACTATGTTCAGGGTTACTGTGACCTTGACCTTTGACTTGGTGAGCCCAAAATAAATAGGGTTATTCTTCTCATGAAGGCCAATCTACATATGAAGTTTCATGAATGTGGGTTCAACCATAGTCAAGTTATCATTTGGAAACCAATTATTTATGATTTTGTATGTTCAAGGTCACTGTGACCTTTACCTTTGACTTGGTGAGTCCAAAATAAAAAGGGTTTTTCCTCTCACCGAGGCCAACCTATGAAGTTTCATGAATGTGGGTCAAACCATTATCAAGTTATCATCCTGAAACCAATAGTTTACAATTTACTATGTTGAAGATCACTGTGACCTTGACCTTTCACTAGCGAGTACAAAATAAATAGGTTTCTTCCTCTCACTGATGCCAACCTACCTATGAAGTTTCATGAAAGTGGTTCGAACCATTATCAAGTTATCGTCCGAACCCAATAAACCAATTGTTTTCGGATTTACTATGTTGAAGGACACTGTGACCTTGACCATTCACGTAGTGAGTCCAAAATAAATAAGGTTCTTCCTCTCACTGATGCCAACCAACATATGAAGTCTCATGAACGTAGGTCGAACCATTATCAAGTTATCATCCGGAAACCAATTGTTTTGATTTACTATGTTCAGGATCACTGTGACCTTGACCTAGCGAGTCCAAAATAAATAGGGTTCTTCCTCTCATGAAGGCCAACCTACATATGAAGTTTCATGAATGTGGGTTCGACCATAGTCAAGTTATCATCCAGAAACCAATTATTTATGATTTAGTATGTTCAAGGTCAATGTGACCTTGACCTTTGACCTGGTGAGTCCAAAATAAATAGGGTTCTTTCTCTCAATGAGGCCAACCTACCTATGAAGTTCATGAACGTGGGTTGAACCATTATCAAGTTATCGTCCGGAAACCAATTGTTTATGCCCTCCCGCCCTTCATCAAACTATAAGTCGAGTTTGACTTCGTCACAACTCGACTAAAAATATAAATTTAAAGTAATTTGTATATTTTTTATACTTACCAATGGCCTAGATGGGGATGGCCCTCCCATGAGTGGGCACTCATACCTCCCCCTCTGAGTTATTACTTTAGTAGGCTCGTCTGTAAAGAATGATGTTGGCGCCAATTCCGGTCTCTTCCTGAGTATTGCGCATGCGCAAGTAGAAAAGTAGAAGGCCAGATAGGACTTTTAATTTTTGGTATTGTATGCAAATTTTGGGGATTGGAGGGTTCAAAATTTGTGTTTGGCCCTTGATAATATTGAGTTTGCATCATCTAAGTATGGGCCATCCGTAAGTATAAAAAATGTTAAAAAATTTATAGTAATTTATATATTTTTTATACTTACCAATGACCCAGACATAGCTGGTGCTAACTCTTAAAATATAGGGCCAAACACAAATTTTGCCCCCCAATCCCCAAAATTTGCATCTAAAACTAAAGAAAACATGTCCTGAAAGGCCCTCCACACTTCGCCCTTACTGCGCATGCGCAGTGTCAAGGACATTCCGAAATTGGCGCCATTTATCATTCTAATAACCAGTGCCTGGTAAGCGCTATGTACTCAGCGGGGAGGCAAGAGTTCCCAACTCCTGGGAGGGCCATCCCCATCTGGGTCATTGGTAAGTATAAAAAATATATAAATTACTATAAATTTTTTAACATTTTTATACTGTACCAATGACCCAGACATAGCTGAATAGTAAAAAGGCTGGAGGGCCAAGGACATAGAGCAAAATGGAATACGCTCAATAAAATAAAATAGAGTCATCCCCTGTAGGGAAAAGAAGTAATAGGCCTTACATGTATCTTTCTTATTTATGATAAATTAGAAAGATACAACACCTTCCAAAATTGAGCTTCATACATCCATGTACTCTATTAATATCCAATATAATCCTTATACTAATAATTTTTAAAGTAAGCCAATAATAAAGTAAGTCTAGAGAATAGAGACTCTTATACTCCTAAAAGTGTCTGAGAATTGCATAATCATGTCCGTTGACATATGCAATATTCAAAAGCTATACTTTAAAAACTAAGACTTGAATGAATTTTATAAACTTAAACTTCTCACTAAACAACCATCCCAATAACAGCTCAGAATTACTAACTCCGGAGGAGGTATCCCCTTGTTTTCATAGCAAAACAGGTGACCCAAGGGAACACCCTCCCCCCCCCCCCCCCCTTTTTCTTGCCCTGGGTCAAATAGCCCAGAGCGAAGAGGGCAGCCGAACGGAGACACTGCCGAAACAAACAGCCTACCTAGCTATAGTAGCAACTGTTAAGTGAATGACATTCTGAGCAGTAGATAATAGACCTAACAAAAGAGGCCTCAAGAAATTGACTCGATATTTCTAAGATAAAATTCATGAATGTGGATGGCTGAGCGCAATGAGCGGCCTTCAAAAATCTATAATAGCGACTCTATTAATGTAAGCCCAAGAAGTAGAAGAACTCTTACTTCATGAGCCGAAATCTTAAGCACAACTGCTAAGTCAATGATATACCATAAGCAGTACCGATAGTTAATAGAATCCATTAACAATAAAATGGAGCGTAACGTCCTTCTACTAGACATCAAAGACAGAAGAAGCTTACGCCCTTGTAATAAACAGATATCTGTTTATAAATACATAAACTGTACCCGGAAAGAGTAAAGGCCTATGCCCATACGAAGACGGAAGGACCTTAAAATAATAGGTTCCGGATAATAGGAGCCTAACTCTTATGCAACAATCCAACCTAAATAGTAACGGAAGTATTGATTCCGAAACTATGAAAGTGAAAATCATCCATCGATAGTGCATGAAACTCACTGACTCTACAGTAAAAGAGAAACCAACAGAATTACTGTCTAAAAGGTCAGAATTTGAAAACTACTGTTTCCAGAGGCTCAAATGATTACTTAGCTAAATAAGAACCGAAGTTAAAATCCGTATAGGAATTTAATCTAAAGATTCTAAGTCTATTTATCAAAAAGTTACTAACTGACTTAGATAAAGAGACAAAAGACTCAATTGTAAACTATCGTAGAGTGCATAGGTATGAGGTAACATAAACCTATAACCTAAATAATAACAGGCTGCAGTAGATCTTGTGAAACAAGTATACTAAAAAATAGCAATGAGTAGTATGGAGGGATCAACAATATGAACATAATGATCCCTACACCACGACGGAAGAGCCTCCACTTTAGTCGCATAGAATAGCGAAGAAGAGGATCTCCTATAGTAAGAAATCGCGTCCAAAGCTCGTCCAGTACAGTGCTTACAATGTAATACGGACCACACAACGGAATACATGAAGGTTGCGACCTTGCTGGTTGTGATAAAGATGACACGATTTACCCAGTGAAAAAAGATCCTCACATAGAGGAAGATTTCACGTTAAGACCCACAGTAGACAAGAGAGTAAGTTACTCATGATCTCTGTGAAGATAGAGATGCTATCAACAGAAATGTATTGTGGTTGTTTATCTTAGCAATACCTGCTAAAACAACAGCGCCGGAGGATACGCGTATCCTATCATTCCGTCCTATAGATCAATAGAGCGTTAACACTATTAGCTCAGAGATCTGGACAAGCCAACACATACGTCTGCAATTGATTAGCAAGCTGTGTCATAAATAAATCATCACTGGGCGCTCCCATAGATAGCAAATCTGATTGAATACTTGTTTGTTGAGAGTCCATTCTGACAGCAACAAGCGACCCGTAAGAGAACGGGAGTCCGATAAAACAATCAGACGACCCGGAATATGACGGACCAAAACTGAACTTGGTGTACTATAACCAACAGACGGATTCTTTCCATTAAATTGAATAACGGAAACGAAAGAGTGCCTCCCTGGTTCCGGAGATACGCCACTACTGTCGAATTAAAGGACAGGAATTTTGGGCATGCGTTTCTGAATAATGTTCATGCAATGACATAAAGCAAGCCTAAAAAACATTATTCCGCGGAAGTTAAACTGATAGCTAAAAGACTGCGGAACCCAAAGACCCTGGCACTTCGAATCCGTAGGGATCAGTATATATCCCAATCTGTTTGACTGGCAACCGTCATAACAGCCACACTCGGGTCCGGCAACTGCGGCGGCACTCTCTGAGTCAACCACCGAATGTTTGCCCCAGTCTGAATCTCTTGTAACACTAGATAGACAAGAGAACGTATAAATCGAGCAATTCATGGATTGCCGGAAAGTTGCCGTCGAAGAGAAGCTCCTCCGAGAACGAAGCGACTCTGAGAGAATTCTTAACCTTACTATCCACGCGTGTGGATGTAGCTAGGGCTGCGTCACGTCTAACCAACTCCAATCAGCCACTGAAGGGCGGAGTTATACGTGAACAAACTACTGCCCTCAAAAGAAATTACATTGAGAATAATATCCCGTAAATCTTTTCTTGAAGACGTAATGATAACGCCTCAGTAAGGCGGATTATGTATAATAAAGCGTCTAAGTTAAGTCTACTATACATAATGTCGTTCCCAACATTGAAATTGGAAAAGACATAAACGGCGAAAAAGAATATATGCAGTCTTTAATCACACCGTCTAGACGCATATGAACTCTCGGTATGCCCTGCTCTGCCAAAATAAACTATTTGTAAAAATGATAAAATGGCAGAAATGAGCAACGCGGACAAGAAACTAAACTATCATGCTTAGTAGCAGGCTTGTATATATATATATATATAGCGTCGAAAAATAAAACACATGTTGTAATGACAATATTGGACTGCGTCGGTAAGTCAGGGACAATGTCCCTGTACCGATCGAAAAATCCGAGTCCAATGACGCTATAAGTCTCTTATCCAAGATCGCAGCAATGAAGTCCGAAATAATAATCACTGGAAGAAATGCCAGAAGATATGAAAGGCATCTTCCGATACTACTAAAGGGAAAACTCGAAATCTTTCGAATCCCTTTCGCCATCCTGTCGGACCCTATAAAGCGTTCGGTCGTCCGTAGCTGATGCAACCGCGGACCGCACCGACCCAGCGCCGTCGGATAATTCCTGATTCGACCGAGAAACTGTCAATTGCTGGGATGCTGCGAAACAACTGTGCTAACTCGGATAGCACGTCCGTCACTGAGGCCTGAGGAGAAGCGGTCTTACGATGCATTGCCGCTGGAAGCTCCGTGATCGTTACCCCGTGCATACTTCCAATATGCGAGCGAACGGAGTGTATAGGCCTCGTGTCCCTTGGCTACCGGATGGCGCGACCTATTCGCCGTGGAATCACTGAATGCCGAAACTGATCGGATACTCGAGGTCACGTAGCCAATGTGCGGTCGTGTGCCCTGCTGTGAGGATGAGGAAGCATTAAAGACAGTCTCTCGGACTGTCAATATAACGGAGCGTCCCGAGCAACGGACATACGCTCCGAATGTAAAATATCTGAACCACAACATGCGGTCCCCTATGTTGTTGGGCGAGAGAGGAACCTCTCTCGCTCACAGCCCAGACGGACCTGGACAAGCCAGGAACCGGACTAACAGGCTTCCTCCGATCTGTCCTCAATCTGCCGTCACTGGGTGAGTACTAAAGTAATTAAAGTGCTCGCATCACCCAAATCTCCTTCCTAGACCGCAACGGACGAACCCGGCAGCCGAACCATTCGATGAATGTACGCTACACCGGGTGAGCTAGCGAATGTCACTCCGTAAGCGATAGACATATTCCATGAGCACTTATTGCCGCTAACTCTTCATTAACTATGACGACAGAGGCACACTTTTGAAAGACATCTCCATAACTCTTCGAACAAGAAACCAGAAATGCTTGGATAGCAAGCATAAAATAATAATATATATAGCGTCGTTCAATAATTCGAAAGTTTGTGTGACATTATTGGACTATGTCGGAACTGAGGGACGATGTCCCTGAACCGAACCAAAAATTTCTAAGTCCACCGACGCTATCAGTTTCTTATCCGGCATCGCAGCATATGTTGTTCCGAAAGGGAAAGCTTGAAATCCTCTGAATCCCTTTCGGTATCCCGTCGGACCGGATGAAACTTTCGGACGTCCGTACCCGCTTCCGCGGAGCGTCCCGACCCAGCATCGTCGGATAAAATATATGCGACAGATTCAGTTGATGCTGGGATGCTGCGATAAACTGTGCTATTAAAGAAAGCACGTCCGTTCCCGAGGCCTGTGCAGTAGCGGACTTACGATGCATTGCCGCCGGAAGCTCCGTGTACGTTGACTCCCGCACACTTCCTATGCGAACGTCCGGAGTCTGCAGGCCTCGAGTCCCCGGCTACCGACCCAGCGCTGTCGGATAATTCTCGATCCGACACCGTTTCTGTCGGCTGCTGGGATGCTGCGATAAGCTGTGCTATGTGCACAAGAATGTCCGGCGTCGAGACCTGCGGAGGCGCAGTCTATCGCTGCTTCGCCGAGGGCAGCTCCGCATCAGATGGCTCCCGCATACTTTTCTATGCGAACGTCCGGAGTCCATCGGTCTCGAATCCCTGGCTGCCGGATGGTGTGACCTGGTCGCCGAAGAATCCTTGATCGGCGAAGCTGGTAATATATCGGCGGTCACGCAGCCAAGGTGCGGTCGTGTGCGCTGACGAGAAGAGGAAGCCTTAGCAGTCTCAGCGGACTGCCTATACAACGGAGCGTCCCGAGCGACGGACGTATGCTCCGCTAGCGACACATTTTGTACCACAACATCTGGGGCCAGATGTTGTTGAACGAGAGAGGGGCCTCTCTCGCTTGCCGTCCGGATGGACCGGAACGAGCTATGAACCGGACTAAAAGGCTTCCTCCGTTCTCCCTCCGATCCGCCGTCACTGGGTGTGCATTAAGTTAATTTTATAGTGCTCGCATCACCCCAAAATTCCTTCTAGACCGCAACGGACGAACCCGGCTGCCGAACCATTCGGTGAATGGACGCTACACCGGGCGAGCTAGCGGACGTCAAAGGCCGTCGAACCTACTAGGGTCCTCTTAGGCAATTGGCGTATTACATGAGCACTTTTCCGCTAGCCCTTCATTAATTGTGACGACGGAGGCACACTGTTGGAAGACATCACAGATACATCACCCTAATCTTGATCGTCTGAAACAGAAATTGATAAAGTAGAGTGACCCTGCGGGGAAAGGACCGGAGTGTCCAAATCCCCAACAACATACCGTGACATACGCTTCCCATATTGTCATCGAAATCATACGATACAGAACAGGAGTTAATGCGAGTACACTGACCACATATAGAATGATAATAAAGTCAGAGGAAGACTTCCTCTTAAAACAATTGATCAATATCCTTTCAATGTGAAAAGAAAACAAGTCCTGGTACTCGCACTAACCCCTGGCAATCAAAATACATAATAATAATATGATCCATTAATATAGAAAAAATAATTGAAATCAAAATATTTTGAAAAAATATTTTTTCAGAACAGCCCAAGTTTCTGAAAAGTAACGTTGAGCCCCAATGGATCCCAAGCCTAAGTGTGGACAAAAATTTTAAAAATATTTTAAACAATTTATTCAACACTTACGAACAATAATAATGTATCTAGTTATGATTAAAATAACATAAAGATATTATTTTTTTTTTAGAAATCCCCCCCTCACACAGAGGGCTGTTGTAAATGTAAACAATGAGTGTAAAAACACTAAAATAAGACTCCAGGCACCCAGGCCCGAAATCAGTTACCAAAAATACACTATCTGATGCAAAACAGAGACTTCCAGGGAAGAAACTGCAGAACATCAGATGGTAGATGCAGAACACAACGCCTAACCACCCGTAGGTGAAGACGTAAACATGGGGAAAGAACAGAATTCATTCTGTTATTCAGCTAAAACTCCCAAGAAATTTTAGTAATAATAATTACAGAAACTATGCCAAAAGCATGGGAGAATAGCAAGGGGGAACTTAAAGGACAGGGAGAGAGGAAAACACTTGAAAAAACAGTGTAACTAAATAATCAGAATGACAACAAAATGGCTGCTGCCTTGAAAATAGGTAACTTAACATAATTTCATTAAAAAATTTTAAGTTACAGCCCTGATAATATTCTGTCACACATTCTTTTCCTCTCCTCCTTCTCTACCCTCCTTAGAATCACCATTTCACTAATATTTATGTGTCTGGCATCATTTAAACTGAGATTTAAAAGCACAAAGATCAGTCAGATGTTAACTGATGAAGGGCCAAACTTAGAATGATAAATGGCGCCAATTTTGGAACGTCCTTGACACTGCGCATGCGCAGTAGGGGCGAAGTGTGGAGGGCCTTTCAGGACATGTTTTCTTTAGTTTTAGATGCAAATTTTGGGGATTGGGGGGCAAAATTTGTGTTTGGCCCTATATTTTAAGAGTTAGCACCAGCTATGTCTGGGTCATTGGTACAGTATAAAAATATACAAATTACTTTAAATTTATCATTTTTGTTGTCTTAGCATGTTAAAGTTTCCCATTATTCATGCTCAACTTTATTTGGGTGTTCTATTGAAAGATCCTGTGGGCTGGGTGGTCTTTCACCTTTGGGCTTCCGTCTATTGTGTAGTTCAGGCATGTGACATTTTCCTCCTGCATCCGCAGGAAGGGGAAGCGTTTCCTTCCTTTTCTTATAAAGTCTGATTGGCATTTATATATGCGCATAGCCCTGACTGGACACAACAGAGGTCTACGGTTGTGCGTAGACAGCAGAGCCTTTATGATAATAGGCTCAGGCCGTTTATCTGGAGCCTGATTCTTAGTGAAAAATCCCACTTCTGTAGTTAAAGTGATGGTATTTCCAACACTACGGTAGTGAGATTCGACTCTGTCTGAAGAGAGTTATACCCCCTCCTGGGGGTTTTGC
The DNA here is from genome assembly GCA_031216915.1 of Pictodentalium vernedei. Lineage (NCBI taxonomy): Eukaryota > Metazoa > Mollusca > Scaphopoda > Dentaliida > Dentaliidae > Pictodentalium > Pictodentalium vernedei. Next base: position 240,607,982 of record CM062293.1, on the reverse strand, counting down.
TGTCTTTTTATGGTGTGCATACCACGGTAGCTGCTGACTTTCTGGCGAAGAGATGCCTGATTCTGGGACTACTGTCCCCCTCCAGTCGGCATCTGAGGCTGTCACTTGGGTTGTGACTCCTCTTTTGGAACCGAGCTCAGTTGCTCTCTCCACTTTTCCGCCTTTGTCAACATCTACTGATGTATCCGCTCCTGCTGCTACTCCGTCGGTGACGTCATCGGTCTCCGTTTCAGCCGGCCTAGACTTATCCCTTCAGGGGTCTGCAGGGATTTCTGCTTTTTGGACGTGGGATATTGGCCTCAACCTTCCCTGGCTTCAACTCGGCGAGGTAGGAAGTGGTTGCCGGCTGATCCCTCTGCTGTGGTCTCTCAGCCGTCAAGCCCAGCAGGTTTTGATTTGGACTCAGATGTCCATGGTGGGGTCACTGTGGACTCTGTTGCGCTTCCGTCCATGCACTCTGGTCCTTTGGGCAGTTTTGCAGAACTGGCACATTTTTTTGCAGCCTGGACCTTCTGTCCCTCAGAGGTCTGCGGCGACTCTCCTGAGTTCCCACACTTCAGATCCTCGTGGTATTTCATAGCCTTATAAGCATCTGTATTGAGACGTTTTAGCTGCCACCTAGGATAGATAGGCCACCTAGGAAGACCTAGAATAGATTCAGTGCGAAAAGTTTTATATAAATGACAAATTCTTACAAAATGCTTAGTGTGATCCCATATCTGAATTGATCCATCTTGACAGGCTGCTGCTACATAGCAACCATCTTTACTGTATGTACAAGCTGTTGGTATTGTTTTCCTGCCAAGTTTAGACTTAGGTTTTATGACGTGCTTCTGTTTCATTTTGTTATTGATATCCCAGAGTCTTACCGTTCTGAAAAAGAAGTCACTTCAATTAAATTTATTGATTTATTTGCATTTAATGACATTTTCTCAAGCCGAGGTACTATTGTGCAAGCCTGTTTTATGAGTGAAGAAAACCAGAATTTCTGTACTGAACTATCAAGCTGCAGTGAGTAACTGTAAGTAACTGTCACAGACTTCAACTTACTATTACTAACATTGCACAAGGAATGTTAGCAATGATTGAAGGCATGTGTACAGTGACATGCAGTAAGTCTTAGCACACTGTGCCATTGTGTGCCTTCTTTGGCAATTAAGATTAAGTGTCTCTCTCAAGGATGCAGATGATAGGGGTCAAGGCTGAACCTATGACCTTTTGCTATGAAGTTCGGTTCCCTGGCCACTGAGCAACCACACTCCCATGTTTTAATTAAAAGTGATAAATGATTGTACAAGGACTGATTATAAAGTTTCAGGAATTGTGTAGAAAGATATCAGGAAATTGATAAGCAGGCATAAGCAGACGATTTAAAGTTTCTGTTATTCAAAACACACCACAAATTACTAAGAATATAATTTATGTTCACCCATTACTCGCGGTAACTGAACAGGGCAGGAGCAACACAAAGATAATTAATTGGGGGTGGAGACATAAAGCTGGTTTGTCCTTATTGTAATGGCTCGAGTCCTGATAAAATATTCCAACTACATCATGACTTGATGACATAGTTGGAATATTATTCCGTCAGGATTATAGTTAAAGATTGCTTGGAAATTTTGTTGTGGATAAATAAAATATACCTGTAGTGGTCATGACACAACTTCTTTTCTAATTAACATGAGCCATACTCTAAACTGGGCCATCCACCTGCCGCAAAAGGATACTATAGACTTCCATTTGTATGACCAACAGTCTGTGTGAGACAAGTCCAAGTACAAAATTTAGTCTGATAAGAAAGAGCCTGATTACTAGTGACAACATATCGATATCTAAATGTCCCGAATAGAAAAAATATTGTGGGTGTGGGCACTAGGGCTGCATGGTATATCTATAAGCTGATGTATACCGGTAATCAAACTAGTATCGATTGAATACAGGTGTAATTACAAAAATATTGGTTTATCGTCATTATTTATTTACCTATAATTTAATTTTAAAGATATCTGGAGTTTATTTAATTGTAGTCCTGAATGAATAATATTATCAATTCACCAAACGAATTGACAGCATCCACCCACATAAAATACAAATTGAACACTTGAATATTATTTTTTTTTAAAATAGGATTTTTCACAAAAATTTGACAAAACCATATCATGTGAGACCTCATTGGAACGAGCTCATCATGCTCGTTCCGATAAGAAGGTCACCTGATATTGTTTTGTCAGTTTTTAAAAAAAAATTCTATAAACTAATATTTAAAATAATAAATTAAAATATTTAACAAGAGGGGCAATGTAAAATGTGTGCCAATGCCTCCAACACACCAAACATTGCTAAGTTGAAAGAGTGAAAAAGGACCATAACTCTGGAAAAAATGTGTGAAGAAACTCATGCTACTCAGGTATCGTTCCCCCATGATGCTCTATCACCCAAAAAATATCATTCAAATCGAAGTAGCAGTGGCTGAGATACAAGGGAAAATGTTGGAATGGACGGACGGACAAATGGATGGACAGACGACTAGACGAACGGACAAAGGTCTCCACTAGATACCCCTTCGACTTTTCAAGTCGGGGGCATAATAAATTTTGATATCGGCTGCGTTGGGTAAATTAAACTGCATCCTCAAGGCATGCTGATTTGCTCCGACTGTGATGGCTTTAGTCCCGATTATGGTATGTATGTTCAGATAACTGAACAGTCTTTTGATATATTGGTATACTGCAGTATTTGTTTGATCACCAATACCAGCATTTGGTTTCAAATATCATGCAGCCCTACCTGACACTTCCCTTGGAAAGGGATCAACATGGTAGCAGAAACTGACAATCAGAGTATCAAACAGTTATCAGACTTTTAATGTGTGATGACATAAATTGACAGAATATTTATGAACACACAATGAAATTGTGTAGATAGAAGAAACCAAGATATTCTTCAGTTTACCCTTTTATACCTGATAAAAAATTATAAAGTCAAAGTAATTTGTATATTTTTTATACTTACCAATGGCCCAGACTAGCTGGTGCTAACTGAAAAATATCCAGGGCCAAACACAAATTTTGCACCCCCAATCCCCCAAATTTGCATGCAAAACCAAAAAAAATATGCCCTAACTGATCCTCCATACTTTTGCGAACTGCGCATGCACAGTATCCAGGAAGACACCGAAATTGGCGCTAACCATCATTCTTTCTAGAAATTGCCTGCTAAATGTTGTCAACAGTGGGGAGGTATGAGCGCCCACTCATGGGAGGGCCATCCCCATCTGGGCCATTGGTAAATACAAAAAATATACCGTACAAATTACTTTGTATTTATAATATTTTTATACAACATCCAATGGCTCAGAGAAATGAGAAAGACAAAACAACAACAATGTAATTGAGCATTACATAATATATAATTCTCCATTTAATGCCAGCATAACCCATTATGCTAATTCGGTGAAGGGAAGCCCATATATAAAGATAGTCCAGAGAATGAGACTCTTTATACTGATTTAAAAGTGTCTGTGGATTGTATATTAATGCCCATTTGACATGAGACATATACAAATGCTTCACAGTGAACTACACTTTAAAAACAATACATAAATGAGACATATTAATTTGCTTCACACCGAGCTACACATTAAAACCATCCCAGCAATGACTGGGACTACTGACACCGGAGGAGATCTTCCCTTGCGTTTTACTATATAGCCACATGATCATAAGCGAAAAAAAACGTCCCCCCTTCCCCTTGTTCTGAAGTACATGTCCTCAGAACGAAGAGGGCAGCAGAACAGCGTCACTGCTGGAACTAAATAACTATAGATGTAATCATTTAGTGGACGACATTCTGAGTAACAGATAGAGGACCTAAACATCTAAGGTCACCAGAGATGGATTCTAAATTTCTAAGGTAAAACTTGTTAAATGTAGAAGACTGTGTCCAGTATGCAGCTTTCAGGAGATCAGTAATGGCTATACAGTTAGAATAAGCCTAAGAAGTGGACAGCACTCTAGCTTCATGTGCTGATATTTTATTTTCAGATGTATGATGCATAACCAAAATGCCTAAACACCCCTAGGGTGAGGACGTAACCATGGGGAAATACAGAATAAACATTCTGTATAACACGTCAAACTCCCAAGAAATTTATAAAAAAATTTCAAAAAAACAAGCCAAAAAGCTTGGGAGTTTAACTGGGGGGCTTCAAGGAATAACATTTCCAACCACTGTTTCTTCCTTCCATCATCCAAATGTGTCCTTGGATCCACCAATTTTACCATTGATTTGTGTCTGGCATCATTAAAACTGAGATTTAAAAGCACAGATGTCAGTCTGTTGTTACTGACAGAAGGGCCAAACAAAGAATGATGGTTGGGGCCAATTTCGTTGTCATGCGCAGTTCGCAAAAGTCTGGGCCATTGGTTGTTGTATAAAAATATGATGGTGCCTTCCATAAAATATCAATGGCATGTGTTGGGAGAGACTACAATCAATTTATAGGGTACAACATTTAATGTTCTGAATGAAAAGATTAAATTTTCTACTTTGCAATTTTATTTGGCGTCATTTAATATTTTCAGGTTTAGCCCTCTCTCAGTGTTGGGATAGCAGGATCAGGTTGCAGTGTTATAAAAGTTAAACTATGGCAAACATTCAGAGCTGTTTCAATCATGGTGTGTATGACCAGATTTCTATATAGTGATGGGCAATTTACAAACTTTCTGGTTCCATTTCAGTGCACTGAGCAGACCAAATCATTAGGCTGACATGATCACAAAAGACCATGATGCGAATATTTGGTGTTTTCCTCAATTCTGGATGTCATTTACACCACTACATATCAAAAGTCCCTGGAATACATCGACAGCAAAATCCTCACTTCATTGGAAGCTTTAACCAAAAGAATTGCAAACTGATCACAAACGAGAGCTATGATAAAGTGAATCAGGTCTAGGCAGACACATTTTTGTTTTACCTTGACATTAGATGACATACAATACAAAACACAAACTGTTTGATGGAAACAAATTGAGGTAGCACTCCACTTTAATCAATACTTGGCAATCAAAGGTTGAATCTATATCAGGGCATATATCCACAGACTTTAAAAAAAATGCTGGACATGGATATATATGGTGAATAAATGTAGTAGAAAAAAATCCACTTGAATCAAAAAATATAAAGATATTTAAATTTTGTAGTAAATTTCCTTTCGTATTATACCTACCACAATTGTTTACAACAGGCTTGCACTACAGTGGAAGTTCCTAACTCGGAAAAATACTCTCTATTTTCTTCTTTCCCAAGCAATTTGCAAAAGAAAAGTGGTGCAAAAGAACCAAGAAAAAATAAGCAAAAACTGGGTCAAGTGCGACCGGTGCACACCCAGAAGGGGAAGCTCTTCTCCTTGTATTAATCCACGGCTTCCAGAACCAGTGTGCAGATGTATAACCAACGTGTCATTCTATTGAATCCGCCAACATTGGAGTTATGTGATTAGCGGGGAGGAAGGATTCTTACCCGAAAAAGAAGACGGGAGGGCCTCCACGTAAACAATTGCGGAAGGTAATAAGAAAGGAAATTTACTATAAAATTTAAATTTCTTATCAACCTACCTTACAATTGTTTACAACAGGCTGAATAGACAACAGGAGGAGGGAATCACATAACTAACCCCCACATAACCCGACTGTGCTGGAACCGTGGACAGAAGATTTCCCAAGGCTTATAAAACCATAGCATCACAACCAGGAAAGGAGTTAGCATAAGCCCAGGAGGTATACAGTGCATGCACCTCGTGGGTAGAAAAACGATTGGTAACACAATTGTCAGTCACTAGACGAGCTTATGATGCGCAAAGAGCAAGACAAATCCATCTAGAATGGATTGAGGAGAGATCTTCTGTCGACCAGGGATAAGAGACAGAAATATATCTTTTCCTGTCTTTCCTAATGAACTGCATCTGGTTGAGGTAAATGCGAATTGCTCGAACCGAACAGAGCAAAGGGCGATTACCCTCAGCAGAAGGAAGAGCCCTGATACAGATTGGAGGTTGAGTAGTTTCTGGCATCTGATTCTTGGCCAGAAAGGAGCAATCAGTGGTAAAGTAACACTGTTGGCAGAGCTCCTGAAAAAGGCCGGATCAACAGAGAGGGTGTGACGCTCAGTAACCCTTCTGACTGAGGCAAAAGCCATCAGAAAAGCTGTCTTGTATGTGAGAAAACGCATATCCACCTGTGATAAAGGTTCGAATGGCACCCCGCCCCCAAAGCAAAGCAGCACCCAAGAAAGATACCATCTTGGGGTAAGCTGCAAAATACTAGGCCTTTCAAAGAAAAGTGCCGAGTAAGCTTGGAGAGGTACAGATTAGTGAAAATACGATGCTTTCCCACATACAAAGAGGTCTCCGAAAGCATGGACCTGTACACTTAGATGGTAACAGGTTGGAGACCCCAAAAATCAAACAGATACACCAGAAACTCCACAATCTGTATTATCGAAGGATCAGCATAATCAACAGAGAGATCAGCACACAATCGACAGAAGACCTTCCATTTAGCCGCATAGGCTAAATCAGTGGAGTGCTGCCTTGAAGAAGAAATGTACTCCACTGATTGTCTCAAAAAACCTCTATGGAGGGGACAGGACCTGACAAAAGATATGCGTGAAAGTACAATGAAGTCAAGCCGACATGAAAACTCCTCGGGTGACCTTGGCAAAGAAGGTTGTGAAGTGGAGGGAGACGTGCTGCAACTGCCGCCAGCAGAGAGTGGAGCTGATTAACCCACACCGAATGAGGTGACAGGGGAGTGATCAGAATGATTTGACAACTACAGGTTTGTATATTGGCTAGAACCTGAGGCAAAATCAGAACCGGTGGGAAGGCATAGCCGATTAGACCGTTCCAATCGAGTGACAGAGCATCCATGCCGAAAGCCAGAGGATCAAGACACAGGGACACGAAAGTGTACACCTGAGGGTTCCAACGGGCTGCAAAAAGATCGATGTGGGGACAACCCCAGAGATCACAAAGTGACTGGAACACTGCCCTGTGAAGCATCCACTCGGTGGAAATGAACCTGACCCGTTGGGACAGGGAGTCGGCTAGGACGTTCAGACGACCAGGAATGTGACGAACCACCACCCAGCATTGACATCCTGAGTGAGCAGTAGAAGATCCCGAGCCAATTCATACATGGGAACAGTGTGCGTGCCGCCCTGGTTCCAAATGTTAGCGACCACTGTCGAATTGTCGAACAACAGAAGGCCCTGATGATTTGAAGGGTGGGGGGGGATCCACTGCCGGAAATTCAGAAGAATAGCAAGAAGCTCCTTTTGCTTGATGTGAAGAGCTGCTTGATCCTGGTCCCATACACCGTGAAGGGAAAGAGCTAGTGTTGAAACGATTAGTGATTTTCAGGAATCGACTAGTCGCCAGCAGTAATCGAATACTAATCGACTAGTCGCAGCCCCCATGTTATTGTTATCAAACACGTGTACCGCTGTTCTTCCCTGGTTAAAACTAACAGTAATACTTGCAATGAAACAATGGCAAGTGAAGCTTTCAAAGTCCTCAAAACCTCTTTCAGTTTCGAGAGAGAATTAATGTTGGTAGCTTCTGTTTAAAATTATTTTTTCTCAATATAGTCACTGATATTTTAATAAAATAAATCATTATTCAGGTTTTTTTTTATATTATTCGTTCTATCCCATTGAATGTTAACAAAAGGAAGTGCTCTTTACGCATGCGTGATGTACATCCCCTCTCGAAAATCAAGCACAGTTAACGCCCACAGCAGTCATCGGCCTGTCAACAATTGTACACCGAACACTCCCACACAACTTCTCGTATTAAGACTTAACCTCTTATCTGTCCATAATTATGCATACATCGAACACGCCTACTAATTTCCATATTGTCTGCTTTGAAAATCATCACCTGACCCGATTGGGTTTCCTCTTAACTCAGATGCAGTTCGAGGAAAAGCTAGTTTCACTTTCAATTTCCCGGAAACTCGCAGATTTCCAGGAATTTGTCCGCATGTATTTACAAAATGAAAATAAAAAGCACATGGATTTTGTAATTGGTTCTTTAGTGATAACAAATTGTTCCAAATACGAACTGGTATGTGTTCTTCCATAATTTCTCTTTGATGTTTCTGTAAGACATTTCGAACTTACCAGTACCTGGTGAACAAATTGATGTCCGTAGGTGGCCTAATTTCATGTCAACTTTGGGTCCTAATTTTCCTGCAGGCTGCTCCCTCGAGAATAAGCTCACCCATATATTTTTCCCTGTTTACTTCACGCACCCCTGGTCTTATTCAATCTCTGGTCAGTTGGCCAACTAGGGATGTTATTCATGCAGTCGGAAACATCAAACGCGTTATTTCTGTGGGTTGTTTTTTGATTTCGGGAGTTTACTTGTGACGATCGCAATAATGTTGGGTGAATTTAAGGGGATGGTGTATGGTTGTGGCAGATGTTCCGACTAATCGACTAGCAGATTTAGGGATCAACTAATTTAATAATCGCATCGACATCGATTAGTCGGCTAATCGTTTCAACACTAGAAAGAGCAGAGGATCCAATGTCACACACCATCTGAGACTGACATAAGCTATCAGAACACGATCTGACATAGGCAAGTCCAACGGAACTCTCTGCATAATCCACTGAACATCCATCCTGGGAAGATGGTGACGATGAAGAGATGCTGGTAACAGAAGCACCAGATCCAGAAGATCGACATTCGGCCTCCAATGACTGAGAAAGTGTTGGAGAGGTCTGACATGCAGCCGACCTAGAGGAATGAGATCCATCACCGAACCGCAGAGACTGAGCAGCCAGAGAATACACCAAGCTGTCGAGGACATGGACTGGGTCAGAGTCAGGGTGAAAGCCGAGAGAATCACAGCCCTCACCTGGGGAATCGTCACCGTATTCAGCTGAGTGCGGAAGTCCATCCCCAGATGACAAAACGACTGAGAAGGGACCAGATCCAACTTCTCTTCGTTGACTCGGAACCCTAGCGACGTGAGCATGCTCAAGCGTGTCAACATCTGACTCCAGAAAAGCAGCAGTGGAGTGCCTCTGGAGGATATCGTCCAGATACGCCGAAGTAGTCACCCTGGGCTGAGTGCAATGGAAGGCTATCACATGCGACAGCAGTCAGATGAAGGCCCAAGGAGCCAGGTAAAGGCCGAAAGAAAAGCGAATTGGAACGTGAAAGTAAGCGTATTGCAGGTTGATGCTGGAAGCAAAATCCAAACGGCCCAACGGTCTGCAAACTCGGATATCCCTCCTCCAACCTGGACCGAATCGAGGTGAGGACCTTCATTCCGAGCCCCGGCAAAGCCTTTGAGAGGAGAAACCACCTCCTCTGCTAGATGAAGGATCCTGAGACCTCCCTCTGGACTGTAGATGCTTACCCTAATTATGCGAGTAAGAGGAAGAAGCGGAAGCAGGAGGATCAGCCCTTGGCTTCACAGAGGCTTGAAACGGACCGGCCTCCAACAGAAGGCGGATCAAGCTAGCGAAGCAGCAACTGATCTTTGGAATGACATAGGACATCATCCCGGACCGTCGCCATGGAAACATGGAATAGTCGCGGACCCACCAAAGAAGCGGATCGAAGAGCAGCGCCCTGCCCTTCAGGAAGGGAATAGCTCGTGACCAACACAATGTCCCAGGGAACTAATTCCAAATTAGCCGTGTTACAGGCATGCGTGTGACTAAAATGCATGAGCGTCTTAGAGATCACAAGCAAATGAGCCTGTATGTCGTCAAACTTATCTGGAGGCAGATAAGCAGCCATGTCAGAGACAACATGATATGAGAGAGAAAGCATGCCTAGCATCTCTCTGGATAAGCCAAACATGGACTCCAAAGTTGCCATAGGAATAACGGCTGACTTGGGTTTGGAGTCCTGACCCAAGACCATCAAAGTCTTGCAGACTGATGGATTGGCAGAACCGTAGGAACGATAACGCACAGGGGGCAAAAAGGTATCAGCCTAGTGAAGAACGAAGTCTTCATAGCCTTGGAACTCAGCTTTGAGTGCAATGCTGCAAAAGCTTCCACCACTTGTACTGATTGGTACGGTCGAAGGCGCCCAGAAGCAGGTTGCTCCACAGGCTGAAGGTGCACGACCGATGATCGCAGCCTGGCTGAAACCTCTGGCTGGTCTGACGCTTTGAAGGAACTCAAAGTCAGAAGACTTGATGGCTCGCAACGTCAGGTGTATCTGACCCATAGCATGAGTCGGAAGACACATAGCCCATGTCGGGCATACCAGCCGATGCCTCCCATGGTGTAGGAACACCAGAGGGATCAGAAATCAGCGGTCTGCTTCCAATCCCAGAAGGCAGCACTGCAAAGGGCGCCTGGATGCCACTAGAAGCCTTGCAGGCGGCAATGGGAAGGCTCTTGGAAAGAACCTGCATAAGGCCACCCTAAGCTCACAACCTGTAACTACTGGTTAGAGGTGGGAATGGAACGGTAAAGTGGCTTCTCATGTGACCCTCAAAACCAGCGAAGGGTCACAATCCTCTAGAACACCCAACGCAGGACGACGGGTGGCAGCCGAAACATCTGAATACAGATGCTTATAAGAGTATGAAAAACTACGAGGATCTGAAGTGCGGGAACTCAGGAGAGTCGCCGCGGTCCTCTGAGGGATAGAAGGTCCAGGCTGCACAAAAATGCGCCGGTCCTGCAAAACTGGCCGAAGGACCAGAGTGCGTGGACAGAAGTGCAACAGAGTCCATGGTGACCCCACCATGGACATCTGAATCCAAATCAAAAACTGCTGGGCTCGACGGCTGAGAGACCACAGCAGAGGGATCAGCCAGCAACCACTTCCGACCTCGCTGAGTTGAAGCCAGGGAAGGCTGAGGCTGATATCCCACGTCCAAGAAGCAGAAATCCCTGCAGGGATAAGTCGAGGTCGGCTGAAACGGAAACCGATGACGTCACCGACAGAGTAGCAGCAGGAGCAGATAAATCAGTAGCTGTTAACAAAGGCGGAAAAGTGGAGGGAGCAACTGAGCTCGGCTCCAAAAGAGGAGTCACAACCCACGTGACAGCCTCAGATGTCGACTGGAAGGGTACAGTAGTCCCGGAACCAGGCATCTCTTCGCCAGAAAGTCAGCAGCTAGCACTGTATCCATGCCATAAAAAGACTGCAAAACCCCCAGAAGGGGATATAACTCTCTCCAGACAGAGTTGAAGTGAGAAGCTGCGAATGATTGCATTCCCCTTCCTGCGGATGCAGGAGGAAAAGGTCATGTGCCCGAACTACACAATAGACGGAAGCCAAAAGGTGGAAGACCACCCAGCCCACAGGGTCTTTCAATAGAACACCCAAATAAAGTGGAGCATGAATAATGGGAAACTTCAACATGCTAAGACAACAAAAATGATAAATTTAAAGTAATTTGTATATATTTTATACTTACCAATGGCCCAGACTCAGCTGGTGCAAACTCAATATTATCAAGGGTCAAACACAAATTTTGAACCCCCCCATCCCCAAAATTTGCATACAAAACTGAAAATGATAAATTTATATCAATTTGTATATTTTTATACTTACCAATGGCCCAGACATAGCTGGTGCTAACTCTAAAATATCTAGGGCCAAACACAAATTTTGCCCCCTAATCCCCAAAATTTGTATGCAAAACCGAAAATTAGAAGTCATAACTGGTCCTCCATACATTTACCCTCTGTGCATGCGCAGACATCAGGAAGTGACCAAAATTGGCGCCAACACCATTCTTTGTAAAAGAGTGTATTGCATAATAATTCAGCGGGGAGGTATGAGTGCCCACTCGTGGGAGGGCCCTTCCCGTTTGGGCCATCGGTAAGTATAAAAATATACAAATTGGTATAAATTTATCATATTTTTACACAGTATACCAATGGCCCAGACATAGCTGAATCGTAAACAGGTGGAGAGCTTAAGACTTCTGAAATAATTCCAAATCTGCAATCCATAATGAAGGAACTTACATGTAGAACAGTTAGGAATTACATGTATTTCTCTCTATACAGTAATAGAGGAGACATATTCTAAACAAGGAGCCCAATGAAGTAATTCCTTAATATAAGTATGAAGACAAGTTCCTAATTTTCCAAGGCTAGCCCAGACTAAGCCCCAAAAATTAGGATGGCGTATCTGAGAATAAGAGAAAATCTCCCACAAACATACGGCTTACAATAACATTTCAGCTGTATGCAGGATATAAATACGGATAAAAACAGCATCCTTCAAAGATACAAACATTTTAAGCCAGATTATGGGTAAAAACACACACCCCCTTTTTTGAAGAAACCTTCAAAATAAAAAAGGGGGAGAGCTCTGGAAACAATAAGAGCGGTACCCAACAACAATATAATTAATGGTCGAACACACACTCAGGTACTAATTCATGATTAATAAATGATGCTTAACATTACTTCAGAAGTTACGGATATAGCGACGATCCTGGAAATTAATATTGCACAGAAAATAGCATACACCGCAGACAACGTACACAGATACGTCAAAAACCGGTGATATAAAATATAACATACACATATCTAATCAAGCCATACTGAACGATTCCTGAAGAGAAAACACACTTCCTACATGATCCATTGGCGGCCACTGTACAATAAATTCCAGTAACAACACTCTCCAACGTGAATAATCTGATATCTATGATCGTAAAAGCATGTGTAATGTGAGTACCAAACAAAATAGAAACTTGGATCTAGAGATGTACAAAGGTATGATTAACAGGCTCCTACACAGACCGACCCCAAAATAAATTATTATTTCAAGGTCCACCGAATACAGTAAAGCGTTAGCCTAATAATAATAATAATAATGCGCGATCGCATATATATTAGCATGCGGTCATCTGAATACCAGTTAACTGGTTATGCAGCCTGCGAGGCACTCAAGAGTAGCAATTTAATTGTGATGATTTATAAATAAATGCTTGTATATAACAAATCAACCAAAATAATAGGGCATTATTTCAGCTAAAAAGTGGATGAGCCCATGAGGTCGCCACAGAACACTAAATAAATGCATAAAATGCATGTATTACAATAATAAAGCTTGTGGGAAGAGAACTACATCTTGCCCGCTAATTGCACATAAGGAAGTGCCTATGTGTGTGTGTGTGTGTGGGGGGGGGGGGGGGGGGGGGGGGGAGGAGGGGGGGGGGGGGGTTGGTGGGGGGGGGGGGATTGGAAGTCATAATGAAATCTCCTCACCCGCATTATTCAATCGTACTTGTGTCAGTTAACAGAAAAATATAGGAACCGCAATGGTTCTCTCACGGTGGGGTGGGGGGGTGGGGGTGGGGCGGGGGGGGAATTCAAAATCATAACAAAATCCCCTCACCCTATTATTTAATCGTACCTGTGTCAGTTAAGATAAAAAACATAGGAACCGAAATGGTTCCCTCACGTCTAACCGACTCCATATGCCACTATGGACGGAGAGGCACGTGAAGAGTAAAACATCCCCTGAAAGAAGACCCTCTCTGGGAGAAAGCTTTTGGGGAGTGTCACATAACCGACATTTGAGGATATTGATCCAAGATTCTTGTGACAACAGAGACGCTACCAGTAGGATTCACTGTTTAAACTTAAACATAAGCTATTGAATCAAATGAATAGGAGGATATGCACATCCTATTATTCCTCCCCATGAATTTGCAGAGCATCTACTGCCTGTGCTCAATAATCTGGGCATGGCGACACAAATGACGATAACAATTGTTCCAGTGCATCGCAAAATAAAGAATCATGGAGTGATCCCACTGGTAGCAAAACTGTACAAATAAACGCATGTTGAGCGTCCATACATAATGAAACAGGCGACCTTTCCGAGGAGCGAGTCTGCTAGTACGTTCAGATGACCCGGTATATGACGGATAGAGAGACATGAAAATGATTCTCCGTTAGGTATTATAATAAAAGTGAATTGGGTGCCGCCCTGGTTCCTGATGTACGCTACCACTATTGAGTTGTTCAACAAACTCTGAACAAGCTTGAACGCATTGATATAGTGCTAACAATATTGACATCATTCTTGATGATTATGTGTTTCTACAGGAACCGACGGTCTCAGATCCCTGCAATTACAGTCTGTAGGACTCAGGGCCGTGCCCCAAACTATAGACTCATAACCGTCATAATCGTGGAAGCCGGATCTGGCAGTTGCAGCAGAGCTAATGAGTTAACCACTGAAAATCTGCCTCAATATGGACCTTTTTGTTTACTATATCCGTTAAAACAATACTGGTCCTGAGCGAATGCATTGTTACACTCCAGTTCTGTGTAAGAATAACAGAAGGGGGCGTGTGCGTAAACGACCCATCTAAACAAGATGCGCTGCCGCTCAGCACATCTCCATCAGTCGCATAAAACTAATTCGTTCTGGATATGGCAGACAAACCAGATTGCTTGAGACATTAGCAAGTTAATATTCGACTGACAGCGCAGGGCGCTATCTCCAGACCAAAGCTATCCTTAGATCTATGCTTATAGCATATTCAATCACTCGAACACTCATTTTAACCGACTAAATGATAATCATAAATAAACTTTTAGAGCTTTGATAAACTTGTTAACAAGCTCCAGTCTATTATCTGTCAGAACGAGCTCTTATGCTTCGGTACGAGTAACAGGTGGCTACAGAATTCCAGAGAATCTTGATTCTCGACGACCTCTATTAACATCATTGTCAAGAGAACCTGTACCTCCGATTGGAAAGACTCTTATGCAAGGATTAGACGGAAGCATTGTCCATCCGACATTAAATTAGTTGTGGTTCTCTCGGAAAGATAGCTGCAGGCCTTCCGAAACCACACTTCTGAACTACTAATCTCCATACAGTTATCAAGATTGATACTCAACTTGATAACCATCCATCAACCGCAAAACAACAGAGGCCCTAACTCACACCTGTAGCACCTGCGAGGCCTAAAGAAGGAGGAACTGCGTCTCATTCGCAAAGAGCCTCGACCCAGCAGTTTAGGGGCGTCTGACCGGAAGTCTCGATCAGACGTAAGCCCCGTATTCGAGTCGCTATATGACGATCCCTAGAGTAATTATAGGAGAGTAAACTATACCCTCGCGAGGAGTCCTTATAGGCAACCTTCTGTCTAGGATGTCCTTCCTTACTCCTTTCTGCTAATGCGTGTCGAATATACGTCAACATAAGGAGCAGAGTATTGATACTTTCTTTGTAGCTTGTTCATAAACCAATGAAAGCTTATCGTCAAAAACTTAGTGTCCGGAAATCGGAGCGAGTCTAAGAGAGTTTTTCACCTTGCCATCTATTAAGGATGATGACACAAGGGTTCTGTCACGTCTATTTAACTCCGAATTAGCAACTTGTTAAGACAGAGTTATACGTGATAAATATATAGCCCTGCAAAGGACTCTAAATGAGGTACAAACGTCCTCCAATTCCTTTCTGTAAAGACGTAGCGTCACAGCTCTTAAAGGTTATCTGCGTAATACAGTGAGTCTAAATTCGCTCTGAATGAATAAATGTTATCTCAATTGTGACCAAGCGAATAACGATTGATGAAAGGTAAGGCCATAGCTAGGTCCTTAGCCTACTCATTCAAACATCTCAATACATCTTCACTGTTTTCCGACCAGCGGAACTACAGAAGAAGATGACAAGAAACTGCCTTACTTCTTTCCACTGGAAAGTTGAATGTGGAGTCGTCTAAAAGGCCAAAAGCCTGCGACACCTGTCTATACTTAACTGGAAAAGATATTCCTTCTCTTTTTCCGGATAATTTAGCATGCAACAATGCCAGTGGTTTCTTGTAAATAGACGCAGCATTCTGATTCGTTGGAACACATTCAGGGTAGTTTTGATGGAATAAATCCTCTCAACCCTGTATTGTTCCGAATGTGGAGGGTAAATTCCCTCCATATCCCTTCATCATTCGTCTGAATCAGTTGAAATCATGGTCAACTGCATCTGAACACGCAGATAACTTGACCGACCCAGCACCATACGACAGCTTAGATTTCGAGACTGCTGTCGATTGCTACTGCACTTGCTGGGATGCTGCGAGGAGCTGCGCATCTGCGTCAGCAAAGCTGTAACGGAGGCCTGAGGAGCAGCGGTCTTCTGGCCGCCGGCTGCTCCCGGGACAGTATGTCCGAACCGGCAGGTTCTCCGGATGTCCCGATATCTGAGGCCTCGTCTAAGCTATTGAATAGTGCTACTTTCGAGCTGTCGCAGCATTCTGATTCTCAGGAACAAACTCAGGGAAGTATAGATGCATAAGCGCTATCGACACCCTGTTGTTCCGGAAGGGAAGAGTAATTCTCCTCCAAATCCCTTTCATCCTCCAACTGAATCTGAACGCGCAGATGACTGGACCGACCCAGCACCTTCCGACAGCTCAAGTTCCGAGACTGCCGTCGTCTGCTTCTGCATTTGCTGGGGTGCTGCGATGAGCTGCGTAATCTGCGACAGCAAGTCTGTTATGGAAGCCTAAGGAGCAGCGGTCTTCTGTTGCATGGCCGTCGGCTGCTCCTGGGACAGTGTGTCCGAGATAGCTCTTTTCTGCGGACGTCCCTATAAATGAGGCCTCGTCTCCTTGGCTACTGTATGGTGTGACTTCTCTGATGAAGAGTGACTTTCTCGGCGATGCAGGCTGGATATCAGAAGTCACGTAGCCAAGGTGCGGTAATGTGTGCTTGGTAGACGTTGAAGAAGCCGTAATTATAGCCGACCCTGGCTGTAAACTGAACAGAGAGTCCCAGATGGGAGGCGTGGATGTATGCTCCGACTGACACAAGTTCCGATCCATAACATCTGGCCCCAGATGTTATAATAAAAGAGAGAGAGGGGGCCCTCTCTCGCTCGCGGTCCTTCAGACCTCGCCGAGCTTCTTGCTGAACTTTCCGGCTTTTTCCTTTCCGTCGTCGCAGGGTAAGCCTTATATTGATATTATATTATAGTGCTCACTCTACCCTTTCCATTCTCATTGACCGCAACGGACACATCTGGCATCACGGTACCCCCGGCGGTGTACCGCTTCACCGGTCAAGCTAGCTGGCCACAGGTATTTGAAACCACACTGTGGTTTATTGCCATGTCTAATATTCAAGAGCACTTTTGCCGCTAGCTCTGGTTGACTAATTAATGCAACGACGGAAGCACACTATCTGACGGCGTCACGTAAACATCACCATGTTCTTGTTCCTCTGTAAATGTAAACTAATAAACTAGAGTGACCTAGGGCGAGACGACCGGTCGCAGCCTCTCATTACGAGAGGACCAGCAGTGGTCCCTCGCTAACAACGTACCGTGACACCCGTCAGCAACATTTGTCATCCCATGTGACACATATGAGCAAAAATTAGTAGAAGTACATCGCCTACAAGCAAGGCAACCTACAAGAAAATAAGAGGAACGACTTCCTCGCCTTGCTTAAAGAGCAATATGTTTACATAATGAAGCAGACTAAGTCACTTGTACTCCCACCAATTCCACATTAAATACAAATAAAAAGATACATAACAAAAACATTCAAAATATAAATCGAAAAATAGTTTACACCAAAAAATTTTTCAAAAAATTTTGACAAGAGCCCAAGTTCCCAAAGGGAACAAAGTGCCCAAATGTATCCCAAAAGAGCCCAAGTGTGGACAAAATTAATTTTTTCCTCCCAAAAATTAACTGCCACACTACGGGACTGTATAATGTATCTTACAACAAACCTACCATATCAGAAATAGGAACCTACACATAAATAACAAACGTTGCTAATGTAAACAATGTCCAACTGAAAACCTGAAACGAGACCCCTGGCAACACAGCCCGAAGTCAGTAACAGATTTTTGAACTATCCGTTGTAAGGCAAGATCTTCATCAGAAGAAAAAATGATACATTGGAAGTATGATGCATGACTAAAAACGCCTAAACACCCTAAGGGTGAGGACGTAGCCCTGGGGAAATACAGAAAAAACTTTCTGTATAACTCGTTAAACTCCCAAGAAATTTTATATAAAAAATTTCAAAATACAAGCCAAAAAGCTTGGGAGTTTAACAGGGGGGGATCAAGGGAGGTTAGGGAAGGAATACTTAACCAACAGTGGAAAAATCATTATCAACAATGATGACATCAGGCTCATGTCCGAAATTGGGGAACATGAACTAATTTTTATAAATATTATAAAATTACAGCCCTGAACGTTTTCAAACCACCGTTTCTTCCTTTCTTCATCCAATTGTGTCCTTGGATCCACCATTCTAACCATTGATCTGTGTCTGGCATAATTATTAATTGAGATTTAAAAAGCACAAAAGTCAGTTTGTTGTTATCTGACAAGAGACAAACAAAGAATGGTGTTGGCGCCAATTCCGGTCACTTCCTGATGTCTGTGCATGCGCAGAGGGTAAATGTATGGAGGACCAGTTAGGACTTCTAATTTTTGGTTTTGCATACAAATTTTGGGGATTGGGGGGTAAAATTTGTGTTTGGCCCTAGATATTTTAGAGTTAGCACAAGCTATGTCTGGGCAATTGGTATACTGTGTAAAAATATTAAAAGTCCTATCTGGCCCTCCATACTTTTCTACTTGCGCATGCTCAGTTCTCATGAAGAGACCAGAATTGGTGCCAACATCATTCTCTGAAGACAAGCCTACTAAAGTAATAACACAGCGGGGAAATATGAGTGCCCACTCATTGGAGGGCCATCCCCATCTGGGCCATTGGTAGGTATAAAAAATAAACAAATTACTTTAAATTTATCATATTTTTATACTACAACCAATGGCCCAGACTTAGCTTAAAGAAGGAGAATGCTCTGCACTCGCGATCTGTCCCCAGATCTCGCCGAGTATCCCGCTTAGAAACTTCTAGGCTAATCCCCTTTCATGCGCTTCCATGTAAGAAGAAGAAGCCATAACCGCTGCCAGCCCCAGCTGCAGTGTGGAAGGAACATTCTGATGCGTGTTCTAACTCATTATAGTTTCTCACAATAGACACAGTCGACCTCGACTGTTAACAGGACAGAGAGGGTTCTCCAATCGGCGATCTGACCCCAGATCTAGATGAGTGTCCCGTAAAGAAACTTCTGGCTTCTTCTACACCGGTGGTTTTGCTACCGACTTCAAGGGCAAAGACTGGAGCATCTTCACTCGGCTGCATGAACATCCGAAGTTGGGTAGCTAGTGTGTGGTCGCATGTGCTTCGCAGAAGTGGATGAAGAAGTTGTAACTGCAGCCATCCTCGGCTGCAGTGCAGAAGGAGCATTCCAAGTGGCCAGGGAGGACGTTAGCTCCGACTCCGTGCAAGTTTCTCAAAGCAACAGTCGACTCCGACTGTTACTGGGTTAGAAAAGGCTCACCCACTCATGGTCTGATCCCAGACCTCGCCGAGCTTCCCAAAGAGAAACTTGCAGGCTTCTTCCCCTTATATTGCCATCGTCACTGGATGAGCTTTTGATTAAAAGGTGCTTGCTCTACCCAAATCTACACTCTTCTTGACCGCAATGGACATACCCGGTATTACGGTTCCCACTATCGGGTAACTGCCTGACCGGTCGAGCTAGCTGCTGGAATAAGAGGCCTTATTCCCTTATATTCAAGAGCACTTTCTGGATGGGTGTCGCAAAACCATCACCATGTTCTTGTTCCTCTGGAAAAGAAACTGAAAACTCAAATTATCATTCAGTGACAGCCCCGACATTGGAACTTCACCGCGAATACATAGCGTGACACCCGCTTCCAACGTAAGTGTCCTAATGAGTCGAGCCCGACAACACAAGTAGGACCTAAATCAGTAGGAGTGCAGCGACAACAGGAAAGGCAACAAGCATGTAAATCTGATGTAGACTACTTTGCCCTACACCTAGAGCAGTAATTTCATAAATAATTACAATCCATACAAGTTCACTGCACTCCTAACATCTAGCATATAATCATACCATATAAGGATACATGACGAAGACAATCAAAAATAATTTCGAAATAAATCAAATCAAATTTTTTCTGAATATTTTTTTGAAAACGCCTAAGTTCCCCAAGGGAACCACATGAGCCCAAGGGCATCCCGATAGAGCCTAAGTGTGGACAACACCAAAATATTAAAGCTACACTAGCGGAATATTAATATATGCATCCTAATATAATTGTGATGAAAGAAAACCTGAATATTACCTGTTAAGGGCATTGTTAAAAGTAAACGTCAGGATAGAAAAACAGGAAACTAGACAAAAGGTCCAAGTCAGTAAATAATTAACTGATACCTGATGCAAAGCTAGATGTTCATGTGAAGAAAAAACAATGCATCTGGTAGGAGATGCAAGACAATAACGGCCCAACACCCCTGGGGTGAGGACATAACAGTGGGGATAAACAGAATAAACATTCTGTACAACACATTAAACTTCCAAGAAATTTAATAAAAAATTTCAATAAAAAACAGCCAGAAAGCTTAGGAGTTTAACCAGAGGGTTCATGAAAGAATAGGGAAGGAATACATAACCAACAGTAGGTAAATCATTAGCAAAATTAAAATTTTTTAGTAAATTTTGTTTCTTAACATACCTACCACAATTGTTTACAATTGGCTGTAACATAAGTGCAAGCCCTACTTCGGAACTAACTCAAGCTTTTAGAATCTTTTCCAAACGAGTTAGAAAAGTACTAGAGTGCAAAAGCACGAAAAAGATCGAAAAAAGGGTCGAGCGAGACCAGCGCTCGAAATTACAGGTACTCTCTCTGCACACCTCTTGTGTTTACCGAGCGCATGCGCAACAACCGTGATGTCAATTCCGTATTTCCGCCAACGAGAAGTTTGTGATTTAGCAGGGAGGCATAGATATCAAAGATATCACCAAGGAGGCTGGGCCTCCGGTAAACAATTGTGGTAGGTATGTTAAGAAACAAAATTTACTAAAAAATTTTAATTTCTTTTCAACCTACTCACAATTGTTTACAATTGGCTGAATAAACAATAGGAGGAGGTGAATCACATAACCAATACCAACAAGAGTAACAGAAAGAAAAGCAAGGATGGCAGAGAACAATAACGAAACCTGTAATGAAGATAGAGAGAAGACACCTGAAAAGAACAAGGCTGAGCAAAGCACAACCTCGATAAAAACAATTTTAACGAGGGTGCACAACAGCCTGAGCAGCAACGAGAGGGCCTAAAGAATAAAGGTCCTCAGATTGCTGCTGAAGGTGGTGGAGATAAAAGGAGAAGAAGGTAGAAGCATTCCTCCAGTAAGCCGCATTCAAAACATCCTGGAGCGAAACAGAATTGGAGAACGCCCACGATGTTGAAATGGCACGAACATCATGAGCATTAAGCCAGTTCGAAACAAGATCCGACGCAGACAAGCGAGAATAAGCCAGCTTGATTGCAAGACACATCCACCTGGAAATAGAATGGGAAGAGATAGACTGCCTCTTTGGAATGACAGACAGAAAGAATCTCTTCCGACCCCTCCGAATGAACTGAGTGCGAGTAATATAAGTCTTGATCGCACGAACAGGACAAAGAAGAGGCCTCCGGCCATCTACAGCAGGGAGAGCCCGAATGCAGATGGGAGGAGGTACCGAATCAGGAAGTTGATTCTTAGCCAGAAAAGAGCAATCAGTAGTGAAGGTGACACTGTAACCCTAATTTCGGAAGAAGGCAGAATCAACAGGTAGCGCATGAAGCTCACTGACTCGACGAGCAGAAGCAAACGCTAGAAGAAAAGCCGTCTTATAGGTGAGAAAACGCATGTCGGTCTCAGATAAAGGCTCGAATGGCGCCCCCTCCAAACAGTGCAACACCCATGCCAAGTTCCACTTGGGTGTAAGACGCAAAACTCAAGACCTCTTCAAAGAAAAGTGCCGAATGAGTTTGGAGAGAAAAAGATTACGACCGATGCACCGCTTTCCCACATAAGAGAAAGTATCAGACAGCATAGACCGATAGCCCTTAATCGTAATAGGCTGGAGGCCCTTGGAGTCAAAAAGATATACCAGAAAATCTGCAATTTGAGCGATTGACGGATCACGGTAATTCACATTGTGATATGCACACCAGCGGCAGAAAACCTTCCACTTGGCGGTATAAGTCATGCCAGTGGAATGTCGCCGCGATGCGGAAATGCACTCCACTGATCGTCTCGAGAAACCTCTACGTTGGAGATTGGACCTGATAAATGACAGGCGTGAAGGGACAGGCTCGCCAGGTTGTTGTGATACTTCCTGGGACAACCCTGTGAAAGCAGATCGTGACGTAGAGGTAGACGAATCAGTTGATCGGCCAATAGAGGCCGCAGCAGATTGATCCACACCCTCTGTGGAGACAGGGGTGCGATCAGAATGATCCTGCAACTGCAAGCACGAATCTTCGCTAATACTTGAGGAAGAATCGGTGCAGGAGGAAAGGCATAGCCGATCCAACCTGTCCAGTCCAGAGACAGAGCGTCTACTGCAAATGCCAGAGAATCTGGACAAGGGGAGACAAAGGTCTCTACCTGATGATTCCAGCAAGTAGCAAAAAGGTCGACCTGAGGACGGCCCCACTGCTCGCAAATCGCCTGAAACACCGACCAATGTAGCATCCATTCGGTTGGAAGGACACTGTCGCATCGGGACAGTGAGTCTGCTAGGACGTTGAGACGCCCGGGAATGTGTCGAATGGACACCCGAGCATTCACATCCTGCGCCAACAGAAGAAGATCCCGAGACAGCCGATAAATGGGAATCGAATGTGTGCCTCCTTGATTCCGTATGTAGGCCACTACTGTCGTATTGTCCGAAAGAAGAAGGACAATATGGTCCGACAGATGAGGGATCCAAAGCCGAAAACTCAACAGAAGAGCAAGGAGCTCCTTCTGGTTGATATGAAGGCCCACCTGCTCGCTGTCCCACTCTCCGTGAGTAGACAGACCGAGAGGATCCAACGTCGCACCCCAGCCCGATCGCTGGCATCCGCAGTAAGGATGCGATCGGCCAAAGGAAGATCCAACGGAACACCCTGTGTCAGCCAGGGAATATCGGCCCAAGGGCGGAGGTGACAAAGCAGAAACCGAGGAATAGTGAGTTCCAGGTCCAGCGGATCTACATTCGGATGCCAATGATCCAACAGGAAGTGTTGGAGAGGTCGGACAAACAAGCGACCGAGCGGAATGAGATCTGTCACCGAACCACAAAGGCCCAGCATCCGAAGGAAAGTCCTGGCCGAAACCGAGGAAGATTGAAGCAGGTTCCGAGTTAAGGTGGAAAGAATCGTCGCCCGAGCCTGGGGGACTGACACTACATTGTGAAGAGTGTCGAAATTCATACCCAAATGACGGAATCGCTGAGAAGGAAGAAGATCCGACTTCTCGCGATTGACTCTGAAACCCAGCGACGCTAGCAGGCAAAGAAACTGCCGGACATGGAACTTCAGAACAGCAGCATCATGGTGCCGTTGGAGGATGTCATCTAGGTAGGCTGACGAAGTCACTGCCGACTGAGTGCGGTGGAAAGCAAGCACATGTGACATCAGTCGGGTGAAGGCCCAAGGAGCCAGGTTCAAACCGAACGGGAGAGCTCTGAATTGATAAACTCGATCCCGAAACGAGAACCAAAGGTATTTCCGTGACGCCAGATGAATGGGTACATGGAAGTAGGCATCCTTCAGGTCAATACTGGCCGAAAAATCGCCCTGATGAACTGAACGTCAAACCGACCGTAAAGTCTCCATACTGAAACGAGGAGCAATTATGTACTCGTTCAGGATACTCAGATCGATGACAGGACGATATTGGCCGTTTTTCTTCGGCACCAAGAAAAGTCTCGAGTAGAACCCCGGTGAAAGGGTGTTCCTGACCACCTCGATCGCCCCTTTGGAGAGGAGATTGTCGATCTCCTGCACCAGAAGATCCCGACGCAGAGAATCGGAAGGGACCTGAGTCAGAAGGGGCACCCGAGATAAACTGGGGAGCCGATGGAAGGACAGTCGCAGACCGGATTGAATGACGTCGAGGGCTGAAGAGTCTGACGTTATCTCTGTCCAACGGTCGTAAAACAGCGACAGCCTTACCCTGACTGGAGGCGAATCGAGGTGAGAACCTTCACTTGTGGCCTCGACGAGGCCCCCGAGAGGAGAAACCACCTCGGGAAGTGACAGAGTCCTGAGACTTTCCTGCCTGAGGCTGCCAGCGAGCCTGTCCACATCGGCGCTTCTTATGTGCAGAAGGAGCAGACGGAGCCAAAGGCATTGCCGACGAGGTAGACGTAACAGCACGCTTGGCGGGCCTGGAACAACCCCCACCCGCAGCAGCAGGATGGTCAAGCTGTCACAGCAAAAGCTGGTCCTCCGAATGACGAAGAACTTCGCCACGAACAGCTTCCACGGAACCATGGAACAACTGAGGTCCCACCAAAGAGGCAGACCTCAGAACAGCATGTTGCTCAGAAGGAAGGGATGGTAAAGAATCCAACACCGCATCCCGGCGTGCCAGCTCCAAATTAGCCGTGTTACAGGCGTGAGCGTGTGTCAAGTTCATAAGAGCCTGTGACAAAACGCGAAAAGGCACCTGAGCGTCATCAAACTCACCTGGTGGAAAATATTCAGCCAGAGCAGCAACGACATGGTCCGCGAGAGATAACATACTAAGGCTTCCACGTTTACACGTGTAAACGTGAACGTTTCGTTTATGGGCATTAAACGTTTACAGTTCTGGTAAACGTGTACACGGAATGAAGTTTTAATAGAGTAATTTCAAAATTGCAGATTAATGCAGAAAGTCAAAGAAACAAAAAAAAAATTTCCAACTTTGCAATGCAATATTTTGATAATGCTTCAGAAAAACTGTGTACTGATTCCGTCTGGCGCCGCCGCCACAGTAACCGAACAAAATCATCTTCAAATCATGTGATATCATATGTGACACAGTCACGTGAGCCGCATGGCACGTGCTTATCTTTGGTGTTTCCTTCGAAACATGTGTGGGATGTTTTAGTTTATTCGGATTTACATGTATATTCCCAAAGTGATACGCAATTGTTCTCGATGATTTCGTTCACCTGACATGGATTATTAATTTATTATTCACACATGGGATGATCTTAGGATCAATTTATGGAGTTTGACAGACTGGCACTTGCGGTGTTTGAAAATTTGGATTCCCCTGCATGGTTTGTAGACTTTGTTTATTTTTGCGACATTGCATTCCACTCTCAAGTCCGGTATTGTCATTATTGTGCGCCATGGCAACACGCTCCAACATTACTGTTTGAAAAAACACAAGAAATTTCACCCCGAACCCACCAGAATGAGCTCAGTGACCCCCATAAATTTCAAAATTTACCTGGTGGAGAATCCCCAGACACCCCCCCCCCCCCCCCCCCCCCCTCTCCCCCATAGACTGAGCGACTTTGCCTTCGGCATCTGCATGCTGTGATCGTTCGTCTGAGTCGTTTTTGGACGAACTGTAAATCGTCTGTCTGAATAACATAAATTGTATGCCCTGTACTCAAAGATATGATGAACTTATTGACATACTGTGTATTATTACACACTTCTATCAAATATTGACTACTTGCATTGTTAGTACGTGTAAACGTTTACGTTTCGTTTACAGACAGTCGTTTAAACGTTTACAATTTTGTCTAAACGTGGAAGCCTTATAACATACCCAGCATCTCTCGGGACAGGCCCACCATAGACTCAACTACCGACATCGGGAGAACTGCCGACTTAGGCTTAGTCAACCCGAGGGAAGAAGAATCCTCATCCACAGTAGTCATCCCTTGGAAGACTGGTGGAGAGACGGAATCGTAAACACGAAACCGCGATGGAGGCAGAAAAGCATCAGCTCTAGAAAAGAAGGAACCCTTGAGGGCCTTGGAACGCATTTTGGCGTCTAAGCCCTGGAAGGACTCAACAACCTGAGCCGATTGCAGAAGACGCAAAGCTCCGGAGCTAGAAGGCTCAACAGGGTTACGGCGCTCCACAGTGGACTGCGGCCGGATGGTCACAGAAGGCTGGTCAGAAGGTTGAACGTCCGGCAATAAGCCAAGGACAAAATCCAAAGCCTGCCCCAAGACTGACGAGGGGGCCCATCACCTTCAAGATCCTCCGTAGCAGAGGAGACGTAGCCCAACTCGGGCTGACCAGCAGAAACCTCCTGTGAATACTGTGCAGTATCAAAGGGGCCAGCCGAGACATCTCGGCGACCAACCAAAGGAGGTTGTGTCTCAGGAGGCACAGGGAGGCCAACTTGAGGGTTGCCAGAAAGCAACCGGGTGAGCGCCAAAATGGCCTGACGCAGGTCACCCTGAGAATACGTCGCAGCACCATTGCCCGACGGAGCGTCCTCCCAATGGACCCTTCAGGTAGAAGAACCCAAATCCTCAGAAGAGGCCGACGTCGAACGTCGATCGGCAGACAGAATAGGGATACGGTGAGAAGACACCGGAGGATAGTCCCGATTGTGACGCCCAGGGGCCATCACTGACCTCTGCGAAACAGAAGGTCCTGTCTGCAACTCCTCTAAACAGACCGACGGCGCACGTCGATCGGTAGCTGGACCTAGGACACGGTGAGAAGACACCGGAGGATTGTCCCAAGAATGACAGGAACCTGTCATTGGCCTCTGCACGGCAGACGGCCCCAACTGCCTACCTTCTGAGACCGACGGCAAGCATCGATCGACACCCAGACTCGGAACACAGTGAGGAATCACCGGAGGAAGGTTCCGAGAGTGACAGCTAACAGGAGCTGTCACTGACCGCTGCCGAACAGCAGGCCCTGGATGCCAATGTCCCAACACCATCCCGCTAGGCGGCACACTAGCAGGGGAAGGAGGAACAATAAACGATTCACTCGAGGGACGAGGAATCGCTGCCGAAACGACCGACCGGATCAACTGACTAGGAGCAAACCTAGCCAGATGAGACGGAGCAGACAGCAAACCCGCACAGCCCCGCCGCGAGGCTAGGGGAGGCTGAGAGCACACAGACACACCAGCAGATACAGCCTCGGTCCCCCGAGACTGTAGACAATCCCCAGAGGAGATGGAAGAGCCACCATCAGACAGAATAGGATCTGGAGTAACAACTTCCTCAGCAACAGTCGACGGTGTAGGAGGCAGATCGGAGAGGGTCGCCGAGTTGACCTCGGAGAAGCTCTCTACGAAAACAGACGCCTCAAGAGTGACAGCAGAAGACAAAAAGCCCACGGTCTCCTCGCCAGGTATCACTGAACTAGCACCGTCAACAGTTGCAGAGGAACTCGCCACAGAAGACAGATCAGAATCCTGTGTGACAGAGTCACCACATGCACCAGCAGAAATGTCTGCTACGGCATGGCTACCCTTACCCCGAGAACGAGGGGTTCTAGCTCTGAACAGAACCACCTTGTTAACAGAAGCCCAGAATTTTGAGGATCAAACCCCACAAATACCACATGATTGGGCCTGAGTACAATTGTTGCAAGTGACACATGTGGAATGAGAGTCGTCCACATGCTTCACTTGCAAGCAAGAGGTACAAGGAATAGTCTTTGGCATTATATGAATGAAAATGGAATCAAGCTTCCCGCCGACGGAAAACAGCACAAAGATCGTGTTCACACGTGGGGGAAAAACAAGATTAAATGTGAAGAAACAAGCAATTATGATCAAAAGTAACATTAATCAAAAAACAATTTTGGATAGCTTGATAAAAGGATACAATCCACTTGCACACAATGAAATTCAGAGCACATAGAATAAGTTGTTCACGAAGAATAACAGCAAAGAAGCACGAGTCACAAAAATTTCCGACCATGTACAAATGGCGGAAATAAAAGGAATTGATGTCACGGTTGTTGCGCATGCGCTCGGTAAACGCAAGAGGTGTGCAGAGAGAGTACCTGTAATTTCGAGCGCTGGTCAGAAATTCTTTTTCGTGATTTTGCACTCTAGTACTTTTCCAACTCGTTTGGAAAAGATTCTAAAAGCTTGAGTTAGTTCAGAAGGAGGGCTTGCACTTATGTTACAGCCAATTGTAAACAATTGTGAGTAGGTTGAAAAGAAACTAATGATGTCAATGCGTATATTCCGAAATTGGGTAACACGAAATAATTTTCATATTATTTAAAAGTTACAGTCCTGAACGTCTCAAACCACCATTATTCACTTCCATCATCCATTTACTGCCTTGAATCCACCATATACTTCATTGATTTGTGTCTGCCACCAAAAGAGAGATTTAAAGTACAGATGTCAGTTGAGATGTTTACTGACTTAGATCCAAACAAAGAATGATGTTTGTGCCAATTCCGGTCTCTTCCTGAGTACTGCGCATGTGCAAGTAGAAAAGTATGGAGGGCCAGATAGGACTTTTAATTTTCAGTATTGTATGCAAATATGGGGGATTGGGGGGTTCAAAATTTGAGTTTGGCCCTTAATAATATTTAGTTTGCACCAACTAAGTCCGGGCCATTGGTTGTAGCATAAAAATATGGCCCGCAAGGTAATGTCCTAGGCATATCTGGTGAGAGCAATGTATATGGGAAGGTGAACGCAAAGAAAAAATAAATCAGGACACCCCCAGCTAGCAGAGTAAGGGGGCTGGAAACAAAGGCCCGACAGGAAAAGTACCCCAACAGCCATAAGGGAACTGGCAGAAATTCTACCCTCAACAGAGGGGAGAAAAGCTGCTACAACCGCCCCCAGTTGACACCTTAACTCAGTTAAAAGCAGTACCCAAAGGGTTAGCATTAATGAACAAAAGACCGAAACAGCACGGTACGCAAAAATCGCATGCGGAATCGGAATAGAGATTTATCATGAAAAATACAGTGAATAATCGAGAGAATATATAAAAACACAGCCCTGTATGTCTGGATAGTGAAGAAACAGCTAGGAATACACAATTCAGAACAGGAACATCATTAACATCGAGTCAAAAGGTATCACTGTTGAAGAGCGAAACGATCCGGAGCCTGTAAGATGGCGGAAAAAATAGAATGACATACTGGTTATACATCTGCACACTGGTTCTGGATGCCGTGGATTAGTACAAGAAGAGCATCCCCTACTGAGTGTGCACTGGTTGAACTCGACCCAGTTTAGGCTTATTTTTTTGGTGCTTTTGCACCACTTTTCTTTCCCAAATCGCTTGGGAAAGAAAAAAATAGAGAGTATTTTTCCGAAATACTTATGGATAATAGTTCAAAACCTTATGGAACAATGCATACATTAATCAAAGTGGTCTCAGTGAGGCATAAAGTGCAAATGATATTAATTTGGTTATAATTTAGACAGGACTAGGGGAGGGGGGGGGCAGGGGGAGGGGGATAGATAATAAGAGACAATAAGATGTTTGTGTTAGTAAAAAGTTCCAAATCTGTGTTACTTATCATGAATCATTTCCAAATCCAGAAGGTTAGCTATACTTGTACGTTCAAGAAATCATGAATGCAAAACTGAAATCAAGATCACAAAAAGAATAGCAATCGATTATTGCATCTCACTTTCAATGTTTGCTCATTTCTTTTTTGGCAGGTGGGATTCCGGTGTTTTAAAAATTAAAGCAGACAGAGATTTGCAACCCTTTCTCAATCTGGTCAAAATTCTTTGTTTGCACTTGTGATAACAGTACTGAAAACAAGCTATTAATTGAAAATAGAATATGTTTTCATTTTTGAAATTCATTTTAAAAATACTTTCACAATCCAGTAAAAGTATTTCCATTAGTTCCTTAAATCCTGCACCTTATGTAACCACATGTAAGCAACTAACCCTGTGCATTTTTACATCCTCAGTCTATGTATAATTTCATGTAGTGTGTGATATGGCAGCTAACAATTTGTTATAACCAGAAAATGCGACTAACCCTGTGTAATGCACAGGGTTTTCACACTTTCTGCTTATAAAAAAAAATCATTTTCAACCCTTTACCTTACATGAAAAGCAGACAACACTTGCAAATAAAATTCTTGAATAACTAATATTTTTCATTTTTTGTCTCAAAAACATAGGACATGACCTCTCATTGGAACAAGCTCGACGAGCTCGTTCCAAAGAGGGGTCATAACCTATGCTTTCGAGACAAAAAATGAAAATATAATGAAAATTAATTTCGTGATTTTGAGAAGAGCGCTGGTCGGTTTTGGCCTTCATGTTGGGTAAAGGGTTAACAGAGTAACTAACCATGTGCACTGTACAGACTCTGTAAATCTCATCTAAATCAACTCTTTACTCAACATAATTGCAAAAACAAGCAGTACTATTCAAACTCAGCTTAAGATCCCTCATTGCTTTTTTAGTGAATTCCAAAAATGAAAACATACTCTATTTTCAATTAATAATTTTTAGTAGCTGATATACCTCGACCCACTGATATAAGCATGTCATGATGAGATCCCAAAGAGACTACTTTTGTAATCACAGTACTGTATTACTGTCCGATGCCCTTCCTAACAAATGAACATCACCAGAATACTATTAACTGCTAAAGTGAAATATTTTTTTGTTCACAAGTCTGTACCTTGTTACAATGTGTTCGAGAGGGCCAATAGCCACTCTCCCATAAATTGTAACAAGACAAATCCATCCAGACAAAATAAATTCACTTGAAAGATAAGAAGCACATCCCCAGAATATGAGGTCTTTAAGATGTGATACCTGCACTTGAGAATAAAGCTCAAATTTGGGTTTCAAGCACTCAATCTGTTAATAATTGACTTGTTGACTAATTAGTATTTAACCCTTTACACAACAAATCGGCCACATCCCCCGCATAATATGGAAATTCAGCAGCTGAAAAAAATATTATTTTTCAAAAAATTTCACCCAAACCATATCATGTGACCCCTCTTTGGAACGAGGTCATCGAGCTCGTTCCAATGAGGGGTCACAAGATATGGTGTGGTAGAAATTTTTTGAAAAATTATAAATTTAAAATAATTTGTATATTTTTATACTTACCAATGGCCCAGACTAGCTGGTGCTAACTCAAAGTTATCAAGGGCCAAACACAAATTTTTAACCCCCAACTCCCCAAAATTTGCTTGCAAAACCGAAAATTAAAAGTCCTATCTGGCCCTCCATACATTTACTCTGTGCGCATGCGCAGCCGTAAAAAAGTGACTGGAATTGGCGCCAACATCATTCTTTGTAGAAGAGAGTACTGTATAGTAATTCAGCGGGGAGGTATGAGTGCCCACTTATGGGAGGGCCATCTCCGTCATTGGTGAGTATAAAAATATACAAATTACATTAAATTTATAATATTTTTACCCTATACCCAATGGCCCAGACTAGCTGAATCGTAAAAAGGCAGAGGACCTAGGACTTCAGAATTAGTAGACCAACATAGTTCCAATCCTGTAAACCAAGGTGAAAGGAAATTAAAATTATTAGGAATTACATGTATGTCTCTCTATACAGTAATAGAGAAGACATATCATAAATAAGGAGCCTAATTTAAGTAATTCCGTATTCTTAGCATGAAGACTATATGCTAATTTGCATGTAACAAGTTCCCAATTTTTAAGGTTAGCCCGGGCTAAGCCCCAAAAATGAGGAGGCGTATTTAAGAATGAGAAGATATCCCCCACAAACATTTGCCATATACAACAAAACACAAGCTGTATCCAAGATATAATCTACAGACAAAACAGCTTCACTCATCGTTACATACTTATCAAACCGGAGAAGAGGTAAAAAATCACCCCACCCAAGTTTTTTAGAAGGAATCTTCAAAAAAGAAGAGAGGAGTGCTCTGGAATCGGTAAAAAAGAATACCAAATAACAATATAAATATACGTCGAATAGACACCCAGGTATTAATTATTATTAATAAATTGGTGCTTATTGGTGCCACTTCAGAAGCTAAGGCTATAGCAGTGATCCCGGTAATTAATATCGCCCGCTTATAACATATACCGGAGGCGGCATATGCAGATAGGTCGAAAACCGGTGATATAAGATATAACATACACATGTCCAATAGAATCACAATGGATGATCTCTGGAGAGTAAACACACTTCCAAGGTAAACCACAGGCGACCCCATTCAGGTGTACAATAAATTCCAGTAAATAACACTCCCAGATGTGTTCTATCCAATATGTATGTTCCAGGAAACGTGCGAATATACGAGAGTGAAAGACAAGATGTACTCGATTGGGTACCGCCATTAATAGAAACCTGGATCTAGAAATGGATCGAGCTATGATTAACAGACTCGCCACGGACCGCCCCCGAAATAATTCATAGTTTCTAAGGTCCATAACATACAATAATGCATCTGCCTAATAATGCGATTATTATGCACGTGAGAATTGAAATTCCACATGTAATCATCTGAATACCAGTTAACTGACCAGACAGCCTTCCAGGTACCCCAAGGCTAACAATTTATTGACGATGAATCATATGCTCGTATATGACATATAGACGAATCAACCACAGGAAACCAACCAACTAGAAAGTGGATGTGCCCATGAGGTCGCCATGGAACATGACCCAGCCGTCACTCGAGAAGTCATGAAATGAATGTATGTACTTAAATGCATACGAGACTTACGGGAAGAAAACTGCGTCTTGCCTGGTAATCACCTCTTAACCCATTGGCAGTGGGGGGTGCGGTGGGGGGGGGGGGGGGGGGGTGGGTTCAGGGGGAGAGGGATTCAAAATCATAACGAACCCCCTTCACCCACATTACTTGAATCGTTCTTGTGTTCGTTATCACATAGTATAGATAGTATAGGAACTGCAAGGATCCCTCACGTCTGATCGACTCCATAATGCCACTAAGGTGGAGAAAGATGTGAAGAACAAAAACTTCCCCTGATAAAGAAGGTCCTCTCGTGCAGGAAGCTTCCAAGGAACGTCCCATAACAGACACCTGAGAAGATTGATCCAAGGTTTCTGTGACTACAGAGGTGCTACTATCAGGATTTCGCAACGAGACTGTTTGAACTGAACAGAATCTGCTAAATCAACAGAGTTGGAGGATACGCCTACCCTATCATTCCGTTCCATGAGATCAACCGAGTGTCTACTGCATACACTCGATGATCTTGGCATGATGACACAAACGTCGGTAACTGATTGTTCCGGTGTGTCGCAAACAGATCTATCATGGAACGATCCCACTGGTAGCAAATCTGCCTGAATATTCGCTTATTGAGAGTCCAGTCCAATGGCAACAGGCGACCTTTCCGAGAAAGCGAGTTTGCTAGTACATTCAGACGACCCGGTATATGATGGACAGAAAGATGAACATGATGATTCATGACATATAGGAGAATCTTCTCCGTTAATTCGCATAATGGCACTGAATGAGTGTCACCTTGGTTCCTGATGTAAGCTACTACTGTCGAATTGTCCGACAAAATTTGAACATGGACGTCCTCTATTATGTGAATCCAATGTTGTAGCGCTAACCAAATTAACATCATCTCTTGATGTTTATGCGCTTCTCTAGGAACCGAGGGTCTCAAAGACCCTGACACCTCTAATCTGTGGGACTTAGGGTCGCATCCCAACCCGTTTGACTCACATCCATCATAATCGTGAAAGCCGGATCCGGCAGTTGCAGCGGAACTCCCTGAGTTAACCACTGAATATCTGCCCAAATCTGAACCCCTGTTTACTAGATTCGTTGAAACAATACTGGTTTCGAGAGAATGCGTTTTCACACTCCAGTTCTGAGTAAAGACTATCTGGAGGAGACGCGGGCGAAGGAGGCTCGTCAGAATAAGATCCGAAGCCACTCTGCACAGCCCCATCAGTCGCATGAATTCCTTCGCCATTAATGCGTCTGAGTGTAGACAAAAGCGAGCATAACAACTGACAAATTTCGCTCTGGGTAACGGCTGACGAACCACATTATTGTGAGTCTTGAAGCTCAAATACTTAACAAACAATATGAATTATAACTCGGTGAGAGGCCTGCCCTCAGAACCTCACCGCCAACAATGTACCGCAACACCCGTCTCCAACATTAGTCATTCCAATGAAAACAAGAATGACAAGAGTCCACAGGAGTGCATCAACTAAAGTCGATATCAGACCTCCAAATCCACAACAAAATATATATAATTACAACACATGAATAATAGCAATCAAAAATAAATTCAAAATATTTTTTGGAAATTTTTTTTTTTAAAAATGCCTAAGTTCCCAAAGGGAACATTAAGAGCCCAAAGGCATCCCGAAAGAGCCTAAGTTTCAAATTTTTTGAGCTACACTACTGGAATAATAATCAATGTATCATACAGTAATTCTACAGTAACAGAATATAAAAAAACTACCTATATATGAGGACGTTGTCAATGTAAACAACATCAATGTAAACAAGACATCAGGCACACAAAAAGGCCCAAAGTCAGAAAACAATTTAATGCTACCAGATGCAAAGCTAGATCTTCATACGAAGAAAAAACGATATATCGGATAGAAGATGCAAGACTAAACGACCTAACACCCCTAGAGTGAGGACGTAACCATGGGGATAAACAGAATAATTATTCTGAAATACAAGTTAAACTCCCAAGAAATTTAATAAAAAATTTCAATAAAAAATAGCAAAAAGCTTAGGAGTTTAACAGGAAGGGTTCATGGAAGGATAGGGAAGGAATACTTAACAAACAGTGGAATAATCATGAACAAAAACGATGATGTCAAGCGTATGTGCCAAACTTGGGAAATATGAAATAATTTTATAATTATTATAAAGTTACAGCCCTGAACGTCAAAAACCACTGTTGAACACTTCCATCATCCAATAACAGCCTTGGATCCACCAATTCTTGCATTGATTTGTGTCTATCGTCAAAAAAGGAGATTTTAAAGCACAGATGTGAGTTCATTGTTGATGACTTTAGGGCCAAACAAAGAATGATGTTGGTGCCAATTCCGGTCACTTCCTGATGGCTGTGCATGCGCAGAGAGTAAATGTATGGAGGGTCAGATAGGACTTTTAATTTTCGGTTTTGCAAGCAAATTTTGGGGATTGGGGAGTTCAAAATTTGTGTTTGGCCCTTGATGATCTTGAGTTAGCACCAGCTAGTCTGGGCCATTGGGTTATTGTGTAAAAATATTACAAAAAATGATATTTAAAATAATAAATTTTGATACTGTCTGCGTTGGTTAAAGGGTTAAAAAGTTTAGATGCAAAGCAGCTGTACAAAAAACTAAGAAAAAAATACGATTAGTCTAAATTTCCAGACCTGTTTGTTTATTTATTGGTGTTTTAGGTCACTTTGATCACCTAGGGCTACTGCATGACCGCAATGCAAGTATAAAGTCCAGTTTAGACAATTGTTTATACTTATCTTGCCCACTTTTGAGGACTTGCACCCAAGGCATTGGTTACTGGGTCCTTTTCCACCAGAAAACAGGACATGTTTATCACAGTAAACAAGTAACGTTCCACTTTCCTGGGTTCTCATGAAGGGTGGGGGGGGGGGGGGCAGACTTGAGTTCAAGCAATTTGCAGTTTATAGAAAATAATGGTGAGACTCACCCATCATTTGAGCAAGTCATATATTCCTCTCTAATTTTTGGATGCCAGCATCCACTGTTTAACATAGCTGTGTGACCCTGCAAACATTAAGAAAAAAATCAAGTATTTACATGTACATTCTTGATTCATGTTATAGATAGCACCCATCATTTAAATCAAAAGCTAAACATAAACAAGTGCACCGCCAGGTATGGGTTATGTCCCCCGACAGCAAGTTCTTACACTGGACATATTGAAGACTAAAACAACAAATTTTCAAAGTCGAAAAAATGGATAAAGGGACATAACTCAGCCAAAATTGGTCAGACTGAACCTAAATCCAAACTTGACCTGCGTATTCATGAGACAAACCTATGCACAAAATTTGGTGTTGATTCAATAACTCAAACTAAAGTTATCAGCCAGACATCCAATTCTCAAAGTCAGCCAAAATTGATCAGACCAAACCCAAATTCGCACTTGACCTGCATATTCTTGAAACAAACCCATATACAACATTTGGTGTTGATTCAATAACTCAAACTGAAGTTATCAACCAGACACCAAATATCCAAAGTTGCGAAATTGGGCAGAAAAGTGTCAAAAAATGATAAATTTAAAGTAATTTGTATATTTTTTATACATACCAATGTCCCAGACTGACTGGTGCAAACTCAATATAATTCCAGGCCAAACACAAATTTTGAACCTCCCAATCCCCCAAATTTGCATACAAAACCAAAAAATTCAAGTCCTATCTGGTCCTCCATATTTTTAACTGTACATGCGCAGTAACCAGGAAGGTACCAAAATTGGCGCCAACCAGCATTCTTTCTATAGTGCCTGCAAAATGTTATAATCAGCGGGGAGGTATGAGTGCCCACTCAAGGGAGGGCCATTTCCGTCTGGGCCATTGGTAAGTATAAAAAATATACAAATTACTTTAAATTTATCATATTTTTATACTACAACCAATGCCCAGACTAGTTTAAACGTAAAAAGGCTGGAGGGCCTGGGACTTGAAGGAAAATCCAATCTCTCAATTACTTCGATAAAGAATAGCTCCTACAGGAGAATAGGAGAAGACATAGGAATTACATATGTCCTTCTCTTATAAAAAAAAGAGAATGACATAACACCAACAAACCGATTATAAAGCTAGCCCAGAGAATGAGATGATTTATACTCATTTAAAAGTGTCTGAGGATTTTAGAGATGCTCGTTTGACACGTAACATATCCAAATGCTTCACAGTGAGCTACACTTTAATAAAAACAGTACATAAATGAGACAGTTATTGCTGCACACCGAGCTACACATTAAAACCACCCAGCACTGACACTGGACTACTGTCTCTGGAGGGGGCATTCCCTTGCTTTTCACTATCAAGCCAGATAACATAAGGGAAAAACCATGTAATATTAATGGACGACATTCTGAGCAACAGAAAGAGGACCCAAAGATCTAAGGTCACCGGAGATGGACTCTAAATTTCTAAGGTTAAATTTGGTAAATGAAGAGGGCTGTGTCCAGTATGCAGCCTTCATAAGATCAGTAATGGCTATACTGTTAGAATAAGCCCAAGAAATGGACAGTGCTCTAACCTCATGCGCTGAAATCTTGTTGACAAAACGTTGATCCGAAGATAGGCTTTCATAGGCAATACGTATTGCCAATTGAATCCATCTTGCGATAGAATGAACCGATATATCTCTACTGTTAGGAATCAACGAAAGAAAAAATCTTTTTCTTCACTTTCTAATATAACCCAATCGACGTTTATAAAAGCGCATTGCTCTAACTGGACACAGCAAAGGTCTACGGTTGTACGAGGATGGTAAAGCCCTAATGATAATAGGCTCCGGCTGCTTATCCGAAATCTGATTCTGAGCCAAAAATCCCATCGACAGATAATGCATGAATGTCACTAACTCTTCTGGCAGATGCAAATGCTAAGAGAAAGACCGTTTTATAGTTCAAGAATTTGAACTCTACATCGTCTAACGGCTCAAAAGGAGTTTCTTGAAGCTTCAACAGAGCCCAAGTCAAATTCCATTTAGGAATTAATCTATGGGTTTTAGGTCTATTAATAGAGAAATGTCTAATTAGCTTGGATAAAGAAGAAACTGATCCAATAGCCAAGTTATCACGATGAGCATAAATGTCTGATAACATAGACCTATAGCCCTTAATAGTGACAGGCTGCAAGTTTAATACGTCAAACAAGTAGACCAGGAAATTGGCAATCTGTGGAATGGACGGATCATAGATGTCTACAGACTGGTCCATACACCAACAGAAGAAAACCCTTCACTTCGCTGCATAATTCAATGAAGACAAAGAGGAGGCCCTCCTACAGTCAGAAATTGCGTCCAATGCTCGTCCTGTCAAATGTTTTCCATGCAGGAAGGACCGCACAACGGAAATACGTGAAGGTTCAGACCTTTGGGTTGTGATGCAGTGTGTGGGACTTCCCCTGATATAGAAGGTCTTTTCGAGGAGGAAGCATCCGGGGAATGTCCCATAACAGACATCTGAGAAGACTGATCAAGGGTTTCTGTGACGACAGAGGAGCAGGATTTTGCAGTGAGACTGTTTGATTTTTAACAGAATCTGCTGAATCAATGGAGCAGGAGGATATGCATATCCTATCATTCCGTCCCACGAGATCGATAGAGCGTCTACTGCGTACGCTCAATGATCTGGGCATGGAGACACAAATGTCGGTAATTGATTGTCCAGGTGTGTCGCAAAAAGATCTATCATGAGACGATCCCACTGGTAGCAGATCTGACTGAATACTCGCTTGTTGAGAGTCCACTCCAATGGTAACAGGCAACCTTTTTGTGAGAGCGAGTCTGCTAGTATGTTCAGACGACCCAGTATATGACGGACTGAGAGATGAACGTGATGACTCAGAGCAAATAGGAGAATCTTCTCCGTTAATTCGCATAAGGAATCGAATGAATGCCACCTTGGTTCCTGAGATAAGCTACTACCATCGATTTGTCTGACAGAATCTGAACATGGACGTTTGCTATTTGAACAATCCAATGTGGTAGTGCTATCCAGATAGACATCATCTCTTTGAAGTTTATGTGCATCTCCAGAAACTGAGGGTCACAAAGACCCTGACACTTCAAATCTGCGGGACTTAGAGATGCACCCCAACCCATCTGACTCACATCCGTCATAAACCTGAAAGCCGGATCCGGTAGTTGAAGTGGAACTCCTTGAGTCAACCACTGGAGATCCACCCAAATCTGAACCTTTTGTTTTACTAGGTCCGTTAAAACAATCTGGGTTTCGAGCGAATGTGTCTTCACACTGCAGTTCTGAGTAAAGAATATCTGGAGGGGACGCGTGAGCAGGCGGCTCATCGGAATAAGATCCATCAGTCGCATAAACTCCCTCACAGTCAATGAGGGAGAGTTTAGACAAAAGCGAGCGTAACAACTGACTAATTTTGCCCTGGGTAACAGCAGACGAATCAGATTGTTGCGAGTCTCAAAGCTCATTCCCAAGTGAATGAAGGGCCTGGATGGAGCTAGGTCCGACTTTTTCTCATTTACTATGAAACCGAGATGTCGGAACAAGTGAAACAGACTCTGAACATCGTTCTGAAGAATTATTATGTTGCCGTATCTCTGAAGAATGTCGTCCAAGTAAGCCGACATTACCACAGATGAATGAGATCGAAAGTATGACATTACCGTGTTCATTATTCGAGTGAAAGCCCAAGGAGCTAGATTCAGACCGAAGCACATTGCTCTGAACTGATAAACCTCTCCTTGCACGGCAAAACACAGATACTTCCTGAATGCCGGATGTACCAGGACATGAAAGTAGTCGTCCTTTAGATCTATGCTTGCCGCATGGTCCACTCAAATGCTCGCTCTTACCAACCAAACGGTTTCCATTGAGAACTTTGGAGCTATGATCAACTTGTATATCCAGCTCAACTCTATTACCGGTCGGAACAGCTGTCTGGCTTTGGTACGAGGAACAGGTGACTGTAAAAACCTTGTGAATTTTGATTCTCGATGACCTCTATGGCTTTGTAAAAATTAAAAATCCTTTCTGTTTATACCAAAGGGGTGCAATGTCCTGAGTCGGTATATCCAATTTATTTCATGTTCCCGTCTCCTAGTGGTGGACGAATTTGAATCAGGATTTGATTTGAGGATGAAAACAATGCGATAACTTAGATCATTGGTATTGTGATCTGGTTGGGTGAAGTGTAGAGCTACGGTTGTGTCTCTGCCATGTTTTATATCTGCTTGATGTTCTCGTAGGCGTATGCCAAAATGGCGTTTGCTTTCACCACTGTATTGTTTTTTGCACAGTTTGCAAGTAAGCAGATAAATACAGTTTCTTGTTTGGCAAGAGTATTTTTTGGGTCCACGAAATCTTTCTTTTGTTTGACTACTTTTGAACCATAAAGTGTTTTCCTTAAGGTGTTTGCAGATGCCACAGTTCGGGCGAGTGCACATAGTGGACTTGATTTTCGATGGGTGCCAACTCTAAGGCACAACATTCTGTGTAGAAGTTAATTTGTAATTGTGTCTTCATTTGTTTAACTTGGCTGTTCCGAAATTTTCGGTATAGCACTAGGTTCTCTGGTCTGATATTTATCCTTTTCAGTGTGAGCTTTTCCTCTTTTTTTGTGGTTGTTCCACGTTTTCTTCAGGAATTGTTTGATTCGATATACTTCCTATGAGGCTCAGCATTGACTCACTTCTGACTGACATGCTTTCCGATTGGTGACTTGCATTAGCTATTGTCCGTATTTCTATAGTGAAATACTAAAAATTTAAAATACAATCCAAGAAGTAAACGGACAATTTCTTTATATTTAGCCTAACCGGTTTCTTCCCTATTGGGATTCATCAGAGGCGATAGCACTACTCTGTTTGTGTGTGTCCGGAGACCGGAGCAACTCAGAGAGAGCTTTTCACCCTGTCATCGATAAGTGATGATGACGCAAGGGCTGCATCATGTCTATCCAACTCCAAATTTGCCACTGTCATGGCGGAGTTGTACATGGCATACATGACTGCCCTGGAAAGAACTCTAAGCGAACTCTAAGTGAACTCTAAGCGAGGAACAAACATCCTCAAATTCCTTCCCATTTTGACGTTGTGCCTAGTGATATGGACTGCATAGGACATCGCGTCCAGACTCGCTCTTTTAAATGAAATAGCCGATTCCTTCACATCCAAGCGTAAATTGAATAATGTGGGTACGGACATATCTAAATCCTCAGCCTGCTCATCCAAATGCAGAGGAGCTCTCTGGGCATCTTCTCCAACCGTTTTATAAGAACGTGGTCCAAGAAACGGTATATTGATTGAAGATGCAGATAAGAAACCGCCTTTCTTCTTGGCACTTGCTAGGTTGAATATGGCGTCGTTAACAAGGCCGAAGGCCTCCGACACTTGCCAAGATTGTTTTGGGAAGGAAAGAACATCGAAATCTTTGTCCAGAGACGACACAGCGGTTTCTACCTAGCAGTCGCAGCTTGCTGATCGGGTGGAACAATGTCAGGATAGTATTGATGAATGAAATTCATCGCTACCATATGCTGCTCTGAAAGGGAAGGGTAATCCTCTTCCTTGTCCCTTTCACCATCCAACTGATTCAGCTGAGAATTTCGGTCAACCGCATCTGTATGTACAGATGACTAGACCGACCCAGCACCGTCCAACAGCTCACCCCACCAGAGTCTGCGGAAGGCTGCTTATGCACTTGCTGGGAAGCTGCGATGAGCTGCGCAGTCTGCGACAGCAGGTCCTTTACAGAGGCTTGAGGAGCAGTGGTCTTCTGTTTTTTCGCCACTTGCTGCTCCTGGGATGGAGATCCCAATGTAGACCTCTTCTCCGCATGTCCCAATGAATAAAGCCTGAGATTACTAGCTACCGGATGGTCCGACTTCACGGGCGAAGACTGGATATCCGAAGTCGGGTAGCTATCATGCGGTCGTGTGTGCTTTTCTGAAGTTGAGGAAGAAGCTGTGACTGTAGCCAACCCCGGATGCAGTCTAGACGAAGCGTACGAGCGGCAGGTGTGGACGTTAGCTCCGGCTCAGGCAAGTTTCTCAAAACAACATTTGGCCCCAAATGTTGCTGGGTCAGAGAAGGCCCTCCCGTTATCAGACCCCGCCGGGCTTCCAGAAGAGAAACTTGCAGGCTTCCTCCCTTTTGCCATCGACGCTGGGTGAGCTTTAGTTTTGAGGTGCTCGCTCTACCCAATTCTACACTTCCTTCGACAGCAACGGACTTACCCGGTGTTACGGCTCCAATATCGGGTTGGCCGCTTCAGCAGTTGAACTGGCTGCTGGAATAAGTTTTTATTCCCTGTTTAATGTTAAGGAGCACCTTAGCTGCCAGTTCTGTTTGTTCATCAGAGTGTGACGACGGCAGCACACTTTGGATGGGTGTGACAATACCATCACCATATTCTTGTTCCTCTGAAAAAAAACCTGAAAAACTAAAATTATTCTGCGGTGAGAGCTCCGGCATAGGAACCTCACTGCCAACAACGTACCGCGACACCCATCTCCAACATCTGTCATCCCAATGTACACAAGTAGGACAAGAATCCGTAGGAGTGCATCGACTACAGGCAAGGCAACAAGCATGTAAATCCGAGGAAGATTTCCTCGCTTTGCATTTAGAGCAGTAAGCTTTAATAGTTACAATCAAAAGACAGTCGACAGCACTCCTACAAATTCCACAACAAAAATACATAAGGATACATGAATAATACCAATCAAATTAATTTCGAAACAATTATGAAAAAAATATTTCGAAAAATGTTTTGAAAATGCCTAAGTTCCCAAAGGGAACATCATGAGCCCAAGAGCATCCCGGTAGAGCCTAAGTGTTGACAAAATCCAATTTTTTTCTAGCTACACTACCGGAATCATAAGCAAAGAATCCTACAGTAATTCTAAAGTATTATAATACTAAATATTACATGTTAAGGGCGTTGCCAAATGTAAACAATGTGAATAGAAAAAAAGCAGAAACAAGACAACAGGCACACAAAAAGACCCCAAGTCAGTAACCAGATGCAAAGCTAGATCTTCATACGAAGAAAAAACGATACATCGGATAGAAGATGTAAGATCAAAATGGCCCAACACCCCTACGGTGAGGCCATAACCATGGGGATATAGAGAATAAACAGTCTGTAATAAACATTCTGTAATACACGTTAAACTCCCAAGAAATTTAATAAAAAGTCTCAATAAAAACAGCCAAAAAGCTTAGGAGTTTAACAGGAGAGGTTCATAGAAGGATAGGGAAGAAACACTTAACAAACTGTAGATTAATCATTAGCAAGAATGATGACGTCAGGCGTATGTCCCAAAAATGGGGAAACATGAAATAATTTTTATAATTATTATAAAGTGAAACCACCGTTGTTCACTTCCATCATCTATTTATAGCCTTGAATCCATTAAATTCTTTCACTGATTTGTGTCTGGCATCCTCAAAAAAGGAGATTCAGAGCACAGATGTCAGATCATTGTTTACTGACTTAGGGCCAAACAAAGAATGATTGTTTGCGCCAAGTTCGGTACCTTCCTGGTTACTGTGCATGCGCAGTTAACAAAAGTATGGAGGACCAGATAGGACTTGAATTTTTCGGTTTTGTATGCAAATTTTGGGAGGGTTCAAAATTTGTGTTTGGCCCTGAATTATATTGAGTTTGCACCAGCTAGTCTGGGCCAATGGTTGTAGTATAAAAATATGGGCATAACACCAACAAAAATTATCGGATCCAGCCGATATTCAGAATTCCCCTAATCATTGGGGTAAGGGAAATATACACCAAATTTGGTTTTGATTCGATGACCCAAACTTTAGTTATCACCCCGGACGGATGGACAGATGTACACACGCATACAGCTGACAATAGTCCTCCGACAAAATGTTTTGTCGGGGGACAAATAGGGCACTATACCAAAATTTGCATGCATACACATATGCAATGTGATTTGCGAGGGAGTTAATAGATCATTTGTGTGATGAATATGGTTTTGTGCTTCATCTTTTATCAAATGATGTTAGTCCAATCGGTAAAATGTTGATCCACTATATACTTAAACATTAAACAGTATAGGAAATAGTCAGTCTTCAATGTGCATGTGTGAACACTCAGGATATTTCCATCTGGGGGATGGTCATAATACCCCCCTGTCACCTGGTTCCACCACCTCTGGTCACATCATAATTATAAATAAAACATTTGCTGTCCCAAATGAATTCAGTGACTTGACAGACACACATAGGCTAGCCAGC
Source organism: Pictodentalium vernedei (assembly GCA_031216915.1). NCBI lineage: Eukaryota > Metazoa > Mollusca > Scaphopoda > Dentaliida > Dentaliidae > Pictodentalium > Pictodentalium vernedei. Next base: position 240,564,188 of record CM062293.1, on the reverse strand, counting down.
GTATGGCATTTGGGCTTCCAACACATGTAGTTCGTCCTAAAAAGGACCCCCCCCCCCCCTGCTCTGTCTGGAATTATACCTCCCTTCAAGAGGTATAATGCCTGGGCAGTCCTTTTTAAAACTACTGTTACGTCTATGTGGGTCTCATGACATCAGGCTCTGTAACACGGCCAGCCCAAATGCTTGCCAAAAACTTCACCTGGTAAAGAATAGCTATATTGAGTTGAAGTGCTACAAATTTCAACAACCACATCACATCACATTGTCTTGCAAACAACCTTCAAGTTACCTTAGTATTTGCTTGGTCTATGATGTACTGATCTCCCTTTGGACATTCTAGAACTTCAAAGCCATCTCTATCTATAATTTTTGCCTGTGCATTTCCTGCTACCACTAGTATCACATCACCTGTTGTACTGTATTGCAAATTTTTGATCTGATGACTAAAAAGACAAAAAAAATTGTCAAAGTTTAAAAATTTTTTTGTTTCTCAGTAGTGCTGGAACGATTAGCCGACTAATCGATGTCGATGCGATTATTAAATTAGTTGATCCCTAAATCTGCTAGTCGATTAGTCGGAACATCTGCCCCAACCATACACCATCCCCTTAAATTCACCCAACATTGTTGCGAACGTCACAAGTAAACTCCCGAAATTAAAAAACAACCCACGGAAATAACGCGTTTGATGTTTCCGACTGCATGAATAACATCCCTAGTTGGCCAACTGACCTGAGATTGAATAAGACCAGGGGTGCGTGAAGTAAACAGGGAAAAATATATGGATGAGCTTATTCTCGAGGGAGCAGCCTGCAGGAAAATTAGGACCCAAAGTTGACATGAAATTAGGCCACCTACGGACATCAATTTGTTCACCAGGTACTGGTAAGTTCGAAATGTCTTACAGAAACATCAAAGAGAAATTATGGAAGAACACATACCAGTTCGTATTTGGAACAATTTGTTATCACTAAAGAACCAATTACAAAATCCATGTGCTTTTTTTTTTCATTTTGTAAATACATGCGGACAAATTCCTGGAAATCTGCGAGTTTCCGGGAAATTGAAAGTGAAACTAGCTTTTCCTCGAACTGCAACTGAGTTAAGAGGAAACCCAATCAGGCCAGGTGATGATTTTCAAAGCAGACAATATGGAAATTAGTAGGCGTGTTCGATGTATGCATAATTATGGACAGATAAGAGGTTAAGTCATAATACGAGAAGTTGTGTGGGAGTGTTCGGTGTACAATTGTTGACAGGCTGATGACTGCTGTGGGCGTTAACTGTGCTTAATTTTTGACAGGGGATGTACATCACGCATGCATAAAGAGCACTTCCTTTTGTTAACATTCAATGGGATGGAACGAATAATATAAAAAAAACCTGAATAATGATTTATTTTATTAAAATATCAGTGACTATATTGAGAAACTAGAGGGGGTATCAGTACCCCGTGGCTCACCAACAGGTGGCCAATGTAAAGGGGTGGTTGGAGTAAAAAAAAAAATGTTCAAAACTTGCACACAAAAGTCCAAAATTAAAGAAAATAAGCAGCTAAAGGGTTAAATAATATAATAATCCCTAAGAAGCATGCTAACATAATATAGGAACCATGGCAATATGCTACAAGGTAAGTCTCCACTTTGAAAAAAAGAAAGACAAACCTTAAAACCTGCACATAAAGGTAAAAAAAGTATCACATTTGTTTCAAAGGGTTAAAATTTAGAAAAATACCCTGAAAATATTACAATAAAAAGCATGGCAATATGCCAGTGAGATAAAACTCCACTTAAAAAAAATATCAAAACCTGCACACAAAAGTACAAAACCTGCACACAAAAGTCCAAAATTAAAGTAAATAAGCAGCTAAAGGGTTAAATAATATAAAAAATAGCCCAAGAAGCAACCTAACATAAAATAGGAACCATGGCAATATGCTACAAGGTAAGTCACCACTTGGAAGAAAAGAAAGACAAACCTCAAAGCCTGCACATAAAAGTAAAAAAAAGGATCACATTTGTTTCAAGTGGTTAAAATTGAGAAAAATACCCTGTCACAGTAACCACAATGGCAATATGCCAGTAAGGTGAAAGTCTACTTGAAAAATATCCACTTGGAAGAAAAGAAAGACAAACCTCAAAACCTGCACATAAAAGTATCACATTTGTTTCAAAGGGTTAAAATTTAGAAAAATACCCTGAAAATGTTACAGTAACCACCATGGCAATATGCCAGTGAGGTAAAACTCCACTTAAAAAAAAATATCAAAACCTGCACACAAAAGTACAAAACCTGCACACAAAAGTCCAAAATTAAAGTAAATAAGCAGCTAAAGGGTTAAATAATATAATAATAGCCCCAAGAAGCATCCTAACATAAAATAGGAACCATGACAATATGCTACAAGGTAAGTCGCCACTTGGAAGAGAAGAAAGACAAACCTCAAAACCTGCACATAAAAGTAAAAAAACCATGAAAACCTGCACACAAACGTCAAAATAAGTCCAAAATTTGATTCAAAGGGTTAAAATTAAGATGAAATACCCTGGAAAAGAGTTAAATGTTATCATGAACCCCCACAGCAATATGTAAAGAAGAAAAAAATTTTTTTAAAAGCACAAAAATCCAAACCTGCAAACAAAAGAAGTCCAAAATTGAAGTAATTAAGCAGGAAAAGGGTTAAAGAATACAACGTAGCCCTAAGATGCACATTTACATACAATAGAAAGCATGGACATATGCTAAAAGGTAAATCTACACTTGGAAGAAAGAAAGAGAAAACCCATGAAAACCTGCACGCAAACGTCAAAATAAGTCTAAAAATCTATTCAAAGGGTTAAAATTTTTTTTAAAATGCACTGGAAAGATATCAATGTTATAATAACCACCACTGCAATATGCAGTGAGGTCAACCTCACTTGAAATTGTTTTTTTTTATCACAACCTGTACATAAATGTAAGAAGCTGCAAGCCTAAGTCCAAAAGCTGTACATAAAAGTCCAAAATTGAAGTAATTCAGCAGGAAAAGGGTTAAATAATACAAACATAGCCTAAGATGCATGTATACATACAATAGAAAGCATGGACATATGCTGCAAGGTAAATCTCCACTTGGAAGAAAGGAAAAAAAAAAACATCAAAACCTGCACGCAAACATCAAAATAAGTCTAAAATTTGATTCAAAGGGTTAAAATTAAGACAAAATACCCTGGAAAAGAGTTAAATGTTATAGTGAACCACCATAGTAATATGCAGAAACTCTACACTTGGAAGAAAGGAAAAAAAAAAAACCCATGAAAACCTGCACGCAAACGTCAAAATAAGTCTAAAAATCTATTCAAGGAGTTAAAAATTTTTTTAAAATGCACTGGAAAGATATCAATGTTATAATAACCACCACTGCAATATGCAGTGAGGTCAATCTCACTTGAAATTGTTTTTTTTTATCACAACCTGTACATAAAAGTAAGAAGCTGTAAGCCTAAGTCCAAAAGCTGTACATAAAAGTCCAAAATTGAAGTAATTCAGCAGGAAAAGGGTTAAATAATACAAACATAGCCCTAAGATGCATGTTTACATACAATAGAAAGCATGGACATATGCTGCAAGGTAAATCTCCACTTGAAAGAAAGATAAAAAAAAACATCAAAACCTGCACGCAAACATCAAAATAAGTCTAAATTTGATTCAAAGGGTTAAAATTACGACAAAATACCCTGGAAAGAGTTAAATGTTATAGTGAACCACTATAGCAATATGCTGAAACTAAAAAAAAATTTGAAAAGCTAAAAAATCAAAACCTGTACACAAAAGTTCAAAATATTTGAGAGCGGACGCCGATGCCGACGCTGATGCCGACGCCGACATGAGGGCTATGCCATAGGCTCACACAACTAACGTTGGTGAGCCAAAAATGATTTTAAACAGAAGCTACCAACATTAATTCTCTCTCAAAACTGAAAGAGGTTTTGAGGACTTTGAAAGCTTCACTTGCCATTGTTTCACTGCAAGTATTACTGTTAGTTTTAACCAGGGAAGAACGGCGGTACACGTGTTTGATAACAATAACATTGGGGCTTCGACTAGTCGATTAGTAATCGATTACTGCTGGCGACTAGTCGATTCCTGAAAATCACTAATCGTTTCAACACTATTTCTCAGGCACCTCCGTTGTCATAGAAGGGACACTTTTTTTTCACATGGATATCTCTTCTGTGACACTATTTTGCATCTGAAGGACAAATATTTAACCAACTGTACCTTTTTTGACAGAGCTCACAGAGCTCTGTCAAACATGGTGTAGTTGGTTAAATTTTTAACTACATTATGGGAAATTTTCACTACTGAAAACATTGGTTTGCCACATAATAGTGTAAGTAGTTATAATCTTGAATCCAACTACTTTCAGGGCTGTTTTGTGAATAAACAATAAAAAAAGCCTCCCTCTGTCATCATAAAATTGAGGAAAAATTGCCTGAGAAACAAGAAATTTATTTTATAGGCCTAAGCAGTTACAGCATTCTTAAAAACAAACCATCAGTATGTACACTGAGCTCAAATCTTCATCAATTAACTACAGCCAATGTGAATTGGGTGACAGTATAGGAATCCGTGTGTGTCTGTGAGGACTTGTTGGTATATGTATACATGTCTGCATGATATTTCAGCAAAAAAATCAAACAAAGGCAGTAAAATTTAGCACACAAATTGTTTGTAAAGTTTTCTGAACAGAGTGCATTAACTGATCAGCAGAACAAAAAAGCACATACTTTATATTCAAAAAGATAATTTCAATATTTAACAAGACAGTCTAATGACATCCATATCCTGCTGACATTTATGTTATGATAGGAATAATCTCATTATTGACCTGGACATGTATTCATACCCAATAATGTCACTCACCAAATATCATTTAATTTTTTTAATCACAACTGAAGATATCTTTCAAAAACGTTAAAAAATTTATAGTAATTTATATATTTTTTATACTTACCAATGACCCAGACTTAGCTGGTGCTAACTCCAACAAAACCAGGGCCAAACACAAATTTTGCCCCCCAATCCCCAAAATTTGCATCCAAAACAAAAAGAAATCATGTCCTAAAGGACCTCCATAGTACGCCTCTACTGCGCATGCGCAGTGACGCAGTCGTCCCGAAATTGGCGCCAATTATCATTCTTACTGGCAGTGCCTGGTCAGCGCTATGTACTCAGCGGGGAGGCAAGAGTTCCCAACTCAGGGAGGGCCATCCCCGTCTGGGTCATTGGTAAGTATAAAAAATATATAAATTACTATAAATTTTTTAACATTTTTATACTGTACCAATGACCCAGACTTAGCTGAATAGTAAACAGGCTGGAGGGCCTAGGACATAGAGGAAAATCCAATAAGCTCAATTATATAATAAAGAGGTAACCCCTTAAGGAGAAAAGGAGTATTAGGCTTTACATGTATCTTTCTTATTTAATATTAAATTAGAAAGATACACTACCCTTAATAATTGAGCACAATAACATTCATGTTCTCTATTAACATCCAGTATAACCCTTATACTAATTATTTTTAAAGCAAGCCAATAAATAAAGTAGTCCAGAGAATTGAGACTCTTTATAATCATTTAAAAGTGTCCGAGTATTGTATATTAAAGCCCGTTTGACACTTGACATATACAAATGCTTCACACCGAGCTACACTTTAAAAATAAGACATGAATGAAATTAAACATTAATATTACACTTTAAAACCATCCCGGAAGCGACTCAGAAATACTGTCTTGGAGGAGGCATTCCCTTGCTTTTCACTATAAAGCAGGTGACCTAAGGGAACACCCGCCCCCCCCCCCCCCCCTTCCCCTTGCCCTGGGTCAAATAGCCCAGAGCGAAGAGGGCAGCCGGACGGAGTCACTGCCGGAACAGAAAGCCTGCATAACTATAGTTGCAACTGTTTAGTGGACGACATTCTGAGCAACAGATAACGGACCTAAACAATGCAGGTCTCCAGAAATGGACTCAATATTTCTGAGATAAAAATTAGAAAATGTGGATGGCTGAGACCAATAAGCAGCCTTCATTAAATCTGTAATAGCAACACTATTAGCATAAGCCCAAGAAGTAGAAAGAGCTCTTACTTCATGAGCAGAAATCTTAAGCACAGACTGCTGAGAAGAAGATAAATCTTCATAAGCAGTACGGATAGTTAACTGAATCCATCTAGCAATAGAATGGACTGAAATGTCCTTTCTATTAGGCATCAAAGACAGAAAGAAACGTTTCCGTCCCTTTCTGATGAACTGAGATCTCTGTTTATAGATACGTAGTGCTCTAACAGGACAGAGTAAAGGCCTACGCCCGTCTGAAGACGGAAGAGCCTTAATAACAATAGGTTCCGGATATTTATTAGGAGCCTGATTCTTAGCTAAAAAACCCACATTAGTAGTGAAGGTGATAGTGTTCCCAACACTACGATAATGAGAATCATCCACCGATAGTGCATGAAGCTCACTGACTCTTCTGGCAGAAGAGAAAGCTAAGAGAAAAGCTGTCTTATAAGATAAGAATTTGAAATCTACTGTCCCAAGAGGTTCAAATGGCTTTTCCTTCAATTTAAGGAGAACCCAAGCTAAATTCCACTTAGGAATTAATCTAAGAGTTCTGGGTCTATTTATCGAAAAGTTTCTAACCAATTTCGATAAAGAGACATTAGATCCAATTTGTAAACTATCATGATGTGCATAGGTATCAGATAACACAGATCTATAACCCTTTATAGTAACAGGCTGCAGTTTGATTTCGTCAAACAAGTATACTAGAAAGTTTGCAATGTCTGGTATAGAGGGATCAAATATATCTACAGAATGATCCCTACACCAACGACGGAAAACCTTCCACTTAGCCGCATAGTTTAGCGAAGAGGAGGTCCTCCTACAGTTAGAAATCGCGTCCACTGCTCGTCCTGTAAAGTGCTTGCCATGCAAGAAGGACCGCACAACGGAAAAACGTGAAGGTTGAGACCTTGCGGGTTGTGATGGAGTTGGCGCGATTTCCCCTGCGAAAGAAGATCCTCTCGTGGAGGAAGCTTCCGCGGTAGGTCCCACAACAGACACCTGAGTAGATTTATCCACGGTCTCTGTGGCGACAGAGATGCTACCAACAGAATCTTGCATTGAGATTGTTTTATCTTTAGCAATACTTGTTGAATTAACGGCGCTGGAGGATACGCATATCCTATCATTCCGTCCCAAGGGATCGACAGAGCGTCTACTGCAAATGCTCTTGGATCCGGACACGGGGACACATACGTCTGCAACTGATTGTTGAGATGTGTCGCAAATAAGTCTATCATTGGCCGTTCCCATTGGTAGCAAATCTGATTGAATACTTGTTTGTTGAGAGTCCACTCCGACGGCAACAAGCGACCCTTTCGTGAAAGGGAGTCTGCTAGCACATTCAGACGACCCGGTATGTGATGGACCGAAAGAAGAACGTGATGTTCCAACGCAAACAGAAGGATTCTTTCCGTTAGATTGAACAACGGAACTGAATGAGTGCCTCCCTGATTCCGTAAATACGCCACTACTGTCGTATTGTCGGATAGGATTTGGACATGAGCATCGTGAATAATGTCCATCCAGTGACGTAACGCAAGCCAAATTGACATCATTTCCTTGATGTTTATGTGCTTGCACAGGAATTGCGGATCCCAAAGACCCTGACATCTCGAATCCGTTGGGATTAATGATGCACCCCAACCTGTTTGACTGGCATCCGTCATAATGGTAAAACTCGGATCTGGCAACTGCAGCGGAACTCCTTGAGTTAACCACTGAATGTTTGCCCAAGTCTGAATCTCTTGTTTCACTTGATCTGACAAGAGAACGTCTACATCGAGCGAATGAATTTTCACACTCCAATTCTGAGTCAGGAAAATTTGAAGAGGACGTGTGCGTAGCCGCCCCATCGGAATGAGATCCGCGGCGGCTCCGCACAGACCTATCAGTCTCATAAATTCTCTCGCCGTGACTTTGTCTGCATTCAGACAATAGCGAGCGTAACAACTGACTAATTTCGCTCTGGTTAACGGCAGACGAACGAGATTGTTGTGCGTCTCGAAGCTCATTCCCAGATGAGTGAATGACTTGGACGGCACCAGATCCGACTTCTCCTCGTTTACTATGAAACCGAGACGTCGGAGCAATAGAAGAAGATTCTGAACATCGTTCTGAAGCGTTAACTCGTTGCCGTACCTCTGAAGAATGTCGTCCAGGTAGGCCGACGTTACCGCAGACGAATGAGCTCGGAAGTAGATCATTACCGAGTTCATTACCCGAGTGAAAGCCCAGGGTGCTAGATTCAATCCGAAGCACATGGCCCGGAACTGATACACCACTCCTAGGACTGCGAAGCGTAGATACTTTCGGAATGTCGGATGTACCATGACGTGAAAGTACGCATCTTTGAGATCTATGCTCGTTGCATAATCGTTCACCCGAATACTCGCTCTGACCGATCGAATCGTCTCCATATAAAACTTCGGAGCGACGATCAGCTTGTTTATCCAGCTCAAATCTATGACTGGACGGAACGAGCCGTCTGGTTTCGGAACCAGAAACAGATGGCTGTAGAATCCCAGCGATTCCTGGTTTTCTACGACCTCTACCGCGTTCTTCATTAAAAGAGACTGCACCTCTGATAACAGAGCGTCTCTTTTCTGTGGATTTGATGGAAGATGAGTCCACTTTGGACTTCGAGTTAATGGAGGCTTTCGTTTGAAGGATATCTTTAGACCTTCCGAAGTCACTCCTCTCACCCAGGGGTCGTCCGTAATCGACGCCCACTCTTGTGAAAAACTCGACAACCTTCCGCCAACCGGAACGCGATAGAGGTTTAAGCCATCACCTCCTGGACCTGCGAGGCCTGCGGTAGGAGAAACCACGTCTTCCACGACCCGCACCTCGCCTCGTCGACCTCGGGGCGTCCGACCGATTGTCCCGGCCTGAAGGACGTCCCGAACGAGAGTCGCTATCCTGACGGTCTCTCGAATAAGACCAAGAGGACGCACCGGAACCTCTATAGGAACCTCTCTTGGGCGCATTAGACCCAGAAGTGCCTGTCTTATTCGTGTCTGCTGTATCCGACCTTTTAGGAGCGGATCTGAACAACAGAGAATCATTAGCTTTCTTTTTGATATTATCATAAATAGCGGAAAGCTTGCCGTCAAAGAGAAGTTCTCCTGAGACCGAAGCGACTCTAAGAGAGTTCTTCACCTTAGAATCCACTAGTGTGGATGTAGCCAGGGCTGCGTCACGTCTAACCAACTCCAGATTTGCCACTGAAAGGGCGGAGTTACACGTGGAATAAGCTACTGCCCTTGAAAGAAGTCTTAAAGAGGATTGTATATCCTGAAACTCTTCCCCTTGAAGGCGCAGTGATAACGCCTTAGTAAGGTGATCTGCGTAAGATAAGGCATCTAAATTGGCTCTGTTAGACGCAATAGCTGTTTCCAACACCGCGGTTGGAATAGAAGCTGACGACGGTAATGATAGCTCTAAGTCTTCCGCCTCGTCGTCCATACGCAGAGGAACTCTCGGTATACCCTGTCCTGCCATGTCGAATTTATTCCTTGCATTAATGAAAGGCAGGTTGAGAGTATTTGCGGACAAGAAACCTGCTTTCCCCGTCCTGGAAGCAAGTTTAAATATAGCGTCGTTCAATAATTCAAATGTTCTTGCAACATTATTGGACTGCGACGGAAACTCGGGAGCGATGTCCCTGAACCGCTCAAAAAATTCAGAGTCCAATGACGCTATAATTCTCTTGTCCGGAAGCGCAGCAGTCTGGCCCGACGGAACAACTTGAGGGAGAAAGTGCCGGATGAAGTCCACGGCAGCTTTATGTTGTTCCGAAAGGGATAGCTCCAATTCATCCGTATCCCTTTCACCATCCGGTCGGACCTCCCGATGTTCCCGGTCGTCCGCCCCCGATGCTTCGGCGGAGCGTACCGACCCAGCGCCGTCGGATAATTCTCGATCTGACACCGTTTCTGTCGGCTGCTGGGATGCTGCGATAAGCTGTGCTATCTGCACTAGAATGTCCGACGTCGAGACCTGCGGAGGCGCGGTCTTTCGCTGCTTCGCCGAGGGCAGCTCCGCATCAGATGGCTCCCGCATACTTTTTCTATGCGAACGTCCGGAGTCCATCGGTCTCGAATCCCTGGCTGCCGGATGGTGTGACCTGGTCGCCGAAGAATCCTTCATCGGCGAAGCTGGCAAAATATCGGAGGTCACGCAGCCAAGGTGCGGTCGTGTGCGCCGACGAGAAGAGGAAGCCTTAACAGTCTCTGCGGACTGCTTATACAATGGAGCGTCCCGAGCGACGGACGTATGCTCCGCTAAAGACACATTTTGTACCACAACATCTGGTCCCAGATGTTGTTGTACGAGAGAGGGGCCTCTCTCGCTCGCGGCCCGGCTGGACCTGGACGAGCTAGGAACCGGACTAAAAGGCTTCCTCCGTTCTCGTTTACTATCCGCCGTCACTGGGTGTGCATCTATTATGTTTATAGTGCTCGCATCACCCAAAATTTCCTCTTGGACCGCATCGGACGAACCCGGCTGCCGAACCATTCGGTGAATGGACGCTACACCGGGCGAGCTAGCGGACGACATTTGTCTAATCTCCATGAGCACTTTTGCCGCTAGCTCTGAATTCATTTGTGACGACGGACGCACACTTGAAGAAGATAACATGGAAACATCACCCTGTTCTGGTTCCTCTGAAATAGAAACTGAGAGAGTAGAGTGACCTTGTGGAGAAAGAGCCGGCATCGCTCTTTCTCCAGAAACAACATATCGTGACACACGTTTCCAATGTTTCTCATCCCAATGTTCACATATAGGACAGGGATTAATGCGAGAACACTGACTACAATTAATACAATGATCATGAAAGTCAGAGGAAGATTTCTTCCTATTACAATTTGAACAATGTCCCTTCATTGTGAAAGAACAACAATAAGTCCTAGTTACTCGCAAAAACCCCTGACACAAAGATACATAATAACATGATCCATTAATAAATGAAAAAACAATTGCAAAACAAAATAATTTTGAAAAAATATTTTTTCAGAGAAGCCCAAGTTGCTGAAAAGTAACGTTGAGCCCCGATGGATCCGATGGCAAAGTGTGGTCAAAAATTTTAAATTTATATAAAATAATTAATGAGACACTTTCGGATAATATAAATGTATCTTATAATGAGATAAACTACCACAAAGGCAAACAGCCCCCCTCAAAAAAGGCTGTTGCCAATGAAAACAAACAGTGTAAACACACTAGAAAACATGACTCCAGGCACTGAAAAAACTGGCCCGGAATCAGTCATCAATTACACTCTATCTGATGCAAAACAGATACTCCCAGGGGAGAATCTGCAGAACATCAGATGGAAGATGCAGAACACAAACGTTATACACCCATGGGTGAAAACGTAACTATGGGGAAAATAACAGAAAACATTCTGTAACCAAGCAACTCTCCCAGGAAATTTTAGAAATGAAACTTCTCAAAAATATGCCAAAAGCATGGGAGAATTGCAAGGGGGGACTTTAGAAGGCTAGGTGAGAGGAAACACTGAATAAGCAGTGCAACAATTAGCAAGAATGACAACAAGAGGCCCATGCCTCGAAAATAGGCAACTTAACATAATTTCAACAAAAAATTTTAAGTACAGCCCTGATTATTTTTTGCCACTTCTTTTTTCCTCTCCTCCTTCTATCCTCCTTAGAATCACATTTTCTCCAAAAATTACGTGTCTGGCATCCTTTAAACTGAGATTTACAAGCACAAAGATCAGTGAGATGTTGACTGATGAAGGGCCAAACAGAGAATGATAATTGGCGCCAATTTCGGGACGACTGCGTCACTGCGCATGTGCAGTAGAGGCGTACTATGGAGGTCCTTTAGGACATGATTTCTTTTTGTTTTGGATGCAAATTTTGGGGATTGGGGGGCAAAATTTGTGTTTGGCCCTGGTTTTGTTGGAGTTAGCACCAGCTAAGTCTGGGTCATTGGTACAGTATAAAAATCTGCAATTTTGGTAAATTCAATGTTGACAAGTGCCGTAACCATTCAAAATTCATCGTATCAAGAATTCCTGACCACATGTACATCTACACTTGATCCTGAAACTTCAGACCAAGTTTTGGAAAAATCCCACAAAATATGTAGGAGGATTTAAGGGAACAAGCTTTTGTGATGTAAATTTTGCTATTTCCAAGGGCTGTAACCAAGCAAAATTCATTGTATCGAAAATTCTTGACCACAAGCATATCTACACTTGATACTGATACTTCAGATCAAGTTTCGTAAAAGGCCAATAAAAAATGTAGGAGGAGTTAAGTGGACAAGCCTTTGTGATGGAATTTTTTCTATTTCCATGGGCTGCAACCACACAAAATTTGTCACATCAAAACTTCCTGACCACATGCACATCAACATTTGATACTGATACTTCAGACCAAGTTTCGTAAAAATTCAACAAAATGTAGGAGGAGTTAAGTGGACAAAGTTTGTGACAGAAGGATGGACTGACAGACTGATGGATGGACAAACACCATTTCAATATCCCCTTTCTGACTTCATCGGTGGGGGATAAAAACAAGGTAAAATTATCATAACATTGGACCCACTTATGCATATGCTCGGAGACCAGTCAGATCTGAATCTCTGTCTGTCTGTCTGTTTGTTTTTTTGTTTGTTTATTTGGTTGGTGTTTTTTGGTTTTATGCATGTTTTTGTCTTGTGATATTTCCACAAAGGAAAAACCATTCCAATAAACATGATCACTCTTAGCACATAATGTTGATACAAAACTGCTCTGAAGAATTTTGCATTTTGTAGGTTGATAGCCCTATACTTCAAAGGTCATAGTCACAGGGTTGATCAGTGAATTAATCCTTTACCCAACATAATGGCCAAATCCAGCCAGTGTTAATCACAATGAAAGTGTCAATGACACTGTAGCTTAACTTGACTGTGTGTAGTGTTTGATGAAAAGGATAATGTTAATTGTTTATGAAAGGATCATGAAATAAGACAAGAATTGTGATAATTGAGAATATGTTAATTTTCGATCCCTCTGTGCTATGTTTTCAATAAAAATAATTTGAGGTGCAGACTGTACTAAAGAACTGAGGGGTGGGTTAATGTGGCCCTCACAGTTAATGTATATGGCCCTCACAGTTAATGTATGTCAACCAAAGTTAGTGAAATTATTCCAAAACGAGTCATCCTATCAAGTTACAATGAAATCCCTTCATAAATATGACATGTAGTCTGTGCTAAAGGTCTTCAGGTTTTGGGCTCGGGCCGCCTTCCCGGCTAAATAATCACGACCAAAAGGGGACGTTCTCATCTAGACATTATCTGGAGTCATCCTACCAAGTTACAATGAAATCCCTTCATATATATGACCTGTAGATTGGGCTAAAGGTTTTCAGGCTTCGGGCCTCTGTAGCCGTCACAGCTGATCAATCGCGACCAAAAGGGGACGTTTTCATCTAGACATTATATGGCGTCATCCTACAAAGTTACAATGAAATCCCTCCATAAATATGACCTGTAGACTGTGCTAAAGGTTTTCAGGTTTTGGGCTCAGGCAGTCATCACAGTTGAGAGATCGTGACCAAATGGGGAAGTTCTCATCTAGACATCATATTAAATATGACCTGTAGACTGTGCTAAAAGTGTTTGGGTTTCGGGCTTGGGCAGCCGTCAGGGTTGACAGATCATGATCAGAAGGGAGCATTCTCATCTAGATATTATACAGAGTCATCCTACCAAGTTATCTTGAAATCCCTTCATAAATACGACCTGTAGATTGTGTTAAAGGTTTTTGGGTTTTGGGCTCGGGCAGCCATCACGTTTGACTGATCGCAACCAAAAGGGGACATTCTCATCTAGACATGACCTCAAACCAGCATATGAAATTTCATGACGATCGGACAAGAACTATGGGGTGTAGCCTGTGCTAAAGGAAAATGTGAACAGATGAACAGACTTCCGCATGCGTGATAGCAATAGCTTATCTTGACTTTGTCAAGTTAAGCTAAAAATCACCATTCAATTTTCTTTTCTTTTTTTTTTTTGTTCTCAAAAACATAGCTTATGACCTCTCATTGGAACAAGCTTTTTAAGCTCATTCCATTGAGGGGGTCATAAGCCATACTTTTGATGCAAAAAGATGAAAAAAAATTAGTTATTTGAAAATGATAAATTTTAAGTAATTGGTATATTATTTATACTTACCAATGGCCCAGACTAGCTGGTGCTAACTCAAATTAATCCAGGGCTAAAAACAAATTTTGCCCCCAAATCCCCCAAATTTGCATGCAAAACCAAAAAAAATTAAGTCTTAGATGGTCCTCCATACTTTTGAGATCTTTGCATGTGCAGTATCCAGGAAGGTACCGAAATTGGTGCCAACCATCATTCTTTCTACAGATGCCTGCGAAATGTTATAAACAACGGGGAGGTATGAGTGCCCACTCATGGGAGGGCCATCCCCGTCTGGACCATTGGTAAGTATAAAAAATACACAGATTACTTAAAATTTATCATATTTTTATACTACAACCAATGGCCCAGACTAGCTGAATCATAAAAAGGCTGGAGGGCCTAGGACTTAAAGGAAAATCCAATCTCTTAATTACTTCAGAACAGGATAGCTCCTACAGGAGAATGGGAGAAGATACAGGAATTATATATGTCTTTCTCTTTTACGAGAAAATAGAAAGGCATAACACCAACAATGTAATTGAGTATTACATAATATATAATTCTTCATTTAATTCCAGCATTATGCTAATTCGGTGAAGGAAAACCAATATATCAAGATAGTCTAGAGAATGAGACTCTTTATACTCATTTAAAAGTGTCCGAGGATTGTATATTAACGTGCATTTGAGACGTAACATATACAAATGCTTCACAGTGAGCTACACTTTTGAAATGAAATGAAATGAAATGAAATTTATTCAACAAAATACCAAATTTACAAGTTAGATTTGTACAGAGAGTTTTACGTATATAGGATACACTGGTAAATTGTTGGGAGATAACATAGCCACATTGGCTGTCTTCCTGTTGCCCCCAGAAAGAGAAAAAGACTATTCAGAAATGACTACACAGAAATGGAGTATGCTGGATATTTTTGTTCATAAGTACCACTGCCTATGGCTCAACTATTGAATGAATGATGAGAGGAAGGAAGACCTCGAAACTATATGCTAGCCCCTTCCCAGTGTACACGAAAGACTGCACCCGATATACGCGAGTGCAATTTGACGGTAGACTACAAATTTGGATATATAAGATTAGACGTGAGATGGTGGGGCAAGGTATGATTGGGAGATTAATTTGAGGTTGGGTGGGATGAGATAACTGGAGAAGTCACCGACATGGGCTGACAATGGCGTCCTATGATTAAGAATGCTTTTTTTCTTGACAGGAAAGACTCGAACAGTCGGCGCCTTGAGCAGAAGTATTTAGAATAAGGCTCATTTGTAACCAGGAAGGAATGTTATTGGCAAATAGAACGATTTCCTGTTTCCAGTGATGTCATACTTAAGGTATGGACGTCAATGGAGACTTAAGGTATACCATAGTGCTAGAGTGTCCTATGTCCCACTGGCACATAGAGCACTCAAGCACCCAGGCAACATCTTTCCCTCTCTCTCTCATATAATGGGTCCCACGGGCGAGTGACGAGACATGCAAGTATCAATGAGCATTAGGCCTACAATCTGGACACATTTGATACGAACAGGTAACATGTGAGGAGTAGTTTGTTAAGCATTCATTAGTAAGCTGTTTCTTGAAAACATATCTGGAAGGTATGGCCCGTAAGTCAGAAGCAATTCCATTCCAAATCTTTGGGAAGCTATGTTTTGGCAGTTTGGCAGAGAATTGGGTTCTAGCTTTCTGCAACTGTATCATGCCAACATGTCTTGTTTGAAGTCCAGTTGATGAGTGTACCCTTAAAATAGTTTTGAATGAGTCGGGCAACCTATCGTTTTTCCAGTCGTACATGAATAGAGAGACATTCACTTTGTATAGATCATTAAATTTTAAAATGTTATTATCCTTAAATAAGGAATCAGTATGGCTATTATATTTTTTACAACTAACTACTCACATCGCACGTTTCTGTAGAGAGTATATTTTACAGCTGGATGGCCCATGCCCCCAAATATGGATTGCATACAGTAGGTGACTATGAACTAATGTATAATACAGTAATATCAGTGATTTCTTGGGGAGAACATTTTTCACTTTGTTTAGACAGTAGATTGCACTTGACATCTTAGAACATACTGTGGATATGTGGTACTTAAAATTGAGGTTTTCGTCAAGGTATACGCCTAAGAACTTAGCGACTTTTTCTTGTTGGGAGTTACCTATGGGTGAAAGCTTAGTATTGTTAAGAACAATGTTTAGTAAGTCGGATTTGTTCGGATTGTTCGGTGGGTGTAGCATAATATATTTACATTTATTGGCATTCACTTTGAGTTTGTTGCAACAGCACCATTCGAATATTTTATTCAGCTCAGTATTAACTGTAGTCTCCAGAGTATTCAGGTCATGTCCAGCTGTAAACGGGGTTGTGTCGTCGGCAAATGATAAGAGGTTAAGAACAGAGGAGTATCTCATATCATTCACGTAGATTAAAAAGAGGATAGGCCCCAACACAGACCCCTGGGGGACTCCGCAAGTGACATGTCGGTTTGGGGACGGATTCGTGTTGTATTCCACATACTGTTCTCTACCTGTTAAATAGCTTTGGAACCAAAGTTTACTTATCCCTCTTATTCCGTAGAATTCCATTTTGCTAAGTAGAATTTCATGACTAATGGAGTCAAATGCCTTAGACAAATCGAGGAAGACAGCTAGAGTCTTTTGTAGGCATGTCGATGCATTCAGCGACATACTGCAAAAGGTGCATGATGGGGTGAAAAGTAGAATGGTTTTTGCGAAAACCGTACTGATGTTCGTACAGAATATTAAAATCATTGAGAAAATTAGAGAGTCTCCGGTTCATTATTTTCTCCAGAAGTTTCGAAAAGGCTGGTAATAAACTGATTGGCCTGTAGTTACCAAGCTCATGGGAATTACCTCCTTTGAAAATTGGTATCACCTTTGCTATTTTCATTTTATCGGGCACTTTACCTTGTATAAATGACTGATTGAATATATAGACCAGGGGTTTCGCGATCTCACAAATTGTCTCTTTCATTATTTTTGTAGATAAATTGAAAGCGTCGGTACTCACTTTCCCTTTCAATTGTACGGCTGTCAATATGATTTCTTGCTCGTTTGTTGGGGTAATAAAAAAACAGTCTGGGTAATTTCCATTCATGAAGTCACCGAAGTTGTTATCGAAGGTGGCGACATTATCGTTAATAGTCTGACCAATTTCTGAGAAGTAATCATTAAAACTGGTGGCGATTTTATCGGGGTCAGATATTTCAACATTATTATGAGATATGCTAGAGGGAAGTGTCGCCGCTGATTTTGATTTGTTGATTAAGGTACGAAGTATTTGCTATGTTTTTTTAGTCGTGTCAGTTTGTTTCTATGATGTCATTGTAGTATGTAGCCTTACTTCGTCTCTTTAATTGATTAAAATTCAAGCAGTACGTTTTATATTTATTGATGTTAATTTCCGTGTTTTTTTTCAGTTTAACTAGGTAAAGTTTATTTTTAGTTTGGGAGGACTGTAACACACCCGATGTCATCCAGGGCTTACGTTTTATGAGCTTTTTGGGTACGTTCAAGCTTCTCAGGGGAAATGCCGATTCGAATGTGTCAAGGTAGATATTCAAAAATGCTTCGTATGCTGCATGGGCACACGTACAGCTATACACCGAGTCAAAATTAATATTATGAAGCAAGTTTTTGAATAGATCAATATTTTCTCTCTTGAATGATCTTCTAAGTTGGGGTGATGGCTTGTCGGGCTCGTTATCACCTTCCTGTATGTGGCGAAGTGATCAGAAATATCAGTAACTAATATTCCCGCACTGTAGTTAGCGGATACATTATTGGAATAAATATGGTCAATTAAAGTCGCTGAATGCTCGGTTATTCTGGTTGGTTTAGTTATTACTGGCATGAATCCGTCACTAAACATGTTATCTATGAATGAGTTAGTTTTGCTGTGATTATTAAAATTCAGCAAATCTATGTTAAAATCGCCTAGTAAGAAAGCCCGGCTGTGTTCTGAGTTGATTTTGGTGAGAATGTTGCTTATGGAAGAGACAAACATGTCAATATCAGCTAGAGGTGCAGTGTTTGGGCTGTACATGCATCCAACAATGTACGAATTTTTGCGCCCTGGATTGATTTCTGTGAAAATAGTTTCAATGACATTTGGAATGAAAATCGTCAGATCGGGTCTCAGTCTATAAGAAACATTCTCAGAAATAAAAAGATCCACTCCTCGTCTGTTGTCATTTGGACTAGGGCGGGTCTTGTAGACAATTGGGTGGTAGCCATCAATTTTGTAATTGAGATGCTCGTGGAGTTTGAAGATTTCTGTTAGACCAATTACGTTGAACATATTCTCACCTTGCTGGATGTCACAAAGGAAGTTGTTGAATGAGTCCCAGTTGGCACTAAGGCTTCTGCAGTTTAGACTAAGAAGGGTTACAGTTTTGTTTTGTCTGTGGAAATTTTGTCGGAAGTTGGAAGACGAAAAATAATTGCATGAGTGACCATGAATGGTAAAAGGGGACTCTGAATCATCGTCCTTCAAAAGATTCATCGAGTGATTATACTTGGACGCAAGATTATATCAGTCGTCAATCTGTATCTCATCCAACGTTATATTTTCATTCGCCATGAGGGCGCGTCAGGTAAAGTAGAAAAATGTTGACCATAAGCAGTGGTAGAATAACAGCTGTAATAAATGTGTAGTTAAAATTTCAATAAAGCATATTTGGTGTAAACCTTTTCAGCCCATGACAGCTGAACATAGGTTAATATATAAATTATAACTCTTTACAAGTGCACCGTGGTGGAGAACTGTATTACAAAGGTGTCTCAAATTTACATGGAGTCAACGGGGTTAATAATGGGGTGTAAGAGCTTTTCAACTGAACCTATTTCAAAGGAGTAATAAAGTTATTGTGTCCAAAGAACGCGAGGATGACCCAGATAACCGATAACATTCGATTGTCCGGGAACACGACCAGAGAATGGTCATGGGCAGAGCCAAGACCATTGTCCGGCCAGGTTGCCAATGTCGAGTGTAGATAGGACTTGGAACCATTGTTATCTGTCTCGCCTCAGCGAACAAACAAGTCCACGTTCTAAACATAAAGAATTACACAATTTTTTCATTAGTCTTATGGAGAACTACTAAAGGGTTGGTTAAAAAAGAAAAAAGTCAACACATGACCAGTGTTGGTAAACATTTTTTCTTATTCGAGGCGAGATGAGGATTGTGTTCACATCAAATGTATTTAACTTGACACTATCAATACATTCAGGGAATAATCAGGTCAAAATGAGTTTCTGAAGCAACAGATACTGGATGGTGATTAATTTCGAGACCAGTGAATTAAATGTTGTCAAGCTCCACTGGGTAATTAAAATATTGTGTCAAGAGAACCCGAGGATGACCCAGACAGGTTGCATCATGGGGTCACGAGTCAGTTGTCCGGTGTTTACAAGTTAAGGAGACACAACTGGCACTTCACACTTTCCTGGCAGAAACATTCACTGATAGTGGAGGCATTGAGGAAACCAACATCAGCAAAAAGCCGGTTTTCCGTGCTATCCCATCTGAATTGGGAAATATTTTTAGGCTACAGATGACGCATAAAGATGAGTTAGTGCAGGCGAAAAATTAAGAGCAGTTGATACAAGACACTTTAAAATCTCGACTTGGATGCTTCTTCTTTTTGAATTATTGGATCATAATTCAGTTATTGGTCACCATTCGTGGAGCAATTCAATCTGAATTCAGAGGGTTATAAGTGTCCTGTTCGGACAAAGTGTGTTCCAGGAATTTGTAGTATCTGGACAAGAAGAAACAGTTCTATTGAAAAATTTAATTTCTCCTCTCCAAACCGCGGAGTGTGGCCCCCCCTTTGGAACTGGCTTGGTGAGCCCGCCCCAATAAGGGGCCACAATCCACGGCTAGGAAGGAAAAAAAACGAATTATGAGGGTAAATTACAAAGCCATTTGGTATATTACAGTGCCGGTTATGGCCTTTACCTTTTGCAGGGTTTCTGCTAGGGGAAAATTTGTGGGTCTGGTAGTTTAAAGAAAGTGACATTCACACGCCAAAGGCGTGTGCCGCACGTGCCGAAGACACATGCGTATAGAGGGGGGCCTGGGGTTCTCCCCCCAGGAAAATTTTGATTTTTAGGTGCTCTCTGGTGGCCTCTGGGGACATTCTGGTCGCTAAAATGCTGAATAATTGATGTGGAAAATATGTATTTTTTCCTCCTACAATTCTCTAAATTCCCACGGGACACACAATACTACATCTGGTCAGAGGTTTCATAAAAATACAAACTCAAAACAACACAAAATCCACGAATCCTAACAGTGACTGCGCTTTGTTTACAAGCGCTCGCTGTAATATTTGAAAAGAACCATGATGCGGACGTGTGACGTCATGCTGCACGTGCAATTACCGTACTGACTCGTGTAGATGCCCAGGGGGTGCTTGTAGTCAATAAATTGCAAAGTGTGTGTGGGGGGAGGGGAGGGGGGGGGCTTCGGGACGAGTAATAGTGCTTGCAAGACGCGTTGGGATGCATCTGAAATTGGCGATATAAGGCAAGTAAATATTCACTGGGTATGTTACGTTTCTTTGGAAACCGCCTACCAATTTTATAGAATTTGCTTTAAAAATTCTCATAATTATCTTGTAGTTGTACATACGTTTCATCTTCAGATTTCCGGTTTTAATCCTCAATTTAATGAATAAAACAAACAGAAAATCATGCGGTGTTTTCATTTTTTTTGTACAGGCTACTCTCGAAAGTCGAAGCCAGAAATGGACGTTAAGTATGTCAATCAGCACTGCAAACCACCCCCTTGAAAACAGACAAACATTGCCTGTTTAAAAATAGAGTTTTTTTTAAATATGTACATTTTTAAAAAAATTTACGAATAAAACAAAATATACCTTCACACAAACTCAATAAAAGAATCATAATATGAAGACCAGATAAAATTTACACAGTGAAATATGAATAACAAAATAGTTGCCTCCCTTGGCACCATTCGAAAAAATGATTTTACACTGAAAGTCATAACTTCATATGTTGCAGGGCATGATGAAATGATAAATGAGCATGTTTTATTGAACCAATAAGTCATAAATCATTCCCTGGTTATATTGTTATATAATTCTCAAATACCAGAGTTGCAATTATTTTTTATTTTCAATTACCACTTTCTCATTAATTTCTGAACACCCATTTTTCACAATGAGTTGTGCAAGCTCGAAAGTGGCAGTGTTCTTTCAGAATGAGTTGTGCACCGCTCGAAAGTGGCAGTGTTCAATCAGTATCTTTCTGATGATATTCAACCACTGTGAAAACTGTGAAAACTATATGTTGTGGGCATGTTTCAGACAACTCCTGACAGCAGCCTGCACACTCATTTGAAACAAGTGACAGCTTCCAAAACGAGTACATCATTTGTCGCTCAAAATAAAAGCCAGTGATTTCGGACCAAACACGACAATTAGAGTCCAAAATTTTATAGGCGACGTTTAGGATTTGAACTTTGTTTCCCCCTCTCGTCTGGGGGTTATAAGGTATCAGGTTGTCGCCAGTAATAGTAGGCATAGCATACAACATAATTGTGCCTATATTACATGGAAACAAAGGATCCCGAGTGTCGTTATGATACAGCATTGTACTTGACATTTTAGCCACCAGCTTTTCTGACTGATCATAGTATGATCGGCGGGGGGAATGGGTCCGGTCGACGGACCTGCTGCCGGTATAGCAGAAACCCTGCCTTATGAAAAAGCATTAATTGGCGGTGATTAATCCCACACTCATAAAGGGAACAAAAATGTTCCCCCCGATTTAATGATAGTAATTTCAAGTCTGCTTCTCTGTTATGGAGATACTCTGGTGAAAATCTTGGGTGTTGCTTCTGGTGGGTGCCTACTGTTGGAATCTTTCACTTCGTAGCCAGTATCGGATTACACAGTTACAGAGTGAGAGGGGTGGAGGGGGGGGGGGGGCAGACCCCTTATATTTCTTGTCTATCACTGCCATACAAATTCATATAGCAGAATATTCACCCATTTTAGAGATCATAGCCTGAATCGCACTGCACAAATGCAAAGGGCAGGGGTGTGCGGGCGTGGGGGTGAGGTGGAAACTTTTCTGTGCACAACCCCAAATTTATTATTTCTCCTAAAATAAACCCACAATTTTGAGATCTTCCCTAGTTCAGAAACAAAATTTAGGACAAAATAAAATAACCGTGGTAACGTTGCAGAACTATTTATGATATACAGAGTACTAAATCTGCAGCATATATACCATCAAGGCACTCAGTGCACCATGATAGGCAATATATAGGCAATATACGTGACATTTTCTCGGTCTATTCTTTAACTTAGAAGGAGGGGGTGGTGGGGGGGGGGGGGGGGACACCAAATTGGAGATAGTTATTTTAAGTCTGCTTCTCCGTTACCTGAATACTCTGGCAAAAATTTTACCTAGGCATCTAAACATTATTTAGAAGTAGGTGATTGGAATTTATAAGCACGTAGGCGGGGGATGGGGAGGGGGGGGGGCAGGCCCCCGAATTCGTTGTTTATCACTACGGTAAATACTCTAGAAAAAATCTTGGGTATTACTTCTGATGGGTGTCCACTATTTGGTGCATTCATATCATAAACTGTGTCGGACTACACAAACGCAAAAGGAACCCCCGAATTGGAGAGTTACTTTAAGCCTGCTTCTCTGTTATCTGAATACTCTGGAACAAATTTACCAGGGTATCTAAACGTATTAGAAGTAGGTGATTGGATTTTTATAAGCCATAGGTGTGTGTGTGTGTGT